>CM042890.1:24263155-25463155 GCA_023653495.1 Melastoma candidum
TAACCCTAAACTGCATTATCTGAAGTTTGTGTTGAAAAGTTAATTGTTCACAATATCTCAATAAATAAATAAATAAAAGTGAAAATTGACAAATTTAGACAAAATTTAATATCATAGCCATGACCAAGTCCACATATATATATATAGTAATTAAGACAATAAGCAGCATTCCCCTTCTACCAACCCCAATTCATTGAGCAAAGAAAAGTTTTGCACATCAAACGTAGAAATACTAATTCCAATCTCACACGTAGGATTGTTTTAACAACCACAACCGCTTATCATCAAAAGATTTTCACGAAAAAGGACTAAACTGAAGCGAGTAAAGAAATTTAATTCTGACTTTGATGAGTCGGCAGCAGATGGCATGTCAAGCGCGAGTCATACCCTGTTGAGGCGCAGGCGGGACTGTCATCCCTATCTGCCTGTTCTGCATCTCCTCGTTGGCGACCCAGCCTAATGAAACCATCCGGGAGGAAAAGTCAATTCGTGATCAGTAAAAGCTGATCGATTCGGGCACGAGGAAATGGTGGGGAATTACCAATTGAAGGGTCGAGGCCACGATTGACGAGCTCCCTATGTTCCTGGCAGACGGCACAAAAGGGGCACCAGAAGTGGATGCAGAAATCGGCGCACTGACCGCCGGATTGAGTACTGTCCCCTGAGCTTGGAACGGTAGGTGCATGCGTACATAGCATTGCAGGCAAAGTGGGCAAGGCAGTAGAACATGCATCCCGCCGATGCGCATGCTGTGTATTGTTACAGAAGAAGTATCACTAGCATCCTGAAACTGGTAACAGAAGGTAAGCCAGAAAGTATATAGTCTTTTCTTACATGTGTTCCCTCTGTCTATGATCTCGGCGTTCTGTCCGAAGGCAACGCAGGGGCACCAGCAGGTAATGCAACCTGTCGAAGAAAGAGTTTATGGACAGCTCTATGAAGAAACAACGATATCTTAGTAAGGATGAAAGCCCGGACATACAGTTGGTGAAATCTTCCCAACAGCCGCAGAGACCCGTGGTCCAGCTCCCCATGCGGCGATTGGGCAGAACAATCGGCACGCCGGTGAATGTAACAGCATCTGGCCTCGGATGACGTTCCTCGACCTTGGGATACATCCTTAAGCTCAGATCTTCTGAGAAACTAAACTCCCCGAGCCACCCTAAGGGTTCATATATAGCCTTCTGATTTATTTGTTTTTTCGGAAGTATAGATTGCGAAAGGAAACACCTTGACTTCTAATATTTGTTAACAATAATTTAACAAATATTAAATTATATGCCAAATTATCAAATTTATCAAAAACTACAATTTTTTTTTTTAGTTCAGCATAACATTTGAAAAATATCACCTTACATCCTAAAGTTAGTCATTTACTTTAACGGAAGCGTATTTGGCGCTGACCGCTAACGCCGTCAGCGCCACGTTTAGTTTAAGCCAAATTAATGAAATATATCTTAATCTTTTCTTTTTTCCGATTTATCCTAACATTTGGAGTATATCTTCGTATAACCTAATGTTAGGACGTTATTTTAAAATTGTCCTCCGTTAGACCCGATCCCTGTTGTTAAGACGGGGTGGGTTGGGGTTTGGGCGGGGCTTTGGGTCAAGATTAGGGGTACATATCAACGCCAAGTCGGACGTTATTAGGGATAGGGTTTAACGGTGGACAATTTTGAGATAACGTCGTAACATTAAGTTATACGAAGATATATTTCAAATGTTATGGATAAATCGGAAAAAAAATGTAAAGTTTGAAATATATTTTGACAATTTGGCTTAAATTGTCGCCTTGTCAGCGTCACGTTAGTGGCGACGATTAACAGATGATATAATGGACATAACGTCACAACTTAGGATGTGAAATGATATTTCGAATGTTTAGCTAAATCGGAAAGGTGTGTGCCAAATATTTTTGATATATTTGATTATTTGACCTAGATTATATTAGGGTGATCGTGACTTGCTGCTAGTTAATCACTACATTGACTGATCAGGATGAACAATGAGAATTAGTCAATGAAAATATAAAAGTGGACGTTCTCAAAATGTCAACCCATAATTACTGTCGCACATGGAGATGACAACGCCAAAAATAGTACATATATACTATAAAAATTATTACACCATCAAACCATTCCTCAATATCTACCGTTGTTTGATTAAAAAAATATGTTTCACGCATCAGATATGGTAATATTAAATTCCAGTTGCACATTAACTACTAACGAAAAAATGGAGACACGGACATGTTAATACGACATGATAGTGCGTGTTCGGGGTTTAACCGGGTCGAACCCATTTATACAACGAAAATATTGTATTTTGTATAAATTAGGATATTATTAATTTATAGACCTAATTCCTATTAATGATAATTTTACATAATATTAGATATATATTTGGTACTTTTTTGTGATTAGCTTCTATGTGGACCGGATTATGGTCGAGCTTAAGTAATATTAGCTTCAATAAGTCCATATATTTTGGTTGAATTCATTACTCATATATGTTTGTACTTGTTGCGGTCTGATTCCATGTGGATCGGATTATGATCGAGCTCGAATAATATTTGAACCAATAAGTCAATATATTTAGTTATATATTTGAATAGTCTCTATTTGTTTTTTGTAAACACAATTCTTTTTGTATTCGGGAATTGGCACAATAATTCTCAGTTCTTCCCACACCTGCAATAAAATATTAATTATTATGAACTAAATTAATATTAAATATTAATACTAGATATTTGGATTCTTAAATAAAATCATCGGTTAATTTTTACGTCATAGTTAAATTAAATACGAGCAGAAAAATAAATTAATTATTTTTACTATAATACTAATTGAATAATATTTTAACACCTACGTGCAAACAATAACAAAAACTTGTATTATCATCATGACTTCAAGGGATATCTGTAAGCTTTATTGGTGTTTGTAGAACAATACTACGTTGGAAATTATCTTCCTCTTCTTATCTTTTAACCATAAACCGCCATGGTCTCACCTTTCATTATAAAAAAAAATAGCATTATCATTGTAAGTGCCATCACTATTTTGATGGACTATGTTGGACTTTTGATTCTGATTATGAGGGGCCGGTGAATTAGTCTTTCATTCACGTAGGAACTTTCGACGAAAATCACATAACCATAAATAGCGGAGGACTAAGCTTCTATAGTGTGCATAAACTTGTAAAGAAACATAACATAATAAGACGATCATATTAGATTGAGATCAATTAATGGTAGATTTGAATTTCATTTCAGAATCTAGAAAAAATACGAAAAGACCGATAAGAAGAATAGAAGCTAATGTAAGAGATTCTGTTTTAGCGATTAACTTTTTGTGTCCTTCGGGTTTGCCTTATGTGCGCGCCATTTCTAATTTCATTTGGACATAAGCAAATTATAATAAAAACAAATAAAGGCACAAAGATTTATAATGATTCGACAAGTTTTACCCTCGTACACACACCCATTGATGATTATTTTCACAAATGGAAGAAAATATTTGCGCAGCATATATGGAGTAACATTTTCGAACATACCCATTCATGGGATGAACATTTTAGTTGGGAACAACCCCGGATTGATATAATTAATGTTCTTCTCTTTTGAGAATGTTAAAAAGTTGAAGTTTCAATAATGTCAAATACAATTTCTTGAGGAAAATTGTATCATCTTCGACTTTATGGTAAGGACTACCTGATAAAAAGGTTTCCTTTAATCCAAACAATATTCTGGAGGAATAATTTTTATTTGAGTTCAGTTAAATAAAAAAGTGTTTTCTTAATAATATTTCAAGTGCATAAAGGTTATTCTCGGCATGCTTTTGTGCTGTCATAAAATGTCAACCTTCTATATGACAAGTTTAATAATATTTTCGTGTTTTGGTTTTGAATGTTTGACAAGATTACATAAATGGGTTAAGACGCAAACACCATGCTTAAAAGACACAATAAGTTGGGTAATATTTTAATTCGACATAATCGATAATCTCCCGATGGAAAAAAATTGTGCTGCAAAATATCAAAGAAATAGTTGATAAACAATTAACTGAAAAGCTAAATCATAAAACTTGATTGAACTGCCAGGAGAAAACCTGCCTTAGCCATCATTTTATCTAAATGAAATGAGTTTGAATTTGATGAAATAAATTTTATTGGGAGGTCGTTTTCAAATCAGTCCAATGATCTAAGTCGTGAAGAATTTTCATCTCTTTTAAATCGACATTCTTTATAAAGAATTCAGTGCCAACAACGCGAAACTATCTATGTATATATTCAAGTAAGGTGTTGCAATTTCAAGACTAGAAATTTTTCATATAAAGGAAATACGACAATCTTTTCCCAACTTACGATCAAACTTTTTCTCCGGTGATCATTTTAGATGAAATGACGTGATCAGAAAATATTTCCATAATTAGATATTTTTAATAATTAATTAATTATTTTATTAATTCAGATTCGGAATATTCCTAGAAATATTATTTGAAGTATTATTAAAATTATTATCTAGAGAGATAATTGATTAAAATTCGAAAATAATATAATTCTCCTATTTACGGAAATTATATTGTTAAAGTTGAAAATTTCTTATTGACCTTCGGTAAGGAGATTACGTGAATAAATACATCCACCAAATATTCAAATCACATTAATTTTGCCCAGATACAATGATTTACTAATCTGGAACGAATCAATTATTTTTGGAAATAAATCGTTGATTATTTCCATATATAGAAGGTTACTTTATTGTTCTGACCGAACCTTCTGTAGTGCTCTATCGTACGATTTAAACATTCAATTAACACAAAACTAATTTTGGATAGTCCCTAATGGATATATACATGAGTCCAAGATCAGATTTCTAAGGTTGGAAATAAAATTTTTTCTTTCCAAGTATAGAAGGTTACTGACCGAATCTGGCTCCAACCTCCTGTAATGTGATAACTCGATATTGGATGATCCGATTGATACGAAATTAATCAGAGATAGTTCCCAATCATCTCATTCATCATGGAAATGAATCTGGTCGTATTTTGTTTTTTAGAAAAATAAATTTCCTTAAATAGAAGGACATAATCGTTGTATAAAAGAAAAGCAAAAACAACTTATTCTGAATTATTATTGAATTGACGGTGGTAAGTCTTGATATTTTGCAGCGTTATTATGGTAATTAACGTGTGTGTTGAGTGTGCAGGAATGTAGTCTCTAGGCTAGCGTTCTCGCAGGAGGTGACTACAGCGGGTTGAGCGTGGGTGAAGCCGCTCCGGTGACGTCGATGGTTATGAATATGAGAGATTCGACCGGAACTTTGTCCGTAACGTCGGACTACGTGCACCAGGGCCTAAGGAGACTGTTCGTTGGTGGCGAGTAGGCGTACAGAGTTAGTATGAGAGAAGGAGTTCGTAGCAAGCGTTCAATGATGAGGGACCACCAACCTTTTGTAGTTGGATATCTTGTTGTGTGTGCGTTTGTAGCAGGTGTGCATTGGTGAAGCCACTCCTTAGGCGTCGTTGGCTGTGAATCCGAAGGACTTGGCCGAGGAAGCTGTCCGTAACGCCGGGTGGGCGTACAGTAGGTCCAAGAGAAAGTTCTGTAGCAGGCGTAAGTGGTGAGGGACTGCATCCTACTGTAGACGGTTATCCTTGTTTGTTTTGCTGTTTAAATCAAAAACACAAAAAGAGAAGCACATCAGAGGTGTCTGAACACTTGGAGAAAGCGTCAACGAATCTATTTGCATATCCACAGAAGGGATAGCTATCTACTGCATCACAGAAAGCTGAAGCTTCCAGCCAAGGTTTTGTGATCATCAAGTCTGGTTGATTTCTTTTTTATTTGACCTAGACTCGTCTAAAACTTAGCAATAGAGTGTCTTGTATTGGTTAAGCTAGTCTTACCATCCCGTGGTTAAAGAAATTATTTTTCTTTCACCACAAAAGGTTTAACCTTCTACAACTGTAATCACTACTAACATGTATTAGTGAAAGCGACCGAAAGTGGACATAGGTGTATTTACTGAACCACTATAAAACTTGGTGTTCCGATTTGTCTTTAAGTTTCTGTAAACCACAGAAGCTAAGCCTTCCGCTGTGAGGGTTCTATAAGTTTGTCGCGAAAGTTCTATTAGAATGAAAAGAATAATTCACTCCCCCTCTTAGTCACAATCAAAGGGCCAACAATTGGTATCGGAATGACAACGGTTGTGTTGCATGCTCTTGAGTTCGATAGGGCAGTACAGTGCTCCTTTACTCATAAGTCGCTTGAACAGCATGTTGACAATGATTGTCTCGTCAGTTTCCGGTGATTGATTTTTGTCACCCTGCATTGACAAAGGAGATAATGTCAGACAATTGACATCAAAGGCGTTTATGTTAACTAAATCGCCAAAAGGGTGTGATTCCGTTGACGTCTTCTCTCCCGTTTCTGG
This sequence comes from Melastoma candidum, assembly GCA_023653495.1. Taxonomy (NCBI): domain Eukaryota; kingdom Viridiplantae; phylum Streptophyta; class Magnoliopsida; order Myrtales; family Melastomataceae; genus Melastoma; species Melastoma candidum. Next base: position 24,269,592 of record CM042890.1, read on the forward strand.
GAAGCATAACTCCTTAGATTCTATTAGGTCCTGCACCAGGTTTCTAAACGTGATGCAGTCTCTAGGGGTATGGGTGAATGATCCATACCACTCGCAGAAGTTTCGTGATTTCTCTCTTTCAGTACTTGGAAAACGATGGCCTAATTTTAATCGGATTCGCCCATTCCGGAGCATGAATTCGAAAATCTCTTCAACCTTTGCCTCATCGAAGGAGTACTCCCTCTCTTCTTGGGTTTTAGGTGAGGCCTTGGCCTGGAAGTTCTTTTTAGTCAAATCATCGCAGGTTAGGGGTTGTCCCTTTACATACTCTGCAACGTCGACATCGCCCACTGGTTCCGCTTGATAGGTCATCAAGGGTCCCATGATCAAACTTACTTTTACCTGTGTTTTCTCTCTAAGGAGATTCTCATGTCATACCGAATGGCTCTCCTGGCTAACTCATTCCAATCCCTGAATACTTCTCCCTCTAACTTTTTTTTGAGTCGAAGAAGGAGGGAATCTCGGGCGATGGCTATGAGCTCGGGTTAGGACGCAGAAGTCCTGCATCTCAGCCGTGCTTTCCGAAGTTTATTCAGGAAAATAGCCACAAGCTCACCAGGTTGTTGTTTCATGTGGGTGAGATCTTGCAGGGTCATCGCTAGGCCGGTTTAGCGAACGCTAGAGTGAATTGAACTTGCATATCATCCTAGTTTCTCACCAAATTTGGTGGAAGATTCACATACCACGTAAAAGCTGCCCCTATGAGAGAGCTAGGAAACAGAAGAAGTATCCAAAATCCATTTGTAGCAACTTCCCCAGCCTGATGAGTGAAGCAGGCGACATGTTCCGCAGGCGAAATGCCTTCTTCGCCCAAAAAACGGGCGAGCTCGTGAATGCGATATCCCCTTGGAAACGGGTAATCCCGATCAATATTGTCGGGATAAGGAGCCTGATAAAGTTAGACTTTTCGCGTCGTCCGCCCCATGGATTGATTGTTCGACCAATCGAGTTACGTAGTCCCTGATTTCGGGCATGAGATCTAGTGGCGCCATCGGTTCAAGCACTAGCATTCCCCTTCCGCGCATGGGCTGGGGAGTATGCTCGGGGTATCGATGGTCTTCAGTAGGACGAACAAATTCATTTTCTACCGGCCTATTTAGATCTTCCCTGGTATTACCAGGGCTACTCACTGGTTTCCCTGATATGTTTTCCGGGTTCTGAAAGACGGCCTCCATTTTGGAGTCAATTCCCTCCTTAAAGGCGTCCTGTTTATGATCAGTATTCATAGTAGCTGACAGCTCTCCAGCTATGGCTGGGTCCTAATTGTTTTCATTTCCTCCGTCAGAGAGATTATCTCCAAGGTTTGAATCAGAACCAGCACGGGTTTCCGGCATTTTTGGCCTGAATTCTCCCATCGTGGTCGCCAATGGCGTGTTCGCTCCGGAAGTGACCGTCGCCAAGCCGGATCCGAACACGTCGGAAATCTCTGACGCTACGAGCAACTGGTGCTCGGTGATTCATTGTGTGTGTGTGTGGTCGCCGTATGAATGAGAAGAGGGAAGGCAGCGGAGGGACACCCTTAAGCGGAAGCACTTACGGATGTCATCGGAATCTTTAACAGCTACTGGTTGACCGATTCAACCATTAGCCTTCACTGTATCCTCGCTCGCCCAGTTGACTGTTGTTTTGCCTGGCAACTTCGTTGCTTGGCAATCCTATCGCTTGGTGACCCTTTGACCCTTTCGCCTGGCAAATCTTTCACCCTTTCGCCTGGCAACCCGTCGCTTGGTCCAAATCTTTGACCCTTTCGCCTGGCAACCCCATCGTTTGGTGATCGCTTCGCCCGCAAGCCTTCGCCTAGTGTGTTTCCGTGGTCACCTCCTTATTGGGCTTCCGTGCCTTGGACCCGTACTTTGGACTGCTAATCCACATATGAGACCGAGATTTGTGACTCAGAATTTCTGTCGCTAAACACCCATCTTCCCTAAAGGTTATGCTTCTAGCAAGTGGTGACTCCTTCAACTAGAAGAAATTATGGAGGGCCGCGTTGGATAAGAGGTCATGCCTGCCTTCTATGACGAGGCTCCAGCCAATGTGAAACTCAAAACGAGCCTATACAGCAACCATCTGGAGGAGCCCAAGAAAGAGCATGGCGGCCACAAGCTGGATCGATGGAGGAAGTGTCTCGAAGACCCTTGTGAGATCAAGGGATGGGACTTAGCAGAGTATAAAGGGTAATCCCAAATCTAAACTATTTTAACTTAGGATTGGGATCAATCATGATTGTATTCATGATTACAAGACGACATATAGGTTACCGGAATATTTCGACGAATATTCTCTCTATCAGCTTTTTATACATAAAAATTGAGGATAGTAATTTTTATAAGTAGCTGGCACATCTTTTGCATATTTACGCACTTTGGGATGAATTTTCCACAAGGTAAATATCCCGACACTTTTAGGAGGGAGCATTCGGTATTTCAAATACACCGAATGTCGAACTTTTAAAGTTTCGTTCCTTAAATATCGAACTGAATTTCAAACTTATAAATAACGAAATGCGAAAATATTTTGATATTTCGGTTTGGTATCTAGAAGTTCCAAACTTTGAATTGGGTTGATGGGCCCAACCCATAGAAATAAAAAATATTTAAGCCCATAAATATTAAAAGCCCACAAGAAAAGAGGGCATTGCACCCTTTTCGGTGGCTGTTCCCCCCGAGCTTCGCCTTGTCAGTGCAGCTATATCATGTTCGTTGTCTCATGTGGCGAATCTCGAGCAGGGGACGGGGACACATCTCTGCAGGGTTTCTGGAGCGGAAATCAATAGAGCATAGGGATGTCGAGGAATGCAGTTGGGCCCCGGTTTGAGAAGGGTCTCGTCTAGGCTATCGCCCCACTCAGGTTGTTGTTCCGGAGGTCCACAGTGACGGTCGCCCGGAGGTTCCCTATCCCTAGTAAGGCTCGGATCTCCCCGGAAAGAAAATTATTGGACAAATTAGGGGTGCTGGAGAGTGATTTTAGCTCCCCAAGTCGCACAGGGATGGAGCCATTGAACCTGTTAGAGGATAAGTCTAGTTGGACAAGGTTGAAAATGGTTAATGGGGTATTCGCCAATAGCCCAAAAAAGACCGGATCCTACTAAAATTTCGATTTTTTTTTTCTAAAAAACCGAAATCGAGTCGTATACCGAATAGTTTTGCAGACATGAAATCAAACCAAAAACCCAATGACCATCAATGAGAGGAGGACGACGAGTATATGTCCAGGAATGCAAACATTGGAAGCGGCTAACGGTACGTGCACGTAACCGTTACGTAGTTTACTAAATTCGACATTTTTTTTAGTAATCTTTATTAAAAATCGACGTTTTTTAGTAAAATCGTTAGTAAACTGTTGTAAAAAATTGTAAACCGTTACTAATTTTTTACTGTTTGAAAATCCGGAAAGTTACTAAAACAACGTTTAGTAAATCGGAGAACAAATTTACTAAAAGGTATAATAATCGGTTACTAAAAATATCGGTGAGTTTTGCATTTTTTGGAAACCGTTACTAAAATTTCACTGTTCAAGTTTAGAAATCGGTTACTAAACTTTTTAGTAAATTTCACCTCCGACTACTAAACGTAGTTTAGTAACTTTCCAAAAAATCAAACAGTAAAAAATTAGTAACGGGTTACCAATTTTTCTAGTAAAATTTCTATTTTTAGTAATTTTCTCGATTCGCCGTCGAACGATTTTAGTAATACTTTACTAATTTTATAAGCGAAATTAGTAAATTACTGTGTAACATTGTAAAATAGTTAGTAAATTACTAAAGTCGTCATTTTTTTTGTAATCGGTTACTAATTTTTGAGAAAATTTGCTGAATATTTAGTAATCGATTACTAAACTTTTTAGTAATTTACTAAACAGAACAATGTAGAACAGTACATTCCGAACCTAACTCCGAACCTATTTTAAGGGTGAAATTACCGTTTTACCCCTGCGACAAAATTACTAAAATTGGAAAGCGATTTAGTAATTTTACCGCAGGGGTAAAACGGTAATTTCACACTTAAAATAGGTTCAGAGTTAGGTTCGGAATATACTGTTCTGTACTGTTCTGTTTACAATTTTCAAACATTAAAAAATTAGTAATGATTTACAATTTTTTACAACAGTTTACTAATGATTTTACTAAAAAACGTTGATTTTTAGTAAAGATTACTAAAAAAAAAGTCGAATTTAGTAAACTACGTAACGGTTACGTGCACGTACCGTTAGCCGCTTCCTGCAAACATTTGTAGTATGAAATCGTACTTAAGTAGCCATAGAGATGTTTTGATAATAGAAAACAATTGTCGTCTGTGTGGATGTACCCAACACAGGATAATAGCTTACAAATAAATTATAATTGTTCGATCAACTTCGGTATTACAAAATAGGATGTACAGCAACTCCTATAATGTACAACTTCTCTTATACACGACGACTTTTCCGTACTGAGACACAGTTACACCGTTTCGTGATTTCCTGCATCGCGACCCGTATGCTAAGGATGGAATTTCCCCTACCATGGCTCTTCACGACCTGCATGACTTCTCCGTGATCTTAGTCAAAATGTCTTCACCTCCCATGGTCAAGGCTAAAATTCCGTGTTCGAAACACCCGTGAGTTCGGACATAGTATAAAAGTAGATAGACATGTCTAAATAGTAAAACAACATGTAAGAAAAAACGCACACATGTCTGAATAAATATTCAACAGGTCTGAGTAATTGACAATATCGACGGTTTTCGACGATTATATATCCGAACTCACGAAAGTCCCGGACACGGGATTTTAGCCGTGACCCACCTCCCACTTTCCTGGACATTTCCCCAACAGAAGCTGTCCACAATCGGATTCCTCATCACTTTGGAAATTCGATATAGAGTTGGACTGGGTTAAGTCTTCGTGGGGGCCCTCATTTTTTGTAGCAGGATGGCAATTTGAGGCACACGACACTTCTAAAGTTATTTCGGGAAAAGATAAAAGTGTATTTCATATTGTATTTCATTTGACCTGCTATCCCCACCCCGGTTTCCTATGTGTTTTTTTAGTTGCCCGCTCAATTGCTGGAGCTTCGCTCCGATTAATTCGGACTCAATCCAGGTAAGACACCTGATTATGGTGGGTGAGTCTTTTAACATGGGTGGCTTTGTAAGGTAAGTTTCGAACCCGAGATCTCTTTAAACGAATCCAAGCTCCTTACCACTTTAACCAACCCCGTGTAGTTGACTATGCCAAATCATTATTAGAAATTATTCAACACCGACTTTTTTGGCAAGACTCACCTTTCTTCGATTCTTCCATAAAGTAAAAATTGTGGCCCAGGAGATTACACGGAGTAAGAAAGCAATCGTAGAATCTAGATTTACTGTTAGGTAGAATTTAAGGTTAAAAATTAAGTGACGTGGCTTCATCCCCCGTGCTGCTCGGATGGGATCACCACTATAAATAGGTGACGTCCCCCATTTGTAGCTTAAGTCATTCGAATAAAATAAGAAGATATAGGATTGATCCCTCCTCTCTCTCATATGTCTCCTCTCTTCTCCTCTTTCAAATAGCTTGGGATTAATAGATGGGTTCGAGTCCAATCTTCCGGGGTGACATTGGTGGAGCTCCTCTGTTGCCGATTACAGAGGAGGCTAAGTCTTACAATCATTGAGTAAACAAAAGTTTTGCATATCAAACGTGGCCACACTAATCCAAATTTCACACGATGGATTTATCATGAGAAGATTTTAACGGGAAAGGACTAAACCGAAGCGATGACGGAAATTTAAGGACCATAAAGTGCCTGAATATATAAGTCTGACATGATGAGTCGGCAGCGGTCGCACCTCAAGTGCGAGTCATACCCTGTTGAGACGCGGGGGCAACTGTCATTCCAATCTGCCTTTTCTGCATCTCCTCGTTGGCGACCCAGCCTAATGAAACCATCGGGGAGGAAAAATCAAGACGTAGTCAGTAAAAGCTGATCGATTCAGGCATGTGGAAATTGTGGGAAATTACCCATTGAAGGGTCGAGGCCACGATTGACGAGCTCCCTGTGTTCCTGGCAGAAGGCACATAAGGGGCACCAGCAGTGGATGCAGAAATCGGCACACTGATCGCCGGGGATTGAATACTGTCCCCTGAGCTTGGACCGGTAGGTGCACGTGTAGATAGCATGGAAGGTAAAGTGGCTGAGGGAGTAGCATACCATGCCCGCACGTACGCAGGCTGCATATTGTTACATTAGAAGTACACATGGCATCCCGAAACTGGTAACAGAAAGTAAGCAAGTAGTCTTTTCTTACGTGTTTTCCCTCTGTCTATGATCTCGGCATTCTGTCCAAAGGTAACGCAGGGGCACCAGCAGGTAATGCAACCTGTTGAAAGAAGGATTTTACGGACAGGTCTATGAAGAAAAAAAGATATCTTAGTTAACGATGAAAGCCAGGACATACAGTTGGTGAAATCTTCAAAACAGCCGCAGAGACCTGTGGTCCAGCTCCCCATGCCGCGATTGGGCTGAACAATCGGCGCGCCGGTGAATGTAACAGCTTCCGGCCTCAGATGACGTTCCTCGACCTTGGGATGTGTCCTTAGTCTAAGATCTTCTGAGAAACTAAACTCCCCGAGCAACCCTTAGGGTTCATATATAGGCCCTCTGCCTTATTTGTTTTTTTTTTTTATTTATCTCACTGGCGAGTTTCGGAAGTATAGATTTGCACTGGGAAACGACCTTGACTCCCAATAATTTTATTAAAAATTAATTTAACAAAATATTAAATTGTATTATCAAAATGGTGGAGATCGTGACACGTTGCTCAATACCGATTAGTTTTATAGACAACAGACCAAATCAAATACCAAATATAGAGTTGTTTTGATAATAGAAAACAATCATTGTCTGTGTGAATGTACCCAACACAAGATAATAGCTTACAAATAAATTATAATTGTTCCATCAACTTCACTATTACAAAATAGCACGTATAACAACTCCTATAATGTACAACTTCTCTTATACAGGACTTCTCCGTACTGAGACACAGTTACTCCATTTCGTTATTTCCTGCATCGCGACCCCTATGCTAAGAAGGATGGAATTTCCCCTACCGCGGCTCTTCACGACCTGCACGACTTCTCCGTGATCTTAGTCAAAATGTCTTCACCTCCCACGGTCAAGGCTAAAATCCCGTGTTCGAAACACCCGTGAGTTCGGACATAGTATAAAAGTAGATAGACATGTCTAAACAGTAAAACAGCATGCAGAAAAAAACGCAAACATGTCAGAATAAATATTCAACATGTCTGAATAATTGACGATGTCGACGGTTTTCGACGATTACATGTCCGAACTAACGAAAGGGTTTCCAGTTGACAGAGTCTTTGTCTAACAATTCCTCGAGATTACTAGTGGCGGTGATACTTCCCCAATGTTCATAACAGAAGTTCTTGATTATCTATGGTTCGTAAAGATGATAGACACTTTCATTCTCTTTAAGTTGAAAGTTGCCACAGAATTGAGGAAAATACAAGTGAATCCAGCCATACACAATCCATAATGGACCTGTTTCGGGGACATTAGGGAAAACAAAAGGGACTTCGTCGAAATTGACTTAGGAGCTCTGGTATTTATCCCTGTTACTGCTTCAAATAGACCTCGATATATTAGGCATAACAACAAAGGAGTCAGAGCTACAGTTTTCTCTGCCCTAACTAGGAAACTAGCCGAGGGGCACATCATCTTCAAAGGTTATTTTCCTCTACCACAGAAGATACACTTCGTCAGCCAAACTAGCAAAAACTCAAACTCATTCAAATCTCTCCATTGACTAGAATCAACAATCATGTGTCTAGCGATGATCTTCGACGGAGGTTGATCTGGAAGAAGAAAGTCTGAATCACTCTCTCCTAACGTGGGGAAAATCCCCGACACATCACAACCAATGACAAAAGCTACATCTGCCAAGGTAATAATGAAAGGGCCTTCGGACAGGGAGAAGCAGTTGGTATTGACATCCCGCAGAGACAACAGAACAGCCAAAGGTTGAGCGTTGCAGCGCATTCATTTGATTGATAGCCTACTAATGTTAAAGATCCCTCGCTGCTTCCATTCTTTCTTACGAATGTTTAACCATTTGCAAGCCCACTCATTATAACTCATAGATCTTGAAGAGCTGCTTGGTTGTCTCTCTGTATTCTGTTTCAAGAAATGAAAGTAAGTGTTCTTGTTTACATAATCGTACTCTTGTTCTTTATATTATTGTTCGTTTAAAAGTTTTGGCAACCACATTTCTTTAACCCTGTGTTAGTCCCCGTTATATCACGACGTGCTTCGTCCGCAAACAAATTCAAATCCTCCTTAGTTTATTAATTCATCTCACAGTATATCAAGTTTACTTGTTCATCATACATAAACAAACAAAGTCAATGATAGCGACAATATCAAGCAACACGCATTGCACTCGATAGATTTAATCTTAAATTGTTCGTTTTCGGGTTACTTGCCAATGCCGATGACATTGAGGAATAAGCATAACGACTTTGCCCGCTTCCAAGTCTTTTGTTTACAGGTTATATTTCCTTTACGTGCGGCCAAACGCAATAACTGGGGAAGACATCATCCAGGGAGGCCAATCAAGGAATCATCCAAGTAGTCTTTTGTTTATGTATAGATTATGTCAAAGTTCACATTTTCATGCCAATCTTGCTGATGATTTTCATAATAAATAGATGAAAGCATTAACGATTTGTTTTTGTTCTCGAAATTAGCAATTCAGCAGAATAGAATGGTTATTCCCAGTGGAATAGTAATTCCTAGTGAAGATGCAGTCATCTGTAAGAATTACTTAATAAAGAATATAATACAAAACTACCGATAAATTCTTAAAATTCAAGTGATTAATTTGATCTTACAGAACAATAATAATCGAACTACCTATAGATACATTATACTAACATGAATTTATTTCATATTGATATTAATCTATAAAATATGTTGAATTGTCATTAGAATGAATTGGGTGATAGCACATAGAAAAATTAAAATAAAAGAAATCAGGACCATTTTTATGAAAGGCATAAAAATATTTTTTTATTAAACAATCGATCGATGTTTTAAATGAAAAATTGTTATTTCACATTATGACTTATAGAGAAGAATTGGTAATGCCAGATTTGTTTGTTTCCCACTGCTAAAATAAATAAGAGGAAATACTTTTCATGTAATAATCTCACTTGTTTTAGATGTGTGCATCCCTCTCAATGGGTTGTGCATACCTGTTTTCATGTATACTGCGAAATCACGAAGGAAATTCTAAAAGTATGCAACGAATGGTATTAATCACTTATGTCGTGTTGATGATTTTAGTACAATATAGTTTCGCATATTACCAAATGCGCTTATACATTAGGAAGTCATTTTCTTATATGCGCGAAATGTTTTCTATTCCTGTAGGAAAAGTTCCTCAATGTCGGAAAAAATGAAAGGGAAGATAACAATTCTGATTGGTCTTCAAATTTCATGCAAAGATTATCCTGACGAACCTTTTGAGCAAGATGAAGGCCGGCGTGGTATTTTCACATCGATGCATCTCTGATTGTGTAAGTCCTCGTGTCTTTGGTCAGGCGACATAATATTCCTCAAGGATCTCTTTGATTCCGCGACTTTTCGTGATCATCCGCGATGTTATAACTTTTCACCTTTTTTCCCAAATCTCATTAAGTCCCTCTCCATCTGCTTGACTCCTTCCGACTTCCACCAAATCAAACACATCCTAAATGTGTAGAGCTTCACAAATCTACAATTCAACCGTCTGTTAAAATCACTCGCATCAGCACTATTTGCTGACCAATACCATCAGTTGCTTGCACTCCTGTCTATTTGCGTTGCGGAGGAAAAATAAGCTACCCGCTCTAACTTCCCAACATGATATATATGTGCTTACCATGTCGTCATCGAGAATATAGTCCGTATCGTTTGTCGATAAGAGCATCTGCCGCTTTTCTGGGTCTATTCCCACCAGAAAGACGGCAGGGATTCTTCATGAAGAGTGCTAATATCCAAACCACGTAGCAAATCATGCACCGAAACTAGTCCATTGAAAAAATACATACGAGGAACATAACATTCCAGTGTGTTCCATATAAAGCATAAAGGAATACTCTCGGTATCATCTAGTCCATCGTAACGTATTTTTGCCTGTGATCTTTCTGCCCAGAGCTCAGCTGGGTTTATAAACTACGTAAATCTTCCTGTTCCTTTTGTACCAGCTGATAAGCGACGTAAATCTTCAAAGAGTGAGAGGAAGGCCGCCACGATATCTACAAAATGTTAAGGACAAAGGCACATTGTGCAGCTTCCAAGAAACATAAGAATTTGAAGGATTTCAAACTGATCTTTATCACTGTTAGCATACCTGTTGCAGGGCACATGCAGCCTCTGAATTCTTTTAACAGTAACTCGTAGGATTTCTACGATTCCCCATGCATACCCACACCTGGGGAATTTTGAATGCACTAAACAATCGGTGATAGAATTTCAATGGCTTTTCTTGCAGTCCCACACAAGCTGGCTTTCTAAATACTCTTTAAGCGTTGCAAAAAGATTTCACCGGTGTCACTTGTCCTCCGAAGGCGGAAGACTTTGGAATACTCTTTAACAGTTTTTGATACAATTTCAGTGGTTTCTCCTGAACTCCCTCACGAGCTTGCTTCCTAAATACTCTTAAGAGTAGCGGATATGATTTCAGCGGTGCCTTTTGTACTCTGACAGGCGGAGGACTTTTGAATACTCTTAACTGTCACACAATCAGCGGAAGATTGGATCGGTCACGTGAGTTTACGGTCATCGAGAAAGATCAAAAGAAAAGAAAACATACCTGCATTCGTCATGTTCACCATACCGTACACTTGAAGATTGAAACCTGAACGACGTAGATCTTCTTCCCATTTTCCTTCCTGTAGGGCTACTCTCTATGGAGGAGGTCAAACAAACTGACAATCTTACTGGCAGGTTAATTAACCCAGATACATAGTTGTTAAAATCACGATTTAAATCGTGTAATCGGGCGATTTTATGATTTTTTACACCCTAATGAGTTGGATCATCGTGAAAATCGGTTATTGGTAAAATCGTAAAATCGTTCGTAGGATCGTCGAAACGAATCCTTCGTAGGATCGTAAAAAAGGCTGAAATCGGGCCCTAACAATCCAAAGCCCAAAGCCCTGGCCCAAGCCCACCTAATCCAATAGCCCATAGCCATAATCTGTATAACCTATGGGCTTATTCATCAACAGACCATAAGATATAAAATAACCTACACCCAACCGTAAATCACATCAAATAAACGAGATGCGGACATCCCAATAACTTTAGTGATCACAATATTTTAGTAAGATTTCATGCATTGCCTTATGTCACATCCTGTTTTATAAAATATACTTTAATAATAAAATAAATAAATAAAACTTAAGTAAAAAATAAATAATTAATAAAAGCCCAAATCAAAAATTTCTAACATTAACAACTTTTGATACGGTTTACACGGTTTCTCTTGCACTCCCACCCGAGCTTGCTTTCTAGATACTCTTAAGAGTCGCCAATAATATTTCACCCGTGTCTCTCCTACTCCAACAGGCGGATGACTTTGGAATACTCTTAACAGCTTTTGATACGAATTCAACGGTTTCTCTGGCATTCTCTCGCGTGGGGGGCTTTTGAATACTCTTGACAATCGCTTATAACAATTCATGGATTTCTCTTGCACTCCCACACGCCGGGATCTTCTGAACACCCTTAATAGTATTTGGTAGGAATTCAATGGTTTATCCACTCTCACAGACTGGGCGTTTCTTAATGCTCTTAATATTATGTGATAGGGATTCAAAGATTTCTCTTGAACTCTCACACGTTTGGGCCTTATAAATACTCTGAGAAGTTTCTTATAAGAGTTCAACGGTTTGCCATGCACTTCTGCATGCACCAGGCTTCTGAATACTCGTAATAGTTTCTGATAAGATTTCAATGGTGTCTCTTTCACTCCCCCACAAGAGGAGATTCTCAGTACTTTCAAAAGCCGCTTATAGGATTTCATCAATTTCGCTCGTACTTCCACACACGGGGGGCTTCTAAACATGCTTAAAAGTTGCTGATAGGATTTCAACTGTTTTTCTTTCACTGCCATAAGCGGGGGACATCCGAGTACTCATAGCAATTGCTGATAGGATTTCAAAAATTTATCTTTCACTCCCACACGTAGTGGCCTTCGAATTCTCCTATTAGTTGTTGATTGGACTTCACTCGAAGGGCCTCTGAATACTCTTAACAGAAGCTGATAGGATTTTGTTACATTAAGAGGGGGTGAATTTGTGTTAAAATTCAATTAAGGATTTTTAACTCCTTTTCGACAAATCCCCAGCGGAAGAAAAGTTCTGTAAAATGGAACCTTACAGATAGGCTTACGTAAGACAAAACGTACGAATGTGATTACGATCTGATTTGATGGATGCAAGGATATTTATAGTGGTTCAACAAGCTTTGCCTACATCCACTCTCACCCAGAATTTGGATGGTTATCACTAAAACAAAATGTAGTAGCGATATAGAAGATGATACGCGATCAGTCTCTACCACACAGATCAGAAGTTTCTGCACTAAAGATAACTATACAATGTAGGCTAGAAGGTTCTGCACTGAAGGTAACTGTACAGTACATGCCAGAATGTTCTGGTTAACGTGACTAACAAATAGTAACCGGCTGTCGGACGTTTCCCTCGGGCGATGTCATCACCTACACAGCAACTCGATATGACTTCTTTAAAGACTTTTCACTCCGGCGGCGTCTCCACCTGCACAGCATCCCGCTGCGACTTCCACAGGACTTTTCACTCCGGCAGCATCCCCACCTGCACAGCAACCTGTTGTGTCTTCCCTTACATTATCCCTCGAGACAGCGACTAAGCAGACACAAAACCCCTACCCAAGATTCTCTTGCATGGTCCCTCCAGACTACGGCTAAGCAGATATAGAATCCCTACCCAAGGTTATCCTGCACACACAGTAGTCCCTCACCTTCTATGCTCCTGGGGTATCTGCCCTTCTCTCTCGCCCACCACACATTGGCCACACCAGCAACCTGCCGCATGCCTCCACTAACGTCTCCTACAGCCTCCAACCAAGAGTCCCTCATGGCCCCCAGGTCCCTCGTGGCCGCACCTATTATTCTTTCTATTTCTTTGGTAATGAAATAATTTGATTTCGATCAGAAATTATTCTGATCAATTTGGATAAGTCTCATGGAATAATCACATTAATTTTGTAATTAATTATTAATTACAAAAATATTTCTTTACAGAAGGTTCTCATTAGGACTAACTTCTGATACATAGAGGGTTGACTTTTGTTTCACAGAAGGTCAATGCTCATCATCAAAACCACTTCAACAATCTCCCCTTTTTTGATGATAACAAAATATTCATTGTTGAGGGAATGTTTTTGCAAGTAACTCCCCCTTACTCCCCCTAAAAAAGTGCGAGTACGAGTCTTGCATTTTACAAAACAACATGGTTTCTGTCGAACAGAACATAGAAGCTTCTGTTATAGAAAAGCTGTTCAACGAGCACAAGGCTTCTATGATGTATAGAGCATGAACCTTTTGTATTTTAGCCCGACATAAAATGATAAGTTTTCACTTTTACACTCCCAGTAAAGGTGACTATACAAGATCACTATTTGCCTCCCCAATAGAAGGTTGAATAGAGCTTTGATACTCATAGCCTTCTACACCCACTAAGTTATAGAAAATCAAAGATTTTTCTACAACCAAATACAGTGTGATGTGCTCCCCCTTTTTGTCACATAAAAAACAAGGAGAACGAAAAGTTATAAAGGAGAAGCATATACTGCAGAAGAGTTATGCAGAAAGTGTGTCCTTAAATGGCATGTATTACATCAAACCATGAGGCCATGAACAATAGTTTTGGGCCTAAGGTACTGATTGTTTTCATTTGCAGCATCTTTTTAGCTCTTTTAAATATTTTGTACCACTAATTAAATTTACTTTTTACAGGGGAGTAAGTCGAAGATTTTGCATTTAGATTTTTGTAAAGGATTAACTACGACGCGGAACTTCTCAACATGCTTGGATTAGAGAAGTTGCTTCTTGTTCAGTGTAATAGGTTACCAGAAATAGTGGCTCGGTTGGGAAGCTACATCAGCTTTGATATATGGATCGCCAAACATTAAAGTTTGCCTCCGGCGATGGCATCACTTGAAAGAATGGAAGAGCACGCTGACAGGATTTCCATCTAGCAAGAGTCAAGAAAAATTCAGTACGACTCTTGGATTTGGCAATTTTAAATCGTTATGTCATCTAGATAGAAAATCTGGGGCTTAAGCGGGTGCCAGATGGAATTGGCCAACTAGAGCTGCTCAAGTACTTGTCATTTTCTGGATGTTCCAATATGACTAGCCTTCCAGAACTGGTGTGGGAACTAGAGTCACTTGTGGAGTTGAATCTTAGAGGAACTGGGATGATGGGCCTACTCGACCAAATTGCAAACTTGAAGGAATTGAAAGTTCTTGATATGTCTAATCCAAAAATTGCGATGTTGCCGAAGAGTATTTGTAGTTTGACAAAGCTAGCGGAGTTAAGTGTTGTTAGATCCTCTGGCACATGGAGCAAATTCCAGGTGAAATTGGGAATCTCTTCTCACTTAGAAGGTCGGACATACAAGGCACAGGCATCGGCGAATTGCCATCGGCAATTGATCGATTGTCTCATCTCCAGTATCTTGATATGAAATCTTGCAAGAAGCTCAAAAGAGTCGAGAAGCTTCCAGCCTGTTGTCCCTCTTAAGACTCCCGTATTTTTCACTAGAAGGAATCCCAGATCTTTCCAACTTAGTAAATTTGGTCTATTTGTCACTTCTGATCAAAGAAGCTACATTGTTCCGTGAAGATTCCCACAAAAAGATGATGAAGTCAATGTCAATCAGCAGACAAGAACTAGAATTCTGGACATTTCGGGGATCGCGAGGTTACATCAGCTTAAACATTTGGAAATTGCAGTACCAGTTGCTATCTTCAACTCCCTAAAATTTGATTTCAAATCATTTCCATCGGCTGAATGGGTAATATCTTGTTCCGATGCACAATATTTATCCCAGCTTCCCCCAAGTTTGTCCGAACTCATCCTAATAAAGTTCAAACTTGAGGAATCTGTCCGCATTATTCATTGAAAAATTGTTGACAGAAGAAATTAATTTCGGAGACCTTGAGTTGCTGGTAAATTTGCTTAAGATTCGGTTGCGGCTTTGGAAATCTGTCATGCGGCTGCTATTCATTTCATCTTGCCTGCCGAAACTGGATTACCTAGAGATACAAGACTGCTCGAAGCTTGTCAATATTTCGGGTTCAGATAGGATGGAATCCTTGCAAAATTTTGTTATTTTGGGCTGCACCAGTTTGCCAAGGCTACCAGATTTATCCAATTTAGTGAAGATCGAAGACTTAATAATTGGATGTTGCAATTCCATGGAAAGCATGTGTTGACACGTCAAAATATTTTGGGCCTTTGTTAAGTCTACGACCCATATCAAGGTGCCTGAACTAAGTCTACAGCCCATGTCAAGACGCGGGCCTACGTTAAGTCTACAGCCCATGTCTATGCATGTTTCTATACATGATCCTGCAACACATGATTCAGAGAAATAAAAGAATATTTTCTAAACAGATTCCGAGATCCCTGGAAGGAAGTTGAGATTAAGCCACGATTTGGGGAATCGTTCTGAGGACGTGTTAAGCGTGCCGAGTACATTAGACCTTGCAAGATTCAGTATAAAAGGGGACAGATTTTCCTCGAGAAGAACACGATCAATCAGCCAAACAACAGATTTGCATTGCTCGTCACCCTTAGGATTTAGTAGATACCTCGGCCTAGGTGAATTCACTTGAGTTCTTTGGTCATCGCCTCCAACACCAGAGTGAGCAACTGTAGCTTCGGTGATTGATCTCCGCAAGCACCTCCACCATCAGGACGAGCAACCGTAGTCCCGATACCTAATCTCCGCCATCACTTCCACCGTCGGAACGAGCAACCGTAGTCCCGACAGCCGTCTCCATCTTCATTCCGCTGCCAGGTTGAGCATCCACATCTCGGGACCCATATTCGACATTACCCTCAACCATCCTTCAGTACATCAAGCCCCGGTGATCAGACTTCATCGTTCTAAGTTCGCAAGTCTACAACAGTAGCAGTGAGCTTACGACGTCAGCATTAAGTCTACGACGTCAGCAGTGAGTCGCGAGTCTACAACACCTTTACCATCCGTACCACCACTTTTTTTCCTTTTAAATGGCTGTAAGCGTTCGATTTCCTTTGTAAAACTTCGAATTTGTATCAATCATATCTTTTCATTGAAATTCATTTTTCTGGCGACCACATTCAAATCCCTGTGAGTCTACTTGCCAAATATATTCGATGTGATCCGTTTTCGACGCGAACAACATACCTGCACCTACCGAGCAAGGAGCGACCTTTCATTTTAACTGCACGATGTTGCCTGACTTTATTGGTCTTCATGATGTTTATCAAGGGGCGAAGATGTTTACTGTGAAAGATGGTTTGGGAGAAATAATCTTATTCCTAGAATAAATTTCTTGTTATTCCTAAAAATTAGGTATGTTGTTTATTGGGATATCGTAATCAGATTTTTAGGATTTCTTTATTGAGTCCAGGAGCCTTGATGCTGAATAATCATTGTGTATTCTACGGCTTTCATTCAATCAAAGAAATATAGTGTTTCGTTATGAGAGAATCATGTGTTTTGATTTTGCATATTGTGAAGAAGTAAGGTTCTGCTATATATCAGACTGCTTTGGGGTCTTTTGGGGCTGAGAAGTGTCTGGGATTTTTATTTTCATCCAAAGAAAAAGAGGTGGAAGCAAGT
Source organism: Melastoma candidum (assembly GCA_023653495.1). Taxonomy (NCBI): domain Eukaryota; kingdom Viridiplantae; phylum Streptophyta; class Magnoliopsida; order Myrtales; family Melastomataceae; genus Melastoma; species Melastoma candidum. The sequence continues at coordinate 24,286,542 of CM042890.1, forward strand.
GGGAGCGATTTTTCATCTACGACGCCATATTTGTTTGATGGACAGAACTATAAGTTATGGACAGAAAACATGAGGGGTGAAGATGAGGGATTTCAGGAGGGTGGTGACTTGTGGGTTCACCCCTTCACAATTCTATGATCAACCAGATTCGATTTCAAATGGAAAGAGTTACGAAGAAGGCATGGACAAAGTCGTACTTCTATACTGCAGTGTGATTTAGGATTTCCTGCAGGATGAGCATAAAGGTGATTTAGAAGATAAAAGGTATCAAGGCCAAAATTAATCGTGACTAATTTTCCTTAATTGCTATGGTCACCCACTATCCATGATCTAAATACTAACTTGAAGAAGACAAGTCGTTGTCACTCGCATTCATATAAGATTAGAGAGTTCATCGAAACGACAAGAGTATCAGATTAAGGCCTTGCCATATTGTCGGTACATAAGGCCAATTTGTAATTATTCGAAGCAGCTTCTTCAATTAACACCTCATTAACCCGGCCTAATTTCGACAGCTCGTCCTTTGTTCGTTCGGGGGATTTCAATTTCTATGAACCAACAACGGGAGCCACAATGAGAAACAGACTTGTGATGCTTTTGTGGAGCCACAATGGATATTGTATGCCTTAACTCCTCTCCTTAGGGTCTTCTTGATAACTAAAGAAAAGGTCTTCTGCCCATGATGTTCTTCTTGTTGGATAACAACATATTGAGAGAGCATTTAAAGATAATTAAAATAATAGGCATAATTGTTTATTAATTCTTATCTAATTAATCATGGAACTAAATACCTTTTCATTCAAGGTATGTGTCATGGGAACTAAATATCTCCTTAATTAGGTAACCTATGTTTCATTGTTTTGACTGAACAAATATTGGCTACGATGGTGAAAGCACTTGTCAATGGGAGCAATTTTGTATAAAGAGTCTCATATTCTCAAGGTTGAAAACCCCATTTATTGTTAGGACTAAATTAGTTACTCAGATCCCACTTCTACAATTCTCATATCTTGGATCGTCGTCTGCTTAATAGATCAGTCAAGTAGTTCTTTTCTAGAAATCTTTGGAAGAAGATGAATCCATGGCGGAGTTAGAAAAGTAAGGTAAGGGGGCCATCAAGCATTCCTCATAGTCGTGTTCGACCATGTGAATTTATTGAATAAACCAAAGTTTTGCACATCAAGAGTAGCAATACTAAGTCAAATTTCACAAGAAGGATTATTTTAACAACCTCCATCGGTTATAGTCGGAAGCTTTTCGCTATAAAACAGAAGCGAGGAAAGAAATTTAAGGTTTTCAAACACAACCTTAGTGTCGTCACTATTTTTGATGCTCCACAAGTACAAAAAGAATCGTTCTTGAAACCCACTATTCATCATCTGTCAATTAAAAATGATCAGTCACATGAATTAAAATGAAATCGTGGGTGCTTGTCAAATGACAAGTCCAAGCAATGGTTGCACTTTCGACGAAATTGTTCGGAAGACTTGTATTCCTAATTCTCTTTATTTAAATATAAGGAAAAAGACATGATACCAAAACACTATAATTTTTTTAAGAACATGGCGTGCTAGGCTTAGGTATTTCAAGTCGGCTTCAACGATCAATTTGTGTTCTACAATCATTCAATAAAATATAAAATGTTTTGTTATAGTGCACAAGTTTTGTTAACTTCAAATTTCCTACTAAAACATAAAATGTTTGGAATTTAAGTGTAGTAGATACTTACTATTAACGACTAATTAAAATTTTATTAATGACTAAGCTATTGGCGTGAGAAATAATGACTGCCCAATATAAAATTTATGAGTGACGTGACCTCATACCTAATGCAACAACCATTCTCCGTCTTTATCTCTCAATTTAAACACCAAAAGAGAGAAAAGCAGCCACCAAGATACACAACAAAAACTCAAGGTAGAAATCTTCTATGGCGGGTGTCGGAGGAGGCGGCCGCAGTGGAAGCAACTACGACGTGTTCATAAGCTTTCGAGGACCTGATACCCGGGAAGACTTTGTTGATTTCCTCTATGAGCACATGACACTCTGCGGGATCCGTGTCTTTGTAGATGAGGAGAGGATACGTGCTGGGGAAAAAATAGAGGAGGAGCTTATGGATGCAATCCGTGACTCCAAGATCTGCATGCCCGTCTTCTCTAAAGGTTATGCTTCTAGCAAATGGTGCCTCCTCGAATTAGAAGAAATTATGAGGGGTTGCGTTGGACAAGAGGTCATGCCTGTCTTCTATGACGTGACTCCAGCCGACGTCAAACTCAAAACTAGAATGTATAGCAACCATACGAAGAACCTGAAGAAAAAGCATGGCAGCCACAAGGTGGATCAATGGAGCAAGTGTCTCAAAGACGCTTGTGAGATCAAGGGATGGGACTTATCAGAGTCTAAAGGGTAATCCCAAATCTAAACTATTTTAATTTTTTCATGTATTTCAGAAACTGCTTGTTATGTCTTTCTAATAGGCGTGCTCATTTAGTTATTTACTATGATGCAAACAAATGAAATGAGCTTACAGGCAAGGAAAGCTTATCAGTAAAATAACACGAGAAGTGCTTTCCAAGACTAGAAAGAGAAACATGAATGTATCTAAACCGATAGGGATTGAGGGTCAAGTGAAGGCAATCAAGGAGCTTCTAGATGGCCGTATCGATCGTGTCCGGTTTGTCATAATCCACGGCATGGGGGGCATTGGAAAGACAACCCTAGCGAAATTTATCTTTAGTGAGGTCGTCTCAGAGTTTCAAGGATGTCGCTTAATATTGAATGTTCGTGAATCCTCACATGGCAGTGGGATCGTCAAATTGCAGCAACAGATAATGGATGACATCTTTCGTATGTCCATTAGTATTCACAATATGGATTATGGAATAAACGAAATCAGAGAAAGGAGTAGAAACAAGAAAATTTTACTAGTTTTCGATGACGTCGATGACAAAAGATCAGATTCAGAAGTTGGCTGGGATGTTTGATTGGTTTGGAAGAGGAAGTAGAATCATTGTCACAACAAGAGATAGGAACGTCATTCCGAATGAATTAATGATCTATATGAAGCATAAAATGCAAAATATAGAAGGAGAAGAAGACCTGGTGTTGGAAAAGGTTTTGATGATGAGCCAGACCTCTGTGCCACAGAAGGTCGAACATTCTTGGCTTTGATGATGAGCCTGACCCTCTGTACTACAGAAGGTCGAACATTCTATTCTACAGAAGCTTCTATTATTTAGGACTTCTTGTAAGAATTATTTTTGTAATTAAATGATTAGTTTTCAATTATTTAATTACGAAATATGCTTAATTTGATTAAGATATTTATCTGATCAAATTACCACGATTTGGTTTCCAAATAATCATATTGGAGATAATATTTCTTATAGAAGGAAATAAGATCTCTATTTATGGAAAGGTTCTACTAGACGGTCTACAGGCTTCTGTAAGCTTAATTGACCACTATACGACCGTTATTTGCAAACCTATCACTACCACCTGTCCAGATACACTCTCACGTGTGTTTTTATCAGGATGGAATTGACTTCAAGTCATTTGGAAACAAATCAACGATTGTTTCCACCTATAGAAGGTTATCGAGCAGAACCTTCTGCGATACCTTCTGTGTGCACTATTCATGGAAAATATATCATGATCTATTCTGATTTATTTTCTACCAGAATACTTGCACGTATATATTATTTCTGTATATGAATCTTTTTGTAAACTAATTCTTTATTTCACATTTTGCAGATTATGAATTATATTTTCCTTCTTGCATTTTCTTCTTAGAATTTTGTGTATAAATAGCCACGCCCTCTCCCATTGTAACACATCATACAGACAATTCTTTTCTCCCATTCTGTCCAGAGAGAGCGTGTGCTTGAGCTTGCTTTAGTTCTTTCATTCGTTCGAGTTAGTCACATGAGGAGCACTACCGGCGGAAGTTGCATCGTTGGTGAAGCCTTTTGGGAAAGTGACTCGGGGGCTCGAGGGACTCGGTTGGAAGCTGCAGGATACGTTGTTGGAAGCGTTGTGTACGTGGGCAACGTGCAGCGGGCCGGAGAGAAGGGCTGAACCTCGGGAGCACAGAAGGTGAGGGACTAACCAGCTTCTGTTGTGTAGAGCTCTGTGTGCAGGTACCTCAGGACAAGGGGAACGTTGTCACCTCAGGACAAGGGGAACGTTGTCACCTCAGGACAAGAGGAAGGTTGTCACCTCAGGACAGGAGGAAGGCTGTCACCCCAGAACAGAGGGAACGCTGTTCAACCTCAGGACAGGAGGAAGGCTGTCACCCTAGGACAGAGGGCACGCTGTTCATCCTAGGACAAAGGATACGTTGTCCACCCTAAGACAAAGGGAACGTTGTCTACTTGCGTAGGGTTCGCTACGTACTCGCGTGGGGTACGCCACGAAGTCGTTATCCTTGAGGGATTGCGCATTTGCTACCTTGTTAGTCACGTTAACTAGTGCAACCTTCTGTTGTGCAGAATCTTCGGATCTGTATAACCTCCTGTAGAGCAGAACCTTCAGGTCTGAATCTACTTTAGTGCAGAACCTTACGGTCTGTACAACTCTCTGTAGTACAGAACCCTACGGGTCTGTGCATACATTTTCCTGGTCACTTTTGCTACAGAACCTCACGGTCTGTTCAGTAGAAGGTCGACTACCCTTGGTACAGAATCTTTCAGATCTGTGCTTCTCAACTAAGTCATTTTCCTATACAGAACCTTCTGTTGTGGATTGACATACTCGGTACAGAACCTTACGGTCTGTGCTATACCTTCTGTGATACAGAATCCTTGGATCTGTTCTATAGAAGGTTGACATCTCTAGTACAGAATCACTTGATCTGTGCTATAGAAGGTTAACATATTCGACACAGAACCCTCTGTGTTGTGCCTACTTCGACACAGAACCCTCTGTGTTGTGCCTAAGCTTCTTCGACACAGAACCCTCTGCTCTGTGTTGTGCCTAAGCTTCTTCGACACAGAACCCTCTGGTCTGTGTTGTGCCTAAGTCTCTTCGACACAGAACTCTCTGGTCTGTGTTGTGCCTTACCCTCTACGATACAGAACCTTCTGGTTTGTATTGAGCCTAAGTTACTATAGTACAGAACCTTCGGGTTTGTGCTACATAACGAGCCTCTACGGCACAGAACCTTCTGGTCTGTGTTCTGCCACTCAAGCCTCTATTATACAGAACCCTACGGGTCTGCTTTTAGTTGCTATCACTTGTGTAACTTGTACTGAGATACATTTGAGTGGAAAGCATCCAAATATCTGGGTGAAGAGTGGACGTAAGCAATTTGCTGAACCACTATAAAAATCCTTGTGTCCATCAAACAAATTTGCGTACACAATCAAACGTTCTGTCTTACAGAAACTTACAGGCTCTGTTTAACAGAAGCTTTTCATTCCGCTGCGGGGTAAAACGAAAAAGGGTTAAAATCCAATTTTGGAGATTAACACTAATTAACCCCCCCTCTTAGTGTAACAATTGGTATCAGAGCGGGTTCAACAGAGGCTTAACAGCTTGTTGTAAGATCCTTGAAAAGCTCTTACCAGCTATACACCTTTCTCCACAGAAGCTCTTAGCTCTGTGACTGTTTCTATTCTGTAGAAGCCTACGCTCTATCAGAATCAACCCGCTATTACACAGAAGCTTTAAGCTCTGTGAAAATCTACTTGGTTCTATTCTGTAGAAGCTTACGCTCTATCAGAATTTAACCTCTGTTCCACAGAAGCACCTTGTTCTGTGAGAAACGATTTGTTGCTCTACTTCGTAGAAGCATACGGTACATTCTACAGAAGCATACTTTCTGTAAATATCACATTTGGCATTTTGTTTCTGTTCTGCAGAAGCTTGCTGCTCTGCGAGAATTCAACAACTGCCACCTGAAAGTAAATTCTCAGTTCTGTCATATTGACACTCGTGCTCTGTTTAACAGAGGCCTGTTTGTTAACTTGACGACTGACTTCTACCCAACAGAAGCTTGCTTCTTTGTTGAGGTTCTATTCGTCAACGTTCTATTCTATAGAAGCATAATACTCTATACGAATCGAACACATGGCTGAAAACTATAATGTGCCTAAACCACATGTTGGGAATCCTCCCATTTTCGATGGTAAGAATTTTTCCTATTGGAAAATTCGTATGAGCGCATTTGTTGATGCTATTGACGAAGACTTATGGTCTTATATAGAAGATGGTCCACCTTCTATACCTGAGAACCAACGATTTGATCGAGAAGGTCATCCTACAAGGGAATACCTTAAGATCAGACGACTCACTAAAACGGCAAAGTATTTGATGTTCAATGCTATGTCAGAAGGTGAATTCGTCAAAGTTTCAACTTGCACTTCGGGCAAGGAAATCTGGGATAAACTTGTCACCATGTATATTGGGACAGACCAGATAAAAGAAACTAAGGTGAATTTCTTAATCCACCAATATGAAAATTTCACTATGAAGGCTGATGAATCTGTAGAACAGATGTTCCAGAGACTTAACCTTCTAGTTGATGCCCTAACTCATCTGGGCAAAACCTATCAAAACTCTGAACTAGTTCGAAAGGTTCTGCGTACTCTACCCAAATCATGGGAAGCCAAGAAAACGGCTATAGAGGAAGCTAAAGACCTATCTACTCTTCGACTAGATCAATTGATGAGCTCCTTAATCTCGTATGAGATGGAAAGATCCACTCAACCTGATATAAAGAGAGCACCTGTAGCTTTCAGAGCATCAGAAGAACCTACAGAAGGTTCAGATGATGAAGCAGAAGCTGATTCGGATGATGAACTCGCAATGATAGCTAAACGCCTTTTGCGGTTCACCTCCAAAAAGCGCTTCAACAAAAGAAGCCAAAATCACATGGACCCAAAATCGGTCACATGTTATAAATGCAAAAAGAAAGGGCATTACAGTATAGAATGTCCTTTACTTAAAGAAAAGGAGAAACCTTCTCCTAAACACAAGTTCAAGAAAGCAATAGCTTCTTGGGCAGAACTTGATGATTCTGATGATGAGGAAGCACAAATGTGCCTCACAACTCACACAGAAACTCAAAATGAACTTAATACCTGCTTTCAAACAGAAACTGTTGAAAGTGAATGGTATTTGGATAGTGGATGCTCCAGGCACATGACCGGAGACCCATCCAAATTCTCTCAACTGATTCTACAATGTGGAGGGTCGGTTAAATTCGGTGACAATAGCAAAGGCTCTGTCATTGGCAAAGGTACCATTGGAAGTTCTGACTCCATGGTCATCGATGAGGTTCTGTTGGTTACAGAACTCAAACATAATTTGCTGAGCATTAGCCAGCTTTGTGACAAAGGTTATAAAATAACTTTTGATCAAGACAAGTGTTCCGGAAGCCTGAACAATGAAGTTCGCTTCATTGGGACTCGTAAGAGGAACATCTATACCTTGACTCAGAATAGCTTCTGTACTACAGAAAACTGCCTTCTGACAGTCAAAGATGAAAGCCTACTATGGCATAGAAGGTTGGGACACTCCAACTTCAAATTGTTATCCAAGCTTGTGAAAAAGGATTTGGTTAAGGGATTACCCAATATCCGTTTCGAGCATGACAGCTTCTGTGAAGCATGTTCTCTTGGAAAACAAACTAAGTCTTCATTCAAATCTAAGAATGAAGTCTCTACTTCTCAACCTCTTGAACTTCTACATATGGATCTATTCGGACCTACTAGAGTTCAGAGTGTCGGCGGTAGAAGGTACTGTCTAGTTGTGGTCGATGACTACTCTAGATACACGTGGGTTAAATTTCTAACTCACAAAAGCGATGCTTTTGAAACTTTCATTAAGCTAGCTAAGAAATTACAGAATGAAACTGGTTCTTCTGTAAAAGCTATAAGAACGGATCATGGTACTGAGTTTGAAAACCATGACTTCGCTACTTTCTGTGACGAACAAGGTATCGATCACAATTTTTCTGCTCCTTATACTCCTCAACAGAATGGAGTAGCAGAACGGAAAAATAAAACTCTAATAGACATGGCTAGAACCATAATGAGTGAGAGCTCTGCTCCACAGAACCTATGGGCATAAGCTGTTAATACAGCCTGCTACATATCAAACAGGGTTCTACTTAGACCCATACTTGAGAAAACTCCCTATCAACTATACAGGGGGAGAAAACCGAACATCTCCTATTTCTACTCCTTTGGAAGTCCTTGTTTTATCTTGAGACCTTCTAAGGACAATTTAGGAAAGTTCGAAGCTAAGACAGATGAGGGCATCTTTCTCGGATACTCTTTGTCTAGCAAAGCTTATAGAGTTCTAAACAAAAGAACTTCTACTATAGAGGAGTCTATTAATGTAAAAATTAATGACATTCCTACTATCATTACAAGAGATGTTATATCTCAAGAACCTACAGAAGATGCTGTAAAATCTCCACCCTCTGTGAAAGAGGAAGGTGAACCCTCTGTTCATGGTTCTCAAAAAGATCCTGAACAAACAATTGATAATTCTGAAGAATCATCTCAGAATAATCAAAATGATTTTAGGGCACCTGCTCTATATCAGAAACGACATCCTATTGATCAAGTCATTGGTGACATCAATAGTGGTGTACAAACAAGACGTTCGGTTATTAATAGTGATGTACAAACAAGACATCCTATTAACCAAGTCATAGAAGACGTCAATAGATGTTTTCTTCAATACGGTTCTGGTTATTAGAATCCGTCAATACAGAAGGTATAATCCTCTGTTTCTACACTACAGAAGGTACACATTCGTACACTTCATTACAGAAGGTATAATCCTCTGTTTCTACGCTACAGAAGGTACATAAGTGTACACTCTATTACAGAAGGTGCAAACCTCTGTTTCTACACTACAGAGGGTACACATTCGTACACCTCACTATAGAAGGAAGAATATTAAACTTTCTATATAATAGAAGGTTGAATTTCATCCTCTATCAAACAGAAGGTACATACTTGTACATTTCATACAGAAGGAATAATCCTCTGTTTCTATACTATAGAAGGTACAACGTCGTACACTTCACTATAGAAGGTCGTATAGTTAGCTTTCTACACAATAGAAGGTTAAATTCCACCATCTATCATATAGAAGGTACACCTTTGTACACTTCAAACAACCGAAGGTATAATCCTTCGTTTCATCTTTATAGAAGGTAGAATTATCCACCCTCTATTAAACAGAAGGTACAATTGTTTGTACACTTCATTACAGAGAGTTGATTAAACTTTCTACCTTATAGAAGGTCTTACGAAATGCTTACCTAAACTTTAATTTAGGTAACTTTCAAACTAAATCTGGAGATATAAATATATCATCCAATAAAATGATTAGATATAATCAGAAGCAAATAAAACATTTGTTTTGATCTATATCGTCCCTATTAGGAAATTAAAAATCCTAATAACTTATATTTGGATACAACACTCCATTATATTTGGCTCTTCTATAATGAAGAAGCTTCAACAGAAGGTGACAAAGAATTTACTTGCCCTGAAAAGCAAACTGCCTCACTCGAATCAGATCAAGGAAATAAAATTTCCTTCCCTCTTGTCTCTGATGCATGTCAGTTTGATATGACATCTCAAAGAGATCAATTAAGCGGGAAAATATTTTATTCCCATAAACCACCTTTGTGAGCCAACTTAAAAACCCAAAACCGTCACCTCCTTCTTCACACCACCTTCAGATCATCGCATCCCCTTTCTTTTTGCCCTAAAACTCCCAGACCTTTGTTCTTCATAATCCATGGCACCCAAGGCAAAATCCTTGAGGAAAAAGGCTAAGGCCGGAAGAAAGAAGGCTCGCGTCTCTGGATCGGAGAAGCCTGCATCATCTGCGAGCAGGACTCCATCCCCTTCCTCGCCGGAGAAACCCATCTCTCCTGCGAAGGAACAGACCATTCCTGCTGTTGTCGAGACCCACGATGACATGCAACCGCTCTCCAAGGACAAGGGACTTGAAAAAGCCCAAATCCAAGTGGAAGAGAAAGCACTTGAGGGATCCCTGGTTGCTGCGACAAAGGAACTCCCTGACCCTGAACCCTCTGCCAAGGGTTCTACTGCGGCTGATGACATTGATGCATCAAAGGTCGCCACTCCTGAGGAGAATGCTGAGTCTGATAAGGAGGTGGAAGTGCCCCTTGTCGATGACGCACCAGAGAAACCAGATGAGGAAGCTCCTGCTCCTGTCATCTCTGTTTCCCCTGACCTCATGCAGAAAGGCGTTGCCTCTGCTGCACAGAAGGCTACCCAGAAGCCTGCAGCACCCTCTGGAACAAAGCTTCTCCATGATGCCATCAAGTCAGGAGGTGTATCCTCACGGACTAGGCTGAAACGAAAAGAGCCCGAGACTGTCAGCACCTCTCTTGTCAAAGCGGCTGCAAAGAAAACCAAGTCCCCGGAGAAATCTGTGGACACCTTCACTGAGGGGCTGGATACCTTCATATTTCCGGTAAACCCTCTAGTCTCTAGAAAGGAGATAGAAACTGTGCTTGCCGATACCAAATTGCCCAAATGTGATGCTGCTGGTCGACAGTTCGCTGCCTTCAAGCGCATTGATTTTAATTGGTTTAAGGCAAATGATCTTGACATTGCTCCATTGCTTGAGAGAATTGGTTTGAGAACCTTCTGTGAGACCTATGCAGAGCTGCCTGTCTCTCGTTTGAGAGAGTTCTATGCGAACATCACGTTCCATGAACAGGGCCCGCATGCCAAGTTCGTAAAGACAGTCATTGAAGGGGTCACACTGGTATTCTCTGCCCATGATGTGAATCAATTGTTCTGCTGTGTGGAATATGATCCTCTGATGGACATGGGAAAAGAAGAATCCTATAGCATCATTCTGGGACAGAAGGTCCAAGCGACCAAGTACCTTGAGTCCACCAAGTTGGATCTCAAAACCCGCATTCTGCATCGCGTGGTTCTGTTCTGCCTTCTGCCAAGAACTGGGAGCATTGACACCATCACCTCCAATGATGCGACGTTGATGGCTCATATCCTGAAGGGCATTCCCTTTAATCTTGGTTTGCTGGTGTTCTCCCACATGAAAAGATGCTGCAATACGGCTGGGAAAGCTCTCCCTTATGGCCAGGTAATCGCCGGCCTTCTGAAATTAGCTCGTGTCTCTACTGATGCTTCTACTTTTCAAGAAAAGTGGAAAGTTGGCACTTTTGGACAACAAATTATAGCCAGCATGCATTATGTGAGGAAGGGCTCTACCTGGACCCTGAAAGGGAAGTCACAGGATTCTGCGCTTGATGATAAGGATAAGCTTCTGGAGGCCAAGAAGAATGTTGATGCATCTTCTGCTCGACCCTCTGCTGCTAAGCCTGCTGGTCGGAGACGTCCTTCATCGTCTGCTGAAGCTCAAGTCCCTGTGGATAACACTGCTCTCCTCAATCTTGGGGAAGACATCCGCGTCCTTCAGCGAATGGTCACTGACGTGTTTCGCTTAGTGGAACGCCAGGACAAGCTTCTGCGCAAACTTCTGGAAAAGGATTCTGCTGAGTCTGAGGAGTGATCTCCTTAGTTGCTGTTTCTTTTATGCATTTCTAGCTAGACCAAAAACTGATCTCTGTGGTCTTCTAGATTGTAATAAGTGCCACCTCGTGGACACATTTCCTTTAAGCATGAATGGTATTTGAAGTTTCTGTTATACCTTCTGCATCACATTCTGCATGACGGTTTTGCACTCTCTGCTCTACCCTCTGCGAGAATTAAAACTACCTTCTGCACGTTGGTTATGAACGATATGTCATACCTTCTGCAAGAAACTTACTCTTCTTTATCAACCTACATTCATCTTCTTTTTGATGTGACAAAAAGGGGGAGAAAATTGTGTTGAGGGGGAGTACCTTGCTCTGTATTGGTTATAGAAAAATCCTTGATTTTCTATAACTTAATGGGTTGTAGAAGGCTATACCATCTACGGTGTAGAAGCCTATGAGACTGATACAGCTCATAATCGCAACCTTCTGCAGGGAATGCGATTCGTGATCTTTTTAAAAGTCACTATTGCTGGGAGTGCAGAAATGAAATACCATCATTTTTGTCGGGTTAAATACAGAAGCTCCACGCTCTGTATTAATCACAGAAGCCTTTGTGCTCTGTACAACCTTCTTCATAACAGAAGCTTCTATGCTCTGTTATACAGAACCTTATGGTACTGTACAAACGCGAGACTCTTACTCTCATCTATTTAGGGGGAGTTAGGGGGAGTTCTTGCAAACATATTTCCCTCAACGATGAATGTTTTGTCATCATCAAAAAGGGGGAGATTGTTGGAAAAGGTTTTGATGATGAGCCAGACCTCTGTGCCACAGAAGGTCGAACATTCTTGGCTTTGATGATGAGCCTGACCCTCTGTACTACAGAAGGTCGAACATTCTATTCTACAGAAGCTTCTATTATTTAGGACTTCTTGTAAGAATTATTTTTGTAATTAAATGATTAGTTTTCAATTATTTAATTACGAAATATGCTTAATTTGATTAAGATATTTATCTGATCAAATTACCACGATTTGGTTTCCAAATAATCATATTGGAGATAATATTTCTTATAGAAGGAAATAAGATCTCTATTTATGGAAAGGTTCTACTAGACGGTCTACAGGCTTCTGTAAGCTTAATTGACCACTATACGACCGTTATTTACAAACCTATCACTACCACCTGTCCAGATACACTCTCACGTGTGTTTTTATCAGGATGGAATTGACTTCAAGTCATTTGGAAACAAATCAACGATTGTTTCCACCTATAGAAGGTTATCGAGCAGAACCTTCTGCGATACCTTCTGTGTGCACTATTCATGGAAAATATATCATGATCTATTCTGATTTATTCTCTACCAGAATACTTGCACGTATATATTATTTCTGTATATGAATCTTTTTGTAAACTAATTCTTTATTTCACATTTTGCAGATTATGAATTATATTTTCCTTCTTGCATTTTCTTCTTAGAATTTTGTGTATAAATAGCCACGCCCTCTCCCATTGTAACACATCATACAGACAATTCTTTTCTCCCATTCTGTCCAGAGAGAGCGTGTGCTTGAGCTTGCTTTAGTTCTTTCATTCGTTCGAGTTAGTCACACGAGGAGCACTACCGGCGGAAGTTGCATCGTTGGTGAAGCCTTTTGGGAAAGTGACTCGGGGGCTCGAGGGACTCGGTTGGAAGCTGCAGGATACGTTGTTGGAAGCGTTGTGTACGTGGGCAACGTGCAGCGGGCCGGAGAGAAGGGCTGAACCTCGGGAGCACAGAAGGTGAGGGACTAACCAGCTTCTGTTGTGTAGAGCTCTGTGTGCAGGTACCTCAGGACAAGGGGAACGTTGTCACCTCAGGACAAGGGGAACGTTGTCACCTCAGGACAAGAGGAAGGTTGTCACCTCAGGACAGGAGGAAGGCTGTCACCCCAGAACAGAGGGAACGCTGTTCAACCTCAGGACAGGAGGAAGGCTGTCACCCTAGGACAGAGGGCACGCTGTTCATCCTAGGACAAAGGATACGTTGTCCACCCTAAGACAAAGGGAACGTTGTCTACTTGCGTAGGGTTCGCTACGTACTCGCGTGGGGTACGCCACGAAGTCGTTATCCTTGAGGGATTGCGCATTTGCTACCTTGTTAGTCACGTTAACTCGTGCAACCTTCTGTTGTGCAGAATCTTCGGATCTGTATAACCTCCTGTAGAGCAGAACCTTTAGGTCTGAATCTACTTTAGTGCAGAACCTTACGGTCTGTACAACTCTCTGTAGTACAGAACCCTACGGGTCTGTGCATACATTTTCCTGGTCACTTTTGCTACAGAACCTCACGGTCTGTTCAGTAGAAGGTCGACTACCCTTGGTACAGAATCTTTCAGATCTGTGCTTCTCAACTAAGTCATTTTCCTATACAGAACCTTCTGTTGTGGATTGACATACTCGGTACAGAACCTTACGGTCTGTGCTATACCTTCTGTGATACAGAATCCTTGGATCTGTTCTATAGAAGGTTGACATCTCTAGTACAGAATCACTTGATCTGTGCTATAGAAGGTTAACATATTCGACACAGAACCCTCTGTGTTGTGCCTACTTCGACACAGAACCCTCTGTGTTGTGCCTAAGCTTCTTCGACACAGAACCCTCTGCTCTGTGTTGTGCCTAAGCTTCTTCGACACAGAACCCTCTGCTCTGTGTTGTGCCTAAGTCTCTTCGACACAGAACTCTCTGGTCTGTGTTTGCCTTACCCTCTACGATACAGAACCTTCTGGTTTGTATTGAGCCTAAGTTACTATAGTACAGAACCTTCGGGTTTGTGCTACATAACGAGCCTCTACGGCACAGAACCTTCTGGTCTGTGTTCTGCCACTCAAGCCTCTATTATACAGAACCCTACGGGTCTGCTTTTAGTTGCTATCACTTGTGTAACTTGTACTGAGATACATTTGAGTGGAAACCATCCAAATATCTGGGTGAAGAGTGGACGTAAGCAATTTGCTGAACCACTATAAAAATCCTTGTGTCCATCAAACAAATTTGCGTACACAATCAAACGTTCTGTCTTACAGAAACTTACAGGCTCTGTTTAACAGAAGCTTTTCATTCCGCTGCGGGGTAAAACGAAAAAGGGTTAAAATCCAATTTTGGAGATTAACACTAATTCACCCCCCCTCTTAGTGTAACACCTGGGAGATATTCACTTTTATAAAATGCGGGAAATGGATAGTCAAGATGTAATCACCCTTTTTAAAAGGCATGCTTTTGGTGCTGATGAATATTCATTCGACGATGAGGAACTTCTCTAGAAAATTGTGTAATTGGCTGACGGGCTTCCTCTTGCCTTAAGGGTTGTGGGTTCGCATTTGTATGGCCAAATGAAGGAAGTATGGAGAGAAACTTTGGCAAAGCTGGAGAGAGCACCGCCTAGAGAAGTTCAGACTGTATTGATTAGTTATGAATCTTTGGAGGATAATGAGAAGGAACTCTTTCTCGACATCGCTTGCTATTTCCGTGGGATGTGGAATCGACAACCTATGCTTTTCTGGGAATCTGTCAATCTGTATCCAGTAAGTGGAATAGCTTCTCTAGGCCACAAATGTCTAATTGAAATAGATGATGAAGGTATAATTTGGATGCATGATCAATTGAGAGATCTTGGGAGAGAAATTGTCCGGAGGGATGGAAAACATACGCGAATATGGGAACAAAAGGAAGGTCTCCACATGGTACTAGATGAAAAGGTAATATAATTCGAGAATGTACAACTTACTTTGGGATTCTTCAAATGATTATCCTTCATGACATGATAATATGACCTCAAGCCAGTGTGGATTTTTCATGCATTGTCATCTCTTGTGGAGTTTCGCAGGGAACCAGTGACATAGTCTTGCTTAATATGGGAGAATTGTCTACAAGTTACGAATTCAAAACGGATGGATTTGAAAAGCTAGTGAATTTGAGGACTCTTCGGTTAGGCAATGGAAGCTTCATAGGAGATTTCAGCAGTTGTTTCAAACAATTAAGGTGGTTTGTTTGGAGTTTCTTCTCTTCCAAATTTGAGGCACAAAACTTCAATCTGCCCAATCTCATCGTACTTAGCTTAGAATATACGGATATTGACGAGAATTGGACAGGATGGAAGAGATTACTCGTAAGTGTTTTCTTTTGACATATAATTATTTTCATTTGAAGTGTTCTTTTAGTTTTAGTGCCACTAATTAAATTTACTTTTTGTAGGGGAGTAAATTGAAGGCTTTGAATTTAAGAGATTGTAGTGGATTAACTAGGACGCCAAACTTCTCGACATGCTTGGGATAAGAGATTCTGCTTCTTGATTACTGTAGTAGGTTAACAGAAATAGACGGTTTGATTAGGGAGCTACATCAGCTTAATCATCTGAAAATAGTTGGATCGCCAAATCTTAAAAGTCTGCCTCCAGCAATAGCGTCACTTAAAAAAATGGAAGAGCTTAGTGTGACCGGGATGTCAAAAGCCAAGATTCAAGAATACTTTCGTATGCCTATTAGATTTGACAATTTTAATCGTTATGTCATCTAGCTATTGAAAATCTGGGGTTGAATCAGATGCCGGAAGGAATGGGACAGCTAAAACTGCTCAAGTACCTGTCATTTGCTGGATGTGCCGATATGACTAGTCCTCCAGAATCCGTGTGGGAACTAGAGTCACTTGTGGAGTTGAAACTTAGAGGAACTGGGATTGTGGATCTATCTGGCCCAATTGGAAAATTGAAGGAATTGAAAGTTCTTGATATGTCTGATACAAAACTTAAGATGTTGCCGAAGAGTATTTGTAGCTTGACAACACTAGAAAAGTTAGATGTCAGCTTCTCTTCGGATATGGAGCAAATTCCAAGTGAAATCAGCAATCTCTTATCTCTAAGATTCTTGAACTTAAGCGGCACAAGCATCGCCGAATTACCATCTGCAATTGGTCAATTGTCTCATCTCCAGTTTCTTGGTATGATACATTGCGGGAAGCTCAAAAGAGTCCAGAAGCTTCCGGCCTGTTTTCCCCACTTAACTCTCCCACTAGAAGTCATCCCGGTTCTTTACAACTTAGTAAATTTGGTCGTTTTGTTACTTGTGAGCAATGAAGCTACATTTTCCCATAGAGAGTTACCAAAAGAGGATTATGAAAAGGTCAATGCCAATCAGCAGACGAGAAATAGAATTCTGGACATTTCATGGTTAGCGAGGTTACATCAGCTTAAACGTTTACAAATTGTGGTACCAGTTGATATCTTCAGCTCCCTACAGTTTGATTTTAGGTCATTTCCATCGGCTAAATTGGTAATATCTTGTTCCGATGCCCAATCTCTATCCCAACTTCCCCCAATATTGTTTAAATTAATCCTAACAAAGTTCAGGGCTAAAATCTTACATTTTTTTCCCTATCCAAACTTGAAGAACCTGTCCATATTAATCATCGACAAATTGTTGACAGAAGAAATGATCTTGGAGACCTTGAGTTGTTGGTAAATTTGCATATGATTGGGTTGTGGTATTGCAAATCTCTCATGCGGCTATCGATTCCATCCTGCCCAACGAAACTAGATTTCCTATTGATACATGACTGCCCAAAGCTTGTCAATATTTTGGGTCTGGATAGGATGGAATCCTTACACAAGTTATCTATTGTGTGCTGCTCCAGTTTGTCGAGGCTACCGGATTTATCCAATTTAGTGAAGATTAAAGACATCACAATTGCAGGTTGCAATTCTATGGAAAGCCTGCCGGCATTGCCGAACAAGGAGCAACCCTTCAATTTACGTATTTACAATTGCAGTATGTTGCCTAACTTTGTTGGTCCTCATGATCTTTATCGAGGGGTGAAGATGGTTGGCTGAAGTCGGTTTTAGTTAAGATGATTAGGATCTGGAAGATCACATGATGGAAATATTATCATAACTATTAGAAGCTACGTCGTTCATGAAACCTCAGAGGTATTTGTTTTTATAAAGTGGGAGCAATGGATCATGAATATGTAAACCCTTTTAAAAGGAATGCTTTTGGTGTTGATGAAAATTCATTCGTCGCCGCCAAGGCTGGCCATGGCAAAACAGGATCCAGTGCGCGAGTCCTCATCTCCACGAATGTCTTGTTCGAAGTCCAGCCCAGGGACATCTCCAGGGAGGATCGACTAGGTTGATTGATTGAAATCTGCTTGGAATGCCCGTCCTGTCTCAGTTTCTGCAGATAAAACGATTTGATCTTCGCCAGCACTGATCAATATCAGGATCGAGATCCTTGCTACTGATTCAAACCCATTGTCATCACGTTGATGTTGTTACCAGTTTCGTTTCTTCGAATTTGGTTTGACAATGTTGTTGACGTGTGTTCCTCAAGTGTTGAAGTAAGTCATGTTTTGCTTCGAGTTCACCGATGTCGTTCGCTTGCTTGTGTCTGATTTCCCTGTTGCCGAGTCCTTGATCTCACATGACTATTACTGAAGCATTCATTGTTGAACCTTTGCCTGATGTGTCTTATTTCGGCTGCGTTTGATTATGCCCTATATAGTTTGATTACGGAGATTGATAACTAGTCATTTCAATATTGAGTGAGTCTTTGAATACTGAGTGAGGAGCATGGGGATACCCGTGGTGAAAGCAAGTTTCTAAAGCGGGTCCAACTAATCAGCTCGGTTAATGTAAATTTATTTCGACCGAGCCTAAGGTACAAAGGGGCGGAGCGGGTCCTCGAACTACTAATTTCTATTTTTAATGTAAGTGGTGGGCCTAAGTACATAGATCTTTCATTAGCACCTTTCCCAGACCTCTTATGTAGGGGTGAGCGTAGGTTCTGGGTAAAACCGGGAACCGGTGCCATAAGGTCGGTGTCAATATAGGTTCTCGAATAAACCGGGTAGGTTCTAGGTTCAAAATTTTTGAAAACTGGCAACACCAAGTACAGTTCCAAGTTCTCACTTTGGAACTAACCTGAAGAACGTGGAACCTGACGTAATGCATTTTAATAGATAATTTATATAATATCTTTATATAAACTTTATTCTCTATTTATATAATATAATTTTTATTTTGGGTATCCGTACCAGCCATCACCTTACCCTTGCCCTCTTCTACTTGAAATATTTTTAGATTGATTGGAATAATGCTTGAGGTCTTCTTAGATTGATTAGAGTAATGCTTAAGGTTTTTTTAGATTAGTTGGAGTAATGTGGTCGATTTAATGTAAAAGTGTCCTATAAGGACATGGAACCGGAACCGGTACCAGAACCGATACCCGAACCGACGGGTTGGTTCTCGGGTATTTCTTTGAGCCAGGAGGTAGGTTCTAGGTTTTAAAAATAAAGAATCGGCCATTGCAGAGTAGGTTTCACGTTCCACGTCCGAAACCTATCCGCCGTTTAACCTGCTCACCCCTGCTCTTATATCTAAATTCTTGATTGAGATTGTGGTGCAAGTTCTTGTAAGATCATATGTGGCATGCTATTTGTTAATCAACAGACATGAGTTCGGGCCGAAAAGTTCAAATCAAAACCATCGTCCGTAAAACATGATACTAGTCCGGTCTAACTCGCGAATCAGTTCCAACACGTTAATCAAATGGAAATTCTTTTAGAGCGCGCTTTCTTGTATTCCCTGGTGTTAATCTAGTGGTACAACCTAGATACGGTGTCTTCGTATCTTACACAAACGGAATGATTGACCTGTGTATTTTTGTAAATACATATTCGAATTTTTTGTTGAGTGCTCTAAAAGAAGGATGTTGTACGTTGAACAGGGAAACACTTCTCATATAAAACGATTCTCGTAATGAGAAAATGGGATAGAACCGCACAAAATCGTATTTGAATATAAAAACGATAGTATGATCGTGTTAAAAATATGACATATTATTATTATATGATAAAAAGGCTAACTCAAATTTTTAATTAAAATTTGAACAAATAAGTTTGGGATAGTAAACTATAAAAATTAATGGCAAAATATAAATTTATAACCTTCACTTTGAGCCTACTTTCTGTTTTGTCATTAACTTAGTTTGTTGTATAGTTTTGTCACCAATTTTTTTATTCTGATTTTGGCCAATCTTTAATTTTATCGTACATAAGCCAAACAGACATTAATAGACAATTTTCATTTATCAACTAAAAAGGAAAAAAAATTTAAAAAATAGGAAATAATATTGAAACATTTCATGTATTTTTTATTTTAAAATTTTGATGAACAAATCAAGTCGAAGTTAAGGATAAAAAATTACAAAAAATCAATGGAGGTCGGATGATGTTTTATTAGGGCCTGCTGCTATGAATAAAGTGGATTATGAGGCGAATGAATGAGAGGTTGAAACTCCACTAGAAGAAATTCAATATTGGCTAAAATTAAAATTAAAATAAAAATTGATGATAAAATCATGTATTAATTTAAGTCAATGACAAAACAGTTGTTCAAAATTAAAGCCATTTTGCCAAAATTTATTCAAAAAGGAGAGGTAGGGGGTGTTGATGGAGTAACCCTAAACTGTATTATCTGATGTTTGTGTCAAAAGGAGTTACTTGGTAATATTACCTTTGACTTGATCAGGCTGACAACTGAGGCTTAATAAAAAAATAAATAATATTTAAAGTTGACAAAATTAATGTCACAGCCATGACCAAGTCCAAAAATTATATTATATTAACATAATAATTAAGACATCAAGCCTTCCTCATAGTTGACTTCTGCCAACCCCAATTCATTGAGTAAACAAAAGTTTTGCACATCAAACTTAGAAATACTAATTCCAATCTCAGACGTAGGATTGTTTTAACAACGACAACCGGTTATCATCAAACGAAAAAGGACTAAACCGAAGCGAAGAAAGAAATTTAGGGACTGTAAAGCGCCTGAACAGACAATTCTGACATGATGAGCCGGCAGCAGATGGCATGTCAAGTGCGAGTCATACCATGTTGAGACGCAGGCGGGACTGTCATCCCTATCTGCCCGTTCTGCATCTCCTCGTTGGCGACCCAGCCTAATGAAACCATTCGGAGGAACAATCAAGTCGTGATCAGGTGAAAAGCTGGTCGATTCGGGCATAAGGAAATTGTGGGAAATTACCGATTGAAGGGCCGAAGCCACGATTGACGAGCTCCCTGTGTTCCTGGCAGATGGCACACAAGGGGCACCAGAAGTGGATGCAGAAATCGGCGCACTCACTGCCGGGGATTGAGTACTGTCCCCTGAGCTTGGACCGGTAGGTGCACGCGTACATAGCATTGCAAGCAAACTGGGCAAGGCAGTAGAACATGCATCCCGCAAAAGCGCATGCTGCGTATTTTTACAGAAGAAGTATCACTAGGATCGTTAACCTGGCAACAGAAGGTAAGCCAGTTTGTAGTCTTTTCTTACATGTGTTCCCTCTGTCTATGATCTCAGCATTCTGTCCGAAGACAACACAGGGGCACCAATAGGTAATGCAGCCTGTCGAAAGAAAGATTTTACGGACAGATCCATGAAGAAATAAATATATCTTAGTTAACGATGAAAGCCCGGACATACAGTTTGAGAAATCTTCCCGACAGCCGCAGAGACCTGTGGACCAGCTGTTAGTGTGTGCACGTATGTGCCAAGACACTTTAATGTATTTGTGGATAAATAATTAATAAAGGCGAGTATTTGTCATTAATTATTTCACTTTTCTGCACGTAAAATTATTAACGATAAAGTCCCACAGATTATTGGGTATATTAATCTGAAATAGTCCGTGATCGGACAGATGTTTAGAGGGGACATGGACATCTAGATCATCGCTAAGTATAGCTGAGGTCGAGATAGACCAAGGGATAGTTATTCATGTTATACTTAGGGGTACCCTAAGATTAGGGTTACTGGACACGACCCGTTTAAGAGGATACCACATATAGAACATCATTGGTCAATCCTCTTTATGGACGAGTGTAACTGATCTTTTGACTTGAGACCTTCATTTATTCTATGCGTGGAGTTGGCGCACTTTGACGTCGTTAAAAGCAGTCTTTAACCGGATTGTGAGTAATACGATTGTTGGGTGTGTGACGAAGTGTAGAGAGAATAGTGTTGAGTCAATATAGGATTCATCGCTCTCTTGGATTAGAGAGTTGACATCTAGGCCACTTGATAGAGATATTAGTGACTCTAAAATCCATGGCCATGGGAGGAATGTTTTACATTCAAGAGAGTCTATTATATCTTGGTAATCAAGTAAAACAATTAATTCGGTGATGATGTATTTTGCGCCGAATTAATTGAGATGTCGGTTAGATGAAGAGATTGAATTACACGGTAATCGGTTCATAGTGGTATATGATTTATGATCATTATCCTAACACGTTGGGTGACTAAAAACTGTTGCTAGACGGTTACCTTAGTTTGTGTATGGATATACACTGCCTTCGTGTATAGGACCTAGAGGGTCGCACGCATAGCACGTCGACACGAACATTGTATTTTGATTATTTAGTGGATACTAAATTAATCATTTTATTATTTCAGAATTAGAATTAATTGGATTATTAATTTATTCTGAAATATCGGAAGCAAATAAATTGACCAAGATCGAATATGAATTTATTCGGGTCAATTTATAAAGGATATATATATTTAAAATTTTATTTATTTATTTAAATGTTATATCCAATATATAGTTTATTTAATTAGATCATTTTAATGCATGTGTCGTTGGAAGTTTTTTTAATTTCCACATGTCCACGTCACTTGCATTAAATAGTCTTAATATTATTATTAAAACTATTATTATTATTTTACGTAACGAATCCTTTCCCATTAATTTTGTCCATTAAATTTTTCTTCCGTTACACTAAGACGATTGATTAGTGGAAACGTAAATTTTATGGCAAGAAATTTAGTGGGATAACATAAAGGAAACAAAGTATTATGTTTTTCTCTGAGTGTCAATCGTCAGAGTTTTTGTGAGTTTGGAAACAAATCTCTGTAGCTTTAGAAATCAGAGAGTAAGATTTGTGAAAAGGAGAGAAATTCTTTTTGCTTTCGAAGAGTTCTCAGACGGATCCAAGAGGCTAGCACCTACCGGATCGTCGAGTGTTCGTGATCGCGTGCGCGTGGATACCACTAGAGGAGTCACACGTGGGGCTCTCGATCGATTGTTCCGGATTACAGTTTTGTTTCGTCGGATATTACAAGGTACGGTTTCCGGGTAAGAATTTTATTATAATATACGTACCATGATTTGATTATCTTGGGCATAAAAGTTATAATATTTCTTTCCGCTGCGCCCTAAAACCAACACCAGCTCCCCAGGCGGCGATTGGGCTGAACAATTGGCACGCCGGGGAATGTAACGGCATCTGACCTCAGATGACGTTCCTCGTCCTCGGGTTGCATCCTCAATCTCTGATCTTCTGAGAAACTAAACTCCCCGAGCCACCCTGGCAGTTCATATATAGGCCAACTGATTCATTAGTTTCTTCTTTGTTTCATTGGAGAGTTTCGGAAGTATTGGTCAATGAAGATATAAAATTGTAAGTTCTCAAAAATATAAAAATAATTACGTCATCAAACCATCCCTTCTACCGTTGTCTTTGATTAAACAGAAATGTTTTGCGCATCAGATATAGTAATATTAAATCCAGTCCCAAATTAACTACTACGGAAAAATGGAGACACGGACATGTTAATAAGACATGATACTGCATGTTCCGGGTTTAAATTAGGATATTATTAATTTATAGACCTAATTCCTATTAATGATAAATTTACGTAATTTTACATATATATTTGTACTTTTTTGTGATTAGCTTCTATGTGGACCGGATTATGGTTGAGCTTAGGTAATATTTGTTAACAATAATTTAACAAAATATTAAATTATACGCCAAATCATCAAATTTATCAAAAAAGCTTCGATTTTGTTTTTTCAATTCAGCATAACATTTGAAAAATATCACCTTACAACCTAAAGTTGGTCATTTACTCAAAGGAAAGCATATGTGGCACTAACTTGACAACTAACGCCGTCAATGCCACGTTTAATTTAAGCCAAATTATGAAATATATCTTAATCTTTCCTTTTTTTTCCGATTTATCCTAACATTTGGAATATATCTTCGTATAACCTAATGTTAGGACGTTATTTTAAAATTGTCTTCCGTTAGACCCGATCCCTATTGTTAAGAAGGGGTGGGTTGGGGTTTGTGCGGAGCTTTGGGTCAAGATTAGGGGTACACATCAACGCCAAGTTGGACGTTGTTACGGATCGGGTCTAACGGTGGACAATTTTGAGATAACGTCCTAACATTAAGTTATACGAAGATATATTTTAAATGTTAGGATAAATAAAAAAAAGGTAAAGTTTGAAATATATTTTGATAATTTGGCTTAAATTAAACACGACGATTTAGTCGTCATGTCGGCGCCACGTCAGCGGGGACGATTAACGGATAATATAACGGGCATAACGTCATAACTTAGGATGTGATATGATATTTTCGAAATGTTTAGCTAAATCGGAAAAGTGTGTGCTAAATATTTTTTATATATTCGATTATTTGACCTAATCGTGACTTGCTGCTAGTTAATCACTACATTGACCGATCAGGATGAACAATGAGAATTAGTCAATGAAAATATAAAACTGGACGTTCTCAAAATGTCAACCAAAATTACTATCGCACATGGAGATGACAACGCCCAAAAATAGTACAATATATTATAAAAATAACTACACCAGCAAACCATTCCTCAATATCTACCGTTGTTTTTTATTAAACAAAAATGTTTTGCGCATCAGATATAGTAATATTAAATCCAGTCCCACATTAACTACTACGGAAAAATGAAGACTCTAGACAACGATATGATGTGTTTCGGGATTATCAAATATAGTAATATTAAATCTAGCTGCACATTAACTAAGACGAAAAAATTAAGACACGGATACAATTTTTATGACATGACACGACGTGCTTCGGGTTTAGATGGGTTTAACCACGCGTAAATAATTTCGGTTAGCCCTAGTTTTTCTTAATGAAAAACTCTACACAATATTTAGATATATGTTTGTACTTTTCTATTAGTTGTGCTCCGCTTCCATGTGGACCGAATTATGGTCGAGCTCGAGTAATATTTGCACCCAATAAGTCATATATTTGAATGATCTCTATTTATTCTTGTAAATACAATTCTTTTTGTATTCGGGAATTGGCACAATTGTGCAATAATTTTCTGTTCCTCCACAAGCGTGCAATTAAATATTAATTTTTATGATCTAAATTAATATTAGATATTTGGCTTCTCAAATAAATGTGTATTGTAACTCCACTTAAAAATTGATTGCTTGATACAGCTATCTAATATTTATAGTTTCCAATTGCAAGAATTAAAATATAAAGTTTTGAGTAATAAAGATTTATATCAAATAGTATTATATTAATATAATTATTTAACTTTACTATAATATATTAATATTCTATTTAAAAAATTGAAATGAATAAACGCATTAAACTTTCTAACAAATTTAATAATATTTTTCGTATTTCGATTTTTAATGTTTGGCACGGTTAAATAAATGGGTTAGTAATATGTTGAGAAGATTAACACAAAGAAAATTATCAGTCCCAGAAATATTCGTGATCTAATAGAATAAATTATTTTTTTAGAGAAAATTCGTGATGATTATGTAGTATTATTTTTTGTATTAGAGTATTATATATATTAAATAAAATCTTAGATAATGTTTGACTTCGGCCGAATCAATAATCTACTGATAGAAAAAACTGTGATGCAAAATATCAAGAATTACAGCATAACGAAAACTGAAAACACAAAAGAAAACACTTGATTAGACAAAAGTAGGCCATGTGAAGGACAACCTGCCTCAGCCATCATAGAAATGGGTATGAATTTGGTGAAATACTTTTATTGGGAGGTCGTTTTCAATTCAATCTATCAGATGTGATTTTAAGTCGAAGTTGACGCTCGTTCAAAAAATTCATAGTGCTGTTTTAAAATCGTAAACTTTTTATATATAAGAAAAGTGTTACCGAAACAAAAATCTTCCAAAAATCTTTCTCTAAACTCACATCATGAACCTTAATTATCTTGGACAAAGATGATGTAATCATCGAGGGCTTTTAACCGGAAGACATTTCTTTGTTTATTTATATTTTTCGGGTTTATATCACCGGTTCAGGTTTTGTACGAGCATCACATGCCGGTTTATATGTTTTTGCTTTCTTTAAATTGAGAATTATCGACTACATAAGAATAACAAAACACTGTACCTGAATCCACGATTTGAACGTGTTTGAATTTTATTTAGGATGTTGGTTTAATTTTATTCAGATACTATCTGAAGGTGTTCGAGGTCGATGATGCGGTAAAGGTCTTCAGTGTCGATGTTGCGCCAAAGGTGATCATCAAGGTATAAAGTCAATGCTAACTCAGGAGCTTACCGATGCTGCGGGGTTCGACAGTGGAGTTCGTCCATGATGGGATTATTTTAGCAGTTGGTCGGTAGTTAATATTGGGATAATTAACACGTTTTTTTATGTATTTTGGTCAATGGTTACCTAAATTATATATATAAATGAGTCGGCATGATCAACTGTAGACACACGGACAATCACTCTACAACCCCGAAGGGCTGCTTGATTGTCAACATGACCGTCAGAAAACGTGTTAAACGTTGTAAGATGGATGTAAGCATAGTCAATTTTTGACTGTTTTCCTTTCTTTCATATTATTAGCGATCACGTTTCATTCAACACTTGAGTCCCCGTTATATCGCGACGTGTTTCATCCGCAAACACCAAGCATGTAGCATTTTTTTTTCTTTCTTTAAATTGAGAACTCCCGACTACCTAAGAATAACAAAACATTGTACCGGAATCCACTATTCGCAAACGATGGTTGTAATGGACGTGTTTGAAATTTATTTAGGATGTTGGTTTAATCTGTTTCTTAAAGTTTAAGAGATATTAAGATTATCGAGGAATGTTATTCTCTAATTCAAACCTTCCTTTGTTTATTAATTTCTCTCACATTATATCAAGATTACTTGTTCATCGTACATAAACAATCCAAGTCAATGATAGCGACAATATCAAGCAATAAGGCATTGCACTCTCTAGATTTAACCTGGCTCATTTTGTCAATCGTTACTTACTTAACTTTGCTTATTTTACAACTACAGTCACGATTCAAGTGTTCTTACCTTCAATCCAAATCCTATGATGCAACTTCCAAGAATGATGTCATGGATGAGGTAATGTTCCGCGGATGTTATCTTTCGACCACCTCTACTGATATGACCTCGTGCTTAGTCAAAGTCAATACCAAACACCTTAAGTACCTCAAGGAACTCTAATATACCAGGACAATGCGTGCCTAGGATCGCTCCTTGATCATCCTAGGATCTTGTGCTTAGTCAAAGTTAATACCAAACACCTTAAAAGTTTTACCTTGAATCAATGGTGACTGCAGTAGGCCGGCTTGAACAACAACCTGCCTTCAGCGATGTCGTACCCGATCAAAAAATTCATCTGAGCCACGTTCCCATAGATCACCATATCGCATGTTGAGGGTACGAAAGCAAAGCACATGACGCCTAGCGCAACGTGGATGAAGGCATTGTAACCATTCAGCTTTACGTCTGCACTAGTGGAGCAGCCCTCAAGTCGCCTGAGGATCGGTAACATAGGTTAAGGGAACCCCTTGAGTCCTAAACTCTTGGGAGGTGTATTACTGCAGAGACGACGGGTTCGATCTCCTTGTAGAGATCACGCGGCAGCGACGTGAGGGTCGTGCCCGAGTCGATTATAATGTTGCCGTGGCCTGCAACATGTCTGGGCGAGCATGACGATGCGTTGAACCTTTTCCGGTTGATACCGATTCCTTCCATGTTTAAGTAGTAGTATGTTTTAGGGGATTTTTGGATCACCAGAGTGGAGACCGTCCCTTGGCCGGAAACATGGGCGTTGGAGCCAAAGTTTAACTTGCTCGAGGAAGGGTCGGAGAAGCGCAACAAGCAGTAGGAGAATTTATTGCTGTATCTTCTCCCTATTTGTGAGATGAGTGACGCATCTCCACCTCTGAGTCCGACTATGCCCGATGTACAACTATTAAAAGTTCCATGATTGTCATAGCCACATCCAAACACCGTTTCCGGGAATTTGATGGATGCTCTCGAGGTGGAGCGCAAACTGATGGTATATTTAGCGATGTTTCCTTTTGAGGTGATTGATTTTTGTCACCCTACGTTGACGAAGGAGATAATGTCAGACAATAACTAAATCACGAAATGGGTGTGATTCCATTAACGCCT
Organism: Melastoma candidum; assembly: GCA_023653495.1. Taxonomy (NCBI): domain Eukaryota; kingdom Viridiplantae; phylum Streptophyta; class Magnoliopsida; order Myrtales; family Melastomataceae; genus Melastoma; species Melastoma candidum. The sequence goes on from CM042890.1 coordinate 24,314,352, forward strand.
ACTATCCAGTTTCTGGGAAGCAAAACTCCTTAGATTCTATTAGGTCATGCATCAGGTTTCCAAACGTGATGCAGTCTCTAGTGGTATAGGTGAATGATCCATGCCACTCATAGAAGTTTCGTAATTTCTCTCTTTCAGTACATGGAAAATGATGGCCTGATTTTAATCGGATTCGCCCGTTCCGGAGCATGAATTCAAAAATCTCATCGGCCTTCGCCTCATCGAAGGAGTACTCCCTCTCTTCTTGGGTTTTAGGTGAGGCCTTAGCCCAGAAATTCTTTTTAGTCAACTCATCGCAGGTTAGGGGTTGTCCTTTTACATACTCTGCAACGTCGACATCGCCCAGTGGTTCCGCTTGATAGGTCATCAAGGGTCCCGTGATCAAACTTCCTTTCGCCTGTGCTTTCTCTCTAAGGAGATTCTCGTACCGAATGGCTCTCCTGGCTAACTTATTCCAATCACTAAAGACTTCTCCTTCTAACTTCTTTTTGAGTCGAAGAAGGAGGGAATCTCGGGCGATGGCTATGAGCTCGGGTTAGGACGCAGAAGTCATGCATCTCAGTTGTGCTTTTCGAAGTTCGTTCAGGAAAATAGCCACAAGCTTGTGGGTGAGATCCTGCAGGGTCATTGCTAGGTCTGTTTAGCGAACGCCAGAGTGAATTGAACCTGCATATCATCCTAGTTTCTCACCAAATTTGGTGGAAGATTTATATACCACGTAAAGACTGCCCCTGTGAGAGAGTTAGGAAATAGAAGAAGTATCCAAAATCCATTGGTAGCGACTTCTCCAACCCGATGAGTGAAGTGGGCGACATGTTCCACAAGCGAAATGCCTTTTTTGCCAGAAAAACGGGCAAGCTCGGGAATGCAATATCCCCTTGGAAACGAGTAATCCTGACCAATATTGTCGAGATAAGGAGCCTGATAAAGTTGGACTTCGTTCGCGTCGTCCGCCCCATGGATTGCTTATTCAACCAATCAATTTACGTAGTGTCTGATTTCGAGCATGAGATCTAGTGGCGCCATCAGTTCAAGCACTGGCATTCCCCTTCCGTGCATGGGCTGGGAGTATGCTCGGGGTCTCGATGGTCTTCAGTAGGACAAATAAATTCATTTTCTACTGGCCTATTTAGATCTTCCCACATATGGAAAGGGGGTTGATATGCCATCTAGTGGTCCTATTGCACAACCGTCCTTCCTTCGTTTATCATAAGTGGTGGGTTATTGTACACAAACCTCCTCGGGCCTACAGGGATGCTTGGAATATCCTCTGTGTCAATCTTTTTCTTTCCCTCAACGATCGACACTTTTTGGGGATCGTAATTAGGTTGATATTACCAAGGCTACTCATTGGTATCCCTGATATGTTTTCCAGGTTCTGAAAGACTGCTTCCATTTTGGAGTAAATTCCCTCCTTAAAGGCGTCGTGTTTGTGATCGATAGCACGGACTTTCTCCATTAAGAATTGGAGAGTATTCATATTAGCTGACAGCTCTCCAGCTATGGCTGGGTCCAAGTTGTTTCCATTTCCTTCGTCAGAGAGATTGTCTCCAAGGTTGTTTGAATAAGAAACAGCCCGGGTTTTCGACATTTTTGGCCTGAATTCTCCCACTGTAGTCGCCAATGGCGTGTTCGCTCCGGAAGTGACCATCGCCAGGCCGGATCCAAACACGTCGGAAATCTCTGGCGCGACGAGCAACTAGTACTTGGTGATTCATTGTGTGGGTATGTGGTCGCCGTATGAATGAGAAGAGGGAAGGCAACGGAGAGACACCCTTAAGCGGAAGCACTGACGGATGTCATCGGCGGTGCCTTCGGAAGGAAGCGGAAACGCAGGAGTATAAAGAGCGTGAGCGTAGGAGTACAGAGAGTTTAAAGCTAGAACGCTTGAAAGGATAAAAAGATAATATGTCCGTTTATAGAGAGGTTGTATTTTTTACGGTGCCTAAGAGTCACTATTTATACTAAGTGAGACCTACGTATATATGGTAATGAAATATTGTACATACATTACATATCCTTTGTTGCCAGTCTTCGCGGAATATCATCTTTTTCATACGAGCAAATTTGGCAATAATTCCTTCTAAATCTTGAGACCGTCTGGAATTTTCCTTAACAGCTGCTGGTTGATCGGTTCACCCATTAGCCTTCGCTGTGTAGTTTCTTCGCTCGCCCAGTTAACTGTCGTTTTGCCTGGCAACCCCGTCGCTTGGTGACCCTTTGACCCTTTCGCTTGGAAAATCTTTGACCCTTTCGCCTAGCAACCTATCACTTGGTCTAAATCATTGACCCTTTCGTCTGGCAACCTCGTCGCTTGGTCATCGCTTCGCCCGCAAGCCTTCGCCGAGTGTGTTTCCGTGGTCGCCTTCTTATTGGGCTTCCGTATCTTGGACATGTACTTTGGACCGTTGATCCACATATGAGACCGAGATCTGTGGCCAGAATTTCTATTGCGAAAAACCCATATTCTCTAAAGGTTATGCTTCTAGCAAGTGGTGCCTCCTCGAACTAGAAGAAATTATGGAGGGTCGCGTTGGATAAGAGGTCATGCCTGTCTTCTTTGACGTGGCTCCAGCCAATGTGCAACTCAAAACGAGCCTCCATAGGAACCATCCGGAGGAGCCCAAGAAAGAGCATGGCGGCCACAAGGTGGATCGATGGAGGAAGTGTCTCAAAGACCCTTGTGAGATCAAGGGATGGGACTTAGCAGAGTCTAAAGGGTAATCCCAAATCTAAACTTAGGATTGGGATCAAATCATGATTGTATTCGTGATTCTAAGACGACATTTAGGTAACCAGAATGTTTCAACGAATATTCTCTATGAGCTTTTTATACATGAAAATTTAGGATAGTAATTTTCACAAGTAGCTAGCAAATCTTCTGCATATTTACGCACTTTGGGATGAATTTTCTATAAGGTAAATATCCCGACACTTTTAGGAGTGTGCATTCGGTATTTCGAATCCACCGAATGTCAAACTTTTAAAATTTCGTTTTCTAAATACCGAACTCAATTTCAAACTTGCAAATAACAAAATACTGAAATATTTTAATATTTCGATTTGATATTTGGAAGTTCCAAACTTTGAATTGGATCGATGGGCCCAACCCATAGAAATAAAAAACATCTAAGCCCATAAATATTAAAAGCCCACAAGAAAAGTGGGCACCACACCCTTTTCGGTGGCTGTTCCCCCCGAGCTTCGCCTTGTCAGTGCAGCTGTAACGTGTTCGTTGTCTCATGAGGCGAATCTCGAGTGGGGGATGAGGACACACCTCCGCAGGGTTTCTGGAGAAGAAATCAATAGAGCATAGGGTTGTCGAGGAATGCAGTTGGCCCCTGGTTTGAGAAGGGTCTCGTCTGGGGTATCTCCCCACTCAGGTTGTTGTTGGTCACCCGGAGGTTCCCTATCCCTAGTAAGGCTCGGATCTCCCCGGAAAGAAAATTATTGGACAAATTAAGGGTGCTGGAGAGTGATTTTAGCTCCCCAAGTCTTACAGGGATGGGGCCATTGAACCTGTTAGAGGATAAGTGTAGTTGGACAAGGTTGAAAAAGGTTAATGGGGCATTCGCCAAAGCCCAAAAAAGACCGGAGCCTGCTAAAATTTCGAATTTGTTTTTCTAAAATCCCGAAATCGAGTCATATACCGAATAGTTTTGCAGACATGAAATCAAACCAAAAACCAAACAACCATCAATGATAGGAGGACGAGTATCCGGGACAATGATAGGAGGACGAGGAGTATACGTCCCGGAATGCAAACATTTGTAATATGAAATCGTACTTAAGTAGCCATAGAGATGTTTTGATAATAGAAAATAATTGTCGTCTATGTGGATGTACCCAACACAGGATAATAGCTTACAAATAAATTATAATTGTTTGATCAACTTCACTATTACGAAAGTCCCGGACACGGGATTTTTGCCGTGACCCACCTCCCACTTGCCTAGACATTTCCCCAAAAGAAGCTGTCCACAATCGCATTCCTCGTTACTTTGGATATTCGATATAGACTTGGATTGGGTTTATTCTTCGCGGGGGCCCTCATATTTTGTCGCAGGATGGCAATTTGAGGCACACGACACTTCTAGAGTTATTTCAGGAAAAGATAAAAGTGTATTTCAAATTGTATTTGACTTGACCTGCTTTCCCCACCATAGGATTTGATAGGCTTATTTTTTTTTTGTTATCCGCTCGGTTTCTTATGTGTTTTTTTGGCAGCCCGCTCGATTTCTGGATGTTGACAAGATTTTGATAATGAGTCAAACAACAGGTTTGACCTGCTACGACTTTATAGAAGCTGAAACCTCTTGTAACGAAGATATGCTTCATTATAAAAGAAAATTATCATGAAATTATTTTCTAATTTTTCAATGATCATTTCAGATCAAGAGACGTGATTAGAAAATATTTCTATTATTAGATATTTTAATAAATAATTAATTATTAATTAATTATTGATTATCTAAATTATATTATATTAATTCAGAAAAGGAATATTCATAGGAATATTATCTGAAGTAATATGGAATGATTATCTGAAAAGATAATTCATCAAAAATCGAAAATAATATAATTTCACTATTTATGGAAATTATATTATTAAAGTTGAAAATTTATTATTAACCTTCTGTAAAAAGATTAAATGAATAAGAGACATTCCAACACACATTAAAATGACATAAATTCGACCAGATACAATGTTCTAGTATTCTAGAATGAATCAATTATTTTTTGGAATAAATTGTTGATTATTTCATATATAGAAGGTTAAGGTGCTGTGACTGGCCGAACCTTCTGTAATGCATTATCTGAAGATTTAATTGTTGAAACAAGGCAAAATTAAATCTGAATATTCCAACCAGATATTTGCACGACCTCATCATCATAATTCTCAAGTTGGAAGCAAAATATTTTTTTCCCAACTATAGAAGGTTGCTGACCGATTTAGGCTCTAACCTTCTGTAGGACGAGATCTTGTGATTGGATGATTCGATTGATCTGAAATCAATCAAATATTATCCCCAAATGGTTTATACACGTTGGGGATGAATCTGGTCATTTTTCGTATTTGGTAAAATAACTTTCCTTAATTACAGGAAGACGAAGCCACTATAAAAGAGAAAAACCTAAAAACATTTTAAAAACGATTCTTGGAATCATCAGAGCGTAAGTCTTGGCATTTGGCAACGTTAGTGGTTGTCTAACGTGTGTTTGAGTGTGCAGGATTATAGACTCCAGCGAGAGTTCTCGCAAGAGGTAACTACAACAGGTTGAGTGTGGGTGAACCCGCTCCGGTGACTTCGTTGCGTACGGATCTGAGGGACTCGACCGGAACTTTGTCCGTGACGTCGGACTGCGTGCATCAGGGCCTAGGAAAGGGTTCGTTGGTGGCGAGTAGGCGTACAGAGTTGGTTGGAGAGAAGGAGTCCGTAGCAGGGGTTCAGTGGTGAGGGACCTCTAACCTTCTGTAGTTGGTTATTTTGTTATTTTGCATTTGTAGCAAGTGTGCGTTGGTTAAGCCACTCCGTAGGCATCGTTGGCTGCAAATCCGAAGGACTTGGCCAGGAGTGCTGTCCGTAACGACGGGTGGGCGTACAGTAGGTTGAAGAGAAGGTTGTTGCAGCAGGCGTAACTGGTGAGGGACTGAAACCTACTGTAGACGTGTTATCTTTATTTGTTTTGCAGATTAAATCAAAAATACAAAAAGAGAAGCATATAAGAGGCGTTCAAACACTTGGAGAAAGCGTCATCGAATTTGTTCGCTGATCCACAGAAGGAATTGTCCGCTATAACGTCACAGAAGGCTGAAGCTTCCAGCCAAGGTTCTGTGCTCGTGCAAGTCTGGTTGATTTCCTTGTGATTCGACCTAGACACAGCCTAAACTCAGCAAGAGAGTTTCTTGCATTGATAAAGCTAGTCTTACCGCCCCGTGGTCAAAGAAATTGTTTTCTTGCACCACCGAAGGTTTTACCTTCTATACTGTAATCTCTATACGATTTACTAGTGAAAAGTGACCGACAGTGGACGTAGGTGTATTTGCCGAACCACTATAAAATCCTTTGTGTCCTACGACTCATTTCAAAGTCCGATTCATACGTTTCGTAAATACAGAAGCTTGAAGGCTCTGTAAATTACAGCAACTTACTTCCGCTGTGAGGGTTGTGAAAAAGCCTTTAAGAATTCCTTAATTGGACTTAACACTAATGCACCCCCTCTCGTAGTGTAATCTTTGGACCAACACTGGAGCTTCGCTCCGACTAATTTGGACTCAGTCCAGGTAAAAAACCTGATTATGGAGGGTGAGTATTTCAACAGAGGTAGCTTTGTCAAGTAGGTTTCAAACTCAAATCCTTTGACAATGTCATCAGTTTTCGACGATTACATGTCCGAACTCACGAAAGTCCCGGACACGGGATTTTTGCCATGACCCACCTCCCACTTGCCTAGACATTTCCCCAAAAGAAGCTGTCCACAATCGCATTCCTCGTCACTTTGGATATTCGATATAGACTTGGATTGGGTTTATTCTTCGTGGGGGCCCTCATATATTGTCGCAGGATGGCAATTTGAGGCACATGACACTTCTAGAGTTATTTCAGGAAAAGATAAAAGTGTATTTCAAATTGTATTTGACTTGACCTGCTATCACCACCATAGGATTTGATAGGCTTTTTTTTTTGTTATCCGCCCGGTTTCTTATATGTTTTTTTGGCTGCCCGTTCGATTTCTTAGCATGTTGACTATCTCATATAATCAGAGAAGTCACAAATCGCACTAAACAGCGGAAACAGGATCTTTTGCGTGGATTTACAATCACAGAGGAAGAACAGGACAGGAAACATACCCGTATTTGACATTTTGTGAATCTAAAGGATGAATCCAAGCAACGTAGATCATCTTCCCCTTTTCTTTTCCGTACGGCTGCTCTCGATGGAGGAGGCGTAAGAAACTGACAATCGAATCCTTATTAATCGATCTCCAGAAATTCCATATATATATATATGGTTTTCTTTGTGAAAAGTCAGTTTTGTCCTTTAATAAATAAAAGTCTCAAGGACAGGGGAAGGGACGTAGCCGTAAATAACCATAATCTGTATAACCTACGGTCTTATCCATAAACAGTCCATAGGATATAAATAGCCTACACCCAGCCGTAAACCACATTATATAAACGAGATGCGCATATCCCAATAACTTTAGTGATCATGATACTTTTGTGGGATTTCATGCACTATCTTATGTTACAGCCTGTTTTTATAAAATATAGTTTGTTATAATAAAGAGAGAAGGTTAATACAAAAGTATACAATTAATGGCAGCCCAAAATTCCAACATTCTCCCACTTGGGCAACATTAATTGTATCCGAAAAATATTTTCGTAAATGACTCTCAGGCTGTAACATCTGTATGGCCATGTAAAGACAACATCTCAAACAACCCCGACCAACTAAATTACCCGGCGTCGAACTATGACCGTCAGAGAATCACTCAATGGTACAAGACAACCATAATCACAATACTAAACAATCAAGCCGTCACGGGTCAATGTGGCGGTGTAGCCGAAATAGCATCCCTTATGTGATCAAATTTGATGTTATTTCAGCCGGTCCTAATCTTTCTGTAACCTTATACCCATATCGGGCCAGAAAGACCTTTGAGCGAATGATGCTCCCTTATATGTCTCATAAACCTGAATGCGCGCAAACCTATGGTGCTTTATCAGAGACAAACTTTAGTGACAATATCGTCCTACTTGAGACTAAGCACCAAGTCTCAAGTTTTTCTTTAAACAATTGTCATGTGCACATGATATAAAATAACTGCATGCATGTCAATATATATATATTGTCGACGATAAGATACTCAATATCCAACCAAACACTAAAAGTTCACAAAATGTTGGATACAATAAGAGAGTATCACAAACTCCCACTAACCAAAGAAATCAAAGGACTCTAAGATACCCATGTCTATAACATGTTTCTTGAAAGTTACGAGTCTAAGTCCTTTAGTTAGTGGATCTGCCAACATTGATTCTGTATTGATGTGTTCAATGATAATGTCGCCTTGTTTTACTAGCTCGCGAACTTTAAGATATTTAATCTCCATGTGCTTAGAACCACCCGTAGTTCGGTTATTCTTGGAGTAGAAAACCGCAGCACTGTTGTCACAATAGATTACTAATGGTCTAACAATGGAGTCAACAACTCTAAGGCCTGAAATAAAGTTTCTGAGCCCGACAGCATGAGATGATGCCCCATAACATGCAACAAACTCTGCCTGCATAGTCGAGGAAGCTATTAGAGTCTGTTTAACACTTTTCCAGGAAATAGCTCCTCCAGCCAACATGAATATGTAACCTGAGGTAGACTTCATGTACTCGGAGCAACCGGCAAATCAGTATATCCGACTACCTCAAGGTTATCTACTCTTTTATAGACCAACATGTTCGCCTTAGTTCGTTGCAAATATCTCATTACCTTTTTAACAGCAGTCCAATGTTCCCTTACTGGATTAGACAAATATCTACCAAGAACACTGATCGGAAAAGCAAGATCTGGTCTACTACAGACCTGAGCATACATTAAGCTACCAACTGCACTGCTATAAGGTATGCCTTTCATCGATTCCTTCTCAATATCATTCTTGAGACATTGATCTTTAGCAAACTTATCTCCTTTTACTATTGGTACTTCTCTTGGCTTGCAAGATTGCATAGCAAATCGCTCAACAACGTTCTCAATATAACATTTTTGGCTCAGTCCCAACACATTTCTAGATCTGTCTCGACAAATTTCAATTCCAAGGACATAAGTAACCTCATCCAAGTCCTTCATATCAAAGGATCTAGACAATATCCTTTTGGTCTTGTGTAACAGTGCTAGTTCATTACTTGCGAGAAGGATATCATCCACATACAGGACAAGAAAGATGAAACTTCTCCCACTAGTCCTCATATAAACACACTGATTAAACGGATTTTCCATAAATCCAAAGGATGATATTACCTCACCAAACTTTAAGTACCATTGTCGGGAAGCCTGCTTTAATCCATAAATGGATTTCTTCAATTTACAAACCATATGCTTAGATCCTTCTACCTCAAAACCCTTTGGTTACTCCATATAAACATTCTCTAGGAGGTTTCCATTTAGAAAAGCTGTTTTCACATCCATCTGGTGTAACTCTAGATTAAAGTATGCAACAAGCGCCAAAAAAATTCTAAATGCATCTTTAGAGGAAACCGGGGAATAAGTCTCAGTGTAATCAACACCGGCTCGTTAAGTGAATCCCTTAGCAACCAACTTTGCCTTATAACGTTCAATGTTTCCTTTAGCGTCTTTTTCAGTTTTGAAGACCCATTTACAACCAACTGCCTTTTGTCCATCCGGCAGTTCTGTGACTTCTCACACATCATTAACCGCCATAGACCGTAACTCATCTTTCATTGCACTCAGCCATTCATTACTTTGCGGTCCATTGACCGCTTCCTCAAAGTTTGTGGGATCGCTCACTAATCCACCGTAATCTTCATTAAGAAAGACAATGTAATCATCAGATAAGGCCGGTCTCCTTACCCTAGTTGATCTTCTCACTGGAATCATTTTTGTAACAATCGGAGGATTTTCAACAATTGCATTTCGTTCTTCTTTATGCGCACTATCCGATGAATCAATATTTTCAACAGGAGGCGTCACAACTGTTGTTCCCGTAGAAGCTGGTATAGGAAGGAGGACAAAATTTTGATCATTTGAGGAGGTAGCAGGGAAATCTTGAACATCTGCTATATCATTTTCTAGAAATTCACATCAAGGGATTCTATTACTTTGTTTCCTCTTGAGGGACAATAGAATCTATAACCCTTAGATCTTTTCGGATAACCTATGAAGAAAGCACGAACTGTTCGGGGATCTGTCTTTTTCTCAACTGGATTAAATAATCTCACTTCAGCTGGACAACCCCAAACACGAAAATGATTAAGACTACGCTTTCTCGCAGTCCATAGTTCAAATGGAGTCTTCTGTATAGACTTACTGGGAACACTATTGAGAATATATGCAGTTGTTTTAAGTGCTTCTCCCCACAAATAGTTAGACAAGTTACTCCTATCCATCATACTCCTTACCATATCCATCAGAGTTCGGTTTCTTCCTTCTGCCACGCCATTCTGCTCAGGAGTATAAGGCATAGCATATTGTGGTACAATACCACAATCTCGCAGAAATTTAGCAAATGGCCCTATCTCCTGTCCGGTGTCAGTATGTCTACCATAATATTCAACACCTCTATCCGATCTCACAATCTTAATTATTTTCTCCAATTGATTCTCGACTTTCAATTTAAAAATCTTAAATTTCTCCAAAGCCTCAGACTTTTCTTTCATAAGAAATACGTGGCCGTAGCGAGAAAAGTCGTCTATAAAAGTGATGAAGTATTTATTTCCACATAATGCGGTTTGAAGGGGTCCACAGATATCTGTATGCACAATCTCCAATAGATTAGTGCTACGTGTGGCTCCCTTCTTTCGAGTTTTTGTCAACTTTCCTCGAATACAATCAGTACATGTTTCCATATCACTGAAATTAAGAGAAGGAAGCAAATTGTCCTTTACAAGGCGTTCCACTTGCTCTTTAGATATGTGGCCTAAACGTTTGTGCCACAATATCGAGAACTTCTCTTTCGACAAAACTCTTTTAGGTGCTGAAGATTCAGCACACAAGCATTCAATACCATATGAAGGTATCAAATCCAACTGATAAAGTCCATTAGACAATCTACCACTACCACCAACCTTTGAATTTAGTGACAACTGCATAGAACCATTCTGAAATAAACAACTAAATCCAAATTTGTCCAATAGTGAAACAGAAATCAAGTTTCTCCCAAAAGTCGGAATATATAGAACGTTTTCCAAACGAGTTAAAAGCCAGAATCTAAAGGAAGTTTAACAACTCCAATAAATTCAACTCCAGCTTCTGAATTGTTTCCCACTTTCACCTTACTTTCACATTCATTTGGCATCCTTTGCCTCTGGAATCCCTGCATATTCACAGCAATGTGAATAGATGCGCCACTATCTATCCACCAAGTATTCGGAGAAACATCAGCACAGTTTGATTCAAATCAAACCAAAGCTGATAATTTACCTCCCACATTCTTCTTCTTTTTCTTTTCAAGCCAATTCTTGTATTGATAATAATCTTTCTTCAAGTGTCCCATTTTCCCACAAAAGAAGCATTTAATACCACCTTTGGCACTTACAGGTGCATTCTTTCGAATTGCTTTGCCCTATCTTTGTCCAACACTGGATTTTTTAAAAATCTGAGGCCCTTGATTGTTCCTTGGTTTGAATCTCTTTTTAAACACCTTTCTTTTATGAAAACTTGGACCTGCATCAGTTACCGTAAAAGCACTTGGTCTCATATCTTTCTTAATCTTTTCCTTAGCTACACAGCGAGTAATGAGCTTGTTCACTGTCCAACTCTCTCCTTGAGTGTTAAAAGCAGTCTTAATCATTCCAAACTCAGGAGGCAGAGAACTGAGGATCCGAGGAACTATGTAATTCTCTGGTAAATCTATTTCGTGGGCGCTCAGTTTGGACTGCACATGCAACCATCTCATAATGTATTCCCTGGCATTGGCAAAATCTCTGTAAGCCAAAGCATTCATCATCTCTGTAAGCCAAAGCATTCATCATCTCTAGCAGGTGTGTGAACTTTGCATTGTGAGACACCTGATATCGCTCTCCAATGGCAGCAAGAAGAACTTTTGCATTATTAGTTTCCAGTAGACAACTAAGAAGATAATCTGGGATTGACCTTTTCATGGCCAGCATCCACATTTTATTAGCATGTGACCATTTCTCATAATATTCCTTTTCCCAAACTGACTTGCATCTGTGGGCACCGCAGGTTCATCCATTGTGAGACCCATATCTTGATTGATGCAGCCCATAGCAAAGTCAAGGTCTTGTTTCCATTTCTTATAATTTGAACCACCTAGGATCTCTATAGTGGTAGCTTATTGCACATATTGAAGGAAAATGTAGAATAAAAGTAACGCAATCATTTAGTGTCATGGGCCACTTAAAATTGATCAATTTGATCCAACAATTATGAAGAATCCTCATGCCTAATGTCAATTCTCATTTGGATAGAGAAAGCATAAGGCAGAGAAACCTTCCCACAAGGATCATAAAATAATTCAACAAATTTATTCCCTTTGGAAAACAAATAGCCTAATCCCACACCCTATCACGTGTCACCATGCATGATTCACTTTGGTGAAATCATACACAGCACAATGTGCTGTAAAACTGTAGGAATTGATACATGCCACCTTTAAGAAACCACCACCTGTCACATACAAGTGAACCACTTTGACAGCCAAACACTTGTAGCACATTATGACGTTTCTTCATTAAATAAATGCATGTATGAATTAAAACCAACTGTCACCATAAACAGGTTACTTTGGCAACCAAATGTTCATGGTACAACATGGTCAAACTTCTCTAGGTTCATATCACTTATCACATCAGAAATTATGTGTGATACCTTACTCGTATATATATATATCCTTCCACGAGTCTTACATTAAAATGATTGTGCAAAATTAATTTTATAATATGTGTAATTATTATTCAATAGCTCAGGTTAGCCTAGTCCCAAGAACATGGATTTAATGCCTAATCCACTTGGATTAAGTTTTATACTGGGACACTTTCATACCTTAATATGCAACATTCACATTGCCAGTTTTATTTATTTCATATCAAATTTACAAAGGCTTTACTTATGTACAATATTCTCGTTGGCTTCTCAGACAAATAAGTGAGGATACATTGTCTGGGCTTCAGCTTCTGGTTCCCAGGTTTCATTACCCTGAGACCAACTTATTTTAACTACCGGCACTATCGTTCCATGTATTTGTCTTACATTACGATCTAAGACTGCCAATGGAATATTGTGTTCTCCAACAATCGGAACATGACCTTCCACAACGCTTTGAACATCCTGATTTCTGAAAGCGTTGATTCCTTCTTCAGCTGTTTAAAATTGTATTTGTCCAGACTGACAGTCAATTGTTGCTCCATTTCTTCTCATCCATTACATACCAAACATGACTTCAATTGTTGCAACATTTCCGTGACAAAAAGGTCAACTTTTGTGATGAGGGAATCAACACGTACCTCACAATCACGACATGGCCCCCACATTTTGACAGGGACATCCTTCCACGAAATGATAATTGATGCGTATTAGGTTCTCTCCCAAGTCATCCCCATTTCTTTGGCTGTCCTTTTTGAGATAAAGGAATGTCAAAATCCAGAAATTCTATATATAAATATATGATTTTCTTTGTGAAAAGTCAGTTTTGCCCTAATAAATAAAAGTCTAAAAAAACAGGGGAAGGGGCCTAGCTGTAAATAACCATAATCTGTATAACTTACGGTCTTATCCATCAACAGACCATAGGATATAAATAGCCTACACCCAGCTGTAAACCACGTTATATAAATGAGATGCTCATATCCCAATAACTTTAGTGATCACGATACTTTAGTGGGATTTCATGTGCTGTCTTATGTTACAATTTATTTTTATAAAATGAAGTTTGATAAAATAAAGAAAGAAGGTTAATACAAAAGTATAAAAATATTGGCAGCCCAAAAATTCCAACATAGCATACCAGGCCCGCACGTACGCAGGCTGCATGTTGTTACATTAGAAGTACACATAGCGTCCCGAAACTGGTAACAGAAAGTAAGCAAGTAGTCTTTTCTTGCATATTTTCCCTCTGTCTATGATCTCGGCATTCTGTCCAAAGGTAACGCAGGGGCACCAGCAGGTAATGCAACCTGTTGAAAGAAAGATTTTACGGACAGGTCTATGAAGAAAAAATGATATCTTAGTTATCGATGTAAGCCCAGGCATACAGTTGGTGAAATCTTCGAAACAGCTGCAGAGACCCGTGGTCCAGCTCCCCATGCCGCGATTGGACTGAACAATTGGCACGCTGGTCGGCCTCGGATGACGCTCCACGACCTTGGGATGCGTCCTTAGTCTAAGATCATCTGAGAAAACTAAACTCAACGGCAACCCTAAGGGTTCATATATAGGCCTTCTGCTTTATTTGTTTTTTTCTTTATCTCACTGGCGTGTTTCGGAAGTATAGATTTGTACTGGGAAGCGACCTTGACTCCCTATAATTTTATTAAATACTAATTTAACAAAATATTAAATTGTATTATCAAAATGGTGGAGATGGTGACATGTTGCTCAATACTGAATAGTTTTACAGACACCCCACCAAACCAAATATAAAATACCGAATTTATAATACTACGGTATTTGAAATTTCGAGATTTTTCTTCACATCTAACATTTTGCGTTGACCATCAATGAGAGGAGGACGAGGAGTATACGTCCCGGAATGCAAACATTTGTAATATGAAATCGTACTTAAGTAGCCATAGAGATGTTTTGATAATAGAAAACAATTGTCGTCTACGTGGATGTACCCAACACAGGATAATAGCTTACAAATAAATTATAATTGTTCGATCGAACTTCACTATTACAAAATAGTACGTATAGCGAACTCTTATAATGTACAACTTCTCTTATACAACTTCTCCGTACTGAGACACGGTTACTCCGTTTCGTGATGTCCTGCATCGCGACCCCTATGCTAAAGATGGAATTTCCCCTACCGCGGCTCTTCACGACAAGCACGACTTCTCCGTGATCTTAGTCAAAATGTCTTCACCTCCCACGGTCAAGGCTAAAATAACGTGCTCGAAACACCCGTGAGTTCAGACATAGCATAATATAGATAGACATGTCTAAACAGTAAAACAACATGTAGATAAAAAAAAGGAAAAAAGGCCTGAATAATTGACAATGTCGACGGTTTTCGACGATTACATGTCCGAACTCACGAAAGTCCCGGACACGGGATTTTTGCGGTGACCCGCCTCCCACTTGCTGTACGCACGTACGCAGGCTGCATATCGTTACATTACAAGTACACATAGCGTCCCGAAACTGGTAACAGAAAGTAAGAAAGTAGTCTTTTTTACATATTTTCCCTCTGTCTATGATCTTGGCATTCTGTCCAAAGGTAACGCAGGGGCACCAGCAGGTAATGCAACCTGTTGAAAGAAAGATT
Source organism: Melastoma candidum (assembly GCA_023653495.1). Lineage (NCBI taxonomy): Eukaryota > Viridiplantae > Streptophyta > Magnoliopsida > Myrtales > Melastomataceae > Melastoma > Melastoma candidum. The sequence goes on from CM042890.1 coordinate 24,329,535, forward strand.
TTACGGACAGGTCTATGAAGAAAAAACGATATCTTAGTTAACGATGAAAGCCCGGACATACAGTTGGTGAAATCTTCGAAACAGCTGCAGAGAACCGTGGTCCAGCTCCCCCTGCCGCGATTGGGCTGAACAATCGGCACGCCGGTGAATGTAACAGCATCCGGCCTTGAATGACGTTCAACGACCTTGGGATGCGTCCTTAGTCTAAGATCTTCTGAGAAACTAAACTCAACGAGAAACCCTAAGTGTTCATATATAGGCCTTCTGCTTTATTTGTTTTTTTCTTTATCTCACTGGCGAGTTTCGGAAGTATACATTTGCACTGGGAAACGACCGTTACTTCCAATAATTTTATTAAAAATTAATTTAACAAAATGCGTAACATGTTGCTCAATACCTAATAGTTTTATAGACGTCGGACCAATCCAAATACCAAAGATAGAGATGTTTTGATAATAGAAAGTAAATATTGTCTTTGTGGATGTACCCAACACAGGTTAATAACATACAAATAGATTATAGTTGTTCGGTCAACTTCACTGTTACAAAATAGCACGCATAGCTACTCTTATAATGTACAACTTCTCTTATACGTACAGTTACTCCGTTTCGTGATTCCCTGCATCAAAACCCCTTTAGGATGGAATTTCCCGATGCCGGCTCCGTAATAACTATGTAGCGAGCCCATGCAAGCACGTAGCAAGTCCTACGCAAGAGTAGACAGCAAACCCCGTCCAAAGTTGGAGTTTGACGAATACAATCATGGCCTTAAAGCATGATTGATCCAAATTGATACAGAGACAATCCTAAGCTAAAATAGTTTATATTTGGGATTACCTTTTAGACTCTGCTAAGTCCCATCCCTTGATCTCACATGGGTCTTCGAGACACTTCTGTTAGAATTCAAGTGAGGCGGAAGCAAAAATAAATTATTTTTAAGCCCAGAATAACAAGTATCTTATGGTACATATATTATATGTTCGATAAACAATTACAAAATAAGCTTACACAAAAAGCGTACCTCGAAATTCCGGTATAACAAACGTAGTCACGAACGAACGAGAGTCCACACATGACTCCTCTGGCAGTATCCACATGGACACGATGACGAACACTTGACGATCCGATGTGTGCTAGCCTTTTAAATAGACAAATCTCAAATTTTGAAAGCAAATAACTCTCTTTTCTGAAACTTTTTCCTTCCGAAAATTGGAACAACCCCGTCGTTTGATTTTCATTCTTTATATATATATAACACTAGTCCGATTGTTAGTCTATTATTTCCTTAAAATATTATAATAAGAAGTCCCTTTACATACTTTGCAATGTTGACATCGTCCACTAGTTCCGCTTGATAGGTCATCAAGGGTCCCGTGATCAAACTTTCTTTCGCCTGTGTTTTCTCTCTAACGAGATTCTCGTACCGAATGGCTCTCCCGGCTAAACTCATTCCAATCCCTGAATACTTCTCCTTCTAACTTTTTTTTTTAGTCGAAGAAGGAGGGAATCTGGGGCGATGGCTACGAGCTCGGGTTAAGACGCAGAAGTCATGCATCTCAGCTGTGCTTTTTGAATTTTGTTCAGGAAAATAGCCACGACCTCACCAGGTTGTTGTTTCATGTGGGTGAGATCCTACAGGGTTATCGCTAGGTCGGTTTAGCGAACGCCAAAGTGAATTGAACTTGCATATCATCCTAGTTTCTCACCGAATTTGGAGGAAGATTCAAATACCACGTAAAGGCTGCCTCAGTGAGAGAGCTAGGAAACAGAAGAAGTATCCAAAATCTATTGGTAGCGACTTTCCCATCTTGATGAGTGAAGCGGGCGACATGTTCCGCAAGCGAAATGTCTTCGTCGCCCGAAAAACGGGCGAGCTCGGGAATGCGATATCCCCTTGAAAATGGGAAATCCCGATCAATATTGTCAGGATAAGGAGCCTGATAAAGTTGGACTTCGTTCGCGTCGTCCGCCCCGTGGATTGCTTGTTTGACCAATCGAGTTGCGTATTCTCCATTAAGACTTGGAGAATATTCATAATAGCTGACAACTCACCATCTATGGCTGGGTCCGAGTTGTTTCCATTTACTCCGTCAGAGAGATTGTCTCCAAGGTTGTTTGAATCAGAAGCAGCATGGGATTTCGGCATTTTTGGCCTGAACTTTCCCACTATGGTCGCCAATGGCGTGTTCGCTCCGGAATTGACCGTCGCCAAGCCGGATCCGAACACATCGGAAATCTCCGGCGCTACGAGCAACTGGTGCTCGGTGATTCATTGTGCGTGTGTGTGGTCGCTATATGAATGAGAAGAGGGAAGGCAGCGGAGGGACACCCTTAAACGGAAGCACTTACGGATGTCATCGGCGGTACCTCGAAAGGAAGCGGGAACGCAGGGGTACGGAGAGTTTGAACACAGGAGTATAGAGGGCTTGAATGCTGGAAAGTTTGAAAGGATAAAAAGACAATATGTCCGTTTATAGAGAGGTTGTAGTTTTTACAGTGTCTAAGAGTCACTATTTATACTAAGCGAGACCTACGTATATACAGTAATGAAATATTGTACATATATTATGTATCATTTGTTGCCAATCTTCGCGGAATATCTTCTTTCTATACGAGCCAACTTGGCAACAATTCCTTCTAACTCTTGAGACCGTCCGGAATCTTCCTTAACAGCTGCTGGTTGACCGATTCACCCAATAGCCTTCGATGTATAGTTTCCTCACTCGCCCAGTTGACTGTCGTTTCGCCTGGCAACCCCATCGCTTGACAATCACATCGCTTGGTGACCCTTTGACCCTTTCGCCTGGCAAATCTTTGACCCTTTTGCCTGGCAACCCGTTGCTCCGTCCAAATCTTTGACCCTTTCGCCTGGCAATCTCGTCGCTTGGAGATCGCTTCGCCCGCAAGCCTTCGCCTAATGTGTTTCCGTGGTCACCTCCTTATTGGGCTTTCGTACCTTGGACCTGTACTTTGGACTGTTCATCCACATCTGAGACCGAGATCTGTGGCCCAGAATTTCTGTTGCTAAACACCCATCTTCTCTGAAGGTTATGGAGCACCGCGTTGGATAAGAGGTCATGCCTGTCTTCTATGACGTGGCTCCAGCCAATGTGAAACTCAAAACGAGCCTATATAGCAACCATCTGGAGGAGCCCAAGAAAGAGCACGGCCACAAGGTGGATAGATGGAGGAAGTGTCTCAAAGACCCTTGACACAAGGGTTGGGACTCAGCAGAGTCTAAAGGGTAATCCCATATCTAAACTATTTTAAGTTAGGATTGGGATCAATCATGATTATATCCGTGATTATAAGACGACATATAGGCTACCGGAATGTTTCAACGAATATTTTCTATTAGCTTTTTATACATAAAAATTCAGGATAGTAATTTTCATAAGTAGCTGGCACATCTTCTGCATATTTACGCACTTTGGGATGAATTTTTCATAAGGTAAATATCTCGACACTTTTAGGAGTGAGCATTCGGTATTTCAAATCCACCGAATGTCAAACTTTTAAAATTTCGTTCTCTAAATACCGAACTGAATTTCAAATATTCAAATAACGAAATATTGAAATATTTTGATATTTCGGTTCGATATTTTTGGAAGTTTCAAACTTTGAATTGGGTCCGATGGGCCCAACCCATAGAAATAAAAAATATCAAGCCCGTAAATAATAAAAGCCACAAGAAAAGAGGGCATCGCACCCTTTTCGGTGGCTGTTCCCCCCGAGCTTCGCCTTGTCAGTGCAGCTGTATCATGTTCGTTGTCTCATGTGGCGAATCTCGAGCAGGGGACGAGGACACACCTCCGCAGGGTTTCTGGAGCGGAAATCAATAGAGCATAGGGTTGTCGAGGAATGCAGTTGGCCCCTGGTTTGAGAAGGGTCTCGTCTGGGGTATCTCCCCACTTAGGTCGTTGTTCCGGAGGTCCAGAGTGACGGTCACCAGAAGGTTCCCCATCCCTAGTAAGGCTCGGATCTCCCCGGAAAGAAAATTGTTGGACAAATTAAGGGTGCTGGAGAGTGATTTTAGCTCCCCAAGTCGCTTAGGGATGGAGCCATTGAACCTGTTAGAGGATAAGTCTAGTTGGACAAGGTATAACTTTTCTTATACACGACTTCTCCGTACTGAGATACAGTCATTTCGTGATTTCCTGCATCGCGACCCCTATGCTAATGATGGAAGTTCCCCTACCACGGCTCTTCACGACCTACACGATCTTAGTCAAAATGCCTTCACCTCCCATAGTCAAGGCTAAAATCACGTGTTTGAAACACCCGTGAGTTCGGACATAGTATAAAAGTAGATAGACATGTCTAAATAGTAAAACAACATGGAGGAAAAAAAATGCGTACATGTCTTAATAAATATTCAACATGTCTGAATAATTGACAATGTCGACGGTTTTCGACGATTACATGTCCGAACTCATAAAAGTCCCGGACACGGAATTTTAGCCGTGACCCACCTCCCACTTTCCTGGACATTTCCCCAACAGAAGCTGTCCACAATCGCATTCCTCATCACATTGGAAATTCGATATAGACTTGGACTGGGTTTAGTCTTCCTGGGGGCCCTCATATTTTGTAGCAGGATGGCAATTTGAGGCACACGACACTTCTAAAGTTATTTCGGGAAAAGATAAAAGTATATTTCATATTGTATTTCACTTGACCTTCTATCCCCACGATAGGATTTGATAGGCTTATTTTTTTTTGTTACCCGCCCGGTTTCTTATGTGTTTTTTTTTGGTTGCCCGCTCGATTGCTGGACTTTCGTTCCGACTTATTTGGACTCAATCCAGGTAAGACACCTAATTATGGTGGGTGAGCTTTTCAACAGGGGTGGCTTTATAAGGTAGGTTTCAAACCCGAGATCTCCTTAAACGAATCCAAGCTCCTTAACACTTTAACCAACCCCGTGTAGTTGACTATGCCAAATCATATAGTAAACAAAACTTTTGCATATCAAACGTGGCAACACTAATCCAAATTTCACACGAAGGATTTATCATGAGAAGATTTTAACGGGAAAGGACTAAACCGAAGAGACGATGGAAATTTAAACCATAAAGTGCCTGATCGTACGAGTCTGACATGATGAGTCGGCGGCAGTTGGCACGTCAAGTGCGAGTCATACCCTGTTGAGACGCGGGGGCAACTGTCATTCCAATCTGCCTGTTCTGCGTCTCCCTGTTGGTGACCCAGCCTAATGAAACCATCGGGGACGAAAAATCAAGACGTGGTCAGTAAAAGCTGATCGATTCAGGCATGGGGAAATTGTGGGAAATTACCCATTGAAGGGTCGAGGCCACGATTGACGAGCTCCCTGTGTTCCTGGCAGAAGGCACAGAAGGGGCACCAGCAGTGGATGCAGAAATCGGCACACTGATCGCCGGGGATTGAGTACTGTCCCCTGAGCTTGGACCGGTAGGTGCACGTGTAGATAGCATGGAAGGTAAAGTGGCCGAGGGAGTAGCATACCATGCCCGCACGTACGCAGGCTGCATATTGTTACATTAGAAGTACACATAGCGTCCCGAAACTGGTAACAGAAAGTAAGAAAGTAGTCTTTTCTTACATATTTTCCCTCTGTCTATGATCTCGGCATTCTGTCCAAAGGTAACGCAGGGGCACCAGCAGGTAATGCAACCTGTTGAAAGAAAGATTTTACGGACAGGTCTATGAAGAAAAAAAGATATCTTAGTTAACGATGAAAGCCCGGACATACAGTTGGTGAAATCTTCGAAACAGCCGCAGAGACCCGTGGTCCAGCTCCCCATGCCGTGACTGGGCTGAACAATCGGCACACCGGTGCATGTAACAGCATCCGGCCTCGGATGACGTTCCTCGACCTTGTGATGCATCCTTAGTCTAAGACCTTCTGAGAAATTAAATTCCCCGACCAACCCGAAGGGTTCATATATAGGCCTTCTGCTTTATTTGTTTTTTTCTTTATCTCATTGGCGAGTTTCTGAAGTATAGATTTGCACTGGGAAACGACCTTGACTCCCAATAATTTTATTAAAAATTAATTTAACAAAATATTAAATTGTATTATCAAAATGGTGAAGATCGTGACATGTGGCTCAATACCAAATAATTTTATAGACATCGGACCAAACCAAATACCAAATATAGAGATGTTTTGATAATAGGTGTGGATGTACCCAACACAGGTTAATAACATACAAATAAATTATAGTTGTTCGGTCAAACTTCACTGTTACAAAATAGCACGTATTGCTACTCTTATAATGTACAACTTTTCTTATATGTACAGTTACTCCGTTTTGTGATTCCCTGCATCATGACCCCTTTAGGTTGGAATTTCCCGATGGCGGCTCCGTAATAACTACGTAGCGAGCCCGTGCAAGCACGTAGTAAGCTCTACGCATGAGTAGATAGCAAACCCTATCCAAAGTTGGAGTTCCAAGAATGCAATCATGGCCTTAAAGCATGATTGATCCAAATTGATACAGAGACAATCCTAAGCTAAAATAGTTTAGATTTGGGATTACCCTTTATACTCTGCTAAGTCCCATCCCTTGATCTCACAAGGGTCTTCCAGACACTTCTGTTAGAATTCAAGTGCGACGGAAGCAAAAATAAATTATTTTTAAGCCCAGAATAACAAGTATCTCATGGTATGTATATTATATTTTCGATAAACAATTACAAAATAAGCTTACACAGAAAGCATATGTCGAAATTCCGATATAACAAACATAGTCACGAATGAACAAAGTCCACACATGACCCCTTTAGCGGTATCCACACGGACACGATCACGATCACGAACACTTGACGATCTGATATGTGCTAGCCTTTTAAATAGACAAATCTCAAATTTTGAAAGCAAATAACTCTCCTTTCTGAAACTTTTTCCTTCCGAAAATTGGAACAACCCCGTCGTTTGATTTTCATTCTTTATATATATATAACACTTGTCCGATTGTTAGTCTATTATTGCCTTAAAATATTATAATAAGAATGAATGCATTAAGTGGAAGTGAAATCCACCTTCGTTTCGTCACGATCCGGCATGGATCAATTTATGTATTGGATGAAAAACGATTTAAGTTCTTAGATGAAGAACTCTATGAACAACACTTGGTACTCACATTCACTGTCTTGTGATCAGATAGACAAATGAATATATTTTGTATGCCTTAACACCTCTCCTTAGGGTCTTCTTGATAAGTACAGAAAAGGTCTTCTGCCCATGATGTTCTTCTTGTTGGATAACAACATAGTGAGAGAGCATTTAAAGATAATTAAAATAATAGGCATAATTGTTTATTAATCCTTATCTAATTAATCATGGAACTAAATACCTTTCCATTCAAGGTATGCGTCATGGGAACTAAATATCTCCTTAATTGTTTCATTGTTTTGACTGAACAAATATTGGCTACGATGGTGAAAGCATTTGTCAATGTGTTGTTAGGACTAAATTAGTTACTCAGATCCCGCTTCTACGATGCTCATATCTTGGATCGTCGTCTGCTTAATAAATCAGTCAAGTAGTTCTTTTTGGAAATCTTTGGAAGGAAATGAATCCGTGGCAGAGTTAGAAAAGTAAGGTAAGGGGGCATCAAGCATTCCTCATAGTCGAGTTCGGCCATATGAATTCTTTGAATAAACCAAAGTTTTGCACATCAAGAGTAGCAATACTAATTCAAATTTCACAAGAATGATTCTTTTAACAACCTCTACCAGTTATCATCGAAAGCTTTTCACTAAAAAAACTGAAGCGAGGAAAGAAATTTAGGTTATCAAACACAAATACAAAAACGAAAATATAATATAATCGCTGTTTTGATGCTCCACAAGTACAAAAACGAATCGTTCTTGAAACCAACCATTCATCATCTGTCAATTAAAAACGATCAGTAACATGAATTCTAATGAAATCGTGGGTGCTTGTCAAATGAACAAGTTCAAGCAATGGTCGCACTTTCGACGAAGTTGTTTGGAAGACTTGTATTCCTAATTCTCTTTACTTAAATATAAGGAAAAAGACTTCATACCTCAAAACTATAATTTTTTTAGGAACATGGCGTGCTAGGCTAAGTATTTGAAGTCGGCTTCAACAATTAATTTGTGTTCTACAATCATTCAATAAAATTATAGAATTAATTATCTTTTCTTCAGTTTTGTGGTGGAAATATGAAAAAAATTAAGCTTGAATAAAACTACAAAATATGTTAAAGTAAAAACGTCCCTTTACAATAATTATAGTAGTTAATGCTTTTCATGTAATAATCTCACTTGTTCTAGATATGTGCATCCCTCTCAATTGGTTGTGCATACCTGTTTTCATGTATACTGCGAAATCACGAAAGAAATTCTATAAGTATGCAACGAATGTACTAATCACTTATGTTGTGTTGGTGATTTCAGTACAAAATAGTTTTGTATATTACCAAATGCGCTTAAACTTTAGGAAGTCATTTTCTTATATGCACGAAATGTTTTCTATTCTTGTAGGAAAAGTTACTCAATGTCGGAAAAATAGAAAGGGAAGATAACAATTCTGATTGGTCTACAAATGTCATGCAAAGATTATCCTGATGAACCTTTTTGGGCAAGATGAAGGCCGCTGAGGTATTTTCACATCGATGCATCTCCGATCGTGTAAGTCCTCGTGTATTTGGTCAGGCAACATAACATTCCTCAAGGCTCTGATTCTGCGACTTTTCATGATCATCAGCGATGTTTTAACTTTTCACCTTTTTACACGAATCTCATTAATTCCCTCTCCATCTGCTCAACTCCTTCCAACTTCCACCGAATCAAACACATCATAAATGTGTAGAGGTTCGCGAATCTACAATTCCACCGTCTCTTAAAAACAATCGCCAAAGCAAAAAAGAGGTTGACCCACTTCATTTGCCAAGAGAATGATCTTCGCTTCGCTGGAAGAACAAAAACCACCATCTCGCTCTTTCCTTTCTTCGGTTCTACCTTTTATCAGCACTATTTGCTGACCAATACTATCAGTCGCTTGCTCTCCAGTCTATTCACATTGTGGAGGAAAAGTAAGCTACCCGCTCAAACTTCCCAACACGATGTAGATGTGCTTACCATCTTGTCATTGAGAACATAGTCCGTATCGTTTGTCGATAAGAGCATCTGCCACTTTTCTGGGTCTATTCCCACCAGAAAGAAGGCAGGGATTCTTCATGAAGAGTGCCAATATCCAAACCACGTAGCAAATCATGCACCGAAACTAGTCCATTGAAAAAATACATACGAGGAACATAACATTCCAGTGTGTTCCATATAAAGCATAAAGGAATACTCTCGGTATCATCTAGTCCAACGTATTTTTGCCTGTGATCTTTCTGCCCACAGCTCAGCTGGGTTTATTAACTACATCCTCCCGTTCCTTTTGCACCAGCTGATAAGCGACCTAAATCTTCAAAGAGTGAGAGGAAGGCTGCCACAGTATCTAAAAAATGTCAAGGACAAAGGCACATTGTGCAGCTTCCAAGAAACATAAGAATTTGAAGGATTTCAAGCTGATCTATGTCACCGTTAGCGTACCTGTTGCAGGCACACGCAGACTCTTGAATTCTCTTAACAGTAACTCCTATGATCTATACTTGCTATTTTTGCAAAAATAGCAAGTATAGTTATCCCCACTCTCACAGACTGGGCGCTTCTTAGTTCTCTTAACAATATGTGAGAGGGATTCAAAGATTTCTCTTGAACTCTCACACGTTTGGGCCTCATAAATACTCTGAGAAGTTTCTTATAAGAGTTCAATGGTTTCTCGTGCACTTCTGCACGCACGAGTCTTCTGAATACTCGTAATAGTTTCCGATAAGATTTCAATGGTTTCTCTTTCACTCCCCCACGAGAGTAGATTCTCAGTACTTTCAAAAGTCGCTTATAGGATTTCATCAATTTCGCTCGTACTTCCACATACGGGGTGCTTCTAAACATGTTTAAAAGTTGCTGATAGGATTTCAATTGTTTTTCTTTCACTCCCATAAGCGGGGGACATCTCAGTACTCTAAGCAATTGCTGATAGGATTTCAAAAATTTATCTTTCACTCCCACACGTAGTGTCCTTCTAATTCTCCTATTAGTTGTTGATTGAACTTCAACGGTTTCTCTTGGACTTCGGCACTTGGAGGGCCTCTGAATACTCTTAATAGAAGCTGATAGGATTTTGTTACACTAAGAGGGGGTGAATTTGTGTTAAAGTCCAATTAAAGATTTTTAACTCCTTTTCGACCAAACTCACGGCAGAAGAAAGCTTCTGTAAAACGGAACCTTATGGATATGCTTCCATAAGACAGAACGTACGAATGTGATTGCGATATGATTTGATGGACACAAGAATATTTATAGTTCTTCGGCAAGCTTTGCCTACATCCGCTCTCACCCAGAATTTGGATGGTTATCGCTAAAATAAAACGTAGTAGCGATACAAAAGATGATACGCGATCAGAAGTTTCTGCACTAAAGGTAATTATACAATATAGACCAAATGGTTCTACACTAAAGGTAACTGTACAGTACATACCAGAACGTTATGCATCGAAGGTGACTCGGTGCACGCGTTAACGTGACTAACAATGGTCGTCGAACGTTTCCCTCGGGCGGTGTCCTCCCCTGCACAGCAATTCGCTCCGACTTCTTCAAAGACTTTTCACTCTGGCGGCGTCTCCACCTACAGAACATCCCACTGTAACTTCCACATGATTTTCACTCCGGCAACATTCCCAGCTACACAGCAACCTGCTGCGACTTCCCTTGCATGATCTCTCGAGACAGCAACTAAGCAGACACAAAACCCCTGCCTAAGATTCTCCTGCGTGGTCCCTCCAGACTATGGCTAAGCAGACATAAAATCCCGGCCCAAGGTTATCATGCACACACAGTAGTCCCTCACCTTCTGTACTCCTGGGGTATCTGCCCTTCTTTCTGGCCCACTACACGTCGGCTACGCCAACAACTTGTCGCACGCCTCCACCGACATCTCCTACAACCTCCAACCAAGAGTACCTCGTGGCCACACCTATTATTCTTTCTATTTCTTTAGTAACGAAATCATTTGGCTTCGATCAGAAATTATTTTGATCAATTTGGATTATTCTCATGGAATAATCAAATTTAATTTTTTAAATAATTATTAATTACAAAAATATTTCTTTACAGAAGGTTCTCATCAGGAGTAGCTTTTGTTATATAGACCGTTGACTTTTGTTTCACAGAAGGTCAATGCTCATTATCAAAACCACTTCAACAATCTCCCCCTTTTTGATGATAACAAAATATTCATCGTTAAAGGAAATGTTTTTGTAAGTAACTCCCCCTTACTTCCCTTAAATAGGTGTGAGTACGAATCTTACATTTTACAGAACCATATGGTTTCTTTCGAATAGAAATAAAACCTTATGTTATAGAAAAGCTGTTCACAGAGCACAGGGCTTCTGTGATGAACAGAGCATGAAGCTTCTGTATTTTAGACCGACAAAAAATGATGAGTTTTCACTTTTACACTCCCAGCAAAGGTGACTATACAAGATCACTATGCGTCTTCCCAACACAAGGTTGAATATGAGCTTTGATACTCATAGCCTTCTACACCCACTAAGTTATGGAAAATCAAAGATCTTTCTACAACCAGATACAGAGCGATGTACTCCCTCTTTTTGTCACATTCAAAACAAGGAGAACGGAAAGTTATAAAGGAGAAGCATATACTGCATAAGAGTTATGCAAAAAGTATGCCCATAAATGACACTTATTCCATGAGGCCATGAAAAGTAGTTTTGGGCCTAAGGTACTGATTATTTTCATTTGAAGCATCTTTTTAGCTCTTTTAAATGTTTCATACCACTAATTAAATTTAATTTTTATAGGGGAGTAAGTTGAAGATTTTGCATTTAGATTGTTGTAAAGGATTAACTACGACGCCGAACTTCTCAACATGCTTAGGATTAGAGAAGTTGCTTCTTGTTCACTGTAATAGGTTAACAGAAACACACGGTTCGGTTGGGAAGCTACATCAGCTTTCATACATGGATCGCCAGATATTAAAGGTCTGCCTGCAGCGATGGCATCACTTGAAAGAATGCAAAAGCTTACTTTGACTGGGTTTCCATAGCAAGTGTCAAGAAAAATTCCGTACGACTGTTGGATTTGACAATTTTAAATCGTTATGTCCTCTAAAGTAGGAAATCTGGGATTGAAGCTGATGCTGGGAGGAATAGGCCAACTAAAACTGCTCAAGTACCTGTCATTTGATGGATGTGCCAATATGACTGGTCTTCCAGAATCGGTGTGGGAATTGGAGTCACTTGTGGAGTTGAATCTTAGCAGAACTGGGATCATGGGCCTATCCAACCAGATTGGAAACTTAAAGGAAAAGGAAGTTCTTGATATATCCGATACAAAGATTAAGATGTTTCCGGAGAGTATTTGTAGTCTGTCAAAGCTAGAGAAGTTAAATGTCAGCTTCTCTTCGTATATGGAGCAAGTTCCAAGTGAAATTGGCAATCTCTTCTCACTAAGAATCTTGGATTTACAGTGCACAAGCATCGCCGAATTACCATCTGCAATTGATCTATTGTCTCATCTCCAATATCTTGACATGAATTCTTACAGGAAGCACAAAAGAGTCGAGAAGCTTCCGGCCTATTTGTCTGGCTTAGCACTCCCGTATTTTTCACTTGATGTCATCCCGGATCTTTCCAACTTAGTAAATTTGATATTTTTGTCACTTCTCAGCAATGAAGCTACATTTTCCCCCGAGGAGCTCCCAAAAGTAGATGATGAAGAGGAAGCCAATGTCAATCAGCCGACAATAACTAGAATTCTGGACATTTCGGGGATCGCGAGGTTACACAGCTAAAAAATTTAGAAATTGCAGTACCAGTTGATATCTTCAACTCCCTACAGTTTGATTTCAAATCATTTCCATCGGCTGAATGGGAATAACTTGTTCAGATGCACAATATTTACCCAGCTTCCCCCAGATTTGTCCGAACTAATCCTAACAAAGTTCAAACTTTAAGAACCTGTCCGCATTATTCATTGACAAATTGTTGACAGAAGAAATCAATCTCGGAGACCTTGAGTTGCTGGTATATTTTCTTAAGATTCGGTTGCAGCTTTGCAAATCTGTCATACGACTGCTATTCATTTCATCTTGCCTGCCGAAACTGGATTACCTAGAGATACAAGACTGCTCGAAGCTTGTCAATATTTTGGGTCTGGATTGGATGGAATCCTTGCAAAAGTAGTTATTTTGGGCTGCACCAGTTTGCAAGGCTACTCGATTTATCCAATTTAGTGAAGATCGAAGAATTAATAATTGGATATTGCAATTCCATGGAAAGCATGCCTACACTGCCGAGGAAGGAGCGACCTTTCATTTTAACTGCACGATGTTGCCTGACTTTATTGGTCTTCATGATGTTTATCAAGGGGCGAAGACGGTTTCTGTGAAGATGGTTTGCGAGAAATAATATTATTCCTAGAGTAAATTTGTTGTTATTCCTAAAATTTAGGTATGTTGTTAATTGGAATATCGTAATCAGATTTTTAGGATTTCTTTATTAAGACCAGGAGCCCTTGATGCTGAATAATCATTGTGTATTCTACGGTTTTCATTCAATCAAAGAAAAATAGTGTTTCATTATGAGAGAATCCTGTGTTCTGGATTTTGCATGTTGTGAAGAAGTAAGGTTCTGCTATATATCGAACTGCCTTGTGGTCTTTCCAGGCTGAGAAGTGTCTGGAATTTTTAGCTTCGTCCAGAGAAAAAGAGGTGGAAGCAAGAGGGAGCGATTTTTCGTCTATGACGCCATCTTTGTTTGATGGACATAATTTAAGTTATGGACAGAAAACATGGGGTGAAGATGAGGGTTTTCATGGAGGGTGGTGACTTGTGGGTTCACCCCTTAACAATTCTACGATCAACGAGATTCGGTCATAAGCAAAGTGATGCTTCTATACTGCAATATGATTTAGGATTTCTTGAAGGATGAGCATAAAGGTGATTTAGAAAATAAGAGGTATCAATGCAAAAATTAATCGTGACTAATTTTTCTTAATTGCTACGGTCACCCACCATCCATGATCTAAATACTAACTTGAAGAAGACAAGTCGTCGTCACTCTCACTCATATAAGATTAGAGAGTTCATCGAAACGACAAGAGTATCACGTAAGGCCTTGCCATATTGTCGGTACATAAGGCCAATTGACCGTTGTAATTATTTGAAGTACCTTCTTCAACTCATTAACCCGGCCTAATTTCAACAGCTCGTCCCTCGTTCGCGGGATTTCAATTTCTATGAGCCACAATGAGAAACAGACTTGTGATGCTTTTGTGGAGCCACACTGTATATTGTATGCCTTAACTCCTCTCCTTAGGGTCTTCTTGATAACTAACTCCTCTCCTTAGGGTCTTCTTGATAACTACAGAAAAGGTCTTCTACCCATGATGTTCTTCTTGTTGGATAACAACACATTGAGAGAGCATTTAAAGATAATTAAAATAAAAGGCATAATTGTTTCTTAATTCTTATCTAATTAATCATGGAACTAAATACCTTTTCATTCAAGGTATGTCATGGGAACTAAATATCTCCTTAATTAGGTAACCTATGTTTCATTGTTTTGACTGAAAAAATATTGGCTACGATGGTGAAAACATTTGTCAATGTGTTATTAGGACTAAATTAGTTACTCAGATCCCGCATCTACGATGCTCATATCTTGGATCGTCGTCTGCTTAATAGATCAGTCAAGTAGTTTCTTTTGGAAATCTTTGGAAGGAAATGAATCCGTGGCATAGTTAGAAAAGTAAGGTAAGTGGGCCATCAAGCATTCCTCATAGTCGAGTTTGGCCATGTGAATTCTTTGAATAAACCAAAGTTTTGCACATCGAGAGTAGCGATACTAATTCAAATTTCACAAGAATGATTACTTTAACAACCTCTATCAGTTATTATCGGAAGCTCTTCACTAAAAAAACTGAAGCGAGGAAAGAAAATTAGGTTTTTAAACACATCCTTACTGTCGTCGCTGTTTTGATTCTCCACGAGTAAAAAAACAAATCGTTCTTGAAACCCACCATTCATCATCTATCAATTAAAAACGATCAGTCACATGAATTCAAATGAAATCGTGGTGCTTGTCAAATGAACAAGTCCAAGAAATGGTCGCACTTTCGACGAAATTGTTCGGAAGACTTGTATTCCTAATTCTCTTTATTTAAATTTAAGGAAAAAGACTTCAAACCTAAACGCTATAATTTTTTTTAAGAACATGGCGTGCAAGGCTTAGGTATTTCAAGTCGGCTTCAACAATTAATTTGTGCTCTACAGTCATTCAATAAAACTATAGAACTTATTCTCTTTTCTTCAGTTTTGTGGTAGAAAATATGAAAAAATTAAGCTTGAATAAACCTAAAAATATGTTAAAGTAAAAACATCCTTTACAATAATTAACGACTTTTTCAAAAATAGCGCACAATTTTTGCTAACTTAAATTTCCTACTAAAACATAAAATGTTTGAAATTTAAATGTAGTAGATACTTACTATTTATGACTAATTAAAATAATATTAATGACTGAACTATTTTGCTGATGAATAATGATCGCCCAATATAAAATTTATGAGTGACGTGACCTCATACCTAATGCAACAACGATTCTCCCTCTTTATCTCTCAATTAAAACACCAAAAGATCGAAAAGCAACTACCAAGATAAACAACAAAAACCCAAGGTAGAAATCTTCTATGGCGGGTGTCGGAGGAGGCGGCCGCAGTGGAAGCAACTACGACGTGTTCATAAGCTTTCGAGGACCTGATACCCGGGAAGACTTTGTTGATTTCATCTATGAGCACATGATACTCTGCGGGATCCGTGTCTTTGTAGACGAGGAGAGGATACGTGCTGGGGAAAAAATAGAGGAGGAGCACATGGATGCAATCCGTGACTCCAAGATCTGCATGCCCGTCTTCTCTAAAGGTTATGCTTCTAGCAAATGGTGCCTCCTCGAATTAGAAGAAATTATGAGGGGTCGCGTTGGACAAGAGGTCATGCCTATCTTCTGTGACGTGACTCCAGCCGACGTCAAACTCAAAACTAGAATCTATAGCAACCATCCGAAGAACCTGAAGAAAAAGCATGGCAGCCACAAGGTGGATCAATGGAGGAAGTGTCTTAAAGACGCTTGTGAGATGAAGGGATGGGACTTATCAGAGTGTAAAGGGTAATCCCAAATCTAAACTATTTTAACTTTTTCATGTATTTCAGAAACTGGATGTTAAGTCTTTCTAATAGGCGTGCTCATTTGGTTATTTACTATAATGCAGACAAATGAAATGAGCTCACAGGCAAGGAAAGCTTATCAGTAAAATAATGTGCTCGAAACACCCGTGAGTTCGGACATAGTATAAAAGTAGATAGACATGTCTAAACAGTAAAACAACATGTAGGAAAAAAAACGCACATATGTTTGAATAATTGACAATGTCGACGGTTTTCGATGATTACATGTCTGAACTCACGAAAGTCACGGACACGGGAATTTTGCCGTGACCCACCTCCCACTTGCCTGGACATTTCCCCAACAGAAACTGTCCACAATCGCATTCCTCATCACTTTAGAATTTCGATATAGAGTTGGATTGGGTTTAGTCTTCGTGGGGGCCCTCATAGTTTGTAGCAGGATGGCAATTTGAGGCACACGACACTTCTAAAAGTTATTTCGGGATAAGATAAAAGTGTATTTCATATTGCATTTCACTTGACCTGCTATCCCCACGATAAGATTTGATAGGTTTATTTTTTTTGTTACGTGCCCGGTTTCCTATGTGTTTTTTTTGGTTGCCCCGGCTTAATTGCTGGAGCTTTGCTCCGACTAATCCGGACTCAATTCGGGTAAGACACTTTATTATGGTGGGTGAATCTTTTAAGATAGGTGACTTTGTAAAGTAGGTTTCGAACTCAAGATCTCCTTAAACGAATCCAAGCTCCTTACCACTTTAACCAACCCCAGGTAGTTGACTATGCCAAAACATTATTAGAAATTATTCGATACCGACTTCTTTGGCAAGACTCGACCCTTCTTCGATTCTTCCAAATTGTGGCCCAGGAGATTACACTGAGTAAGAAAGCAATCGTAGAATCTAGATTTACTGTTAGGTAAAATTTAAGGTTAAAAATTAAGTGACGTGGCTTCATCCCCCGTGCTGCTCGGATGGGATCACCACTATAAATAGGTGATGCCTTAAGTCATCCGAATAAAATAAGAAGATAGAGGATTGATCCCTCCTCTCTCTCATCTGTCTCCTCTCTTCCTTCTTTCAAATAGCTTAGGATTAATAGGTGTGTTCGAGTCCAATCTTCCGGGTTGATACTGGGGGAGCTCCTCTGTTGCCGATTACAGAGGACGCTAAGTCTTACGATCATTGAGTAAAGAAAAGTTTTGCATATCAAACGTCGCAACACTAATCCAAATTTCACAAGAAGGATTTATCATGAGAAGATTTTAACGGGAAAGGACTAAACCGAAGCGACAACGGAAATTTATGGACCATAAAGTGCCTGATCATACGAGTCTGACATGATGAGTCGGCGGCGGTCGCACGTCAAGTACGAGTCATACCCTGTTGAGATGCGGGGGCAACTGTCATTCCAATCTGCCTGTTCTGCTTCTCCGTGTTGGCGACCCGGCCTAATGAAACCATCGGGGAGGAAAAATCAAGACGTGGTCAGTAAAAGCTGAACTATTCAGGCATGTGGAAATTGTGGGAAATTACCCATTGAAGGGTCCAGGCCACGATTGACGAGCTCCCTGTGTTCCTGGCAGAAGGCACATAAGGGGCACCAGCAGTGGATGCAGAAATCGGCACACTGATTGCCGGGGATTGAGTACTGTCCCCTGAGCTTGGACCGTAGGTGCACGTGTAGATAGCATGGAAGGCAAAGTGGCCGAGGGAGTAGCATACCAAGCCCGCACGTACGCAGGCTGCATATTGTTACATTAGAAGTACACATAGCGTCCCGAAACTGGTAACAGAAAGCAAGCAAGTAGTCTTTTCTTACATGTTTTCCCTCTGTCTATGATCTCGGCATTCTGTCCAAAGGTAACGCAGGGGCACCAGCAGGTAATGCAACCTGTTGAAAGAAGGATTTTACGGACAGGTCTATGAAGAAAAAAAGATATCTTAGTTAACGATGAAAGCCGGGACATACAGTTGGTGAAATCTTCGAAACAGCCGCAGAGACCTGTGGTCCAGCTCCCCATGTTGCGATTGGGCTGAACAATCGGGCGCCGGTGAATGTAACGTTCCTCGACCTTGGGATGCGTCCTTAGTCTAAGATCTTCTGAGAAACTAAACTCCCCGAGCAACCCTTAGGGTTCATATATAGGCCCTCTGCCTAATTTGTTTTTTTTTTTCTTTATCTCACTGACGAGTTTCGGAAGTATAGATTTGCACGGGCAAACGACCTTGACTTCCAATAACTTTATTAAAAATTAATTTAACAAAGTATTAAATTGTATTATCAAAATGGTGGAGATCGTGACATGTTGCTCAATACCGAATAGTTTTATAGACAAAGGACCAAATCAAATACCAAATATAGAGTTGTTTTGATAATAGAAAACAATTATTGTCCCTGTGGATGTACCCAACACAAGATAATAGCTTACAAATAAATTATAATTGCTCGATCAACTTCACTATTACAAAATAGCACGTATAACAACTCCTATAATGTACAAATTCTCTTATACACGACTTCTCCGTATTGAGACACAGTTACTCCATTTCGTTATTTCCTGCATCACGACCCCTATGCTAACGATGGAATTTCCCCTACCACGGCTCTTCACGACCTGCACGACTTCTCCGTGATCTTAGTCAAAATGTCTTCACCTGCCATGGTCAAGGCTAAAATCTCGTGTTCGAAACACCCGTGAATTCGGACATAGTATCAAAGTCGATAGTCATGTCCAAACAGTAAAACAACATGTAGGAAAAAAACGTACACATGTCTGAATAAATATTCAACATCTCTGAATAATTGACAATGTCGAAGGTTTTCGACGATTACATATCCGAACTCATGAAAGGGTTTCCAGTTGACACAGTCTTTGTCTAACAATTCCTTGAGATTACCAGTGGCAGTGATACTTCCCCAATGTTCATAGTAGAAGTTCTTGATTATTTATGGTCCAAAAAGATGATAGACACTTTCATTCTCTTTAAGTCGAAAGTTGCCACAGAATTGGGGAAAATACAAGTGAATCTAGCCATACACGATCCACAATGGACCTGTTTCGGGGACATTTTGGAAAACAAAAGGGACTTCGTCGAAATTGACTTAGGAGCTCTGGTATTTATCCATGTTACTGCTTCAAATAGACCTCGATATATTAGGCATAACAACAAAGGAGCCAGAGCCACAGTTTTCTCTGCCCTAGCTAGGAAACTAGCCGAGGGGCACATCATCTTCAAAGGTTGTTTTTCTCTACCACAGAAGATACACTTCGTCAGCCAAACTAACAAAAACTCAAACTCATTCAAATCTCCCTATTGACTAGAATCAATAATCATGTGTCTGGTGATGATCTTCGACGAAGGTTGATCTGGAAGTAGGAAGTCTGAGTCACTCTCTCCTATCGTACATCACAACCAATGATAAAAGCTACATCTGCCAAGGTAACAATCAAAGGGCCTTTGGACAGGAAGAAGCAGTTTGTATTGACATCCCATAGACCCTAAACCCTCAAGGTCGAGGGTTGCAGCGTATTCATTTGATTGATAGACTAATAATGTTAAAAATCCCTCGCTGCTTCCATTCTTTCTTACGGATGTTTAACCATTTGCAAGCCCACTCATTATAACCCATAGAGCTACTAACCATAGGAAAACAGTACGGATTTTCTTTATTCAAGAGCTTACTCCAATAGGAAGCGTCTGAGAAATCCATCCACTGTATAGGCAAACCAACCGAAGGGTAGAGGTAATCGTAGTTCACCTTTCGCTAAGTAAACACTAACGGTTGGAAGCATTGCCTCGTCATTGGCCACATCTGGGGGAGCTTGTTTATCAAACGTTGCCTCGCCATTGGCCACGTCTGTCGTCAATCCCAGAGGGTATGAAGGATCCTGATGCTCGGAAATGGCCGTGAAGCATAGGATCCTTCGTACAGTTTTTGTTAACCTGGTTTTGATGATTAACTTAAGCAACGAGTTACTGGTGGTTAGAAGTAATGTTTCACGAGTTGCATGCTTATCTCTAGTGATGAGCTTGAGCAATGTGTTGCTGAACTACAACTAGTAACAGTTATATATTGCTGCGTTATAGTAAGTTGTTACTGTGACATTACGCATACACATTGAAAGTATGGAAACATATTTTTCAATATTAACGTTTTACTTTGGGTCGTCATCTGAGTGTCCAAGTTCGTTTAATGTGGCTTGATCTCATTTAACATTTAGGCAACAAAATCAGAGTGGCCACTTCGTCAAACCTTCGATTCCATCGGACGAAAACGCATTGACGAAACCTTACAAAAGGGAAGTACCAAAATCCGACACTACTTCACCTTTCTTATAAATGAAATTACATGAGCAAAATTCATTTATACTCTAAAAGAATCAAGTTGCACGAAGGCACTTATTTTCTTGTCATCTGTTTGATAGGCACATGAGCAACCTTATACAACGGATACAAAACCAGAGTAGTCACTTCGTCAAACCTTCGATTCCATCGGACGAAGACGCAATGACGAAACCATGCAAAAGGGAAGTACCAAAAATCTACTTCACTTTTCTTACAAATGAAGTTGCATGAGCAAACTTTATTCTTACTCTAACAGAAACAAGTCATATGAACTTACTTGTTTCTCGCCATCTATTTGATAGGTACATGAGCATCCTTACACAACAGACATTAGGCAAGAGTAACGATTTCGTCAATCATTTGATTTCTACGGACAAAGACGCATTGACTAAACATAATAAGATAAGTATCAAAGCTCTACTTCGCCTTTCATATAAATGAAGTTACATAAGCAAACTTCATTCTTACTTTAAAAGAAACAAGTTATATGAATTCACTTATTGTCCGCACTTTGGCGAGTGTAGGTACGTGAACATTTTGCATTACGAACAAAGGCGTGGGCGGTCGGGTAGAAGATTTCGAACCAATGCTTCGAGGTTGCCTTTGTTGTCACCAAGGATGATCATATCGAAAGGGAGTATCATCTATACTACTCTTTAACAAATTTCTTATCATTCCCCAGATGGAGTCATACCTCCATTTTCTCAGCTGGAGTCGGTTACAAACACTGCATTCCTCAACAAGAATAGAATATACAAGCATATTCTTCCAGAATGACCATCGAGATGGGCATATTCATCTCATATCCCCAGCGAATACCCAACTTTATTATATTCTCCCCAAACGGGAGTCGAAGTATATGAGCTAACTTTAGCTTCGTCTGTTGTCAACTGTGTAGGCACATGGACTCCGCACAGTACGGTACAAACTCTTAGGCAACGGCGTGGGTGGTCGAGTGGAAGCCGTTCCGAGTCTAATCTCAAGGACCATGACAGGGGCATGAAAGTGCAAACACTTTCCCCGCGAAGCTTGCACAAGAGCACCATCTTAGTACGACGTCTCAAAAGACGTTTGTTTACCCAAGGTATTCATTTCCTAAGCATTTGCATGATCATTCACCACATTATAAAAATACTTCTGGGTGAGAATTGGAGAAGGAAAACTCATTCCCCAAACACTCACCCTAGAGAGACGAGTGTAAACACCGAGAGGATTCATACAAACAAGCGTCCGGACGGACAAAGATTCCTTTGACAAACGATGGTCAGACTGGAATGAGATCGAGCATTCATTCTCTACCGTAAACACAAAACATTAACCATTGCTAGCCCTTCCGAGCCAAAGTCGAAGTTTCTATATACACTACTCCCTCTGAGTCTAAGGACAGCCTCACACTGAGGTAAATAGAGATCATGTAGTCAGAAACCGAGAGCAGCGAACCATAGAGGTGACACTTCCTCATGGTTCAAGCAAAGAGGCACCATCAACGGACATGCACTCCAGTCGAGTCGCTCCCAAGGACAGAGCATCTTCAAACAATTTCATAAGGAGTCCAAAGTATCTCCCACGAAATCAATGAGAGAAAGAAAATGGGGCAAATCCCTATAGTTTAGTAAAGAAAAAGCATAGTCAGCGCAAAGACTAAAGTCTTTAAAAAAGCGAAGCGCAGAATCAAAATAAAAAAAAAATAAAGTACCATGGCCGACATAGACGGTCGCAAGAGCAAGTGTTTTCTACATATGAGGAAGCAAAACATCTCCAAAGTGGATTATTGGCAATCACCAGTAAAAACAACTCTCAAGCAAATCAAGGAGAAAAGCGTCCTCAAAATGGATCATCAAATGTCACCAGTGAAACCTTCATCAGTCCCCAACGGAGTGTTTCAACTGGCATGTTGTCTGGAAGGTGGAGAATTCGCTTGGACGGTGAAACTTCTGTGGTCCAACAGCTCCCGATGAGGTCCATAGATTCGTTTCCCAAAACAAAGAATTTCGAACCTCATCCAAAAGGCCTTATGTCAAACCTACGTTATAACCATACAAAGACTCCTTCGACCGGTACATGAGCATCCAAGTCAAAGGAATTCTGAAGTCTCACCCAGACAGCTTTCCAAAATAAGAGTGAGCCGTGAGAAAAGTCATAAGCCCATCTCCAACCTCGCTATGAAGCATTCAAATAGACTTTGTTAAAACAAAGCATGGCATACATGAATGTCTTAATCATACGTGTTTGATTACTCAGTATTTCACGGGGATACATTTATTACTAACATGTTTCTTGATGAAGCCCCAAAGAACGGGTCTATCAAGGATACCCTGATCCACAATTTGGGGTATTAATGAAGTCTTTGCGAGAAAATTCTTTCAAGATTATCTCGCAAAGAGGGGCAACTGTAATACCCCAAATTGGAAAAAAATAATAATTTGGGGCAATCAATAAATTTGACAATCGGGCAATTATAAAAAAAAAATCAGATAATCAGAGAATCAGACGTCTCACCTCAGACACGCTCCACCACCTCTGAAAAAACAGGAGGCCAACTCCTCTGGGAATCGGAGACAAATTCCTCTACATACAACCGGAGGCCAACTCCTCCTGAGGTATACATTGAAAGCGGAGCCAAGGACTCCCCCTCTCCAGTGCTGACGAGCCAAAGCCTCCCGACCAACCAACACCCTTCTCTCCGACGATACCGCCTCCTGCCACAGCCACAACCCAAGCATGGTGCTTTAAGGCAGCCTTCTGACGGACACCCCGACGTCCTTCTTCTTCCTCGGGCCACCCCGAGGCGAGGCAACCCCTCGGTGAGTTTTCGATTTTTTATATATTCATTCAGTCCGTCTTTTAATTTAGGACATGGCTGACCATCTTTTACATTTGTTGGACTCATCGCATGTGATGTGGTGAACGCGAAACTGAGCCCCGACGGAGCAGTGTAGCCTCGACCAGAATGCAAGGGAGTCAGTTCGCAGGCCATAAGTTTCACGTCCATTGTCGGAATCAAACAAAATCTGGTTATATCGGTCCTTTATCCTGTTAACATGATTGTGATTAAATTTTAGCCAATTTGGTTGAGTTTTCCCTTACTTTTGACTAATTATCCGTATGCTGGAATAACAAATTATAAAAAACGCATTTGCTTGATCTTATCTGTTTTTGTTCTTCAGGCTATACTTTAACTATAGAAATAATTTTTATAGAGAACACGTTTAATGATCTTTGTTTTGATATATTATGCACGAATTTATCATTTTTAGATTTCAAGTTATGATTTTTTGAATATTAACCATATTTCTACCATGTTTTCAGTACTATGTATCATAAACTATTTTGTTTTAAAATTTGCACATGTTCAAAAATTTTGAAATTATAATATGTTATTTTTTATATGACTAGAAATAATATAATTTTATTTTATTGAATTTTGACGTTTTCTGATTAAAATATGCTTAAAACGATTTCGACACGTGATCTGAACATTTTCAACAGTTTTGTTTTGGTAAAACCAAGTTCATTTGTTTTCTGTGAATCTATTTTCTGTAAACTTTTACAAACATGATCTCCCTTAAGTTAAGCATCTTTTAACACCGGTTTTGCTTCATTTGGATTTCTGGATCAAAAGTTACATATTTTTCTTTAAGTGGTTTGCAATCAGACCGCGCGTCGGGTTTGACCCAATTTCGTGAAATTTTCTGCTATGTTGGGCTTAATATCTTAATTCAAAAATTTGATATTTCTTGTTTTTATCAGGTTGAGAATATATTCCTATAATTTTATGATTTTTTAGAGCCCATTTGCATATTTTTCGACATTTTACCCTACATTGCATCGTTGAGTTGTTTTGGGCTCTTTGATTGTTTTATTATTGGGCTTGTAGATATCTGTGGACCATCAACGTCGTTGGTCAACTTCAACACACCTAAAAGGAGTCCCTGTAGACGGTGCTCAAGACATGACGACACTTGGAGTTCGACCGCGGTGGATGCTTCACAAAAGCGGCCCCAACTGACAGGTTTAGTCGATGACATGCCATCCCGGCAGGCCACAGATACATGAGGGAGGTGCGGGCCTCCCGTTTTTTTTTTTTTTTCACATGTAACGGGTCGTGGGCCCAAGTGCATAGGTCCACGATCACCACCCTTCCCCGCTCCCTTTGATCTCAATAGTTGTCTGTGCTTGGCCGCATGCCTTAGGCTCGTAGGTTTATCGTCGCATGTTGTTTTCCAAACACACATGAGTTCGGGTCCAAAGCCCGAATCGGGTCCAATGCTCGTAAAACATCAACATGAGTCCGGAGTCATGCTCGAATCGGGTCCAACACCCGTTAACAAATAACAAACTTTTCGAGCAAATGCCACCTTTCCGCATGTTAGAATGTAAGAGTTAGTAACTAGTAATCCCCGAACCAACTGTTTTTTTCGACTTAAATAGATTTTGTAAATAAAGTCGGTGGCGACTCCGTATAGTTTGCCTAGGTTAAACAACAACAAACTTTTTACGGAGCCATTTTGAATGAGGAACTGACGACGTGAGCCGCATCCGATTTCTCCTAAAAGTTCCTTCTTCGGATCATGCTCCGCCTTTCGCCCGCCGCCTCTTAGGAAAACAGAGACGGTCGGCGAGGGCCCGAGTAGGCCCAGTTAGTAACCCAGGGAGGGATCACCCAATTCTCTTCCGCAGCGTCCGACGCTGGAGTCGTGACGTCGACCGGATTGAGCCTTGGGGGAGCGGGTCCAAATCCTCGTGTCGTTCGAACCGCCACGCGCGTTCTAGGCCGGAAGGCGCGCGTACACATCTCATAACCATCCAATCTGAGGGACTTAATGCTCATGAGTTGACTAATTGTTGATGGCAGGAAGCGAATCTTGCTCCTCGGAAGGTCCAATCTTTCTAAAGCTAACAGGCTCCCGATTTCATCAGGGATTCCTTTGTCGAGAGGACAATACGAACCATCCAACACTGTTAGGCTGGTTGGAAGCCCTCGAAGCTCCTGAAGCATCCTACAACCAACCATTCTGAGGGACTTAAGGCTCATGAGTTGACTAACTCTTGCTGGCAGCAAGCGAATCTTTCTCTCCGAAAGGTCAAAATCTTCTAAAGCTGATAGGCTCCTGATTTCTTTCGGAATTCCTTCTTCGATAGGACAATACGAAGCATATAAGATCGTTAGTTTCTTCAGATCACATATTGAGGTGGGTAATCTTATGATCTTGTTATCGCTTAAGATAAGTGTCCTCAAGGATTCCAACCTCCGAATTGATTTGATTCTGGAACTTCTTCAATCTTGCTGTGAGTCACAATTAGCTCCCGTAAAGCTCTTGCACAATAGAGCTCTTTCCGTAAACTCCTCAGAGACAAACACTTGGAGATGTTCGTATAAGTAAGACTCCCCGACTTACCCACCGAATGGCGGATTTCTTTCAACTTGAAGCAATTAAAAAAAACCATAATCTCCAATTTTAAGCAACAAGAGAGGTCGGGTGATGTAGTCATGTCGCTACTCCTGAACTCCAGCACCCTTAAGTTAGGCATCATCTGTAAATGCATACACAACGAATTATAATAAGAAGAAGAGCGCTTTACACATTTACCTGCCAAACATATGACATATAGGAGGAGAGGATTTCATACCAGCTTTTTACCAGCCTTCCATCTACCTTTGATACCAATGATTCTGAGAACAACTAACCTTCTCATCTTGAAAAAGTTGGAATTCAACTTTTCATTGCAACCCCACCAAGAAAGCCACAATACGCTCCCCCGAAGATTTCCAAATTCTCCAATAAGTTCCGTCCCATTTAGATTAAGAAACAACAAATTAGTTAATCCACTGAAGTTCTCATCAGAGAATTTGCGTGCTTCATCGTGTCTCTCCAAGTTAATCGCTATGACTTTCTCAGAGACCTTATAGATGAAAAAAGTCGACCAGCATTCATAATTATATTGTGCTCGATGAATAATAACATTTCAATGTCAATGAAAAAATTCTCTTAATATAATAGAATTATGAACCATTCCTGTAAGGGCCGGACCTTTTATTAATATTACGAAGGATGTTTCTAATAGAAATGCCTCATTATCGACTCGTGAAGAGAGAAATCAAGCATGGGCACCCTTTCGATAAGCGATGGAAGAGCGATGTTGCCGCCCCGAAAACTCAATGTGGGCGTCCAAGAGGGCGTCCGAGGGGCGTTTTCGGCAGAAAAATGTCTCGACTCGAAAGTGAAATTTAATACTTTGGGAGTGTTTAAGGGGCCATAAGGAGGTGATTAGTTAATGTTAGATTTTTGAGATCACCCCTTAATCTCAAGACATTCATTGATGAAGTTTGATTAGATGACATGGCACATAAGGTGGCCATTCATGAAGGAATCAAGGTGACCCATGAGAGGAGGAGGAGACGTTAGGTGGCGGATGACAAGGAGCCAAGTAGGCGTCCACATGAGCAATCCACAACTCAACCGAACAATGGCCCTTGGATCGTCCAAGTGGCACCAAGAAGGAAGGATGGCCTTAGATCAATTAGCACACCTCAATCTCTCATTTATGGACAAGTGTCCAATGATATTAGTGTAATGGGAATTGATTGGTAATGATGATGAAGACTTTGGTGACAAGAGGTGTGTGTGTGTGTGTGGGTAGGTGGTATGTTTTGATTGGTGGAAGATGAGGCTTGGTCTTCATATTCCGGGGGGCTGAAACGTGGGGGGAAAGGAGGAGGTTTCATCACGACCCCATCTGAAAGTTTACGTGGGAGGAGAAGAGAGGGAAAGAAGGCTCTAACTCGGCAAGGAAAGGAAGGGGGAGAAGGCACGAGCAAGGCAGCCATCGTGGAGTCTTTGGGAAGGAGAAGAAGAGGGCGAACGGGTCGCGGACGAATCGCGGCTGAATCGAGACCTTCGAGGGGTGAAATCACGCGGCGAAGGCGGGAGCTCAAGGAGTTAGCTACGGAACCGCAAGAGAGGTACCCTCTTTCCCTAAACTCTTATGCTTTAGTTGTGGGGCTGAAATGTCGAGATCTTGGGGCTGAAATGTCGAATCTTGGGGCTGAAATGATCATGAGACGGGCTGTGGTAGACGTTAGTTTTATTGGTGAGAGATTGAGTTCGTAAGGTGGCCGTAGGTGTGATTCTGTGAGACCACAGTTCCGATGCGCTCTAGGAGCGGAAATGACGCGAGGGAAACCTCGGAAGAGTGCGGCCTTCGGGCTGGAAACAGGGCAAGGGGGCTGCAAGGGAGGGAAGGTTTCCTCGGCCCATGTCCGTTGGTATATCGCCCCGTGGGCGGAAATTTGCGAGGTGTTGCCTCGGAATGAACAGCCTAAAGCCGAGAAGAAAGTTGGGCGGCCGAATATGGCTGGAAAATAGGGGAAACGGCCGATACTAGGCCAGCCCCGTGTCTTACTCCTTCGGGAGGGAATTTACGGAACTAGTTGCTCCGGAACTAGATACGGCCTAAGGCTGGAAATTCGCGGAAGAAGGAGGGTGGCGTACACCCGAAGAATGTACCAGCCACCACAACTTCTTCCTCGCTCTAGGAGCGGAACCATACGGCCATGTGGGCTGAAATTTTGGGAACGGTCGAGACAAGGCACGTTCTCTTGGGTTTGGACAGCCGTGTTAATGTCCATCGAGGATAGGGTAGCCATGGCCGAACTTCTTGTATGCACGGCTAAAGGCCGGGAACGATTGAGGGATGGTCGAACAAATGAAATGACATTGTTATTTCTACATTTTGGTAGAAGGAACTTGCGAGGCTTGCCTCGGAATATGATAATGTATCGAGTTTAGCTCGGGGGAGGATGGGAGGTATGATAGATACGGTACATTAGAATTCCAAGAATGAGTGATATTAATATTCTTTCGTGATTATAAAACTATGTACGAACAACTAATTCGTCCGTAGGATTTACGGATGGAAATGATGTGAAGTGTTGGAGTTGAATAGCGAGAATAAATGATTATTGTATACTAACTTTGTGTTTCATGCAGGAGAATTAAAAACAAAGACGCGCATTTAAAGTTTTTCGAAGTAGTAATGTGTGATGTATTTGAACGTGAATTAATTGTAATAAACAAAAATGTATGAATATAAATTATTAGAAATTTGTGAAAATTGAAATCGTTACAGTTGGTATCAGAGCACGGTTCCGAATTGGAGTGATAAGGGGGAGAATCGGGACCCAGAAATGAACGCTTAAAGATGGAATATGTGCAAGTGCGCACGGCCGAAGGTGCCGGAATTGAAATTTAATGCTAGAAACGAGTTCATGTCGTAAAATAAGTGAATGTAAATATCCTCAGAATTTTGATTCGAGGGATGGAAAAGGTAGGTGATTTCGCGTATGGGCGAATCACCAAAGCATACCGCTCGAGGTAGGGCGAGACGCATGTTTAAAGATGGGTTTATGTTTGGTCGTAAAAATTGAAGTTTCGAATTGAGATTCGGAAATCTTACTGCTTGTATGTTGAAATTGTTGTGACATGAACTTACGAACGGTTGTTGATTTTGACAGAGAGATGCCGGAGGGAAGTATTCAGGGAGATGCGGCTCCTGTAGCTGCGGATACGGTGGTGGATCTTCGGGGAAAGAGAAAGGCATACCTCATGAATCAATACCGTAAGATGGACCCTCCGAGATTCAAAGGGGATGAGGGGCCTGAAGTGGCCGAGGATTTCATGAGCGACATAGAGAAGATCTTTGATGCCTTGGTATGCAGTTCGACAGAGAAGTTATACCTCGCCGAATACTCTTTACAGAGGGGAGCGGAAGCGTGGTGGAAGGCCACGAAGACAAGGGCCCAGAGGGACCCTGCGGCGAATGTGTGGACGGTATTCAAGGAGGCGTTCCTAGCCAAATACTTGCCATTCTCTTACCGCACGGACAAGGCGTTCGAGTTTGCTCAGTTGCAGCAAGGGGAAATGACGGTTGATGCGTATGAGGCCAAATTCTCAATGCTCTCGAAGTACGGACCAGTTCTAGATGAGGAGAGTCGAGCTAGGAAGTTTGAGCTTGGATTAGATCCTCACATTCAAGTGCAAGTTTCGACGCATTTGCTTTCGACGTACGACGAAGTGTATAAGAAGGCGCAAAGCGCCGAGACATCGCTGAGAGCCGTAAAGGCGAAGGAAGCTTTGGCGGAGACGAAGAGGAAGGCAGAATGGACATATCCACCAAGGAAGAAGTTTAGGCAAGGAGGAACTTCTTACGAACAGGGGCACTTTGGGACACGACCTCCACGGGCACCCATGCCGACGCGGAGTTTTTCTCGGGGAGGAAGCTCGGGACCAAGGCCGAGTGGTCCTTCACTATGCCCTCGATGTGGACGGGCACATTATGGGTTTTCTTGCGCTACGAATGAACCATTGTGTTATCAGTGTGGACGCCCGGGACATCTGCGGAGGGATTGCCCGCAAGGTGGCGGGACTTCTAGGGGAGGATCGGTTGCCTCGAGCGCTTCTCGAGGAAGGGGCAGGATGAGGCCCGGACCAACGGCCTCGGTGTCGCGTGGTTCGGTAAGTGGACCGGCGGAAGTGGCACGGGTGAATGCGCTCACCGAGGAGGATGCTAATGCCTCCCGAGGAGTGATCTCGGGTACGATTCTAATCCATGATATACCGGTGCATGCGTTATTTGATACAGGCGTTACACACTCGTTTATATCGCGGAAGTGTGTAGAGGAACACAGATGGAAAGTAAGACAGAGTGAAAGAGGGCTTCGAGTATTGTTAGCCA
Source organism: Melastoma candidum (assembly GCA_023653495.1). NCBI lineage: Eukaryota > Viridiplantae > Streptophyta > Magnoliopsida > Myrtales > Melastomataceae > Melastoma > Melastoma candidum. Next base: position 24,359,886 of record CM042890.1, read on the forward strand.
CAGGAGAAGAAATACTTGTGGATGATATATGTTCAGATTTTGTAATGACTGTGGCTGGGCTGAAGTTTATGATCAACTTCTTTGTCTTACAGATCAGTGACTTCGACGCAATCTTGGGCATGGATTGGTTGGTTTCGAGCCATGCCCAAGTGGATTGTGGGACGAAGCGACTTTTTGTTAAAGATGCGGAAGGGAATGTTCGCGAGTATATAGGCCAAGGAGGATCCGGCCGAATTTTGATGTTGTCCGGTACAAGGGCGCAAAGGTATGTTAGAAAAGGGTGCGGGGCTTATCTTGCAATACTACTCAACAAGGAGTCGGACATGCCATCGTTGGAGCAAATCGAGGTGGTGCGTGACTTTGCGGAAGTCTTTCCGGAAGAACTGCCAGGGTTGCCGCCGGAACGAGATGTGGAGTTATCGATCGATCTTGTTCCCGCGACGACCCCCATCTCACGCACACCTTATCGGATGAGCTTGGCCGAACTTCAGGAGCTCAAGGCTCAACTTCAGGAGCTTGTGGATAAGGGATTTGTACGTGCAAGTGTAAGCCCGTGGGGCGCTCCTGTGTTATTTGTAAGGAAGAAAGATGGTAGTATGCGCCTTTGTATTGATTATCGTATGTTGAATCAACGGACAGTTAAGAATCGTTATCCCTTACCGCGCATTGATGATTTGTTTGATCAGTTACAAGGGTCGTCCGTGTATTCAAAAATCGATCTTCGATCGGGATATTATCAAATAGGAGTCCGGGAAGAAGACGTTCCAAAAACCGCAGTTCGGACGCGTTACGGACATTACGAGTTTCGTGTAATGCCATTCGGGTTAACAAATGCACCAGCTGTATTCATGAGTCTTATGAATCAGGTTTTTAGACCGTACCTGGATCACTTTGTAGTAGTATTCATAGACGATATCCTCGTCTATTCTAAAAATCGGGAGGAACATAAAGAACACTTGGCGATAGTGTTGAGGACGTTGAAGGAACATAAACTTTATGCTAAGTTTAGCAAATGCGAATTTTGGTTAGACAAAGTAACGTTTCTCGGTCACGTAATTTCCGTTGATGGTGTGGAAGTAGACCCGTCTAAAATTGAAGCTGTGAGAAGTTGGCCGAGGCCTACAAGCGTTACTAAAATACGGAGTTTCCTAGGGCTAGCAGGTTATTATAGAAGGTTTGTTGAAGGATTCTCGAAGATAGCAGGCCCCATGACGAAGTTGTTACGAAAGGACATCCGTTTCCAATGGACGGAGGAATGTGAGATGAGTTTTGAGGAATTAAAAAGGAGGCTAACTAGCGCTCCGGTGTTGGCTCTTCCGAGTGGAACTGGAGGTTATGTGGTGTATTGCGACGCATCAGCGCAAGGACTTGGTGGGGTTCTTATGCAAAATGGAAGGGTAATCGCTTATGCGTCTCGACAACTTAGGAAACACGAAGAAAATTACCCCACTCACGACTTAGAGCTTGCTGCAGTGGTATTTGTACTCAAGTTATGGAGACATTACCTTTACGGAGAAAAGTTTGAGGTATACTCGGACCACAAGAGTTTGCAATATTTATTCACTCAGCAAGAGTTGAACATGAGACAGAGAAGATGGATGGAATTATTGAAGGACTTCGATTGCGAAATATTATATCATCCCGGAAAGGCGAATGTTGTAGCAGATGCGTTAAGTCGAAAGCATGCTACACTTATGAATTTAGTAGTGGATGAATCACGATTAATTGAGAAGATGAGTGGTTTAGACATCCGATTAGAAGAAATTGAAGGGATGGTATGTATGGCTCGAGGACAAGTTGAACCCGAGTTAATGGAGGTCGTGCGAAGAGCACAAGATGGAGATGAGTACCTCCGAATTGCGAAAGAAGGACTAGGAACAGAAGCCTTCCGGCATTTCACACAAGGTGGAGATGGCATACTTAAGTATCACGGAAGAATTTGTGTGCCTGATAATAAGGGTGTGAAACGACGCTTGCTTGATGAGGCACATAAAAAAAGATATAGTGTTCATCCGGGTATCACGAAGATGTATCAGAATCTAAGGAAGTGTTATTGGTGGCCGAAAATGAAAAGGGACATAGCAAAATATGTGAATCAGTGCGATGTCTGTCAGAGAGTAAAAATAGAACACCAGAAGCCTGGGGGATTACTCGAACCTCTCCCAATACCAGAGTGGAAGTGGGAGGATATAGCCATGGATTTCGTAACTAGTATGCCCAAAGGGGGCCGAGATGTAGATGCTGTGTGGGTGATAGTAGATCGACTTACGAAATCAGCCCATTTCATTGCAATTAAGATGAATTGGTCATTGGAAACATTGGCCAAGATTTACATTCGAGAGGTGGTAAGGTACCATGGAGTGCCACATACAATCACTTCTGATCGAGATCCAAGATTTACATCCAATTTGTGGAAGAAATTGCAAGACGCACTGGGAACGAAATTACAGATGAGTACCGCTTTTCATCCCCAGACTGATGGGCAGACTGAACGAACAATTCAGACTTTAGAAGATATGTTGAGAGCGTGTGCTATTGAATGGAAAGGAAGTTGGGTAGAACATCTACCTTTGGTTGAATTCACATATAATAATAGCTATCATTCGAGTATCGGCATGGCACCGTTCGAAGCACTGTATGGAAGGAGTTGTAGATCTCCATTGTGCTGGTTGGAGCCGGGTGAAAAAGTATTCGACGGGCCTGAAATCGTCAAGGAAACGACGGAAGTGATAATTCTAGTAAAGGAAAGAATGAAGACGGCTCAGAGTCGGCAAAAGAGCTATGCTGATAGGCGGCGAAGACCATTGGAGTTTGAGGTTGGAGATATGGTTTATTTGAAATTGTCTACGATGAAGTCAATGATTCGAGCAAAGAAGGTTCATAAGTTGAGCCCGAGGTATATAGGGCCTTATGCAATCACGGAACGAATAGGGAAAATGGCATATCGAGTAGCTATTCCCACGGAACTATCACAGTGTCATGATGTTTTTCATGTCTCAATGTTGAGGAAGCATGAACCTGATCCAGAAGCGGTGGTGGAACCGTCTGAAGTAGAAGTAAATAAAAATTTGAGCATGACTCTGGAACCTGTGCAAATACTTGGAAGAAAGAAAAGAACTACTCGAAGAAGGGAGACCAATATGGTGCTCATACTATGGAGGGGAGCAGGCATCGAAGAACAACGATGGGAATTGGAAGAACGAATGAAAACAATGTATCCCTTTCTTTTTGAGTAGTACCTGTAAGTAATTTCGGGGACGAAATTCCCTTAAGGGGGAAAGTTTGTAAGGGCCGGACCTTTTATTAATATTACGAAGGATGTTTCTAATAGAAATGCCTCATTATCGACTCGTGAAGAGAGAAATCAAGCATGGGCACCCTTTCGATAAGCGATGGAAGAGCGATGTTGCCGCCCCGAAAACTCAATGTGGGCGTCCAAGAGGGCGTCCGAGGGGCGTTTTCGGCAGAAAAATGTCTCGACTCGAAAGTGAAATTTAATACTTTGGGAGTGTTTAGGGGGCCATAAGGAGGTGATTAGTTAATGTTAGATTTTTGAGATCACCCCTTAATCTCAAGACATTCATTGATGAAGTTTGATTAGATGACATGGCACATAAGGTGGCCATTCATGAAGGAATCAAGGTGACCCATGAGAGGAGGAGGAGACGTTAGGTGGCGGATGACAAGGAGCCAAGTAGGCGTCCACATGAGCAATCCACAACTCAACCGAACAATGGCCCTTGGATCGTCCAAGTGGCATCAAGAAGGAAGGATGGCCTTAGATCAATTAGCACACCTCAATCTCTCATTTATGGACAAGTGTCCAATGATATTAGTGTAATGGGAATTGATTGGTAATGATGATGAAGACTTTGGTGACAAGAGGTGTGTGTGTGTGTGTGGGTAGGTGGTATGTTTTGATTGGTGGAAGATGAGGCTTGGTCTTCATATTCCGGGGGCTGAAACGTGGGGGGAAAGGAGGAGGTTTCATCACGACCCCATCTGAAGTTTACGTGGGAGGAGAAGAGAGGGAAAGAAGGCTCTAACTCGGCAAGGAAAGGAAGGGGGAGAAGGCACGAGCAAGGCAGCCATCGTGGAGTCTTTGGGAAGGAGAAGAAGAGGGCGAACGGGTCGCGGACGAATCGCGGCTGAATCGAGACCTTCGAGGGGTGAAATCACGCGGCGAAGGCGGGAGCTCAAGGAGTTAGCTACGGAACCGCAAGAGAGGTACCCTCTTTCCCTAAACTCTTATGCTTTAGTTGTGGGGCTGAAATGTCGAGATCTTGGGGCTGAAATGTCGAATCTTGGGGCTGAAATGATCATGAGACGGGCTGTGGTAGACGTTAGTTTTATTGGTGAGAGATTGAGTTCGTAAGGTGGCCGTAGGTGTGATTCGTGAGACCACAGTTCCGATGCGCTCTAGGAGCGGAAATGACGCGAGGGAAACCTCGGAAGAGTGCGGCCTTCGGGCTGGAAACAGGGCAAGGGGGCTGCGAGGGAGGGAAGGTTTCCTCGGCCCATGTCCGTTGGTATATCGCCCCGTGGGCGGAAATTTGCGAGGTGTTGCCTCGGAATGAACGGCCTAAAGCCGAGAAGAAAGTTGGGCGGCCGAATATGGCTGGAAAATAGGGGAAACGGCCGATACTAGGCCAGCCCCGTGTCTTACTCCTTCGGGAGGGAATTTACGGAACTAGTTGCTCCGGAACTAGATACGGCCTAAGGCTGGAAATTCGCGGAAGAAGGAGGGTGGCGTACGCCCGAAGAATGTACCAACCACCACAACTTCTTCCTCGCTCTAGGAGCGGAACCATGCGGCCATGTGGGCTGAAATTTTGGGAACGGTCGAGACAAGGCACGTTCTCTTGGGTTTGGACAGCCGTGTTAATGTTCATCGAGGATAGGGTAGCCATGGCCGAACTTCTTGTATGCACGGCTAAAGGCCGGGAACGATTGAGGGATGGTCGAACAAATGAAATGACATCGTTATTTCTACATTTTGGTAGAAGGAACTTGCGAGGCTTGCCTCGGAATATGATAATGTATCGAGTTTAGCTCGGGGGAGGATGGGAGGTAAGATAGATACGGTACATTAGAATTCCAAGAATGAGTGATATTAATCTTCTTTCGTGATTATAAAACTATGAACGAACAACTAATTCGTCCGTAGGATTTACGGATGGAAATGATGTGAAGTGTTGGAGTTGAATAGCGAGAATAAATGATTATTGTATACTAACTTTGTGTTTCATGCAGGAGAATTAAAAGCAAAGACGCGCATTTAAAGTTTTTCGAAGTAGTAATGTGTGATGTATTTGAACGTGAATTAATTGTAACAAACAAAAATGTATGAATATAAATTATTAGAAATTTGTGAAAATTGAAATCGTTACAATTCCTACATCACAAAATGAAATCGACCAACTTAAATGACTCATTACCTGTTTTTGAAGTACTATCTTTAAGACATCCTCTGGATCCCAAAGTCTAGTACGCCTTTTGGGTCTTCCATCGCCTTCTGACCGAATGATTTCTCTTCCCATGTCTCGAAGCTGGTCGTGAATCCAGAACTCACCAAATGAATCAATCTTTATTAATGATTTATTGATGAGTACCTTCAGGCCGCTTTTTGGATACAAATCGCGAGCTTCCCAGAGATAATCCGCATACCTCCGACAATCGTGAGCTTCCCAGAGATAATCCTCACACCTCTGACGCATTGCTTTTCGAAAACACGCAATATCGAGGAAAATTTCTTTCTCCCTCCAGTCTAACCATCGTAACTTACCTTCAAAATATCAAAGACCCTTTTCTGGAGAACGTTCTTCAACTTTTCGAGCTCATACATCCACGACTCTTTGATCTGACAACACAAGTGTCCTCCAATCACCTCCAAAGCCAAGGGAAGGTTACCTGTGGTCTCAACTACCTGTTTCGATAAAGAAAGATAATCTTCTGGAGGCTCATCGGTGACAAAGGCATGCCTGTTGAAGAGCTGAAGGGCGTAGTTGCCCGCCATTTTCTCCATTTCATAAAATTGAAGTAATTCGGAACCAGGACGAACAAATCGATTGCAAACGCTTTTATCCCTAGTCGTGATTATGACTCGACTGCCTGTTCCTAACGTGTCTTCTGGGTCTTTTCCGACCAATTTCTCTAGTTGAGATAACCGATCCACGTCATCGAGAACCAGAAGCATCCTCTTGCCCTGAATCCTTTGCATCATCTCGCCGTATCCATCGTCGAAGTTACACGATCTCGCGTATTGGCCACCGAGAATGTCCCCTGATAACTTGTTCTGCAACATCGCAATGTCTCCATGACCCATGGCTGACACACACACGTTCGAAATGAAACTGGACCCTTCGAACTGGGAAGATAATTTATTGAAGTCGACGCGAGCAAGGGTTGTCTTCCTAATTCCCCCCATCCCATGAAGCATCAGAAGTCTTACCCCAGAGGAGTCGCAGTCCAACAGATTTAACATGTCGGATACCCGATCATCGATCCCTGTAAGATGATCAGGCAAACTTTGATCCTTGATTTTCAGCTTCACAACAATATCCTGAACTATTAATCGGACGAATCTGCCTTTCCTGCATGAAGACTACTTGAAAATGGCTCTTTTACTCAGAAACGATGTGTTCCAAATGTTCATGGAAATCCTTGCTCCCATTGGACCATTTGTATCTATATGCATTAGGATTCCGATTCACGGATCTCTCGGTTCGAGAAATAGAAATCCAAAAAGAGGATCGAACCATTTCTTCTGACTCTTTTTCAAATTCGATAAATGTTGGTTGATCGTATATTTCATTATAGTTCTATGATTCAGAGTATCATTTCCTATTTGATACCCTTGAATTCCATATTCGAAGTTGCGGACAATGAAAATAGAGTAATTACATGAAATTCAGTCGCCGTAGTCATCACCATCCTCCTCGTGGATTTCCGATACGTTTATTTCCAAAAATATTTCTGTATTTTAAAATATTTATTTCCATAGAAAAAAAGAAATGATTCAAAAGAGAAAGTGAGAAAAATAACAAGGCTGCTCTGCTGGTTACCCCTGGATGGCTTTGGAGTCCCATCCCCTGATCCCGCCGACCGTCTTAAGTGCTTCCTCCCATTTCTTCACAACGTCCTGCCCGTATCGATCCTTGTGCGCGTCGAGCGCTTCCCGATACAGCTCTGTTCACAGCTTTACATCGGCTGGATCTGCCCCGTAGAAAATCGGCAGTATGATCTTCTTGCCGACGTTCAAGCCTCCGTGGAGATCCACCATCATGTTGAGCTCCCTGAGGCACCACGCGCTGGACGCGTAGTTCCTGGAAAGGATGACAGCGTAGACCCTGGAGCTGTGGATCACTCGCCCGAGCTCTCCCCCAATAACTTCGCCGCGACGGATCTCCTCGTCGTCCTGGAAAACACGGAGACCGGCCCCGGTCATGCACTCGTAGAGGTGGTCGACAATGCCGTAACGAGCATCGGGTCCCTGGAAGCTCAGGAAGACATCGAACGCAGATCTCATGGAGGAGAGGGAATATCGGTCGCCGCCCTGGCTCCGTACGGACTCCATTGTTGAGCTGCTTACACTTACTTTGCCACAGAAGTTTATAAATAAGTTTCAGGTAGTCAAAGATTAAGAAGCCGAGATTGATAAGAAATCAGGTTTGCTGTTTGAAGTTACCCGTGTTGGTGTGACCCGCTGCACCTTCCTTTCCTTTAATGCGTTGCTTCGTGAGAATGCACAAGCCTGCAGTGATCGTCACAACGAATGCCCCGACGACGGCGATCATTATAATCCATTTCTGATCAGGTACGGGCATTGACTCCATGAAAGAGAAGAAGTGCAGCGGTTCGAGTATCGCAAGAGGACATTGTCGAATTAGACGGGTTGCCGCCTTAATTACCAGGGCACTCCTGCTGTGAAACCGGGGGGGCGCGAGGGAGACGATGAGGAGATGATGATGAGGAAGCCAAATGATTTGATGATATATATCAATCAGATGGGACAGATGAGTCAGAAACCACTGTCACTGCAACTGCCCTGGCTCCATTATGTAGCTCATTAGGTGAATTACTAAACATGTAGTGCATTTTACTAAGCTCATACGGTGAATTTATAAAAGCTCGTATATTGGTACTAAACATTTACTAAGTCCAAGAGCCCGTTACCAAACTATTATGAGTGATTACTAAAGAATGTTACTGTTTAGTACTATATTACGGCCGAAATTTATTAACCACCAGGAAATCTTGTCGGACTTTACCCGCTTCCATCGTTCTTACTTCTCCCACCATCTCACGAAAGAGAGGCAGAGAAAAAGAAAGATTAAAGGTGCTTTCGAGAGACAGGCTCCTTCCCCGAAATTTCCCAAATGGCACTCTCACATTTATCGCGAACGACTACGTCGGTGTCCTACATCCGTCGCGATTAGCCATTATTTGTAAACTGGGGAAAACCATGTCTAATTATTTTATTAAATAAAGAAGAATTTGTAAACACCTACCTAACGCAGGTTTGTTTGCATCTGTTCGACAATGGAGGACTTTGTTAGCGAAATATTGTAATTATTTTATTCCTTAAAGAATGCATACTTAATTGAATATAATTTATCATGCCTTAAAAGAAAGCAATCAGGTAACCCCTCTTTCATACTTTGCATGTGTTTTGGTCGCCAGTGTTTTTTCATGGAGGCTCTCTTACATCATGCGACTGTGTAACTGAAGAAAGTTCTCCTAAAGCAGAGTCAAACACCTGTTGTACATGCATCCCACGGGCTTGACTCTTTTGGACTTGGTCCAGAAGTTACTAATATGTTCAATCAATCATCTGATTGAAATTGGTAGTTTTTATTGTCTACCTAGTCAAACATTCCTTTTTTTTTTACTTATCAATTAGGGTGGCTTTGATATGATTTGCAGTGGCAGGGACAAGATAGAAACTCCAGAACAGGTAAGGCCTGAAATGTGTTTTAGATCAACAGTGTGTTACAGGATATGGATGGAGGTCTTAGAATATGCTATTTGATTTCAGTTTAAACAAGCTGAAGAAACAGCTGTGAAACTTGATCTGGATGGTCTCGTCGTCATTGGTGGTGATGACTCAAACACCAATGCCTGTCTTCTTGCCGAGAATTTCAGGTGCATTTGTGTGACTTTTCCATATTCATATATTCTTGTAGAGTTGAATACATCTGCCTGTAGGGTTTTATATCTTATGCCTCATATGTTACTTGTAGGAGCAAAAACCTGTAAACCCGGGTAATTGGATGCCCCAAAACTATTGATGGAGATCTCAAATGCAAAGAGGTTCATGTGAGTTTTGGGTTTGATACAGCTTGCAAGGTAATATTATCTTAGATTTGTACGTTAAATTCTTCTCTGTTGTCTATTCTGTGACCTCTGTGAAGGGTATTTTTATATGTTCATTGCGTTTCCGAAATTAATTGTAGCTACAACTGCAAGGGTCATAGACCATAGTTTTAAGATTACTAATTGAATGATGGCTAGGTAGCTTTTTGGGACATTTTAATTCATGTTTCCTCAGAATACTGCGTTGTTGATGTCATTCCAAATTTTCCTATACCTGTCTTGCAGATATACTCTGAGATGACTGGAAATGTCATGGTCGATGCTCGGTCTATGGGAAAATATTACCATTGATGCCCTTGATCTTTTCTTTGATGTATAATTTCTTTAATTGTCAGCTGCAGAATTTCTTGTTTGTCTGTTATGAATTATTGACTGCAGGATGTTCCCAATTTCTTCCGGAATTCCTTCTTCGAGAGGACAATGCAAAACATTTAACACCGTTAGGCTGATAGGAAGTCCTCGAAGCTCTTGAAGCCTCCAGCAACAATTCAATTTGAGGGACTTAAGGTTCGTGAGTTGACTAACTGTTGCTGGCAGGAAGCGAATGTGGGTGTACGAAAGGTTCAATTCTTTTAAAGCTGATAGGTTCCCCATTTCTTCTGGATTTCCTTTGTTGAGAGGACAATACGAAACATGCAACACCAATAGGCTGGTTGGAAGTCATCGAAGCTCCTGAAGCGTCATACAACAATCAAATCCTAGGGACTTAAGGCTCGTGAGTTGACTAACTGTTGCTGGCAGGAAGCGAATCTTGCTCCCCGAAAGGTTCAAATCTTCTAAAGCTGATAGGCTCCCGATTTCTTTCGGAATTCCTTTATCCAGAGGGTTCGCAGAAACATGCAACACTAGGGTTCTTCGGATCACATATCGAGGTGGGTAATCTTTTGATCTTGTTATCCCGTAACTCAAGTGTCCACAAGCTTCAATAAAATAACGCAGATAGCAGATTTTTTTACCCTTTCGAGCTCAAAACATTTCAGATAGGTGCTCCTTTGTTCCTGCACTTTTGGTTTTAAGAAAAAGTCGCGTTGCTAAAAGAATAGCTCGAGCTCGGTTTGTTTATAATTGAGTCAAGCTCAAGCTTTTCACAAGCCGAGCTCGAACGGTTCACGAACAGTTCTGTTTCATTTACACCCCTACTGTCCACATGATTGTTTGCGATGGACCAAACGATAAATCTTTTTTGACTTCCCGGGTCCAATTAATTTGTACATGTAAAACCCTGGAAAACAAAATTCTAATCATATATTTGGAGTTTGCTTTTCTCACCGTCTTTATTTAAATAAATAAAATTTATTAAAATTTTATTTATAATCGAGCCAAGCTCAAGTTTTTCATCAGTCAAGCTCAAACCATTCACAAACTTTTCTGGTCATTTACACCCTTACTGTCAACACGATTGTTTGTGATGGACCAAAAGATAAATCTTTTTTGACTTCCCGGGTCCAATTAATTTGTACATCTAATCCTGGAAAACAAAATTATAATCATATATTTAGAGTTTGCTTTTCTCACCGCCTTTATTTAAATGAATAAAAATTAACAAAATCTAAAAAACACTTCTACTTTGGTGGAAAAATATTATCATCGTGGGGTTTCTTTTCATTACCACATAATTTTTTAAATTAATAAAACTTCCACCACTTAAAGCACTTTACGCACTTGATGTTTAGAAGCAAACGTTTAGAAATAAAAGAAATAAGGAATGGGTTTACCAAAACATTATCCTTCGGAATACGAAGAGAGTGATGTGTATTCATTTTTGGCTTTATTTTTTATTTGTTTCCACATTTCATTTACTTTTTTTTTTGAGTTGTAGATTTAAACTTTGATTCCTTTTGTCTGATTTTAAATGACAAACTCTAAGGATGTAAACCCCAACTTCCCTTTAATCCCCCAAATCATCACCTCATTCCCAAAAGAAAAAGGAAACATGTTATACAATTCTTCTTCGTTGCCCACAGCCTCATTCCCCGGAATCATCTTCCAATTGAATTTTGCTGCTCTCTCCTTCGTACTCACAATAACGGCCCTCAAATGACCGCAACTTGTCGCAGCGAAAAATCGAGAGGCAACACTCATCGATCAAACGGGGCACGCAGAATAACGAGGAGCAATGCCAGATATTCACAATTTTCAATCTTTTCAAGCCCAACAAATCCTGAATTTCGCAAATGAAAGGGCACCAGATAAAGCTCAAGTACTCCAACAGCTCCAATTGTTCCAGTCCTGGGATCTCCACCAACGCTCTACACCGGTTGAACTTAAGCGACCTCAGCCCCCTCAATCTCCCTATGTTTGACATCCGGAGGAGACTACGGGATTCATTAATAGACAACTTTATAAGAATGGATAACGAATCGAGCCCACCAAGCTCCATCTCTGTCAATGTAAAATCTCTTATCTTCAGATATGTATGCAGAGACTCCATGTCGGGAAAACTCAAACCGAGAGTCTTGAGCCTGGAAAGGAAGCCCAAATCAGAAACTCCTCTATATGAAATAATTCTCGTTCCATTCGTTTCTTCACAACGTATTTCTTCAAAGAGTCCCACCGTCTTCCATGAAAATGCAAAGTATGTTAGGCTGGTTGGAAGTCCTCGAACCTCCTTAAGCATGTTGCAACCATTCAATTTGAGGGACTTAAGGCTCGGGAGTTGACTAACTGTTGCTGGCAGGAAGCATATCTCGCTGTATGAAAGGTCCAAATATTCTAAATCTGATAGGTTCCCAATTTCTTCCAAAATTCCTTCGTTGAGAGGACAAGACGAAGCATCCAACACTGTTAGGCTAGTAGGAAGTCCTCGAACCTCCTGAAGCATGTTGCAACCATCCAATTTGAGAAACTTAAGGCTCGTGAGTTGTCTAATTGTTTCTGGCAGGAAGCGAATCTTGCTCCCCGAAAGGTCCAGTCTTTCTAAAGCTGACAGGCTCCCGATTTCATTAGGGATTCCTTTTTCGAGAGGACAATCCGAAGCATCCAACACTGTTAGGTTGGTTGGAAGTCCTCGAAGCTCCTCAAGCATCTCACAACCAGCCAATCTGAGGGACTTAAGGCTCGTGAGTTGACTAACAGTTGTTGGCAAGAAGCGAATCTTGCTCCTCGAAAGGTCCAATCCTTCTAAAGCCGATAGTCTCCCGATTTCATCAGGGATTCCTTTGTCGAGAGGACAATCCGAAACATCCAACACTGTTAGGCTGGTTGGAAGTCCTTGAAGCTCCTCAAGCATCTCACAACCATTCAATCTGAGGGACTTAAGGCTCGTGAGTTGACTAATTGTTGTTGGCAGGAAGCGAATCTTGCTCTCCAAAAGTCTCAATTCTTCTAAAGCCGATAGTCTCCCGATTTCTTCCGGAATTCCTTCTTCGAGAGGACAATTCGAAGCATTCAACACCGTTAGGCTGGTTGGAAGTCCTCGAACCTCCTGAAGCATCTTGCAACAACCCAAGTTGAGGGACTTGAGGCTCGTGAGTTGACTAACTGTTGCCGGCAGGAAGCGCATCTTGCTCCCCGAAAGGTCCAATCTTTCTAAAGATGACAGGCTCCCGATTTCATCAGAGATTCCTCTGTCGAGAGGACAATCCGAAGCATCCAACACTATTAGGCTAGTTGAAAGTCCTCGAAGCTCCTCAAGCATAATGCAAGCACGCAATTTGAGGGACTTGAGGCTCGTAAGTCGGCTGACCGTTGCTGGCAGGAAGCGAATGTTGCTCTCCGAAAGATCCAATTCTTCTAAAGCTGATAGTCTCCCAATTTCTTCCGAAATTCCTTCGTCGAGAGGGTTGTTAGCAACGTCCAACACTAGTAGGTTCGTCAGATTACATATTGAGGTGGGTAACCTTCTGATCTTGTTGTACCGTAAGTCAAGTGTCCTCAAGGATTCCAACCTCCCAATTAATTCCGGTACTTCGTTAATCTTGCAATCATTAACAATTAGCTCCTGTAAAGCTCTTGCAGAACAGAGCTCTTTCGGTAAACTCCTCAGAGACCGACAATTGGAGATGTCCATATAAGTAAGACTCTCCAACTTACCCACCGAATGGTGGATTTCTTTCAACTTGAAGCAATTAAAAAAAATCATAATCTCCAATTTTAAGCAACAAGAGAGGTCGGGTGACTTAGTCATGTCACTACTCCTGAACTCCAGCACCCTTAAGTTAGGCATCATCTGTAAATGCATGCACAACGAATTATAATAAGAAGAAGAGCGCTTTACACATTTACCTGCCAAACACATGACATATAGGAGGAGAGGATTTCATACCAGCTTTTTACCACCCTTCCATCCACCTTTGATACCAATGATTCTGAGAACAACTAACCTTCTCATCTTGAAAAAGTTGGAATTCAACTTTTCATTGCAACCCCACCAAGAAAGCCACAATAAGCTCTCCCGAAGATTTCCAAATTCTCCAATAAGTTTCGTCCCATTTAGATCAAGAAACAACAAATTAGCTAATCCACTGAAGTTCTCATCAGAGAATTTGTGTGCTTCATCGTGTCTCCCCAAGTTCATCGCTATGATTTTCTCCGAGACCTTATAAACGAAAAAAGTCGACCAGCATTCATAGTTATATTGGGCTCGATGAATGGTAATATTTCGATGCCCGAGAAAAAAATTCTATTAATATAATAGAATTATGAATAATTCCTTCATCACAAACGTGAATTCGACCAACTTAAATTACTCATTACCTGTTTTTGAAGTACTATCTTTAAGGCGTCCTCTATATCCCAAAGTCTAGTATACCTTTTGGGTCTTCCTTCGGCTTTCGACCGAATGATTTCTCTTCCCATGTCTCGAAGCTGGTCATGAATCCAAAACTCACCAGATGAATCAATCTTTATCAATGATTTATTGATGAGTACCTTCACTCCGCTTTTTGGATATAAATCGCGAGCTTCCCAGAGATAATCAGCATACCTCCGACGCATCGCTTCCCGAAAACACACTATATCAAGGAAAATTTCCTTCTCCCTAAAGCCTAACCCCTCATAACTTACCTTCAAGATATCAAAGACCTCTTCTAGGGGAACATTCTTCAGCTTTTCGAGCTCATACTTCCATGACTCTTTGTTCTGACAACACAAGTGTCGTCCAATCACCTCCAAAGCCAAGGGAAGGTTACCTGTGGTCTTAACTACTTGTTTCGATAAACAAAGAAAACCTTCCGGAGGCTCATCGGTGCCAAAGGCATGCCTGCTGAAGAGCTGAAGGGCATGGTCGTCAGCCATTTTATCCATTTCATAAAAGTGAAGTAATTTGGAACCCAAACGAACAAATCTATTGCAAACGCTTTTATCCCTAGTCGTGATTATGACTCGACTGCCTGTTCCTAGCATGTCTTCCGGGTCTTTTCCGACCAATTTCTCCAGTTGAGAGAATTGATCCACGTCATCGAGAACCAGAAGCATCTTCTTGCCCCGAATCCTTTGTATAATCTCGGCGAACCCATCGTCAAAGTTACACAATCTCGCATAATGTCCACCTAGAATGTCCCCTGATAACTTGTTCTGCATCTTCGCAATGCCTCCATTACCCATGGCCGACTCACGCACGTTCGAAATGAAACTGGACCCTTCGAACTGGGACGATAAATTATTGAAGACGACGCGAGCAAGGGTTGTCTTCCCAATTCCCCCCATGCCATGAAGCACCACGAGTCTTACTCCTGAGGAGTCGCAGTCCAGCAGATTTAACATGTTGGAGGCTTGATCATCGATCCCAGTAAGATGATCAGGCAAACTTTGATCCTTGATTCTCAGCTTCATAACAATATCCTGAACTATTAATTGGACGAATCTGCCTTCCCTGCACGACGACGACAATGAAAATAGAGTAATTACATGGAATTTAGTCGCCGTAGTCATCACCATCCTCCTTGTGGATTTCCGATACTTTTAATTCCAAAAAAAAGTTCAGTATTTTAAAATATTTATTTCCAAAGAAAGAAAGAAATTATTCAAAAGAGAAAGTGAGAAAAATAACAAGGCTCTGGTGGTTACCCCTGGATGGCTTTGAAGTCCCATCCGCTGATCCCGCCGACCGTCTTGAGTGCTTCCTCCCATTTCTTCACGATGTCGTGCCCGTGTCGACCCTTGTGTTTGTCGAGGGCTTTCTGATAACGCTCTGTTTGTAGCTTTACGTCGGCCGGATCTGCCCCGTAGAAAATCGGCAGTATGATCTTCTTACTGACGTTCGAGCCTCCGTGGAGATCCACCATCATGTCGAGCTCCCTGAGGCACCACGTGCTGGATGTGTAGTTCTTGGAGAAGACGACGGCGTAGACCCTGGAGCCACGGATAGCTCGCTCGAGCTCTCCCCCAATTACGTCTCCACGACGGATCTCCTCGTTGTCCTTGAAAACACGGAGACCGGCCCAAGTCATGCACTCGTAGAGGTGGTCGACGATGCCGTAACGAGCATCGGGTCCCCGGAAGCTCAGGAAGACGTCGTACTCATATGTGATGGAGGTGTGGGAATCTCGGTTGCTGCCCTGGCTCCGTACGGACTCCATTGTTGAGCTGCTTATGCTTACTTTGCCACAGAAGTTTATAAATAAGTTTAAGGTAGTCAAAGATTAAGAAGCCTAGATTGATAAGAAATCAGGTTTGCTGTTTGAAGTTACCTGTGTTGGTGTGACCCACTGCACCTTCCTTTCCTTTAATGCGTTGCTTCATGAGAATGCACAAGCCTGCAGTGATCGTCACAACGAATGCCCCCACGACGGCGATCATTCTAATCCATTTCTGATCTGGTACAGGCATCGACTCCATGAAAGAGAAGAAGTGGACTGGTTCGAGTATCGCAAGAGGACGTTGTCAAATTAGACGGGTTACCGCCTTAATTACCAGGGCACTCCTGCTGTGAAACCGTGGGGGCGTCAGGGAGACGATGAGGAGATGATGATGAGGAGGCCAAATGATTTGATGATATATATCAATCAGATGGGAGAGTTGAGTCAGAAACCACTGTCACTGCCAACTGCCCTGGCTCTATTATTGAGCTCATTAGGTGAATTATTAAACATGTAGTACATTTTACTAAGCTCATACGGTGAATTTATAAAACCTCGTATATTGGTACTAAACATTTACTAAGTCCAAGAGCCCGTTACCAAACTATTATGAGTGATTACTAAAGAATGTTACTGTTTAGTACTATATTACGGCCGAAATTTAGTAACCACCAGGAAATCTTGTGGGACTTTAGCCGCTTCCCTCGTTTTTACTTCTCCCACCATCTCACAAAAGCGAGGCAGAGAAAAAGAAAGATTAAAAGTGCTTTCGAGAGACAGACTCCTTCCCCGAAATTTCCCAAATGGCACGTCGGTGTCCTACATCCGTCACGATTAGCCATTATTTGTAAACTGGGGAAAACCATGTCTAATTATTTTATTAAATAAAGAAGAATTTGCAAACACGAACCTAACGTAGGTTTGTTTGCATCTGTTCGACAATGGAGGACTTTGTAAAAGAAATATTGTAATTATTTTATTCCTTAAAGAATGCATATTTAATTGAATATAATTTATCATGCCATAAAAGAAAGCAATCAGGTAACCCCTTCTTCGTACTTTGCATGTGTTTTGGTCGCCAATGTTTTTTCATGGAGGCTCTCTTACATCATGCGACTGTGTAACTGAAGAAAGTTCTCCAAAAACAGAGTCAAACACATGTTGGACATTTCATTGGGTTTCCAAAATTGATGGTAGCTACAACTACATGGGTCGTAGACCATAGTTTTAAGATTAATAATTGAATGATGGTGTTCGCGTAGAAAACGGATCATGTCGGAAATATTTGGCAAATTTACTCACAGGGATTTGGATGTGGTCGCCGGTAAGTAAAAAGATGAATTAAATTGATCGAACGAAGTCTTACAATAGAAAATAAAAGCTTACGGCCATAGAAATAAAGTAAAAATGATGGTGCAGATGGTGGTGATGTCGTAGACTTGCTGCTGGGCGTTGTAGACTTGCGAACTTAAATGGTGGAATCTGGTCGCTGGGGCTTGGTGGACGGAGTGTGGTCGAAGGTAGTGGCGGATGTGGATACCAAGGCTACAGTTGCTCACCTTGGTGGCGGAACGAAGGCGGAATTTGATTTTCGAAGCTACGGTTGCTCACTCTGACAGTGGAAGTGACTGCGGAGTTTGGTTGTCGAAGCTACGGTTGCTCACTCCGACGGTGGAAGTGAATACCAATGAAACCTTAAGGGATTCTCCTAGGTCGGGGAATCCTAACAATCTAAGAGGTGACCAGCAAAGCAAAACTTTTGTGTGTTTGATTGATCGTAATCTTTCAAGGAAGATCTTTCCCCTCTTTATATTAAATCTTGTGACGTCTGGGGTGTTTGACACGTTCTCCAAGAATCTCTCCAGGTCGTGGCTCTCTCAAACGACCTCCAGAAATCTCGGAGTCGGTTTGGTCCCAGATTTGGGTCATAGACAGGGGCCGTAGACATGGCCAGTAGACATGGCCCGTAGACATTAACCGTAGACAATGTATGCCACGTTCTTATGATATTTTGCCAGGTCGTGGCCCTCTCAGTCAACTTCCTAGAATCTTGGTAATAAGCTGATCCTAGTAGACGTGGGTCTTACCCACGTCGTAAACTTAATAGTTTCTTTTTCTTATATTAAATTAAAGAATTAGAGTCTTATCCCCAGATTTTCTCGAGCTGAAGATCTTTTCAAATCATAGGAACGTGGCCCATAATCCTCTCTCCAAAAATCTCGGAGTCAATATCTTTTCTAATCCTCGTAGACTCTGACCCCGCCAGTCCTTTGTAGACTTAGTACTCCCTTGGCGGGCTCACATAACGGTGGGCTTGTAAACGCTCTTAAAGACCCCTGGACTTATGGGTTTTATAAAATGAGCCCAAAATTTATGCCACGGTCTTGGTAGACTTGATATGGGTCGGCGAAATGGGTTTGTGAGTTTTTCGTAATTAGGCCCAAGATTTTGCTATGCCAACAGATGGCTAGGTAGCTTTTAGGACATTTTTATTCATGTTTCCTCATAATACTGTGTTGTTGATGTCATTCCAAATTTCCTGTACCTGTCTTGCAGATATTACTCTGAGATGACTGGAAATGTCATGGTCGATGCTCGGTCTATGGGAAAATATTACCATTGTATGCATGCCCTTAATCTTTTCTTCGATGTATAGGGTGAGAAGCCATCCTTCTCATTTTCCAAAGCTTTTTCCAATATCGACTGAACGCCAATTAAAAAATAGAGACCAGAGAAAATAAAATAGTAAAATTATTGACGCCGGAGAGTCTTCCGCTGTCCCTTTTTACTTCTTCTTCAACCAAAAAAAAAATTATTATTAATTTATGATGTTCCTCGAATCACTTACCGGGAAATAACGGGGTAGAACTGGGACATCACCTGCTTCTGCGCATGTAGCATGACGAGGGCGAGGTGAAAGCGGAAGGATTTCGACCGAGGCCCCCTTGTCTGGATCGCAACGGCAGGCACGAACGGCTTTACATTGCCCTCCCCCTCGATAAAGACATCACACCTAACCTTACAACTATGATTAAGATTCAATCCCGGGTTCGGAGAAAAATCGTGGAATATGACCTTGTAGAGCTTCGCTCGATCCCGGACTTGACTAAACAAAGCACGGTCAAGTTTGAGCCTAAACTCAGACTTTATAATTTTTTATTTAGATTGAGCTTGGGAGAAGTGTCTGAGTCCGGCCCGACTCAGGCCTATTTCCTTCAATTAAAATTTTAATTGATGATAGTCTATTAATGATTCAACCATATTTAAAAAACTTTAGCCATTTGAATTAATTATACAATTCTTACCTATCAAGGAAACAATTAACTATTACTAGCAAAATCAAATAATTAATTTCAATACCCATAAATGGAACAAAAGGTGTATTAGTTAAACATACTATTGCATTATTTTTATAAAAAAATCGTTTATATAATAAATGACTCCCACACCACTCAGATACCAAACTCTCATAAAGAAAGACACGATACAAGAAGAAGAATATTTACTTCCGTCGACATGGCTGTTAAGAAGTCGATGATAGTGTCGACGCTCCTGATTATTTCGTTCCTGGTAGCGATGCAGTCGATGGACGTGGCCTTTGCGGGCGAATGCGAGAATAAGTGTTGGTCAAGATATGTAGATAACCATGGAAAGCTAGACCAGCGCTGCTACAATAGATGTATACTGCATAACTGCAGGCGGCCAGATCCGAATATCAGTGCAAAAGGGAATGCATTTCCTCTGAATGCTTGAACTTATCCGGTACGTCTCAAATGACCCCCGAAAGAAAGTTACGAACGGTTTCTTCTCGATTTTTGCTGGATGATGTTAAATTCTTTTCCGGCTATTGTATTGCAGACACCAAGAAGACCTGGGATTGCACTACCTCCTGCGTGACTGATTGCAGTACAAAACACCTCGGGAACTAGTGAATTGCTGGGACTTCGTGTAACGTCGATGTTTCGAAATAAAACGTTTATCGATGTTTCATAATAATACCATCTTGTTGAGCCCCCCTCACTGCAACAAGAGTGCTGTCGTTTGAAGGAAAAAGAGAAAGAAATCCAACAGAGTGAAGGTGGAACAAGTTATTCCAACTAAATACACATGAGGCATACATCTTAATGCATTATTTCTCGATTTCGAAGTGAGGGTGGAGTCGAAGGAGGGGCCAGTATTCTCCCATGCGTTGCTCCGAGCATCTCTCCTCTGGCAAATGAAAAGCAAACCTGTAACATAAGCAAACATCAAGCATCTGTTATTTCGGATCACAATTTGGGGAATTGCAGTGGTTTGAAGTTACTTGACCCGCTGCACCATCGTTTCCTTCAATGTGTTCCATATAAATGCACAAGCCTGCAGAGATCGTGCAGTGGCAATCATTACAATCCATTTCACGGACAGCGTCGCTACAAAATTTCACATCATTTTTCATTTAGGGACGTGTGAGCGGAGTAATTGAGTCATATAAACATCGACGTAATCTAATCAGACCTTCGATTGAATCTGTATCATATGTATGGGATATGCTCATATGTAACCCCGATCCCTCCATTGCTTTGAGTTGGGCAAGGATGGAAGGGTTTTTGGGTCGAGGTTCCATTGGAAGATGAGACAATTAATTGGGTCGAGGTTCCATTGGAGTATTAGTCGCTTTTGCAATATATTACACGTAAATTCTTTTAAGGTAAAAACAAAAATTCACGTGATTTCTTGTAGTAAGTACACATCTTTTGTTTAGGTTCTCCTTACTTAGGTTCATAGCGACCTAATTTCAAACCATAAAACTTTTAAGAGGCTTCTAGTCCGGTTTAAAGTCCGACTTAGACCTAGTACATCATCTTAAGGCCGTTACAAGACCCCGTAATCCACGCGATCGTGTTAGTCAAGCCCACTAAGACTAGGGCCTGATAGATATCCAAAGCACGACTGTAGAGATTCGAACATGAGATCTCCGGTGAATCCTCATTGCACTCTTGGGGACAAGGATAAGCTTTTAAGTTTACAAGTTTCTAGAGTTATATTTCTCACACATTTCGAGTTGGAGGGTGTAGATCAATTAAGCGCAACTTGAAATTAATATAATTGAATGGATCTTTAACAAGAGATGTGATAAAAATATCAGCTCATTGTTGAGTTGATTCGTACATGTTTTGTTGGAATAATTCCCATTGTTTATACTTTCACGAACATGACAAATAATTTCAATATGTTTTGTCTGTTCATTGCTGCTTAATTAGAGGTGGGTTGAAAAATGCGAACTTTGAAATCTTTTAATAAAAAAATAAGTATTTTAGTACAAGTCATAAGCATCAAACATTGGCTCGATATTGGGTAAGACATTATAATCTTCCAATTAGTATTATCTACAATATCTCTTTGAGAATTGAATAAATTTAAATTAGTTTCCAAAAGGGTATTACATGGTTTTGCATGCCAAAATCTTTCAAAATATTTGAGGTATGGAAATAACAGCAGTTATTAAAATATATAATATATATATATATATATATATTCTAGAATTAGTTATTAAAATTTCGATTTCGAGAAATTTCAATTTTGGAGTTGTTGGAAAAAAATATTTTAGACTTTTATCACATAAAGAAAGTGACTAACTTTTTTTATTTTGATTTTATCATTATCTTGGATTAGAGAGTTGATATATTGACCGTTTGATAGACATACTAATGAAGTTTAAGACATTGCATAGGGCGATTGAGTTGCTTCGGGTATGAGTCTCAGACAGCCCACTTTCAATTCATAGATCAGTCAGGCGAATGGCGGCGGCATATAGGAACAGTCAGTCTTGGCTGAATGCATCTTTCCGTTGTTAGATGAGTTACCGTGGACAGAGCTGTGTACATAGCATATGCATAAAAGGATAACCGATTTGAGTATCTCATAAAATATTGGCTAATGTCTCAGGTAAGTACAAGCCTGTGATTAAGAAGGCTATGGTGGAGCTTGACGATATGAAGTCTTGTCTCCTCTCTATTATCCCAATCGCTATCGCAGTGATTAAGAAGAGTCTTCTGAACTCATCATGCCAACTTGAGACCGTCGGAGCTCTTCCTGGTGATCCTCGGCAGTGCCTCGTCCGCTAGGCGAGCCGTCTCCACCTCTATGGCAGCCCACCGCCTGCCCGCTTCCGCCCTCACAGTGTCCTTTTCCTTGGCCATCTCCGCGTCTGCAGCCTCAATCCTTGCCCTTGCGTCCCTCAGCACACCAAGGGCGGTGTTCCTCCTCGTCATTGAGGAGGAGCTGCTGCCGAGTTCTTGGCTGTTGGAATCGAGGGTGGTGTTGTTGGTGGGTGGATTCTCTTCTTCTTCCGCCATGGCAAAAGATAGGGAGTGGACATAGTGCGGTTGGTGGGGTCGCCCACTGTTCTTCTGCCTCTCTTTCTATCTTTTCTTCCGTTGTATGTTCGAAACGTTGCAATGCCTTCGCGTTGAATAAAAAATTTCTATGTAAATTCAAGATAATGTTGAAAATAAAAAATTATACAGTATGTCACGCTTTTTTGACTTACCTATTGTACAACAAATAATACCAAGCACAATATTATATCATAAAGCTAAATTCCAAAATAAGAAATCAATTGGAAAATATTTCGTTAAATAGGAGCAATAACTTTCAAAATTTGTCCAATAATGATTCGTTGGTGTTAAAAATAACGAGTTTGATTTATATAGAATTAGTGTTAGAAAACCGAATAATATAAATTATTTGACAAATTTTAAAAATTACCGTACTTTTTCGGGAAATACTTTCTCATGAAACGTTATTTTGGAACGAAGCTTGACCGTTGGCCGCGGACAGCATGTGCTCGGCCATCAAAGCCGCCAACATTTTATTGGCAGATGAAATTATTAAGCAAGGTGTTCGCAAAGTAACATCTAATTTAAATAATTTAAAATCTACAGGGTCCCTCTCGGCCATTTGAGGCAAGTGGTCAGCAGCCATGACTCGACGTTACTGTTGGTTGGAGATGGTCCTGATGACCGATGAGGCAGTGTCATGAACCGAGGTTATTATACCTTTGAAGGGGTGAGCCCGATACGTTGTCCAAAAAAATTCCACGTTCTCATGCACAACGATCGAGTCCGTTGGCTGGGGAGTCCCTGTCACGCCTTCTTCGAGTTTGATCCGATTCAGCCAAAGAGAGAACGAAGAAACTAAGTATAAAACCATGGTGATTGTCGATACATGTCAATTCATCGAACGCAAACAGATGCCGAACCCCTATCCAGGTACGATACCAACTTGAACCTTCTTGGACCTACAAACTTCGAACTTTGTGTTCGTGATCAATGAAGTAGCGGGGAGTGGGCCTGAGAATTGGACACAGTTTTGGATGGTTAAGTTTTCCAAATCGATGGTATGTGAAATCTCCTCTACCTTCACCAACGGAAGGGCTCCACTCAGCAATAGAGGAAACAAGCGGGCAAAAGAGTTTGCAATCCAAATGGTGTAAATCTAAACATCTCACGTCAAAATAGAAAAGGTATACTCTTTTATCGTTTCAGAGTGGAAATCAGTATTTACTTGTATGCTGAGCTTGGTATTTGGAGTGATCCGATATTATTAACTTATAGAGACCACCAAACCAACGGTTGTAATCCATTGGGTTTGATGAGGTCGGGATCCCATAGGCAATGTAATTGTTTTTAGGTGGATGGTGGTTTCCAAAACCTAATTTTCAAGTTGCGCATCAGTGAAGAATGAATCGAAGAGCCTTATAAGGACCACAACATATTGGGGGATGTATAGTAGTTCATCGGTTCGAGCGAACGGCCATGAACTTAACATGAGTGAAGACACCACAAGATTATATCCATCATCGTCCGTCAAGTGGAATGTAACGTGAGATAGAGTAAAGTGAAGGAAGGGACAAGATGATGCATACACTGCAACTCACATTATTGAAAAACGCCCACAGAAGTCTGAGAAAGCTCAGGGCATTGAACAGACCGTGAACGATGAGATATACTTTGACGGCATGATTAGTTACTCGGCCACGGGACTCTAAAGATCGGTCTGTCCTGCCAGATGAGGCTACAGTCAACCAGCAGTATTCTTGCTGTGGCTGGGAAGCCGCAATGCCGGAAGATTTTAACATCACAGACCTCCAAGCAAATGCGACACTCCCGTGCCGAAATCGTCGATCAACAGATTGCATGAGTAAAGGCCGTGTCTCTGTTTTCCCTATGCGAGGTGTAGTGTTGGAATTGTGTTGCTGGGGCACGTCGCTTAACCCAGGAAACTACCTTGAGGACGGCTCCCTGATAGTCGCCAAATAAATAATGCCTTCCCACACAACGTACACTTCTCGTATGGACATCAAAGATGCAATCCGCGGGATCCAAAAGGAATGAGGCAGCCACAATCAAAGCAACCGTCGTCGTCATCATCCCTTTGCTGAATCTCATCTTGCTCTTTTCGGTTGTGGCTTCTCCCCACCATCTTAATTGCCTTTATAAATAGTGCCCCTTCTCTTACGATTGTTACTTGAGAAACATCATCGCTCATCATGTAAGAACAACATTTCCGAGGTAACTCTTTCTTAGCAAATATCACATTAAACAATGTGATCTGTGGGATCTATGGTGAGGGTCTTGATTTGCATGCTTGATTATAATTGCAGCTAGAAGTTTGGCTCAACAACTCATGGGTGAATATGTTATGATAGACTACTTGCTGGAGCGTGTGAAGGGAAGCACGCTGTATGGGTTTAAAGGTGGTCCTGCTGGGATCATGAAATGCAAATATGTGTTTTGGTTGCCAATGTTTTATCACGGAGACTCTCTTACATCATGCGATTCTATAGTTGAAGAAAGTTCTCCAAAAGTAGAGTCAAACAGACATGTTGTACATGCATCCCACGGCTTGAAATCATCTGATTGAAATTGGTAGTTTTGATCTTTTTTTTATTGTCTACCTAATCAACCATTCCTTTTTTTTTTACTTATCAATTAGGGTGGCTTTGACATGATTTGCAGTGGGAGAGACAAGATAGAAACCCCATAACAGGTAAGGCCCGAAATGTGTTTTAGATCAACAGTGTGTTTGTTACGGGATATGGATGGAGGTCTTAGAATATACTAATTGATTTCAGTTTAAACAAGCTGAAGAAGCAGCTGTGAAACTTGATCTGGATGGTCTTGTCGTCATTGGTGGTGATGACTCAAACACCAATGCCTGTCTTCTCGCCGAGAATTTCAGGTGCTTTTATGTGACTTTTCAATATCATATATTCTTGTAGAGTTTAATATTTATACCGTATCCATGGAGATAATGAACCATCTACTGCTCCCGTGTGAATTGAAATTTCTTTTGGTACTTACCACTAGTTGTACTTTCTGACATAGAGTTGTTTGTTATTTAGATTGCGCCAGGAAATCAACCCTGAAAAATGTGACCGACTATATTGTAGATGTTATCTGCAAACGTTCCATCTCTGGTTATAATTATGATGTCATTCTGATCCCTGAAGGTCTTATTGACTTTACACCAGAGGTAATTTTGCATACCTTTTATTGTGTTAAAAAGCTAAGTGATTCCAGGAGATATTCGTCTCATTTGAATTTCACCTTCCATTACAAGTTTCGAATAGTGATGCATTAATATGTGATCGGTGCAGGTGCAGCAACTGATTGTAGAATTAAATGAAATTCTTACGCACGAGGTCATTGATGAGGACCTTTGGAAAAAGAAACTTGTTCCCCAGTCCTTGGAGCTTTTCGAGTTTTTACCTCCGGCGATTCAAGAACAATTGATGCTCGAAAGGGATCCCCATGGAAATGTGCAAGTATGAAATTTTAGTTTCTTGATGGCATGCTTCATATAGTATATTTTTACGTATGATTTCTTACTGTTGTTCGTTCCCCCTTTTTCTAGGTGGCTACGATAGAGACAGAGAAAATGCTCATTGAAATGGTGGAGACGGAGCTTGAGAAGAGGAAACAGGAAGGAACTTTCAAAGGGAACTTCAAAGGACAGTCCCACTTCTTTGGGTAGTTCCTGCTTGTCTGATATCCTTCTAAACTGTCAATTTTGCAAAGTCAGTTTAAAGTCGTCGTGAAAATGGATTCCTTATTTGCTTCTGACTTTCTCAGGAACGAAGGAAGGTATGGTCTACCAACAAACTCCGACTCCGCTTACTTCTTTGCTTTGGGTTATGCAGCCAGGGCTCTTCTTCAGAGTGGGAAAACTGGATTGATTTCTTCGGTCAGAACTATATTCTTCTCTCCGTTTTGAGTAAATTACACTGAATTCTCCTTCTTGAAACTGAAGTATCAGACATAGTCATCCGTGTTTTATTCCACGTAATGGTTCGATCAGGTTGGGAATCTGGCCGCTCCTGTTTCAGAATGGACTGTTGAGGGCACTGCGTTGACTTCATTGATGGACGTGGAGAGGAGGCACGGTATGGCAGCTTTGTGAAATTACTTATTACACAACATAAGGGACTCAAATGGCTGAATGTTGTGAAGGACATGAAGTTTACAATATTGCATCGGGCGATTGAGTCGCTTCGGGTCTGAGTCTTAAACAGCCCACTTTCAATTCATATATCAGTCAGACGAATGGTGGCCGGCATATAGGAACAGTCAGTCTTGGCTGAATGCATCTTTACGTAGTTAGATGAGTTATCATTGACAGAGTTGTGTACATAGCTTATGCATGAAAGGATAACCGATTTGAGTATCTCATAAAATATTGGCAAATGTCTCAGGTAAGTACAAGCCTGTGATTAAGACGGCTATGGTGGAGCTTGACGGTAGGTAAGAAGTTTATACTCTTATCTCCTCTCTATTATCCAAATCAATATCGCAGTGATTAAGAAGAGTCTTCTGAACTCATCGTGCCAACTTTCATCCAGGTGCGCCGTTCAAGAAATTTGCATCACTACGGGAAGAATGGGTGGTCAAGAACTGCCATATCAGCCCTGGTACCGCCGCCACCTTTCTCCGATCAGTGCTTTCCCAGGCCTTTTGTCCACCTTCTCTTACAGCCTTCTTTCTTCATTTCACGTTGCCATGGCAGGTCCCATTCAGTTTGTTGGCCCAGCATCCGTTGGAGTCAATCACCCGCTTTTGTTGAATCTGCTGATAAATTAAGTAAGGAATTTGTAATATGAAAAATTAAGAAATAAAACTAATTAATATTATTTGCGAATTCTTTCTCACAAGTTTTTGATATGAAAAATGATTTCGTTTTCTATTTTTTATATAATCTGCTGGGAAGTTCGTTACTCCGAACGACATCACTCTGAACTCATTATGTCCATATCTCGTTCGAAATGCAGTTTTCAGAATACTTGTTCCTTTACTCCAGTCTAATGGTAGCCTGATCTCGAGTCGATCTTCGAATATACGACCGATCCCTGCAATTGATCGAATAGATCATCTACTCGAGGAAGTGGATGACGGTTTTTCATTGTTCGTTGGTTCAACAACCTGTAATCGATACACAATCTCATCAAACCATCTTTCTTTTTCACAAATAATACGGGAGAATGATTTAGCCTATGGAGACCACCCCGGTTAGGGATCATCCCCATCAAAGACGGAAGATTCTGCCCCCTTAAGCTATGGACTTGGAAATGCAAATACCGATGTCAGAGCTTAAAGTAATGCTGGTTATGTTGGCTATGGCATGACTACCATCAAATAGAGGTAAACTTCTACACGTCCATTTCATTCTTTAAATTGATCACGAGCGTTACTGCACTTTTGATTATAAGAAAAAGTCACATTGCAGGGTGGTTGAATACTAGAAAATTGTATCATATTTCTCTGGTGATCGGACGATACATATGGATGTTGACTACTACCTCCCTTTTGCCATTCGCCCATGTTGTTTATCAGCAAGCGTGGTGCTGGGCCGGCATCCGGTCAAGTGACCATAAGGATAGTTGATGTGCTCTTGGAATCAGTTTATGAAAGAAAATGGTGATATTGGTGATTACAAGAGGAGGAGGATGAGCTACTTTTGGACAGTGATATTTGATGACCTGATTGATTCATCAATTTTCTTCAAGAAGCCTTTTGATTAATGTTTCTGTTGATTTATGTTACTATTTAGCCTTTGGTGAGATCATGTTGGTGGATTTGGTTAGATGTCTGACATTGTTATCCATATAACACCTATTTATTACTATTTAGAATCCAAATATCATTTGATTGAAGAGTTGACCCAGCTCCTTGTTGTTTGAAGAAACCCCCCACTTTAGTTATCCACTTTTTCTTTTTCTTTTTGTTAAATGTAATAATCAATACAAAATTTCGTACATACTACGCTCCAGAATATCTCGGGATTCGTAATGAGATTATTGTCAAGTTTACTCATATGGAAAGGAGATATTCCATGAAAACTGGCAGCAAAGGAAGCATAATATATGTGCACTATTACATTACCGTATATACGTAGGATTAACTTAGTATAAATAGTTGTTCTTAGGCATTGTACAAAAAACACATCAACACCTCTCTACAGACGGACATATATTGTCAATTTATTATCATTTCACGCATTCCAGCGTTCAAGTTCTCTTTATGCTCCTACGTTATTGCTCACTATCGAAGGCATCGTCGATGGCATTCGTAAGTGCTTCCGCTTAGGGGTGTTCGTCCGTTGTCTTCCCATTTTCTTTACTTTTATTTCATACGGCGACCACATATTCAACAAATTCTCCGGGCACCAGTTAGTTCGTAATGCTAGAGATTTCCGACGTGTTCTGAACTGGCTCGCTCGCGGTCACTTCCGGAGCGAACAATGTCTCAAATTACCCCCGAAAGAAAGTTACGAACGGTTTCTTCTCGATTTTTGTTGGATGATTTTAAAATTCTTTCCCGACTCTTGTATTGCAGACGCGAAGAAGACCTGGGATTGCATTACCTCCTGGATGACTAATTGCAGTACAAAACTCCTCGGGAACTAGTGAATTGCTGGGACTTTGTGTAGCGTTGATGTTTCGAAATAAAACGTTTATCGATGTTTCATAATAATACCATCTCGTTGAGCGCCCCTTGCTGCAACAAAAGTACTGTCGTTTGAATGAAAATTAAGTGTATTTGTAAAAGGAAAAAGAGAAAGAAATTAAACAGAGTGAAGAAGGAACAAGTTATTCCAATTAAATACACATAAGCCATACATCTTATTGCGTTATTCCTCGATTTCAAAATAAGTATTCTCCCTTGCGTTCTGCTGAGCATCTCTCCTCCGACAAACGAAAAGCAACCCGTAACATAAGCAAACATCAAACATCTGTTATTTCGGATCACAATTTGGGGAATTGCAGTGGATTGAAGTAACTTGACCCACTGCGCCTTCGTTGCCTTCAATGGCGTCGCTCGGCCAGCCTTGCTGCAAATTTTCATATCATTTTTCATTTAGGGACGTGTGAGCAGAGTAATTGAGTCATATAAACATCGACGTAATCTAATCAGCCCTTCGATTGAATCTGTATCATATGCACCGGATATGGTGTGCTACTTATGTGTAACCCCAATCACTCCATTGCTTGAGTTGGCCGATGGTGACAGAGTCCTTCCAGGGCACTCCCGGTGGATCTCAGCTCTCGCGTCGTTTATGCAGCTTTGGCAGGCATCGCCGGAGACAACACCGCGGCAGAGGAAGCGGCCGTAGGCTGTGTCGAGGGGGTTGCACACCGTGGCATTGTAGAAGCCGGAGTGTCGGCCCTCGACGAAGAGGAGCTGGAGGAGGCTTTTGACATTGGAGGACTGGATGGAAGTCCCGGTGTCGATGCAGTTAGTTTTGTGAAGTGACTGCGAAATCATGGTTCGGCAGAGGACGAGGGAGACAAGGATGATGATGAGGAGGAGGAGCAGGGGAGGGGCCGAGGTTTCATTGGAGTATTAGTCACTTTTGCAATATATTACACGTAAATTCTTTTAGAGAAGGTTTCATGTGATTTCTTGTAGCAAGTACACATCTTTCGTTTAGGTTCTCTTTACTTAGGTTCACAGCGACCCACAACCTACAAAGATAATTTCAAACCATTAAAACTTTTAAGAAGTTTCTAGTCCGGTTTAAAGTCCGAAGTAAGTCCTAGTACATTCTCTTAAGGCTGTTACAAGAAGACCCTGTAATTCATGACGATCGGGCCAGTCAAGCCCACCAAGACTAAGGCCTCACAAATTACCGATTTACATTTTTGTATATGAGATCTAGAGGGTTGTACATAGTAACGCGTAAACATGAACATTGTTATTATGCACAGTTTATAGGCATCACACGTTTTCAAAATGCCGTAAAGTTGTACAAACCTAGTTGCACTCGGTAGAAAACCCATCAAGATTCACATTCAGACGGGGCAGTCACCGGGGGCAAACAGTGGAAAGTGTCATCTCCATGGCCGTGGAAGATTTGTCCAGGGGAAGCCCGGAGTCTACTTCGCTGACAGAAGGTCTGCCGACAGAAAACGCGGGTTGCGACGGCTCGGGGAGCTTGATCGAATCCCCTCCTAGCATTTGAATCAAGAGAGACATGCTCGGTCGATCGGCCGGATCTTCTTGGACACATAGTAGCCCGACTTGGATGCACTTGAGGACTTGATCCGTGTCGCACGCCTCCTTGATGGAATCATCGATCAGGTCTGGCGCACGTCCGCCGTTCCAACGTTTCCATGTCTGTTAAAGGGAAATTGCATCACGTGTATTCGAGACTGTTCTGGAGTCGAGCGTTAATAACGAAGTAGTTGATGACGATGCTGCTTACAAAAGTGAGGAGGCTTTCGCCATGTTCATGGAGGTGGAAGTTACTGTTCTTCCTCCCGTTGACTATCTCGAGCAAGAGCACCCCGAAGCTGAATACGTCCGATTTCACGGAGAAGAACCCTCCCATTGCGTACTCCGGCGCCATGTATCCGCTATGCAACATCGACCAAAGAAAAGAGTAAGTCGGAAGACGAACAAATGCTTGGTGATGGTAAGTTAGAAGTAGAAATATGAGGCATCATACTAAGTTCCAACGACTCGATTCGTGGCGGCCTCGTCTTGGTTGATGCCGAAGATCCTTGCCATTCCGAAATCGGAAATCTTTGGATTCATCTCGTGGTCCAGCAAGATGTTACTAGCCTTAAGGTCCCGGTGGATAATTCGTAAGCGAGAATCCTCATGCAGGTAGAGGAGGCCACGAGCGATCCCGCCGATGATGCTGAAACGCTTCTGCCAATCGAGCGACCCGCTCATGCTTTTATCTGTCAAATAAGTTCATAAGAATGGTTTCTTCCTTAGCTCGAAAAATGAGTTCGTGCCTTATAGCACGTACCGAACAGGAAGAAATCGAGGCTCTTGTTGGGCATATACTCGTATACCAACATCATCTCATGTTGTTCCAAGCAGAATCCCAACAGCCTAACGAGATTCCGATGCTGCAGACGAGCGATCAGAAGGACCTCGTTCCTTAACTCCATCAGTCCTTGAGCAGACGATCTGGAGAGCCTCTTTATGGCAACTTGTTTCCCGTCAGTCAGTACGCCCTAAACAAAAAACACACGACAGACGTCCAAAGGCAGGATCCTCCTCATGAAACCGGCAAATACCCTGAATCGACAAGCTTATGATACTCTCTTCATTACCTTGTAGACGGGGCCGAATCCCCCTTGCCCAAGCTTATTTTCATCGGAGAAGTTGTTCGTAGCGGCACGGATCATGCTCAACCGCATCATGAGCACATCCTGGGAGCTCAAGGTCTTTTCGCCTTGGAGATCATAGCTGGTGGGACCTGCGATTCCATCTCCGAGGTCGAGCAATTGTACCTCCTGATTATTTTCCCCATCTGCAAGCACGAGAAAAATATCATTCGTAAAACCCGGGATCGATTGGAAATCATGTTTGTGGTTTGAAGTTACTTGACCCGCTGCACCTTCATTTCTTCCGTTAATGTGTCGCTTCATATAAATGCACAAGCCTGCAGTGATCGTCACAACGAATGCCCCCGCAATGGCTATCATTATAATCCATTTCACGGCAAACGCTGCTGCAAATTTTCACATCTTTTTTCGTTTACTGACGTGTGAGCAGAGGAATCGAGTCACAAAAACATCGACGTAATCTAAGCAACACTTTGATCAAATCCGTATCATATGCCTGGGATATGCTCTGCCACTTACATGGTAACGTATTGCCGATGAAGCTATAGGTTGCGAACCGCACGACACAACTGGGTTGGAAAACTCTCATCCCAGCCTCCCCTTTGAAGTTGTCAACTAGATTCTTAACCGCCGGACTCAGGCATCTACTGCGCTCGGTTTCAGACAAATACGGCATGCATTGCGCAAATGTGTACAGCTTTGTGGGCAAGGCAGGCAAAGCAGTTTCCGATGTAGCATACAAATTGCTCGAAGAGATTGTCGTATTCGTGACATTCTGAAGCACCTCCCCCAGTACGGTGCTGAAATTGTCAGGGAACGTGTCGTCTGATACGGGGAAACTCGGCATTGACCCCATGACCGAGAAGAAGGACCAGTTTGAGAATCGCAAGAGGCAATTGTCAAACCAGAGGATTGCCTCCTTTTTACCAGAGCACTCCTCGGCGATCTCCATCTTTGCTTTTTTTATGCAGCTCTGGCAGGCATGGCCAGAGACATTACCGTGGCAGAGGAAGTGGCCATAGAATGTGTCAGGGGGGTTGCCTGCCGTGTCATTGTGGAAGCCGACGCGTAGGCTCACGGCGATGAGGCTCTGGAGGAGGCTTTCCAAGTTGGAGGACTGGATAGCGTTCTCGAAGTCCGTGGCGTTGGTGCAGTTATTTTTGTGCACCAGCGGCTGGTCTGAATCCGTGGAGCGGCAGAGGACAAGGGAGTCGAGGACGATGAGGAGGAGCAGGAGAGGGGCCATCTTTCTCATTCTCCAAAACTTTGGGGCAAAAGATTTGATGTATTCGGCGTTTTTTTATAAGAAGTAATATCGGAAGCAATCGCTGATATTCGAATATATACCTCTCGATGCCAAAATTAATTCGAATGAAATTAATATTCGAGGCATTCCAAAATTTTTAATCGAATTATATTATTTATGGTAAATTTAATTTTATAACATAAACAATATCAACAACTCTGTAAAATAATGATGAAAATAAAAATAATAAATTTTTTAAAAATTGTTGGTAAATGATCTCGCTTTCTGGTACCGACCCCTAATTTCCATTATATTTGGATCGTACGAGAACATCACCCCCCGCCTAAACAATATATAATAATACGTGTCCAAGCCTATCAAAGATAAGACCAATTATTTGGGTCGAGGCTTCATTGGAACATTAGTCACTTTTGCAATATGTTACACGTAAATAAACAACGTTAATTCATTTGATTTCTTGTATCAAATACACCATCTTTTGTTTATTGTTCTCTTCTGCTTAGATTCATGGCGACCCGCGAGCTACAAAACTTGATTCCAAACCATTAAGATTTAGGAAATATTATGACTAATCTGGACTCGATCTGAACAAGACATCTGATTATAATGAGGGAGTCTTCCAATAGGGGTACTTGTGTACGGTAATTTTCGAATCCGAGGATCTCCTTAAACGAATATAAGTTTCTCATCACTTGGATCAAAACCCAATAAATTAATGTTTGTGGCTTGACTTGACATCACATTTTAATACTACACTTATCTGGGTTATATTATTTGTTTTAAATTTATGAGGAGACTTGTTGATTTGGGGTTGATTTGAATAAATTAATGTTAGTGGCTTGACTTGACCACACATTTTAATAGTTAATACTACACTTGTTTGGGTTATATTATTCATTTTAAATTTAAGTGTGTTTGATATAATTTTCCCGTGAGTCTTGTTAAGTTCTTGTTGATAAATGCATGTTAGGTTTCTGGTTTTCAGAATTTAACGAATCCAAGTTTCCAAATACGATTTCCGTTTTTACCACGAGAAAATCGCTATAAAATAAAAAATACATTAAACTTTACGATGGTAATACTTTTAATATGTATTTCTTATATATATCAACTCTTTCTCTTCTAATTCAAGTCACGGAAACTTGCTAAGATATGAGAATGGTTCGAGTTGAAATTTCACTGTCAAATATGTTACAATATATCGAATCGTATTTTGTACAGTTGGTTCTTTACATGGAAAAGAACCGACTCTAC
This sequence comes from Melastoma candidum, assembly GCA_023653495.1. Lineage (NCBI taxonomy): Eukaryota > Viridiplantae > Streptophyta > Magnoliopsida > Myrtales > Melastomataceae > Melastoma > Melastoma candidum. The sequence continues at coordinate 24,393,919 of CM042890.1, forward strand.
TCGTAGAGGTGGTCAACGATGCTGTAACGAGCATCGGGTCCCTAGGGATGACCGAAACAATATTTCAAGAAACCCAAGAGGCAACAGCATCTCTCCTGGCCGCACAAAGAAAATCTTTGTTGGAGGATTACCTTCGACAATTACTGAGAGCGACTTCAAGAAGTACTTTGATCAGTTTGGATTGATTACGGATGTCGTCGTGATGTATGATCACAACACTCAAAGACCCAGAGGTTTTGGATTTATCACTTTTGATACAGAGGATGATGCAGTGGACAGAGAGCTCTTTACAAGACATTCCACGAGCTTAATGGTAAAATGGTAGAGGTCAAGCGAGCAGTCCCCAAAGAGATGTCGCCAGGGTCCAATCGGAGCCCCTTACGTAGTTATAGTCCTGGTCTGAGTAGAGTTAGCAGCTTCCTCAATGGTTATCCTGAGGGCGGTTATGCTTCATCCCAGTCGGCAACTATGGAGCTAGAGTGGATGGTAGAGTTAGTCCTGGGTCGATTCCCCCCTCTTTATGAGAAGGGAGAGCCGAACTCGAATTCAAGCTATGGGCTGAGCCCAAACTTCAACCCCAACCTTGGTTATGTAAACGAGTCCAATCCTCTGTATGGTGGAATTTCAGGGAGGCCTGCCAACAATGGTCCAATCATTCATTTCAGAGGTAATCCATTACTGAGTCTGGCTAGAGGGAGCCTGTAGGGAAATGAAAGCTTTGGTTTCTCTGCAAATTCTGGTACTCTCAATGGATCCGGAAATGATAATTCATGGATGGATCCTTATGAAAGCATCACAAATCTCTGGGGGTTCCTCTTCTAGCTTGAGCGACAGATTTGTTATCGGAAGCAAGCTTAGTGGTCGAAATTCTAATTCTGGGAGCATATACGAACGTTATCCTGGGAGTTATCAGAAAAACAATGTTGGCATTGGCGTGATTGGGCCACCTTCATCGTATGCCGCATCGCGGGTCGGTTATGACGGAAGTTTGGATCTCTATGAGAATGATTTAGCCTATGGAGACCACCCCGGTTGGGGATCATCCCCATCAAAGACGGAAGATTCTGCCCTCTTAAGCTATGGACTTGGAAATGCAAATACCGATGTCATAGCTAAAATTAATGCTGGTTATGTTGGCTATGGCATGACTACCATCAAATAGAGGTAAACTTCTACACGTCCATTTCATTCTTTAAACTGATCACAGGTGTTGAGTCTTTGTGCTCCTTGTTGTGATTAGTGGATTTGGATGAATCTCTCTATTTATTGCGATAAAATGAGAAATGTGTTCATAAACTTTGGAAGCATAATTTTGAATGCTCTTGAAATAGTTTTGATCCAAAGCTTCGAAATATCCTTCGTTGTCAGCAAAACAACAAAACAACATGAGAGGAAGTATTCGTTCCCATGTTAATACTTTCTTTGTAAAAATAAGTTACACAAGTTTACTTATTTTCACCATGCATTCGTCTTATAGGTACAGGAACATCCTAAGCAGACAACAACAGGCGCGGGCGGCAGGGTGGTAAAGCTCCAGGCAATATTGGGGCAAAACTTCAAGCAATCTTGGAGAAATCTTCGTTTTCAAGACAACGAATCACATAAAAAGGGAGTATTTGTTCCTTAACGAATGCTTTCTTCGCGAAACAGGTTACATGAACTTACTTGTTTTGCCCTTCGGCTTGTCTCATAGGTACGTGAACATCCTAGGCAGACGACGAAGGCGAGGGTGGTAGGGTGGAAATTTTTTGAGCCAAAGTTTCGAAACAGCCTTTGTTGGTAAAACAATGACGACGACAACACGAGAACAATCCTGTGACAAATCTCCGAGCGATCCTGGGGTAAATCCTCGATCGATCTTGGGGCAAATCTCCGAGTGATCATGGACATATCTCCGAGCGACCCTGGGGCATATCTCCAAGCTATCCTGGGACGAGATTGAGCAATCTTAAATAACTCTCGGCTGACAAAATGGCGAATAACATGAAAGGGAGTATATGTTCCTTAACAAAGGCTTTCTTTACAAAACAAATTACATGAACTTACTTGTTTTGCCTTTCGGCTTGTCTCATGGGCACATAAACAACTTAGAGGCGAATGTGGCCAATTGGAAAATTTTCGAACTAAAATCTTAAAACATTGTCAAAACAACGACATACATGAAGGGAGTATTCGTTCCTTGATCAATACCTCTCTATGAAAACAGGTCACCTAAACTCACTTGTTTTTTTTCCTTGGTACATATAGATACAACAACATCCTATCATGCCAATCAAGATAACCTACGAATTAAAGCTTCGAAATAATACTCATGATCAACAAGACAACAAATTACATGAAAATACATGAGCGTCCTAAGCAGACAACAAAGACAAACGATGAAGTTTCAAACCAATGCTTCAGAATAATCTTCGTCAGCAAACTTCTTTATATCCCCAGGGAGTCAACTGGGGCAAAGAACGTTGACAATAAACATGAGGGAGTATCACACAATTATTACTCTCTTCATCAAGCTAAATGAAATTACATGAGCCGATTTCATTTACGTTCTTTGTCTCGTGGGCAGGTATAAGAGCTCCTCACACGAATGGTACACAACTCCTATGACAAAGGTGAGGGTGACAGGGTGGCAAAACTTCAAGGCAAAGTCTTGCCGCAATTTAGTCAAATCCTTCGATTCCTACGGACGAAGATGCACTGACAAAATTATACAAATGGAAGTATCAAAGCTCCACTTCACCTTTCTTATAAATGAAATTACATGAGCAAATTTCATTTCTACTCTAAAAGAACCAAGTTGCACGAAGACACTATTTTTCTTGTCATCTGTTTGATACGTACATGAGCAACCTTATACAACGGATACAAAACCAGAGTAGCCACTTCGTCAAACCTTTGATTCCATCGGACGAAGACGCAATGACGAAACCATACAAAAGGGAAGTACCAAAACTCTACTTCACTTTTCTTATAAATGAAGTTACACAAGCAAACTTTATTCTTACTCTAACAAAAACAAGTCACATGAACTTATTTATTTATCGCCATCTATTTGATAGGTACATGAGCATCCTTACACAATAGACATCAGGCAAGAGTAACGATTTCGTCAACCCTTTGATTCCTACGGACAAAGACGCAATGACGAAACATAATAAGGGAAGTATCAAAGCTCTACTTCGTCTTTTACATAAATGAAGTTACATGAGCAAGCTTCATTCTTACTTTAAAACAAACAAGTTCACTTGTTATCCACCATTTGGCGAGTGTAGGTACATGAACATCCTGTATTACGAACAAAGGCGTGGGCGGTCGGGTGGAAGATTTCGAACCAAAGCTTCGAGATTGCCTTTATTGTCAACAAGGATGATCACATCGAAAGGGAGTATCATCTACACTACTCTCTAACAAATTTCATATTATTCCCAGACGGAGTCATACCTCCATTTCCCCAGCTAGAGTTGGTTACAAAAACCGCATTCCTCAACAAGAGTAGAATATACAAGCATATTCTTCGTCGTCTTTGCTGATCCAACTATTGCAGAGAGAGTCGTTCAAGAGAAGCACATAATTGACGGCAGAAGTGTAAGACAATGACCTCTGTTTAGTATGTTTCTCTATGGCAAGAACCCCGGATGCTGTCTAAGTGTATGCGCGCCTTCCGGCCTAGCACGCGCGTGGCGGTTCAGACGACACGAGGATCCGGGCCCGCTCCCTAATGCCCAACCGGTCGACGTCACGACTCGAGCATTGGACACTGCGGAAGGGAATTGGGTGATCCCACCCTGGGTTCCTAACTGGGCCTGCTCGGGCCCTCGCCAACCGTCCAAGTTTTCCTAAGAGGCGACGGGCGAAAGGCGGAGCATGATCCGAAGAAGAAATTTTCGGGAGAAATCGGGAGCGGCACGTGTCGTCCATTCCTCATCCAAAATGGCTCCGTAAAAAGGTTGTTGTTTAACCTAGGTAAACTAGACGGAGTCGCCACCAACTTAGTTTTGAAAACTGGTTTATGTCGGAAAACCAAAATAGGATTCGGGGATTCCTATTTACTAACTCTTACATTCTAACATGAGAAAAATGAGATGGCGTTTGCTCCAAAAGATTTGTTGTTGTTTAACGGGTGTTGGACTCGATCCGGGCATGACTCCGAATTCATGTCAATGATTTGCGGGTGTTGGACCCGATTCGGGCTTTTCGGGCACGAACTCATGTGTGTTTGTTTGACAAATAACATGCGACGATAAGCCTATGTGCCGAAGGCATGCGGACAGGCACAGACAATTATTGAGATCAAAGGGGGTGGGGAAGGATGGTGACCGTGGGCCTATACACTTAGGCCCATGGCTCGTTACAAGTGGATTTTCTATTTTTTCGGGGTGGCCCGCACCTCCCCTTTTACCTCATGTGGCGGTTGGAGTCGCTTGATGGTCTTGACATCGCATTTTTATGCGCGGAAAGATTCATGCGCCTTCAACAATCTTTCGAGAGGCTAGGGCCGGGACTTTGAAATTTATGCGTCCATTGTACATGCATAGACCAAAAGACGAAGTGTAAGTTATGCGAGATTGTAGCATGTGGAAATTCACATATGTTTTACGTAAATAAAAGAATGATCATGTTCATCAAACACAATGTAATCTAATCATATTAGAAAGAGTTACGCAATCACGAATCACAACGAACACAGATTGCATACAGTACAGAAAACGGATTATAACTTTGGCTAGGATTGTCCGATTCAATCGAAATTTAAACCAACAGATCTGAAACTTAATGACGAGTTTGCATGTTAAATTTTATGAAAATCTAAAGGTGCAATCTCTCAAGATTAAGGAACCAAGGTGGCTATCCAGAAAAGCGGAACAGTTTGCACAAACGGTGTTGTTCCTATCATATCTTCACCCTCGAATGTCCAATCACAGAAAGGTAAAGTGATGAAGAATATGTACGTAAAATTTCACATGGATCCAACGGTTGGATCGTAAGAAATACATGTGTAAAAGTTTAGACCATTTTGTAGACTCAGTCTGACTTCGGCCGGGTAAAGTTCGGGGAAGAAAAATGTAAAACTTTACATCCTCAAAACGAAAAGAAGTGAATAACATGTCAAAATGACGGAAGCGGCTAACGGTACGTACACGTAACCGTTACGTTGTTTACTAAAATTGACTTTTTTTTTTAGAAAACTTTACTAAAAATCGACGTTTTTTAGTAAAATCGTTAGTAAATTACTAAAAAAAATTAGTAACCATTACTAATTTTTCACTGTTTGACCTTTCGGAAAGTTACTAAACTACGTTTAGTAAATCGGCGGGAAAATTTACTAAACTTTTTAGTAACCGTTTACTAAAAATATCGGTGATGTCGCCACTTTTTTAGTAACCGTTACTAAAATTTCACTGTTCAAGTTTAGTAAACGGTTACTAAACTTTTTAGTAAATATTTCCTCCGATTTACTCAACGTCGTTCAGTAACTTTCCGAAAGGTCAAACAGTGAAAAATTAGTATTGGTTACTAATTTTTTTTAGTAAAATTTCTATTTTTAGTAATTTTTCAGGTACGCCGTCGATCGATTTTAGTAATGCTTTACTAATTTTATAAGCGAAATTAGTAAATTACTGTGTAACATAGTAAAGTCGTTAGTAAATTACTAAAATCTTCATTTTTTTCGTAATCGTTTACTATTTTTTGAACGAAATGTTATGAAAATTTAGTAATCGATTACTAAACTTTTTAGTAATTTACTAAATAGAACAGTACATTCCGAACCTACTGTCAGTGTGAAATTATCATTTTACCCCTGTGGTAAAATTACAAATAGGTTCGGTTTTAGGTTCGGACTGAAAATTCGTAAACGATTTTCCCCCTTTTCTTTAGTAACCGACTGTTCAAGTTTGGTAAACAGTTACTAAAAAGTTTAGAAAATTTTTTCGCCGATTTACTAAACGTAGTTTAGTAACTTTCCGAAAGGTCAAACACTGAAAAATTAGTAACGGTTACTAATTTTTTTTAGTAATTTACTAATCATTTTACTAAAAAACGTCGATTTTTAGTAAAGTTTACTAAAATTTTCGTCGATTTTAGTAAACAACGTAACGGTTACGTGCACGTACCGTTAGCCGCTTCCCAAAATGACTGGGATGAAATGAAGAACACATCTACAAAATTTGGCAATGATCCAATGGTGGGATCTGCCGTTATTACATAAAGAAAAGGATTGCAACATTCAGCAGACTTTACTCAGTATGCAGTCTGTTCGCGAGATTGTTTCGTACTATGTTAGAAACTTCAACGGTTGATATATATGTTCATAGAACCGTCTTGAAGTCTTATTGAAAAATTTGAGTAAGATACAACGGTTAGATCTCTCGGAACTTCCCCGGAAACGACAATGCAACAGGCTGTCCTGCTGCGGCCAGCGAAAGTGGCGGCCGTTTCGGGGGCAATAACCCGATCCTCGATCAACAAAAAATTAAAACAAAAATATCCCCAAGATCATTACTCATTGTAGATCATTTAACCTTTTGGGTTCGTGGTTCGAAAACGTCCGTAACCTCTTCGAAAAATCCAGCTTTTGGAGGCGTTCTCATAGAAAACAATTGAAATAGAATGCCGGGAGATGTCCCGGCACTTCTGTGCCACAAATGAACGTAAAATCGATCCCCAAAGCTACTGTGAAAGCTTTGAGGTCTAAGAGACATATGAAAATGCGTTTAGAGTGAGTTCAAATGATTACGACCTTTTTCCGCCGTGATTTAATACCGGAGGAAGGTGGTGTGCCGGTTGTCCCTTGTCTGTAACTTCGGCTGTCATGATCTTGTCCGAAGGCTCGTTCCTCACCCCATAGTGTGTGTGATAGTCCAAAGAAGAAAGCGAACGACGGAGGGAGGGTGTCAGCTGGTAGGCTGGTTGGGAGGCTTTGGCTCGTTAGCACTGGAGAGAGGGAGTCATTGGCTCCGATTTCTGTTTGTACGTCAGGGAGGAGTTGGCCTCCGGTTGTATGTAGAGGGAGGAGGAGTCGGCCTCCGGTTGTATGTAGAGGGAGGAGGAGTTGGCCTCCGATTGCCGGAGGGGTGGAGCGTCCAGTTCCCTAGAGGAGAGGATGAACCTCTTTGGGTCTTTGGAAGGAGAGGATTTTTAGAGATCCTGATTGATTTTTTTTACGTGTGATTATTGTTTAATTGGAGATCGTATGAAGGGTATCGTTTGATTGCAGATTGTGCCTCTGATAGGGGATTGGGAGATATTTTTTTTTAAGGGGATGCGTGTGAAGAGAGGAATCAGGGGAAAAAATCTGCCCCAAAATCTTGGATTGATCGGAGAATTCTACAATCAAATTATTTCCCTCTTGAATTAAATTTTTGATTGAATGTGATTTTTTCATGATTTTTCAGGTTTTCAGGATTTTATGTGATTTTATATTATCCCCTATTTTTATTTATTTATTGTTTTTATTATTATTAGTTAAAATTTGGGGTATTACACTAAGACATTGCTTCTTTCGATCGATGTTCTTCGTCTCAATCTTGTGGAAACACCTCCAAGTACCAGTTACTCGTAGTCCCAGCGATCCCCGACGTGTTCGCCTTTCGGCTTGTCCAGCTAGTCACTTCCGGAACGAACACAGTGTACCGAGTCCCCCATAAAAACGCCCCTTCCATTGTCCCGGGCGATGTTGAAACTTACCTGATGACTACTTTCTCTCTAAGCATTGCCTTTCGAGGCAAACACATTCACTGTGAGCTTATGCTCGGAAACGATCTCAAAAGACATAAAACCCACAATTACCTTGTAGTCATCACCCGCCAAGTCATAGCCTATAATATGGAAAGGTTGTTACTAGAAGATACTAAAATTCAATTACAATAAATTTGCTGACGTGGGTTATGGAAAAGTAGGTCGGGACAATAAATTAATACACAAATACAAGTAGGATAGAGAAACAAAAGCATGAATCATGAACAAAATAATAAACGAAATGTAAATTGAAACAAGGGAGAGGGAAAATATTTGCGAAATCCTTCTATCCATGTCTGGAGTCGTCCTCAAAGACCCGTTTTGACGAGAAAAAGCTGGAAGACTTTAAGTTGCAAGAATCATGTAGGTATCGTCAGTGATGAGGGACTTGATGGACGGAGTTAGAACCATCATACTCCTTGTTTTACTCTTTTGTGAGAGTATATTTTACTTGGTATTGGTAGACTTCGACATCTATATTAATTTATTGTCCCGGCTTAATTTTTGGATCCTCCATGTGTATAGAATACATAAATTCTGGGACACAGGCCTTTAAATAAACTAAGGAGCATGGACAAAGAAAGGCCTTCTTGATCGAATCAAATCAGTGGATCCAAGCAAAATGCATTAAGCGAAGCAAAGGATAAAGCGAGTCCCGGCGAAGGACATAAAGCGAAGTTATCCAAATGATGCACCTGAAGCGAAGCTGATCTGGTGAAGGATAAAGCATAATTATCCAAGCGAAGCACATCAAGAGAAGTCGATCGAGCGAAGGACATAAAGCGAAGTTTCCAAGCAGAGCGTAGTAGTAGACCCACCAAGGGAGGATATGAGACACCACTTAAGGGCACCTGGCTGGTCCAATCTACTCAGAAGGAGGATGTGGGTTCGTTTGAAAACATGTGACGCCTGAAGAAATGGAGATTACTCAATAAGATCACGCTAATTTTCTAGAAAGGGGATAGGATTAATATTATAAATAGGATCTTTTAGGTCTTGTTAATAGGCATTCAACTAGAAACAGTTGTTAGTCTCGTTTTCTTTGATCATCTGTGTTTGTACTCATCAATGGCATTTGGAAGTTTTTGTCTTACTTAAATGCTTTTGTGCTTGGTTTTTGGATTTGTTATTCACGTGTTTCTCTAACGAGGATGAAGGATAAATCCCTCCTTCGATTGAAACTTAGACTCCACACGTTCTTGCCAGGGGTGAAAGGTCAAGCCTCCTTTGACATGAATCATTCATTCTAATCCTTTGACTTGTCGAGCTCAGCGACCACAGATTCAGGCGCCTCGACTTCATCGTCCATTATCGCCGCCACCTCCGCCTCCAGCACCGGCGTCATCCACATCCGCGACCAGCCCATCCCCGCCGTTGTCGACGCATGCCCAAGGTAGCACCAGGAGCCAACTCCCAAATTGGAGCTTTACAAAACGCGTACTGCAGCGAAAGCTTCGACACGTCCTGCCTCCCTCAGCCTTTGCCGACGCCGTCCATCAACAGCCACTCCACCCCAGGTTCTCGGCGTCCTCAGTTCTGACCTTAAAGAGCTCCAAAACACCGACGACCAGCGGCCTCTCCTCGCCCCCGTCGCCCCACTAACCAAACGCGCAACCAATGCTCGTCTCTTGCGGATTCGCTCAGACAAGGACGCTCGATTCCCCCCAGTCTCCGATGGTCAAACCCTCCGCAAGCCTCAAAATCAGGTTGCTCTCGACGAGCCAAAGTCCCTCAGACAATCTACTTTGCGATGGCGGCTCCTCTTCTTCAAATGCTAGCTGCCTCGTCTCGCCGGTCCTTCCTCTCACCGTCACAGCCATGTGGTCTTGCCTTCCGCAGAGAGCTGTTTCTTTTTCCTCTCGTGTGCAATCCCAATTGATTTGGTTGGTATGAATATTTTAATTAAAAAACTCAATTTGATTGATATTTCAATTTTATCCATGCATGCTTACGAGAGTTTCGGTAAAACATTGATATAGTTCGTGTGCTCTTAATCAAACTTCGATATTTTTCAATGGTGCTCATTTATTATTATTATTATTGTTTAAGTTATTTTTCTAACCAAATATGATTATTTTTGTCTATTCAAATTATTATGATATCTTACTTAGACATCATTTTATCATTTGCTTTACAGAAAAAAAAAGAACGAGAATTCTGAGAAGACCATAAAAATGGACAGCGAGGGAATCAACTGCAACCGAATCTCCACAGGCACATGGGGCTTCGACAATATGATTAAGTTTATTAATGACATAATAAATTCAACAAGGGTTCTGGCCTCAGAACACGAACTCAAGAGTAAACTCGTTGGAACGGCCTCATCCCCCTCTCATTCCCACCCCGATCTCATTCCCACCCCGACTGGCAGAAGGTTTCTTTCTTTCTCTTATTCCTCTTCTTCCATTATCTTTTCTTAACGATGTGTACTTTTTTTCTTCTTTTGAAAGGCACGCGTCAACAATGACGACCGTTGAATCTCCAGCGAGCTACCCCGGCGATCTCCCGGCGCCGCAACCGTTCCCGACCGCCGTGATAGCCTCAATTGCTATCTTGGCGGTTCTTTTTATTGCATTTTTCGCACTTGTACTGTGGTACAAGTTCATGTTCGTAGGTGACAACCAGGGTGCCGAGCAGCCCCAGCAGGTGGCCGACCTTGGTGATCTTCAGGAGGTCATGTCTGAGGCTCCCTACCCGGTGACTGATGAAGAGGAAGAACATCCGCCGGTGCCCTTCTCTATCGGCTAAAACCAGTTACGGTAGTAGTTTATCATTGGTTGATGTGTAGCTGAGAATGAGATGTACTTAATGTCGATGATCAGTGTAGCTCTGTCTTGTCTAGTGTTTTAATTAACATGGTTAATTTATGTCACGATCAGTCTAATGGACAAAGAATGCTCCTACATTTACTTCAACCTCAACAAAATGCCGCTGGTCGTCTGCCAAAGGGAAGAAACCCCTTTCCTTACATTGCCCGACAATGTCCAGCTCCCCTTGTCAAAATCCGACTGTGCAAGTCGTCCCTCAGCACCTTGTTTCCTTCCTAAAAAGAATTTTTGTGTTCCCTTGGCAATAATAACTTAGTCCCCAAAGAAATGAATTACATATATATCTTTATTTCATGTTTATTTTTAATAAATTACATAGCTAGCAACAATGACGGGGTTGAATCTCCCCGGGCGATTTATAGCTTGTTTCCCATTTTCTTTTTATAAATAAATCGAGAGGAATAATTAATTATTAATGTGTTTTGGAGCTGTGATTATTGAAATAATTATTTTGTAATAAGGTAGGGTAAAAAATATTATAATTAAATGTCATAACAGTTGGGTGCGCATGTGCCCATTCAAAAGGGAAAAAAATATTAATATGAATAAAATTAATTTAATTGTAGCTTTTAGCTTAAGATGGATAAGACAGTTTATTTATTTATTTTATACTTTTAAAATATGAGGTTCTAAAATTAAAATAAAATAATTATAGCAATGGCATATTGAAGTGAAATAACTTCAAAACATTTAATGGATGAATCAGGCAGCTAGTTTCAAAAAATAAATCCAATTAATTGTGGGGATATGTTTTTCTAAATTTGGATTGAGAAAAAAAAGTAATGTTTGTGTTTTTATGTAGCTACAAAAAGGAGGAATGGACCATATATCTTTTTTTTTAAACCCTAAACAACCATCATAAGTGTAAAAATTTAAAATATTGGAATCTCGAATCCATAATGTCAAAAGATTACAGATCATCCAATTGCTTTCCAATAGATAAATGAATATACACATTTTTCTTTTAGAGTAGTGTAGAAAGGAGCCATGGATTTGAACAAGTCATATATGCCGTGTTTGTTGTGTTGTTCATAGTCCTTTCATCAAAGTCATGAACTCCGCCAAGATCATACACATGAAGATGAAGTGTTCGATCGATGCCAGACAGTCTTGAATAAACCACGTCTATTTGACATAGAAGTGATGAAGGTCGTGTTCATTGCAGAAAACATCGGGAAAAGTGAGAGACTGCGTCAACATATACAAACCGCAGGCTCCAGATCATCCATCCTCTGTTGATGCAGATTGGTTATTCCTCTTCAAAAGACGAAGCAGCACAGCGGGTATCTTCTCTTTTGGATAAGGATGCCCTGATGGGACGATCCCGATCCTAGGAACAAATAAACAGCCACATAATGTATTCGAGACAATAGCCCGCGTCTTTTCCACTCATCTCATATACATTTCATCATCGGTTAAGCTCACTGGGATTTCTGATTACTTATTCCCAATGTTTCGACCTGCATTGCCAAGGATTTGTACAGGCCGACAGTCCGACTCGTTCTCCGAGGAGGACTCCAGACATGGTGAGGAGGTGGATGAACTGGTGCTTGTGCTTCTTTCTAATTATATAACAATATTGATTTATTACCACTTCTGGACCATCGAAGCTCCGAAACTGACCAATCTAATGAATTAGAACATATTCCTCACCAGACCAATATTTATAATTAAAAAATTGATATGTGAATAAATAAATAAATAAATACGCATATGGATGTGATATGGGAATTACTCGTGGCTTTTGTGATACTGCTTAATTAGTTATTCAATTAATTAAAAAAATTACTATGAAGAAATGAATCGTTTATACAAACAAAAAAAGCCATAATTTATTTATTTTTATAAGATTAATACATAAATTGGTTAAAAAAACATTCGCCATTTGTATTTCTGGCTAATATGACAAACATTAATAGGCGGAATCAATTATTGTACAAAAAACTATCAAATCATGTCGTCCAAATCAATCCCAAAAGTTTAATCTCATTGAATAAAAATAATAATTGAGGGAAATAATTTTTTTTTTCTAAATTTGGATTCAGAAAAAGAAAATAAAAAACCAAATTAGTCTTTATGTTGGAAGAATAAAGTTATTGACTTATTTGTTTATTTAGAATATTTTTTTGGCGGAAAGGATATTTTAAGCCATAAATGAACCATATTTCTTTTCTTACCCTAAACAACCATGTAAATTTAAGACATTCGAATCTCGAATGGCAATGTCAAAAGATTATAGATTATCCAATTGCTTTCCAATATATAAACAAATACACACCTTTTTTGTATTGTGGTTTAAAAGGGAGCCATGGATTTGAACAAGGCATATGCTCTGTTTGTTCTATTGTTCATTGCTTCGTTTCTTCAAAGTCATCAACTCCGCCCACTCGAAGATGAGGTGTTGACGACATCAGGAAAAGTGATAGACTGCGTCGACATATTCAAACAGCCAGCTCTAGATCATCCTCTGTTGAAGGATCACAAAATTCAGGTTTTTATTTATTCAATTTGTTTGTTTCCTTCGCATCATTATAAAAATTCATAGGGACAATTCCATGATGCAGATGGGTGATTCATCTTCGAAAGCGGAAAGCGGCGCAGCGAGTATCTTCTCTTTTGGACAAGGATGCCCTGATGGGAAGATCCCGATCCTCAGAACAACTAAAAAAGATTTAATCAGAGAGAAATTACTTCCGCGCTTAGATTCAGCCTTCGCTCAACCTTTCGCCGGTCGTACCAGTGTAAGTTTTCTTGTAGGACATATAATACACAAGCATTATTCAACAAAACTGAAAGTATATAGGAGGTGTCCGAATTCCCTTTCTGTCACTATTTTTTTTTATCTTGTCAATACATGCCGGTTTTATTCCATAAAACATCATTCAGCGTGCGGGAATAGAACTCGTCCGAAATCGCTACTACGGAGAGCACTACTACGGTGCCAAAGCAGTGATAAACATTTGGTCTCCAGAGTGTAAGGGCGACCAATTCAGTGCATCCGTGATTCGGTTAGCTAGTGGCCCTGAAACAGGCGATACTAATGGTATTTACATCGGATGGGCAGTAAGTTTCCTTCCTTACATAATAATTTACGTAATCTATATTTTTCAATGACATCAATCGACATTGCAACCACAGGTTTCTCCGGCGGTATATGGAGATGATAATGCACATCTTTTTACCTTTTGGAAGGTAATTGTTTCATATTATTGTATCATATTATAATTTTTCATTCACGCTCTTCAAAGAGTGACTTCTATCCAGGGGGAAGGATCGACAGGATGCTATGATATTCGTTGCCCCGGTTTCATTCAGACAGATAAGGGAATAGTTCTCGGAGATGTTTTTAATAGGACTTCGGATTACGGGGGAATTCAGCAGCAAGTTGATGTTCACATTACCCAGGTAATGTGTCTCGAGTAATGTTTTATAGCTTTACAAAGAAAACCCTAACTAAGAATTGGATATTGTGCGTTTTTGCAGGATCCCATCACTAAGAATTGGATACTGAGTTTTGGAATTGGAAACGAAGAAAGGCAAGCTGGATACTGGCCAAAAGAACTGTTTCCTCAGATGGCGGGCGGTGCGGCAAATCTGTCTTTCGGAGGAATCACGGTGCATGGGCAAGGCACGAGTCCCCCGATGGGAAGCGGGTACAAGCCGGACAGAGATGAGAGGCACTCTGCCTTCATGAACAAGATAATGTTCTCCGGAAATTATTCGGAATTCCGTGCGCCCTTTGACTACGAAATAGACGAGGTTTTGGACAATAAAAACTGCTATGGCCTGAACAACCTTGGAATGACTGACAACTTTGGATACTTCGTCCTCTTCGGTGGACCCGGAGGACCTAATTGTTGAAAATAAAAATAAAAATTATGAAATAATATTATTTAAAGGAGGAGATAATTTCATGTCTGAATCTTTTATTTTTTTCCATCTATTTATGTCGTAATCTTTAATGACAAATCAAATCGAAGCACTTATCGACTCTCTTTATTTTAGGATTGATATTAGAGATTAAAAAAACACAAAGACAACTAAAAATTAATAAATAGATAAGAAAAGCATTAATTCTCGCCCTTCAGAGACTGGCAGGAGAGAAAGAAATATCAAGAAAATCGTCAAAGAAGCTGGAAAAAGGTGGTACTGAATTAATCAGCCGCTATGTTGTCGACACAAGGAGTAGTTGTGCATCTGAATCTCATGATTTGGACCACAATGTCGTCGGATCTGTCAACCATTATGACTAATCGTTTGTGGTCTCTGAAGAAGAAATCGCCACCATTAATCTTCGAGCTTACCCCGCCGATTTCAGTACCTATGATCTATCACCCTTAAAAGATCAGCATGAGATATATATGATGCCATCGGGAGAATCGTCAGGCCAAAAATAGCCTCGTGGAAAACATAAAAGCGAGCGAATGTGGCCAAAAGTAGCAAACGAATAAGTTTCATTGTAATGACATTGTTTTGGTTATATAGTAGTCCTCATTCAAATGTTGTGCAACTCCAGGGTCGAAAATATTCTGCACCAACCACAACATCAATATAACTAACCATACCGAAGCCGCAAAAAGTGAAAAGATCTTCGCAAAGCATACATACCTGAATGGAGAAAGGAGGGAAGAATCAATGGCGGGAGTGCCGACGGAGGAAGGCTGCCGTTGGAGGGTCGGGCCTTGATCTTTGCTGCCCTCTAATTTTATCCCTTATGCCCAAAAACGAAGTTCTATGGGGATTAAAAATTGTTATTAGTAGTAGAAGTGATGGGGTATATTATGATACTAAAACTTGGGCGATTTATAATCGTGGGTAGGTTTAATATGGTAGTAAGAATTTGTGTTGTGGATGTACTATAGTAATAAACAGTTTGTTATAGTAGTAAAAAAAAATATTGTTCATTATCATAATAAATTCACAATTTCTACAGCTAATAATAATTTCAAGGCCTAATAAGCTAATACATGTTGTCGTTTTTGTAAATTTTTTCATATAGTCAAACGTTTAGAAAATTTCATCCTGTAGCAATAAAACTCATTAAAGAAAATTTTAACTTTTCAAAAAATTGAAATTAGTCCCCCTAAATCTAGAAAATTACGATAAAAGTGCTTCTAACTGGTGTTAGTCCCAGAGTCTAAAGCTAAGTATATTTAGAATTAGCAAAGTTTAAAGTAATTATCTATACAAGGGAATACAAAAAGATTGAATGCCTAACAGGAGAAATCATAAACAAAATCGTAGGCTCTGTGAAGAAATAAAGATGTTTGAAGGGGTTTATGGAGATTAAAGCGACCTCCGAGCTCAGTAGTTCTGTAGGACAACCAGTCAAAAACCTAAAACTGTAATGAAGAAATTCCAAACAGGGCCGAGATAAAAGTTCAGACAAATATATATGGTATAAGCTGCTCCTTTCTTTCTGGATCCTCAGTACGAGGTGCAACTATGAACTCATCAAGTGGTGAGTTACCAAAAGATCTAAAAAATGTCTTAGGTCTGGTAGAAGAAACTCCAATTAATCTGGGAAGCATTCACTAAATTTGTGGCTACGAAAACGAAAATTTAATGGCCCGATTATCCCTATAGAAAAAAAAATCTGAATTTATTTCTAGAGATAACGTTCTTAAGCTTGTAATTTACCTCAAGTGCTTTTCGAGGCATTAATTGTTCTAAAAAGATCTACTTTGCGATGGCGGCTCCTCTTCTTCTAATGCTAGCTGCCTCATCTCGCCGGTCCTTCCTCTCACCGTCACAGCCATCCACCTCGTGGTCTTGCCTTCCGCAGAGAGCTTTTTATTTTCTCTCGTGTGCAATCCCAATTGATTTGGTTGGTATGAATATTTTAATTAAAAAAAAATCAATGCATGCTTACGAGAGTTTTGGTAAAACATTGATATAGTTCGTGTGCTCTTAATCAAACTTCGATATTTTTCAATCGTGCTCATTTATTATTATTATTATTATTTAAGTTATTTTTCTAACCAAATGTGATTATTTTTGTCTATTCAAATTATTATGATATGTTACTTACACATCATTTTATCATTTATTTTACATTAAAAAAAACGAGTTATTTGGTTTTTCCTCTATCAAGTGGGACTCGAAAAGGAGCAATCTTTAACCGCCGTAACCGTTGTAGTAAAATGACACACACACACACATATATATATATATAATATGTGTCTTTTTAACAAATGCGTCGGTGAATTTCAAAATATTATTTTAAATTTAACATTATATCAACAAGTTCATATTAGTGGCAAAGTATTCCAAAAAGGGGGCCGCAATCAAGTGTCTAAAGTCCTTATTATAATTCAATAGGTGAAAATTTGTGATTCGCGTTTTGGCCCACTCTTCTAACGATAGTTGTAAAATATTTGTTTTGTTTTTGTTTTTTCTTAAATATCACACACACATATATTATTTAAAAGCAATCTTTACAAATATTTCCTTCCTTATATATAATATATATAAATATATATCTTCGTCGAAGTTAGCATTTGACTTTGGTCTATTATTTTCCAATCGGTTGAAAAAAAAGGAAACGATTTCAAAAACTTCACAAAATATATAAATCCTAGAATTATTACTTTTGTTTGATTAAAAAAAGAGAAAAAAGAGGGAGGGAGGGAGAGATTTTAGGTGGTTATTATTATTATTATTATTAAATAAAGTTTTTCTACAAAACCCTCTGAATGGCCTCATCTCCTAAACCCCTTTCCGTCCCATGGGCTCGGGCCCCCAATTGTCCGACCAACCCGTATGTTATTTGAGTGGATTTGGATATTATAATTTATCGGATGGATCGGATTTGACTATAATTTTTAAACCCGATCAAATTTTGGGCCGAATTTCGACAAATAAAATAATAACCTTACCCGACCAGCCCGACTGATCAAAAGGGTTTTTATTTTTGTTTTATACTTTAGTTTATTTTTAAACTCATATTTTTTGTTATGTTTTATTTTTTATTATATTGAATTGGGCTTTTGGGCCGGACTTGGTTTTAGATAAAAATTTTAAACCCGATAAACCCGACCCGAAGTTAGGGTCTTGACGAGTTTTGATAATGAATAAAAATGTTTGACCCGAATAAATCCGGCCCGAAAATACCCGAACCCGCCCATTGAACAGGTCTAAACGGATCCAACGAATCGTTAATTTAATCAAAATCTCCTTTTGGGATAACGAACACACTTCGTCTTTTCAATTATTTTTTTATGGAGATGGAATTAAACATGGAATTTATTTCCCATAAATCTTTTTAATTTTTAATTTGTCCCATTGGCGAACCCAAGTACGACGAGCCGTCGAAGATCTTGGATTCGCCACATTGGTGCGATGTGATGGACCTGGGTCATGTAGACAACTATGGAAAAATAATAAAAAAGCAAAATGTCAAAGTGTGACCAATATAATGAATTATTGGCACATCTCTTACTAAATTGAATTTAGTGGCAAGTAACCTTTTTTTTCGTGTGAGTTGGTAACTAAATTGAATAGGGAAGGAGGAGATCATGGGCATGGGAGCTGTCGAGGACCGTAAACGAGCTAACCAAATTGGAGGACCTCGTCAATAATTTGTTGGCTTGGAAGTGTTAGAAATGTTTTGATGATGAGCCTGACCTTCTGTGTTACAGAAGTCAAACATTTTATTCTACAGAAGCATTTCATGTTGAAGTCTTTCTGTAAGAAATAATTTTGCGATTAATTAATTATTTAACCATTAGTTAATCATGAATTAATTAAGATTTGATTAAGATGTTATCTAATCAAATCAAATAGATTTCGTCTTCAAATAAATCCATTAGAAATAATGTTTCTTATAGAAAGAAATATAATTTTCTATATATGGAAATGTTCTAAAGTGATCTTATACTACCAACTGTTATATGAAGTTGCTAATCATAACCCTCTTTTAGATATATTTGTTTTTTGTCTTGAACAGAATGGAGTCGATCCTTACCTTTATGGAAGATGATCTTTGATTATCTCCATATACAATCTGGAAAGTATATCATAATCTTATCCTAATTAATTTGATCGATTTCTTTACTGAATACATGTACTTGTGTATTATTTTTGTACATTAAATTTTATTGTTATCTAATCCTACGTTTCCTTGTTTTACAGATCGTCGGTTTTATATTTTCTTTTTGCGTTTTTACTTCGGTTTTCATGTATAAATAACCACACTCTCCCATAATTCAATCTATCCATTCCCTTTGTAACATTCTTGTATCATTGAGAAGACTATGATCGCTAATAAAGTAAACAAAAGTAAATGAACATAAGAATTCACTAGAACAGCCATCTAACGATGTCCAACATGGTTG
Source organism: Melastoma candidum (assembly GCA_023653495.1). Lineage (NCBI taxonomy): Eukaryota > Viridiplantae > Streptophyta > Magnoliopsida > Myrtales > Melastomataceae > Melastoma > Melastoma candidum. Next base: position 24,412,820 of record CM042890.1, read on the forward strand.
CTACAACAAATTGCAGACCCTCAGGTTGACAATCAAGCAACCCTTCTGGTCATAGAATGATTGTTTGTGTTTACAATTGACCCGAGGTGACTTATTTATCGACCTAACTTGAATAACCAATGACCTAAACACATTAAGCACGTGTTTATTGTTCTAAATAAGACATCGGCGTCGGCGAACACATCACTGTCATCGATGGACCTTTTATCGACCTTCATCTTCTTCAACTTTGACATCATACCTTTGGACGCATCCCCGATGCAGCATCGATCCTATGGTTCATCGACATCCCTGGTCCTAGGCCTTCGACATCCATCGGCTCGACACCAGACTTCGACCAATGCTGGCCCATCACAAGCGCTCCAGGCCTTCGAACCCCATTAGTAAAAGTCCAAAATGTCGTTTGCCATGTAAATAAGTACGATTTAAAGTTCTGACAGTGGTCGCCAAACTTTTACGATAAACGTACATACATTCGGATGCTAGAAATGCCAAAATCAAAAGTACAACACCTGAAAATGAAAGAAAGGGAGAGAAAAAATGCAATGAACAATCCAACTCTTCGGGACTTTGGTGTGACTGTCATGCTTTTTACATCGTCTTGGAACTGTCAAAATACGTGCTTCAAGTCACGGGCCACATTTTCTCGTTTTGGGGACCGATGGAGGGATGCGAGTGTTCGTGGGTCTTCAAGCCTATTAGCAGATTTTCATGCTTGGCAGTTTTCTTGCTCTCACTCGACCCTTCTTGAATCAACATTAATTACTATTTCTCCCGTCTTAATATCTTTATACTCGCTTGACTAAGTTGGAGTTAGCTCGCCCGCCATCTCATACTCGCCTGTGTCGATCATGGGATTAGAAGATTAGCCCCTTTTACTTAGGCCCTAAATTGGACCTTGCCAACATCTAGTAACAATTTAACCACTATCAATAGCATCAAAGTCATACAAGAACTTATATATTGTAATATCTTTTCCATATCTCACTTATACGTCATAATTCTTTTACTGGTAATAATAATTTCGAAACTATTTTTGAAATGAAATATTTGAAATCGTGACTCTGAAACTGTTGAAGGAATTTGAAAAATTAAATATATAAGAAAATTCTTTTTTAAAAGTTACAAAACTCACACAATGCATTCATTGTTCTGTCATGTACTAAATTATCCTGATTAAGAATTGCAGAGGAACCTCCACCTCCTTACATCACAGCATAAAAACCTTAAATCAGATGATCTTCGACAGATCTTTGTCGAGCTCTTGTCCGATCGAATTCTCGAACGCTTTTGCTGGCCGAGTTCCTCTAACAGGACTGCCTTTCAGTGAACCTGATTGCAAGGACATCACTCATTTCCGTAAACAAACATGAAAATTTTTTGGGGTGCCGAGGCAAATCTGAAGCCCCCTGGAAAAGAATATCGCTAAGAGAACAACACACTGCGGGCGTGCAAGGCGTACATTTTACCGTTGGTGTTCTGGTCTACACTTTCTTTTGAGCTATTTCGGAGATGGTTCGCCGGTCCAGTAACTCTTCACGGCCATGAGGATCTTCTCTGGGTTGAATGGCCCGCTCTCGTGGTCCATGATCTTGCTATTCCACCTCATTCCGTCTGTTATGGCCTTCACCTTCAGTAGGACCTCAACTGTGTCTCGGAATATCACCGTCCCTTCGGGCCGGAGGATCCGATCCATCTCCAGCAGGATGTACTTGATGTCGCACCTGGCGGACAAACAGAATGATAGGAGTTCATCATACAAACCGCACAGATTGCAGCAGATGCATTTTGCAGTATTAGTCCTTACCTGTCTTGATAAATGCTGAAGACTCCCCCAGCATGGATGAGATCGTATGTCCTGGGATATGTTGAGAAGGCCTCGCACCAGTCATGGTATGTCCCAATGAATCCCCTTTCGTATATGACGCCGAGCGTGTCGTGGTCGGCATTGGCTGGCACCACGTTCATGACCCATACAGGGTACTTACTGAAGGACGCGGCGAATCCTCCAAGATTTGCATTCATGTCCATGATGTTGCGGAATCGGCCTTGCGTCAGGGGACTTATTATGTGCTTGTAGTAGGTCAATCTCTTCCTCCACAAATCATTGTCCTCCTTGAACTTCTCTGCGGTGATACCCGGGAGAGAGCCACTTCTGATTCGAGGGGGAATAGCAAAGGCACGGTCTGGCCAGTTCTCGAGCTCACCACCTGCCACTTCGTCCGAGCTGCTCACCTCTGGTAATGGGGTTATGCACATCTCCATATCCTTATACCTTCGCACCAACAAATGATTGGATTAGCTGAGCGAAGAAATCATAAGTTCATCAGATCAATTACTCTTAAAGACTTTTTACCAAGCGGCATCGCCATTGTCGCCCTTGCAAATGTGAGGAGTCTTGTAGACGCTCCTGCTCTTGACGCAGTTGATGTGGTTGATCGGTTTCTGCCAGATTGCAAGGTCTCCCTTCTCGATGACCTTCTTCCAGCAAAGGCGCTTTGCTACCTCCTCGATGGAGTCCTGCTCTTGTTTCAAATCCTCTTGTGTCCGTTCCCATCCTCTCCAGTGCTTCTTCCAGTTGATAGGAGGACCCGAAAGGATCCAGTAGCCGCCAGGTCTAAGGACTCTGTCTACTTCTATCAGATATTGACCATCTGCACAAAAAATCATGGCAACAAGGATCACGGGATGTCGATGATTGATCGATGCCCCCACAGTTCAGTTGTTGCATTCTTACTGTAATCTTTCCACGGTATCAGACAGCGAGAACAATGAGCCATATCGAAGGATCTAGCAGGGTAAGGAAGCCTCTGAGATGCCATGATCCCGATCATTGCCGGAACTCCTCGCTCCAACGCGAACCACACCTGCGCCTCGTGGGTGTCTCGAGGGGCGAATGACATGGCCACAACGTCCCTCTTCAGCAGGAATGCACCCCAACTAGCTACCTACACGATCCGTGTCATCTGAAAATCAGATCCGAATCCAATTGTGGAAGAAAGGGAAAGAAAGACACAATGTCCAAGGCACACGTACCCCACAACCAGTATCGATGGCCGTCCTGATCTTCCCACTCGTCAGAGGTATCAACTCCGCAATATCGTCAATGTAAGCATCGGCGCCTCGGGGAAACATGGTACCCCCGCCGGGGAACCTGAAACGTTCGCCCTCGACTTGGATCCAGTTCTGGATGGCCTTCTCGATGCTGAGCTCCTTGTGAGGGATGTTGTCGTACCAAGCGTAGTCCCTGCTCTGAGGCCACTTGAACGGGGTCTTGTAATTGGGCGGGGCAGGGATCATGCAGTTCAGGAGCTCTTCCTTCTTAGGGCAGTGCCGTTCCCGGTACTTCAACTTCTCCCTGTCGAACTTCCTTGCCCTGACAGGGTCCTGGCAGGGTGTGTACTCGCTGAACGACATGTCACAGGGAGGGATGGTCTCGATGGAATCCGTATTATTAAGAGAGATCCGGTGGTGGGCGTCGAAGTCCAAGGAGACCGACGACGACGACACCGATTCCGAGGAACCTCGGGAACCAACCACGGCCGTGTCCTTGGCGGTGCAGTCGACCTTCCTGCTGTAGACCTCGGATCCATTGTTTGGCTCCGGGGTCGAATTCTGCCACGACCCCAAGACATAGAACAGGACGCAGAGGCCGCTGACGCAGAAGATGTAGGTGAGGCGCTTCCTCTTTGTCTCGAGGTGGGCGTGCTTCGGCGATCCGCCGTGGTCCTTCGCCATACCTTCACCTTCCCTTCAACTGCAGCAATTAACATCACATTTTCTCAGATTAAGCAGAAAAAAAAAACAAACAAAAACGACACCACAATCAAACACCCAGTACCATCCAGGCATCATTATCATCAAAAAACCAGAAACCCAGAAAAGGAAAAGCATCAAACAACCAGATTTCGATTTTCCCATCTCGTCATCAAAATCATTCATCATCATTCAATGTCCATACCAGATCTCCCGCCCTCCCTCTCGAAAATAACAACTGTTCCTACAAATTGTAATACCAAAAGAAAGGGAGGAAAAGGACTGATCATAATACCCGGAATCAATTCTTCAGCAACCTGAACAGATTCTTACTTCACTTTTTTCTCCAAAATAAATAATTTTTTTTTTAAATAGTAGTTTCCACAGCTTCTTCGGCTTCAGATGTAAAAAGACAACGGGAGGAAGGCAGCAAACCAAACCACCCAGCGATCCTCAAAGAAGGGATGGGGAGGAGACAGACAAGGAATGAAAAAGTCTACTGAGAAACAAAACAAAAACAACAAAAAAAAAAACAAAGTTTAAATTATTTGTAAATATTAAAAATAACTAAAAGGAAAATGGACTCACCCCCCACTCTCACTAACCAAAGAGGCAAGGAGGAGGACTAGGGATCATAGGAATAGGAAAATGGAAGGTATGGATGATGGATGAACAACAGAGAGTGGGAAAGAAATGAAATGATAGATTATATAACGAAGTATATTAAATATAAAAAATACAACTTAGGAAACCTATTACATGTTAAATTCCTAAATTTAAAGGGCAAACATTTGGTGCATTTGTGTCTGGTATTATCACACTTCCAATTAGAAATAACCACGGCATAAATTATGGGAATCTTAACCCTTTTTATGTACAAAAAAATATGGATTTCACGTCACTTATAAAAAAACATATTTTTTTAACGGATAATAATTTCTGATTCTTTCTTTATATCATGTCACTTATAAAAGAAACCTAATGAATCTTTTGTTTTGGTTGGTTGCTTTTCATTTGGTGGGTGTTTTTTTTTTCTCCATGGGAGCAAGAGACTGATAATATTAATATCCCACGAAGTTTATCAGTAAGATCTGGTTGGACAAGTTGGGTAGGAATAAAAAGTATAAATAGGTGAATGGAAATTTCAATTATTTTTTATAGTTCAAAAGAGATTTTTAATTTATGGGAAGATTTTAAAATTTCACATTATTTGGTTTGTGTAAACTTAGGACTAATATTCAATTGTTTATGGCTTATTTTATTTTAAACAAAAATAATAATTCTTGTAAGAGGATAAGGAACCAAAAATAATTCATGTTATTTTTTTGGGGAGAAATAATGGAGCTAAAAAATGTCTGTATTTGACTTTGAGACACCCCCCGGCGACTCGACGGGTGATTGATTGAATATGAGATTATTGATACCTGAAAGTGACATTATTTCTTTCCTTCAAAAGGGAAGGGACAAAGCCTTGTTAGGGCTTAACTTAGAGAAAATATAATAACATAATAACATATTAGATGATGGATTTATTTAGTATGACTTGTATCTTTACTGTTTGTTTCCAAAGATGGGGGAATTTGTGGGACAAGGAGTTGTTTTAAAAGAGGGTTTGCAAGTTTCAAGACGTAAAACGTAAGTTTTGAATATTTGTATGTAATGTTCGCTTCCTTATTTTTAAAATTTATATCCTTTTCGGATTGATTTTGGAGCGGTCATTCTTATGAAATGTCAAAGTTTCACAACTTAAAATTCTCACGCGGCTTTACAGTATATGAATTCATGTCATCCAATCATGCATAACATGTTACACATAAATTCAGCATCACTTCTCCCTCTAATTTCATCACCCAAAATGCCAAACACAATCATCTTCGTAAAAATCCGAAGGCAGCAAAAACATTTAGATAAATGGCCGAGAACCATTCCTCTCCTTGTCCAACGGCTTCCACAAGCCGGACCAGAATTCGTTGGGCTCCACCACAAAGAAAAGCGTATGAATAGATTGAAATGGGAAGTCTCACCGTGCTTCAGGTGATGGTCACCATCGTCCCGTTCGACAAGATGTTTCTTGTGCCGATCAAGAAATTTAAAACCTAAAACTTAACCGGTCTATTCGAAAATCTTTTTTGATATCTTCCCTATACTACCGATTTCATATTTTAACCGGATTCGATGCTTATCCCAAGTTTTAAATATCAAGCACTTGTTTTATTTAATAAAGGAACATATTTTTTTGGTGGAATTAGAAATCATCAAATAGATACAAATAAAAAATTATTTAATGCAATCAATAAATGAAACTATTATTAAAGTTATTATTTGGGGAGAAATGTTTACGCGGTTTTGGGATGCATGTGGAATGGACTGACAGATGCATCATGGGAGAAAAAAACAGTGACGCATGTTATGGGATATATATGAAAACATCAATTCTGCATAAAAAAAAAACAATATTTTCATTGTACATGAAAATGTATTCGCGACTAATATTTGTGTTTCTTTTATTATTTATTTATTTACATAGCCATAAATTTTTGAAATTTAGAATGATTAGTGACTCTTCTGTAGGATCGGTACTTATTCTACAAAGGTTATTTTTTATTTCATTAAATAGTACTCCCATATGAAATGGATTCAAGTGTTGAAATATTATTCTAAAAGGTTAGTTACTTTAATTTAAAATATAATGAAAATACTCATTTTATATTATTTTATTTTCAAAACCGTTCATCTTATATCGGTTCAAGGTAACTCGTGATGTCTTTCTTTTTACCCCTAGAATCGCTAAATATACTCATTATTCTTAAACTGTACTCATGGAAACCAGGTGCGTTGCTAAGTAACGTTGCTACACGAATTATTTTTGTGAAATAAGGTCCTTAGTTTTAAAATTTCTCGAGTAATGCTCATAAATCGATTTTAAACACCAATTTCACCTTAAAAAATTATAAAATGGGCGTTTAAAATATCGACTTCCTTTTGGGAGGTTAAAATCGATATTTAAATATTTATGTATTTAATTTTTTCTGACAAAATCGACGTTTGAAATCCAATATAAGAATATTAATCAAAAAATTTTAAAAATTTCGCGAATAACTTTACGTCGGAAGAAAACTCCACGTGGAAACTACATAATTAAGTGAATTTCGATGTTCGGTTCGACTACGGTCGTTATATCCGATGCGGACCCATAAGTGATTTATCGGTATTGTTTCTTTAGTTACGAAATTGGAAGGCGTGTTGTTATTAGCCTCGAGATGTTATATCATTTAATGATTATGTCAAGTGTCACAGTGAAGTCCTACGAAATAAATGAGGAGGTGTTTTTGAGAATTGAATGTTGGGAAGGGGGATGACGCACCAATAGTCACTCGAATTAAATTCTGTAAACGTGGCAAGAATTCATTGAAGTCAAAACCCCTCCAAAAAGGCTAAGAGGGGGACTCTGACATCTCCCATTCAATGCATATGAAATAATGCCATTACTAATTTAAGGTTGTCGGCCAAAAGTTTACGTGTGTCATTACGAATTATGGTTCATAATATTTAGAAATAGAATCACAGATACCAATATGTCCCGAAATCGATGCAAATATGTTTAAATGACACGAGCAAAAAAAGGTCATTTTGTAGTCGGGATGGTGCGACGAAAGTTTTGAGAATTCAAGAGAACAAGGTCATTGGATGTCGAGTGGAAGTGTTCCACCGCATTATTTTCCTCAAGGCAAAATACCAAACATCATAAATCATTTTTCCTCGTAACAAAAGTTCCAAAATTTTACGCAAACAATCTCAATCTCCAATGTCTCGGTGGCGAAATTGGTACCCCATTTCCCCTATAAGATTTTTTTAAAAAAATATTTTGAAGTACAGGACAAAGGAAATTAATAACCGAATATAATAAGAAATATTGAAATAATAAAAAAAAAATATTTATTATATAAAAAATGAAAATTACAAGCCCCCGGCCGTATAAAAAGAATTTCTTTCTCTTGTAGTCTTGCCTGCTTAGATTTATTTCTTAAATCTCTACCATTTAAATTTTCAAGAAAGTTCTTTTTATAATAATAAAGGTAAAATATATGTTTATGACTTTAATTTTGAGCCAATTTTCTGTTTTGTCATTAACTTATATAATTTTGCTACCAACTTTTATTTCCATTTTGATTTTGGCCAATCTTGAATTTTTTCTAGTAAAAGCCAAACAAGACTTTAATATAGTTTAACTAGTATCCTATAATAGTGGATTTTCAACCACTCATTTATTCGCCTCATAATTCAATTTACTCGTATTAGCAGCCCCTTAAGAGAACACAATCCGACCTTAATCGATTTTATGTATTTTTTTACAGCATCAGCAACTATCTTCCAAGTTCGACTTTCAATTCACTTGATTCGTCCATAAAAATTTTAAAATAAAAAAATCATATGAAAGGTTTCAATATTATTTTTCATTTTTTATAATTTTTTTCTTTTTTAGTAGATAAATGAAATTATCTATCAAAGTCTGTTTGGCTTACGCGCGATAAAATTCGAGATTGATAAAACAAAACAAAAATTGACGACAAAATTATATAACAAATTAAACAAAATAGAAATTCGGCTTAAAATAGGCGTCGCGCTAAGGGATATAAATAAAGAATAACTTAATTTACCAAAAAAATATTAAAGGCAAAAAACAGAAACATACTAAATATTAAATTACTAAATTTAAAGTACATTAAATAACTATTAATCGGTCCGTCTAATAAAAATAGAGGTAGGGGTTCAGACCTTAAAGTGATGTAGGCTTTTGTTTCTGTCTTCCTAATTTTTCAATTCCTTAGAAACGAAGGAAAACCAAAGAGAGAAAAGCCACACCAATCAGGAAAAGATTAAGGTGATGAATAATTTTGTAGGTCAACAGTGTGTAGTCAATAAAAAATATACTTTATAATTTTATATTTCACCAATTAAATACTAACGAAACATAATATAAACAAATAAGTAAATAAACGTATGGTACTATTATTTTATCTCCTCTACGTGATTATAGATTTTTCATTTTCGTCCTCTCTGCCGACAGCGAGTATTTTAATGCAAAAGTCTATATTCCCGACAAACATCTGCCCAAAGCACATTCTTCCACAAAATTCACAACCACCCCCTCCTCCCCCACTATTAATTTAATCGAAATCATTTTAATAATTGTCTCAGTGTGCATATCACAACCAGTCCGGTCCAATCCAATCCAATCTAATCCAACCCACTACCAACTTTTTTACGAGCAATCTGGGCTATATTTGAACCGAGTCTGAGTTTTTTTAACTCGATTGAGCTCGAGCTCTAATTCGGTGTTAGTGTTATCGAATTGAATTCAAGCTTAGAAGAACTCGGTCTTGACTTGGCTCGTTTTCATTCTTATAGTCACTCCCGCTTCCTCGTAATTTAATCGAAATCATTTTAATAAGTGTCTCAATGTGCTGTGCAGGTCACAACCAGTCCAGTCCGGTCCGATCCGATCCGATCCACTTGTTCCACTTTTTGACGAGCAATAACCGGTGAGATCATGAACTTTCTTTTAGTACAATACGAAGAAAGAACGCTTTTGGGGGTTAGGGTCACGTGAACTTATAGGGGAAAGAGCCCACGCAAATGATTCTCTCTATCCCCTTTATTATTATTACGTGCGGACAACAACCTTGGATGCCCCCACCCCCCCCCCGCAACCTCCCACTTGGTCCCCGTTGCTGGACCAAACTATTGATATTGGCTCCATCGAATTATGTCCTTACCTTGAAAGACGGGACGTGATACTCGGCCGGGCTTCACCATACGACACGCAAGATATGCGAAACGTCACGAACATACGTTCGGAAAGTTAGAATTCGGGTACGAATACAAGATAGTTAGTTACCTTTTGACAAGCATCTAGCAATCAACGCTTATGACCTTCCCCCTTCTATTATGATATGCGGTGATGAACAAGGAATAAATCCCCGAGAAAGTTAATATAACAAGAGCTATTCATATTAATAGAATTCTTTTATAAAATATTACAGTATAGAATTAAATTAAATTATTCATGGAACTAATCGCGGAAGGGGCTAAAGTCCCGTGGATGGGATGTCCCGTTATGTACGAAGAATGACGCCATTTTTTCGTATATACATACGAAATGTGACGCTTTTTCGTGCATTTGACGTAAGCGGAGGCGTAACTTTCGTACACGGGCCGATGGGCTTCATAGATCTTTCATACTTTTGTATGAGTTTGTATGAAAGATATACGAAGCTCATCGACCTATGTACGAAAGTCACATCTACACTTACGTCAAATGTACGAAAAAATGACGTCAACTTTATACACGACGTAGCGTCCTGTCAACGGGACTTTAGCACTTTCCACTAATCACGTATATTTATAATTTGTAAAAAAATTGTATTTGAACTTTAATTCTATTTTTATTTTCATGAGGCAAACTATTTTTGAATTCCGACAATTAGAATTATATCCTTGCACGATCACGAAATGTGAAAATTCTTATCTTTATTTAGATTGTGAAGACGAGAATATTTTAATTTATTATTATTATTATTATTCTTATTGTTATTACTTCATAAGTGTATCCGACGGGTATTTGAAGAATATCACAAAAAGTATCCAAATTCGAGCATCGAACACGGATATATAATCCTAATCTAAAGTAAGCGCGAATAGTAGGAATTCGCGTGCTATGCCGACACTAACGTTTATCGACTAATGAATACAACTCTCCGATTAACTAACGTTTAGCGTCACATTAAAGATGAACATGACTCAAATCCGATGGTAGGGAGACAAAGATAATGTCATTTCTTGGTTCACCAAAAAAGATGAGGCAAAAGAGGCACATTGTATGAACCCCACACTGCTACCATATGGGCAATATACCTTTTTTTATCATGTGAGTGCTTGTCAGATTAAAGGTTCCCATGCAATGTACTTCTCTGCCCCATATTCTTCTATCCACATGAATTGGAATATAATATCGACTTTTTCTGTATAAACTTTTATTAAAATCTTAGTATAGTTGGTTATTGTTCACGTAAGTAAACTATTCTGGGCTTGTTTGGGCTCGTAGTCAATAACCATACCGTAGGGCTAGAAGATCAACAGGTGAACGAGGAAAGAGGAACATTCGAAGGATGGTGGTCGTGTGGGTCGAGCGTTGCATTTAATCGAGTGAAGGAGATGCCATCGAATGACACAGTTGACGAATGATGGTCCAGTCGAATGTGATGGTTGACAGACGATATAAGCACGTAATGGGATACAAGTGACGATTACTTAGCGGTGATTTTTCGTTTGTTTATATACTGGGGTAATACGGATGGTAATAAGAAAAACAGACAATCCCTTAGGACCCACATACAGTTATTTGGTTATCTTTAAGGTGTTGTAATCGGATTGAATCAATCGCAAATATGTTATTTGATCTTGTTAGTGTGTAACGATAGCATTTTTTTTTGTATATCGCACATGTTGGTTTATAACATTTTATATTTGTTCATGTTTATTCCTTATTTAAGTTCCATTTCCTTCTTTCTCCCGGACCACAAATAACGTTCATCTAAGATAATGAGCAATTCATAATTTAACGTTTGTTTATTCCGGTGGAAACCCAATCTACTTTTAGTAAATGATAAGAATAAATCATATGCCCTCAAAAATATCTATGACTCTCAGAGAGTTCGATCCTAGCCTTGGATGAATGCTGAAGACATGCTTAACACATGCAAGTCGGATAGGAAGTGGTGTTTGGCGGACGCGTAAGTAACACGTAAGAACCAGCCATTAGGAGGGTAACAACGGCCGCAGACTATCCTTCCCTTAAAGGAAAGTCACTAGTGTTAGAAATTTATAATTTGGGCTTCCATTAATTGTTTATTTTTACTTTACTTTAATTTTATTTTATTTTATTAACGTATACTTTATAAAACAGGATGTGACATAAAATAATGCATGAAATCCCACTAAAGTATCGCGATCACTAAAATTTATGGGATATGCACATCTTGTTTGTTTAATGTAGCTTACAATTGGGTGTAGGCTATTTTATAAACTATATCCATTGATGGATGGGACACGGCTAGGTCCAAACAAACGCTTCATAAAAGAAATCCTTTATTAGGTTTTTTGAGAGTTACCCTCACAGAGAGTAAATTTTTGCCAATTTTGCATCCTCCATCAAGTGCAGTCGTACGGGAAGGAAAATGGGAAGAAGATCTACGCCGCTCATGTTTCTCTTTTTAGATTTACGACATGGCAAATACGGGTACTTTTTATTTTTTCTTGATCTTTCTCGATGACCGTAAATCTGCGTAATTCATCCAGTCTTTCGTCGTTTACTTTGTTTGTTATTTCTGTGTTTACGTGAATTTCTCACGTATAATATTTGAACAGATTACGTGGATTTAGAGAATCATTTTGATACTGTTTGAATGTTGTTTCTATTTTCCTGCCATCATCAGTTGATTGTGTTTTACCTTGATTGTGAACGAAGAACTGAGGCTAGGGTTATCTGGATTATCGTTATTATTAATATATATATAGTAATAATATTAATAAACAACTGAAATTAGGGTGACTTGGGAGAGTCTAGGCCCAAGTGGGCCTGGCCATAATCAGCCCAATTTGGCTGTTTAAAAAAAAAAGATTAAAGACCTTATCTAAGTGGGTCAGGCATCGAGCCCATGTTGCTGGCCTGGGCCTGGCCTGCGAGGCTGAATCGGATTTTTCAAAAAAAAAATAATTTAATTATTATATTGTCCTGGTTCAAGTGGACCGGGTCTAGCCCAAATGGGCTAGCTAAGACCAGATACCAAAAAAAGGCAAGGACGAGGTTGTGGGCTTAGCCCACCCCATCATAAAGGGGTCAGCCCTTATGGTAGGCTATTAGCTGACCGTGGGTCCGTGCCGGTTACCGGTTGTCAAGGTCAGCGATCCGCGGTCAATGGTCAAACTTTGACCAAAAAATTAAAATTAAAAAATTAAAAATTAATTAAATATTAGTTACAAATATTATAAAGTAATCATTTTAATTTTAGACTCGTGGAAGGACATATAAAATTATCCAAACATTAGTAAAGGCTCACATACAATCTTTTGATGTGACAAACGTTTTGAGCGTAATGAGACATGACCATGTTGTGATATGAACGCTTGGTTGCCTAAGTGACCCGTTTATGGTGACAGTTGGTTCTTATTCTCTATTTGGATATGCATTTATTTATCGAAGGAACATCATAATGTATTGCAAGTGTTTAGCTGCCAAAGTGGCTCGCTTGTACGTGACTGATGGTGGTTTTTTGAAGGTGACATGTATTAATTTCCACAAATTTTATTATAACACATTGTGTTGTGAATGATTTCACCAAAATGGATCATGTATAGTGAAACACATTATCAGTTATGGGAATTCTTTAATTCTAAATCATTGAATTACACTACTTATTTCCCAAAGAGAATAAATTTATCAAATTTGTTGATTTTTTATTATTCTTGTGGGAATGTTCCTCTGCTTTGTGTTTTTTCTACCCAAAGGGAAGTTGACATTGGAGTATGAGGATTCTTCGTAATTGTTTGATCTAATTGATCAATTTTATATGAATCATGACATTTAATGGTTGCATTACTTTTATCATACAGTTTTTCTCAAGATCTGCAAAAATGTGTCCATAATTGAGTTTTTTCGAAAAATCATGGAGTACCCTGCGTTTGTGGTCACGTTTGGTTTCTTTCGGGATAAGTCGGAGGATGGTAGCTTACCTACTTCTATCAAGAAATCTAGCTTACTTAAGCTTCAGGTGATTGTGACTGGTGTATGATTAATTTACGCAGAAGTGTTGTTCTTGCCTTCCTATTTTGGGTTAAACTAAAAATTAGAGTCTTAAGGAATTTGATGGAAAGTTTGAGAAGAACAATGACGGGCTCGTGCATGCTTATTAGCTAAAAGAGAGAATAAATGATTAAAAAGAATGCTTCAAGTTATTGTTTATTGCAAGCAACATGTAGTTTTCTCATCTGAGCTTGTATGGTTTTCTTACGAGACACTAAACACTGGTCCGATTCATGTTCTCATGCATTAACTTGCTTTATATGAGGGAATGTCGCAAAGGAACAAAATCTCATTAGTATATTTAATTTATAAAGTTACCTCGATTTTTGTTGTAAATGAGATAAGAAAGTACACTCAACGTAAATAATATACATTTTTATATTTATGGTGTTTAAATAATAGAAAAAAGGGAGAAACATTCACATAGAACTCCTTTGTAAAGTTTTGAAATCATTACATATGAATCGAGTGATCTAATATTATTCTAGCGTGATATCCTTAAGTTTCATATGTAAAATTTGTGTTGTCGAGATATTGTGGTTGGAATTCGCTATCTATACGGGTATTGTTCTCTCTTAAGTATTTGTAATATATATATTGAGAGAATGGATAAACGTTGCTGGAACTGAGACTGTCGATAAGTATATCACCGATTTGTTAGTTTAGGTTCGACATTTAAGTTACTCATACGTATAAATATGTAAGTTTTCTTATATTCAAGTCGACGACTAATGAACTAGTCGTTTGGATTAGGGAATCCACTTCATGCTCATGATATGATGTTAATATATAAAGAATTGCCTTCTCTAAGGCATTTGAATGTGTTTGAAATATTTAAAACATACAACATCGAGGGAGTAGATAAATTATAAAATTAAGTTGTCTGTTAGAGACCAACTGGTTGACTCGTTGGTTAAGTTGGCATACATAAAGCTTTCGTATTTGTTCGCTCCGGAAGTGACCGCGGACAAGCCAGATCCAAATACGTCGGAAATCTCTAGCACTACGGACAACTGGTGCCCCGATGATTTGTTGAACTTGTTGTTGCCGTGTGAAATGAAAGTAAAGAAGAGGAGAAGACAACGGATGGGCAGCCTTAAGCGGAAACACTTACGGATGCCATCAACGATGCTTTCGAAATTGAGCAGGAACGCATGAGCACAAAGAGAGCTTGAATGCTGGAATGCTTGAAAAGATAAATTGACAATATATGTCCGTATGCAGAGATGTGTTGATGTGTATGTGTACAATGCCTAATAATAACTATTTATACTAAGCTAGACCTACGTATATACGGAAATGTAATATTGCACATATATTATGCTTCCTTTGCTGCCAGTCTCCATGGAGTATCTCCTTCCCATATAAGTAAACTTCATAACAATCTCCCCGGATCTCGAGATCTTTTGGAGACTTCCTTAATAGTTGACTAATCGACCGTGTCACCCATTGGCCTTCGCCGTAGAGTTTCCTCGCTCGCCCAGTCTGACTGTCGCTTGTCGCTTCGCCGACCTGTTGTCGCCAGTCGCCTGGTAATCCCGTTTCTTGGTGATTCCTTCGTCCAGTAAGCCTTCACCTTATGTGTATCCGTGGTCACCTTCTTCCTAAATTTTCCTTCCTTGAGCCTGTGTTCTGGACCGTTGATCTATAGATTGGGCTGAAATCTAGGGTCCAGAATTTCTGTTGCTAATTAGTATGCATAATTACGTGAGCAAGTGGAGTTATTTCATATTTGGGCTGTAAACGCTTGGCTGCCAAAGCGGCTAATTTCAAGTGACATGCGAGGTGCTTCACAGGTGCGTGTAGCCGGGTAAGTTACTTTAAATATGTGCTCTAGTTATTTGGCCACCAAAATAGCTTGGCCAGACTGACAACTGAAGTTTTTTAATAATCGTGCGTGTACTCAATGAGTGAGAAATCTCGCAGTTGTACTTTGATTGCTTAGCCGTCAAAGTATAACAATGAGATTTCCATGAGATTTTATTAATCTTATAGAGTTGTGTTAGGAGACTTGAAAATACCAGTGTGGGTACCTTTATGCTCAAAGGTGTTTGGTTCCCTGCATTTGGTACGTTTTGAGTGTTTCCGCGAGGTCTGTTGCGTGCTATGAACTCTAAATAAAGTGGAGTTTGTGATATTGTGTTGATGGTCACGTGCGAACACCAAGCTTAATGCTTTCATCTGCCAATAGATGTTGGCGGCTCGAATGGCCAAGCACATGCTGTCCAAGGCCGACGGTTGGAGCTTCAGACTGCTACTAGTCCCTCGGAAGACGTCTAGGGTATCACAGAACTTGTGGAATAACATCTCTGCACATTCGAAATATTGAATTGTGGAATAATTTCTCGTGGGCCTTGCTATGGATGCATATATATTGGGTCTGTGCTGTCTTGATTGGGCCGGTTATCATAATATAAAAACTTTGTTCCAAAATAATGTTAAGTGCGAAGGTATTCGCGAAAGGGTACAATAATTTTTTAAATTTATCAAATAATGTATATAATTTGGTTTTTTAACACCGGCTCTATATAAATCAAACTTATTATTTTTAACACCAACGAATTATTATTCGACGAATTTTTAAAGTTATTATTTTAGAGAAATAGTCTCATGTGATTTCTTATTTTGGAATTTAGCTTTATGATTTATAATCGTGCTTGGCATTATCTTGGATTTACGTGAAAGATTTTTTATTCTACGTGAAGGCATTGCGAAGTTTCGAACATACGACGGAAGAAAAGATAGAAAGAGAGCAGAAGAGCAGTGGCCGACCCCACCAACCGCACTATCTCCACTTCCCATTAGGGGTGAGCAAAAAGTTTGGAATTCCAAATACCGAACCGAATTTTCGTCATTTCGGTATTTGGAATTCGGTGTTCGGAATATGGTATTTGGTTCGGTTTTTTATTTTAATTGAAATTCGGTTTCGGTTCGGTGTTTGGTATTTTTGAAAAAAAATCGGTATTCCAAATTACCGAATTTTTTATTGGGCTTGATTTTAAATTTTTTGTTGGGCCTAGCCCGGTCCATTCAGGGTCTTCTTTCACCTAGCTCCTACTCCCCATTCACTACTTTCCCGCACGATTCTTGGGTGGCCTCAGGGACAGCTCGCGGCAATCGGCGGTGGTTTTGGGGTTCCGGATAGACGACGACGAAAAAGGGGATTTTGAGCAGGTAACAGCCTCCCGTTTACTCTGCTTCCAGTGGGTTCTTGTGATTTAGGGTTTTCTCCCCCTGGCCTTGTTTTGGTCTACCAGCTTCTGGGTTGTCCTCAAGTCGTGTGATTGAGTCGAAGGCTTCGACTGAGGTTGTCCTCCCGCATGACTTACGCGTATTTAAGTCTATCACAACCTAAACGTTCTGCAGTATACCATTTTCATTAGGAAAAGCTAATTGTCGCCCGGTCATTTTCATCCAAGGCAAATCAGCCCTTTGTCATTTGTCATTTTCGTAGGTGCTTAACATGGATGGAAAATCAGCCTGTTTTAGCGTAGGTGCTTAAAATTTGTCATTTTCTTTTACATTGCTTTTGTTGAGCCCTTTGGAAATGAAACTAATGCAATGACCTCTAGGAATGTAGGATCGGAATTGATTATCCTTGATTATCCTTGATCTAGGAAAAGCGGAGTTTAAACCACCTTGATCGATGTATGTGTGGATAATATGTTTTCTATCCACCTATAAAATGAAAAATCCTCTTGCAAACCTTTGTGATTGGCACAACTTCATAATTGTTTTATGTGGGTATCATCTTGTTTTCCTGTTCTTTTCTGTTGTTGTTGTTGTGGTTGGGTTTGGTGAATGTTCGTTAATCCTCTTCCCTAAATCAACCCGTGGTTTTGGTTAATGATCGTGTTTCTCGTGTGGGACCTGCGTTGCAGTTCACCGTGTTCTTGCTTATAAGGCACGCGATCGACGTCCACCTTGATGGAAAAAAGAGGAAGCAAATGGCTTTAAGATCGACTTTATGGATAGATTATGTGAGATTTGAAGGTCCCGATGGTGTAATGCTGGCACGATGCAAAGCGTGTGGAGTAGAAGTGAGAGCAGATACTAAGAAAAATGGGACGTCTTCGCTAAAGAGTCACAACGCGACGTGCAAGGAAAGGATCAAGTCAACCAATTCAACATAGACAATCCTCGGATTTAAACCTGGAGGTGATTCTAACAATCCAAAAGACATGACTGTTATCAGGTGCGATCATGAAACAATTAGGAAATCTTTGGTGCACTTGGTGATATCTGCTGAGCTTCCATTCAAGTTTGTTTCTAGGCCAGAATTCATTCATTTTATGAATGTTGTATGTCCTAAGTTTAAAGTTCATTCAAGGTGGACAATACAACGTGATGTGATTGACATGTTTTCGCTTGAAAAGGAGAAACTGAAAGAGTACTTTAAGAAGTCGCGTCAAAGAGTTTGTTTGACTACTGATACTTGGACTTCTATTCAGAGAGTCAATTATATGTGTTTGACTGCTCACTACATTGATGAGAATTGGGAGTTGCAGAAGCGAATAGTGAGTTTTATTCCAGTTACATCACATAAGGGGAAAGATATTGGGGTTGCCATTGATAGATGCATGCGTGAATGGTGTTTAGAAAAGATTATGACCATCACCGTGGACAATGCTAGTTCAAATGATGTTGCAATTCGTTTTTTGAAAGAAAAGTATTGCAACAAAGAAGAGAGTGTGATGAGATGTGAGTTTCTTCATATGAGATGTGTTGCACATATTATCAATTTAATTGTGAAGGACGGATTGAATATGATGATTGACTCGGTGAAAAAAGTTCGAGAAGTTGTTGCTTACATTAGATCTTCTCCTCAAAGATTGTTAAAGTTTAAGGAGTGTGCAATTGCCGAGAAGATTGATAGTAAAGCTTTTTTGGTGTTGGATGTGCCAACGAGATGGAATTCAACGTATTTAATGTTAGAATCAGCAATCAAGTTTGAGAAGGCCTTTGAGAGATATGATGATGAAAACACAAGTTTTAGAAAAGATCTTGAAAATGACAGTGGGATTTGCATGATACCAAGCTCATTTGATTGGGGAAATGTGGGAAGACTTGTCACACATCTTAAGTACTTTTATGAGCTTACTTTGAAAGTTTCTGGATCAAAGTTTGTTACTTGTAATGTCTTCTTTCATGAGCTAGCAAATCTTCATGAGGCTTTGCGAGAATGGCAAGAATCTCCTGATGTGGACTTGGTTATTTTGGCCACAAATATGTTAGAGAAGTATCATAAGTATTGGGGTGATGTGGAAAAAATGAATAAGTTGATCTTTATCGCAGTTGTTTTTTATCCTCGTCAGAAGTTTGATTATGTTGAGCTGTGTTTGAATGACATATATCTTGACAAGGCTGATGCTATGATTTATCAAGTGAGAAGCACTCTTTATGATATGTTTGCGGAGTACAAAAAGAAATGGATTGCGGAAAATGGTGAAGATGTAATGACTAATGATGGGAATGATGGTGATGCTGTCGATAAAGGTCATTCATCTAAGACATTTATAATAGATAGTGATATGAGATTATTGCAAAGGTTGGAGAGAATGAAGAGGAAGAAGGGTGGCGATAAATGTGATAGATCGGAGTTGGACAAATATTTGGGAGAAGATACGGAAGTTGCTAATTCAAAGTTTGATATTTTGACATATTGGAAAGTCAATGCTATTAGATTTCCCATACTTGCCCAAATGGCTCGTGATATTCTAGCCATACCAATTTCCACGGTTGCTTCCGAGTCCGCATTTAGCATAAGTAAGTTTTTTCACATCTTCTTAACTTATATGATATTTTCATTCTATTATTTATTTTTCAAACTAATATTTTTCAATATCTAATAGGTGGACGAGTAATTGATTCTTTTAGAAGTTCTTTGGGTACTAAGAGTATTGAGACAATTATGTGCACACAAGATTGGATTCGCCATGGAAACTCAAGTGAAGTTGAGTTACTCGAAGATCCTTTTGAACAAGAACAATTCGAACATGGTAATCTTTATGTCATAGTTTTCCTTATGAATGTTTAATGTTGATATTTGTATGAAATTAATACTCTTATCTCGTTAATGCTAGGATTGTCCGCACTTGCATTGGAATGAGATTACTTTCATGGATGATTTTAATCTCTTGGGGTTGAAGAATCAAGACTGAAGGGCCTTTCTGGATTTGGAGTTTTTGTTTGATTTTATTATGTGGATGTTTTTATTGTGTTTTCTTTAATTTGTTCAAATTATGAATTTGATTTTTTATTATGTGGATTTTAAAATATGGGCTTGAATTTCTAAATCTATTGGCCCGGCCCATTTTTATTTTCTTTAGGCCCATTTTCAGCCCAAATAAAATTTGGAAGATCCAAATACCGAACCGAACTACCGAAATATTTTCGGTAGTTTGGTATTTGGAACTTCGGTATTCGGTTCGGTATTTGGAAGATAAAAAAATAAAATTTTGGAATTTAGAATTTCGGTATTTGGTTTGGTTCGGATTTGGAACACCGAATGCTCACCCCTACTTCCCATCTTTTGCCATGGCGGAAGCAGAAGAGAATCCACCCACCAACAACACCACCCTCGATCCCGACTGCCAAGCCCTCGGCAGCAGCTCCTCCTCGATGACGAGGAGGCACACCGCCCTTGGTGCGCTGAGGGGCGCAAGGGCAAGGATTGAGGCTGCAGAGGCGGAGATGGCCAAGGAGAGGGATGCTGTGAGGGCGGAAGCGGACAGGCGGCAGGCTGCCGTAGAGGTGGAGACGGCTCGCCTCGCGGACGAGGCACTGCAGAGGATTGCTGGGAAGAGCACCGGGAGGAAGAGGAAGAGGGCCGGAGAGGAGGCCCAGGAGGGGTTCTCTCCATAGAGGTAAAAGTTTATGCATACCCATATGAATAGAGTGTTCCTAAACTAAGGTTTCGTATAAATAGTGAGATGGTTAACTGGGTGAAAATGACAGGGAAGGAGTTCTGTTGTTGGGCTTACTACAGTGCAACCTGTTCCTATAAGCCTAGGAATGTACGAGAGCATCCCGGACGGTGCTCTGCTTGCTCGCCTATGTGTGTTAACAGGCAGGTTATACTGGCGAGATCGACTTTTACAGCTAAACTCAGACCGGGTAATAAGCCTGGTCATTAAATTCTAGAAGATTTTGGTAGTGTCAACTTTGGCTGGTTGAGATCGATCCATTTCGAGTATCTTACGATCGAAGATCGTGCATTTCGAAAGAGCATTTGAGTTCCAATTTGATTTTGTAGAGAGCCCACACAGACTGCAGCTAGTCAAAAGAAGCAACTTACCCACGGCATCAGACTTGGATTACTTGAAATTGATCTGGCATCGTCATCTCATGATTAAAACCGCAGATACAACATTACAAGCTAACAATTTTTTATGGTAACTAATGAGAAATCCAGACAGACAACCCACTGGCAAATAGTCTATTGTAATAAATGATTTTTCATTGTATTTAATGATTTAGAAAAGTTTATTGAAGAAAAAGATAAAATTTACGTAGTAGATTTTCCTCGAAGATAATTTTATTCAAAACAAAGAACAATATGAACGGGGGGAACTTTCTGAGAATGACTCCGTCGACTTACCTCATTTTCTGGTCCCGTGAAACACGAATGGAAAAGGATTTGCTATATAATATTTATCCAATTCAATTGATATTATCCCGTGGTACTTCGGCTCTGAACTTACCAAACTGTCCTAATCCTATATTGAACCGCAAGAGAAACTTCTCATTTTCAAAGATCGTTGCAACAGCCTGTGCGATTGGGGGCTCTTGTTTGTTGTACTATTGTTGCTGGCATTATACATCTTCATGAAGAGAAACAGAACAAGAAGGCTGAAGCCACAATCCGAGTTCGTGAAAGGATGTCCTTTTCTGCAACTCTCCTACGGAGATATACATAGAGCGACCAAAGGATTCGACCAAAACAACTTGATCGGTGTTGGTAATTTCGGTTCCGTGTACAGAGGCATCCTTAGAGATGGCGATCAAATTGTAGCCATGAAGGTTCTCGACCTAAAAAATCGAGCAGCTTCGAGATCCTTTGTGGCAGAGTGTGAAGCATTAAGGAATATTAGACACCGAAATCTCGTGAAGATTTTCACAGCCTGCTCAACCAGTGACTTTCAAGGTAACGACTTTAAGGCCCTTGTATATGAGTACCTGGAAAATGGAAACCTGGACAAATGGCTGCATCCCGAAATTGTGGCCGGGGGAGGGGAACATAAGTTAAACATAATCCAAAGGCTGAAAATCGCCATCGATATTGCTTGTGCGATGGAGTATCTCCATCACGAGTGTGAGACGCCAGTGATTCACTGTGATATCAAGCCGAGCAACATTATGTTGGATGCGGAGATGACAGCACATGTTGGTGATTTTGGCCTCTCTAGGATTTTTTATGGTACCGATGTCGTTCCGTATAAATAAAAGAAAATAGTAATAGGAAATCAAATTTAGGTATGAAATAATATCTAACACTTTCAACTTTTTAAAAAATAATTGAAATCAAAAGACTGTTTTCCGGTGATAATATAATAACAACCATAGGATTATCGGATATATTGGATATACTTGAATTATTGTCGTTTCACATGTAATCACCACTTGTAATTACAAAATCACGTCTAATCATGTCACTAATTAAAATGCGTTTTGATTATTCCCATGAAATTTTCTTTCCCTTTTTCTATTTATAAATCCAGGTGACATTTTTTACTCTTAAACTAATTTATTAATGCAAACTTAAACTGCACGTTTCTTTGATATTTTATTTTCTCGTTCTTTCAAATAATAAAGTAGAATAATGAAGTTTTTCAGAATGTAGTAAATTAGGCGTAAATCATATTCAATCTTCTTAATAATCTTTTTTTTTTGTGAAAATCCTTCAATTTTTTTTCTTAGTACTAATTTATAATACTCTTTTTATTCTTAATACTAATTTATAATACCTTTTGTTCATAGTTCATATTATAGTGCATCAACTTGGAATAATTTCCTACCAATTTCCAATATAAGTTTTTCCATTAGAAGTTTTCTTTTATAATTATTTTAAAAAATATTATAATTCTATGATTTTACTTGAAATTTACTATTTAATTTTTTTAAAGTTTTCTGTACAGGAAGTCAAAAAATTAAAAAAGCGACACAAATGATGATGGATCAAAGATAGGAAAAAGGAATACTGCGCGGGATTATAAAATTTCATGATTGAGTTGTGGAAGTACCAGAGACGCTAACCTTTCCAATCTTGCAGAGTCTCTGACTCCTCGCGGGTTGCCTCCGCGACATGGGGATTCTCTCTTTATTCGGACAATTCACCCTTGTTTACGACGTCGCCATCCTTCTCCTCCCCTCCATCCACGGGTTCGTAGTCGGCGTGCACAGCCTAGATAGGAGGAGATTCAGGGGATAGGATGGATTTTCCTTCCGGAAGCTGGGGAAATGGTGGTGGATGTGATTTTTTCCATTAGTCCGAAAGAGATCGTTTAAATGAAGAGATATGAGATTTTCTCCACAATTGTTGGTAACAATAATATTTTTGGAGAGATTTTTGTTTTCAATGAACAGAATCTCGTCCACTTTTAACCCTTTTCGTTATATTTTTCTACCATCCTAAATTCAAAATCACAAATAAAACTTCATTTATTTTGGAAACTTTTACTTCCATAAAATCATTAACTGCTTCATACCAAAATCCCCGATATTTTGTTTACATAAATAACGAACAAACCATGACTTCTTACTAAATTATATGTTCACAATAACAATTAGTAAATTTTGTCAGGAGTATTTTAGAGATATTAAATATTCCAAATTCTTAATAATTATCGTCATAACATTACATCATTTTAGAATTTTTTTACAATAACATTGCGGGAATAAATGAGGCAATATATTTATCGATATCTATCATAGGAAAAAAAGAAACATGTGACAAAATGTTGAAAACAATTAAAATAAGCACCGATCATTTCATGGATTCCCCAAAATCCCACGTTGTGATTGTTGTGTTAAGTTTTCTGTTTTTCCTCCGGTCTTTGTTAGTGCAGGGAGCGCCAGGCAACAACGGAACAGATCGCGCTGCCTTGCTCGAGTTCAGGAGCCGAATCTCCGAACGACCCTGACCAGATCTTATCCCTCTGACAAGGATGATATGACGCTGATGGCTGTGACACCACCTTCGGGGGGTCTAAACAAGATTTGCGGCTTCCTAGTCCAAAGCGAATTCGTGACACCATCGAAAAGGGATGACAGCAAGTGTCGATAATCTCGAGGTTCTATTCATCATTAATTTGATCTATATCAAGTAACTAATTCGAACATTCAAGTCCACGAAAGGACAGAATTTCAAGAAGTTAAGTAGAAAGAATGATACCCTTTGTTCAAAAGAAAATCAAATACTCATGTTTAGGGGCAAGATGTGAAAGAATCAAAGAAGTGAGGACGGTGATCCTAAAGTGTTACTTTGGGAAAATTCAATGCAAAAACTCTCCCAGAAGATATTTGTTTGGTTAGGATGTATACCCATGGCTCGGAATATCTTGCATAAATTTAATAGGATTCCAATAGTGAAACGGTGGATTAAAGAGAAGAGTAAGGTGGATCGAACCATGTATAACTTGAGCGCCATGGAGGAAAGGTGCCTTAATTCTCATCCGCATTCTCAGGCTGAATTCTATAGTCTTCCAGAGATAAAGCAAAATAAAAGATAAAACAATAGAAAAACTATAGAAATCAGCCCGAGAATGTCGATGATATAGCATTAAGGCACTCTTCCTCTATGAGACTCTTGGTTAAATATGGCTCAATATCTTGCGCTTCTCTTTAAGCAACAATTTCAAGGGACATGATATACATTCTTAACCAAGGAAATATCTTCTGGCAGGGTTTTTGCATTGCAATTTCTCAAAGTAACATTTTAGGATCACCGTACTCGCTTTCGTTGATTCTTCCGCACCTTGCACTTAAACATGAGTATTTGTTTTTCTTTTGCAGATAAGAGTAGTTCTCAAACTTCCTTTTGAGCCCATTCTGAACTTGAATGTTCAAGTACTAAATATCGATTCAAGTTAATGATGACTAGGAAATTAGAGATAAGTTTCTCACAACTTGCATTCATAAAGTATTTGATATCTCCTCGATTTTCATGCTTGCAATAATCTGTCTACAAAAATTACCAACCCTCCATTTTTCAAGTGTGAAGGAAGGATTTGGATCAAATATTGCTCCTATGTGTGAGAAGCAGGATCCAAATCCTTCCTCCGCACTTGAAAAATGGCGGGTTGGTAATTTTGGTAGACAGATTATTGCAAGCATGCAATACGTGAAGATTTAGAGTGGATGGGTCCAAAAATCTAAGGGAAAAGAGAGTCGACAGAAGGAAGCACCTGCTACTTTTGAAAAGACTGGACCTACTGCTGAGAAGGCTGTTGTTCCACCTGCTCTGACCCTGGATCACCCACACGAAGGTTCATCCTCCTCCTCGCTGCCTAATCTCATCAATGATATGTAGCGACAACTTGCAGTTCTGGTTGAGGGACTCCAAGTCCTCACGAAGAAGGTTGATGAGTTGGTTGCTAGTGTTGCACGTCAGGATCAGCTCGTCCATGACAATCTACTATGAGTTGTTCTTGTTAAATCTTTGACCAACAAATATAAAATGTTACTTTGTGAAAATGCAATGCGGATTGTGATTTCTCAAGAGGGGAACTTTTTTCGGGATCTATTTTTCTGACCCTATAAATATTTTAGTATCGCTCCGAAATATTTTATTGTTCTATTATGTAATTAAATTTGTAGCGTAATTTTTAACTTTTGCTCTAAAAATATTTTTTATTTCGACTGAACATTTAAAAATTAGAAAATTGTTTTTGGAATACATATTAACTCATAATTGTTTATATGGAAAATAATAATTTATAAAATATAAGATTAGTTGGTAAATTTTTTGGTTAAAAATATTATATTTTAATGAAATAAATTTTTTTATCCATATGAGTTAAATAATGAATTTAGATATCATCATTTCATTAATTTAAAAGGTTAGATTGACCATGTGGCTGACTTAATATTTCGTGGGATCAAAATTTGATTATATGACTTTAAAATATTCATAAATAAGGAAAAAAAAAAGAAAAATTCAACTTCAAAATCAAGTCTCCCAAAAAAAATAAAAAATAAGATGATAAAAAATATTGTTTTTTTTTTATGAAGAAACCGGAACGAATAAAGATAAAATTAGGAAATAAAATAGTAATAGGAAAAGATCTATGAAATAACAATTAGTAACCATGCCTTCGTACTAAGCTACATGTTCACAAACAAATAACAATTAGTAAACTCTGTACTTCCCGAATCAACTCATATACCAATAACAACATAAAATTTATGTTGGAGAATTTACGATAGAAGGGAATCTTTAAATGGTTGTAGGAATAAACACGACAAGCCATTAAGGTTTTCAATCTGACAAACCGAGCAGCGTCAAGAGGCTTTTTGGCAGAGTGTGAGGCATTAAGGAACATCAGACACCGGAATCTCGTTAAGATTTTCAGTGCTTGCTCGACCATTGACTTCCAAGGTAACGAATTTAAGGCCCTTGTGTATGAGTACATGGAAAACGGAAGCCTGGATGATTGGATTCATCCTAAAGTTGTAGACAGGGGATTGCACCGGAAGTTAAATTTCATCCAAGGGCTGAGTATTGCCATTGATATTTCTTGTGCGATAGAATATCTCCACCATGAGTGTGAGACGTCAATTATTCACTGCAATCTGAAGCCGGGCAACATTTTATTGGATGCCGAGATGACGGCACATGTTGGAGATTGGCCTCACCAGGATTTTATCCACCTCCGAAGTATTTCACAAGTAAGCTCCTTGGGCGTGAGAGGAACCATCGGCTACAGCCCTCCAGGTGTGTTGATTCAGTGTAGAAGTACTTATAGATTTAGTTTGCTTCTGTTAGTATAAGATTGTGATAATGGCCATCGAATATGAATCGCACAGAGTACGGCAAAGGATGCCAAGTGTCGAGGGAAGGCGACGTCTACAGTTATGGAATCCTACTATTGGAGATGTTCACGGCAAAGAGGCCGACCGATGACATGTTCGAAGATGCTTGGAACATTCGAAGCTCAATTGCCGGAAAGAGCGACAGAAATTTCAGACCCTTGTCTGTTTATAGATAAGTTGGGCGGCGGATGGAGCATCCGTGCTACGAGGAGGGTGAAAGAATGCCTGGCGAAGGTGTTTGAAGTTGGGATCGGGTGTTTCCGAGAGTCACCGGGAGAAAGGATGGATATCTGCGAGGCAGCTAAGAAACTCCGCTCCATCAAAGATTCGGTTAGCCGAAGCTCTGAATCTGAATAAACAGGAAAGTATTCTGGTAGATTGTTGTGTTTCAGTCATCAGAGACTAATCGCATCCTGTACTACCTACCAATAAAGGAGGTCTAGTTAGCTAGCGGAGCAGAATTAACAATTTAGGTATGAAATAAAATATACAAATTTCATTTTTTTTAAATAATTAAAATCAAAGTAATTATATTCTCACTGAAATGTTTCTGACCAAATTAGGCGTAAACACATATTCAATCTTCTTAGTACTAATTTATAATACTTTTTTATTCTTAATACTAATTTATAATACTTTTTATTCGTAGTTTAATATTAGAGTGCATCACCTTGAAAGAATTTGCTAGCAATTTCACTAATATAAGTTGTTCCATTGGAAATTTTCTTTTATAATTATTCTAAAAATATCATATATTCTATGTTTTGACTTGAAAATTTACTATTTAGATTTTGTATTTCATAAATTTTCTGTAAAGGGAGTAAAAATTAATGATGATGGACAAAAGAAAACAAAAAAGAATACTGCGGAGGATTATACTGAAATAACACCACCAGAAGACATAGGAAAAGAATTTTATGATTGAGTTGTCCAAGTACCTGTTTCTCTTTAATCCACAGCAACTCCTCGCGGGTTTCCTCGGGATTTTCTTCATTGCGGTCCTTCTCCTCCCGTTCGTTGGCAGGTTCGTAGTTGGCGTGCTCAGCCTGGATAGGAGGAGATTGACCTGCGAGGTGTTGTCTCTTATATGAGATTTTCTCCTCTTCTTATTGATTTATTGGTAACAATTATAATTTTGGAGAGATGTCTTCTTCTTTCAAATTCTATTATTATTATTATTATTTTCAATGATTAGAATCTCCTCCACTTTTAATCCTTTTCCTTATATTTTTCTACCATCCTAACTTCAAAATCACAAATCATACGATAAAATTTTATTTATTTTTGAAACTTTTTACTTCCATAAAATAATGTTAATCTTTCCATATCATTAATTAATTGCTTCATTCCAAAATTGGCGATATTTTTCCACCTTTCTTTCCTCTTATCGTATTGAGGTGTAAATTATAATGTTGTTTACAATACATAACGAGCAAACTGCGCCTTCATACTAAATTATATGTTCACAAAATAAAAATATTAATTAGTAAAAAAAAAAAGAAACTTTTAGCCCTGAATTCTTCTATCGTTTCAGTTATCCGTTAAAGTCTTAGAGCACTAATTGAACATAATTAAGAGTAATTGAGCATATTTTTCAAATTTCATAGATCTTCAATATTAAAAAGGTTTTAAGTGGTTGAAATGTTTGACTTGAGGTTTCTGCAGACCAAATGTATTTCATTAATGAGCAGACTTGTTGCTCATAGAGAAATGCATTCCACAATGTGGACGAAATAACAACAACATCCACAGCAACCAATTCACATTGATCTCCGCGTGTTTGAGAGTTCCCATCCCCGTGTCATTTCGTTAGTCATCCGATGTTTCTACCTTGAAGGAAGTTCGGAGGATTAATTTCGAGGTAGTTCGAAGTTTATCCAAAAAAAAAATCGTAGGAAGTCATAATTTACTATTTGGTGGAGAATGAGTTCGATTCAAGATAACTCATCTATTTCGATTAGATTTCTTTTTTTTTTTTCTATTTGTGAAGAACCTTTTAGACATTTAGAAGAAAAGAACTCAAATGAAAGAAAATGAGTACTAAAAAGTTTTATCTATTAAATTGAAATTAATTTTGTCAGGAGTATTTTAGAGATATTAAATATCCTAAATTAATATTTATGATTTCCAAATTCTTAATAATTCATCGTTTTAGATTTTTTTTTACAATAACATTGCTACAATAAGCTCGAATTTATTTTCATTTTATTTCATGAAATTCTACCCAAACTAATTCATAAATATGGACCTCCGGAATCAACTCCTACACAATAACAACATGATTTTCTTTGGAGAATATAGGAAAGAGGGGAATAAATGAGGCAATATATTTATCGATACCTATTATAGGAAAAAAAGAAACATGTGACAAAATGTTGAAAAACGAAAACGATAAATGATTATGCTTTTCAACGTCAGTTTACGTTATTATGCTTGAAGTTGTTGAAAATGAAAATACAGTATATTACACTTTCATTTAGCAATTCGAGTTATAGCAACGGACGAATTCGCGATTTAATATTCTTTCTTGGAATTTTCAGGCAATTTTGGAAAAATAATTTCATCATCCCTCAAAGTCAAGTAAGCCGATCATAGTTCAATTGGCTATGCAAATTGTCAAATATATTTTATAATATGCTCATTTTTTGGGATTTATCCTATTCTTCGAAACACTTCCTACCCAGTACTTCCGCTGTTAGATTTAATATATCCTTTAGTTACTACCCAATTAACTTATATCAACTCCCAATGTCATTAGCTTCTATATTTTTCCAAGGCATGACCAAACTCAGCGCTTATTACAATATGACATTTAACAATAAACACTTTATTTCTTTATATTTTTATAATATTTCCTTCGATGTATTTTTAATTTTTTACTGCAATTTGTAATTTTCTTGTAATAAATGATTTTTCGTTTTATTTAGTGATTTAGAAAAGTTTATTGAAGAAAAAGATAAAATTTACGTAGTATATTTTCCTCGAAGATAAATTTTATTCAAAACAATGAACAATATGAACGGGGGAACTTTCTTAGAATGACCCCGACCACTTACCTCATTTTCTGGTCCCGTGAAAGACGAATGGAAAAAGATTTGCTATATGATCTTTATCCAATTCAATTGATATTATTGTGTGTGTAACTCGAGATTAAATAAGCATCGATCATTTCATGGATTCCCCAAAATCTCACATATTGATTGTTGTGTTAAGTTTTCTGTTTTTCCTCCGGTCTTTGTTGGTGCAGGGAGCGCCAGGCAACAACGGAACAGATCGCGCTGCCTTGCTCGAGTTCGGCTGAACGACCGCAACCAGATCTTATCCCGATGATATTATGATGATGGCTGTGACACCAACTTCGGGGGGTCTAAACCAGATTTGCGGCTTCCCAGTCCAAAGCGAATTCGTGACACCATCGAAAAGGGATGACGGCCAGTGTCGATAATCTCGAGGTTCTATTCATCATTAATTTGATCTATATCAAGTAACTAATTCGAACATTCAAGTCCACGAAAGGGCAAAATTTCAAGAAGTTAAGTAGAAAGAATGATACTCTTCGTTCAAAAGAAAAACAAATACTCATCAAAGAAGTGAGACGGTGATCCTAAATTGTTACTTTGGGAAAATGCAATGCAAAAACTCTCCCAGAAGATATTTGTTTGGTTAGGATGTATACCCATGTCTCGGAATATCTTGCATAAATTTAATAGGATTCCAATGGCGAAACTGTGGATTACAGAGTAGCGTAAGGTGGATCGAACCATATATAACTTGAGCGCCATGGAGGAACGGTGCCTTAATTCTCATCGGCCTTCTCAGGCTGAATTCTATAGTCTTCCAAAGATAAAGCAAAATAAAAGATAAAACAATAAAAAAAACTATAGAAATCAGCCCGAGAATGTCGATGATATAGCACTAAGGCACTCTTCCTCTATGAGACTCGGTTAAATATGGCTCAATATCTTGCGCTTCTCTTTAAGCAACAATTTCAAGGGACACAGATATACATTCTTAACCAAGGAAATATCTTCTGGCAGGCTTTTTGCATTGCAATTTCTCAAAGTAACATTTTAGGATCACCGTACTCGCTTTTTCTTTGATTCCTCCGCACCTTGCACTTAAACATGAGTATTTGTTTGTCTTTTGCAGATAAGAGTAGTTCTCGAACTTCCTTTTGAGCCCATTCTGAACTTGAATGTTCGAGTACTTAATATAGATTCAAGTTAATGATGACTAGGAACTTAGAGATAAGTTTCTCACAACTTGCATTCATAAAGTATTTGATATCTCCTGGATTTTCATATACACTTTTTTTTTCATTTTTTAAGGTAGACAATGTAACAGTGTCACGAATTTGCTTTGGACTGGGAAACGGCAAATCTAATTTAATGCCCTCGAAGGTGGTGTCACAACCATCATTTTCACCAACGTGGTGTCATGACTATCATTGTCGTTGAGTGATTTTTAACTTTTGCTTTAGAAAATAATTTCTTAGTCAACTAAGACTTTAATAATCAGAAAATATTTTATGGACGTGAAAACATACTCTTAATATTTGATATGGGATTCCTTATGTAAATAATAATTTATAAAATATATGATTATTTGCGTAATTTTTTGGTTAAAAATTTTATATTTTAAAGAAATAATTTTATTAGATAATGAGCTCGATAATGAATTTGGATATTGTTCTAAATAAGTAAATGCGTAATACACAAATCGAATATTGTTTAAGCTAATAATTTCCTCCTCCCAAGTCACCCAAACATAATTTAAGGAACAAATAAAATAATAAAATAAAAGAAAAGAGAAATAGGAACCGATCAAATTTATTAAAAAATCAATTAAAAAATAACAAAGTAGAATAATGAAGTTTTTCAGTATGTAGTAAATTAGGGGTAAAACATATTCAATCTTCTTAATAACTTTTTTCTGGTGAAAATCCTTAATTATTTTATTCTTAGTATTAATTTATAATACTCTTTTTATTCTTAATACTAATTTATAATACCTTTTGTTCATAGTTCATATTAGAGTGCATCAACTTGGAATACTTTGCTACCAATTTCCAATATAATTTTTTCAATTCGAAATTTTCTTTTATAATTATTTTAAAAAATATTATACATTTTATGCTTTTACCTGAAATTTACTATTTAATTTATTCTGAAGTTTTCTGCACAGGAAATCAAAAAATAAAAAAGTGACACAAATGATGATGGATCAAAGAAAAGAAAACGAGTACTGTGGGATTATACTGAATTTCAGGATTGAGTTGTCGAAGGACCTTTTTTTCTCTTTAATCCACCTTTCGATATCTTGCACTCCTCGCGGGTTGCCTCGGGGGCATGGGATCCTTGTTTTAACCCTTTTCGTTATATTTTTCTACCATCCTAACTTTAAAATCACTAATAAAATTTCATTTATTTTGGAAAATTTTACTACCATAAAATCATTAATTGCTTCATACAAAAATCCTCGATATTTTGTTTACATAAATAACGAACAAAACATGCCTTCTTACTAAATTATATGTTCACAAAATACAAATATAAAATAAGTAAATTTTGTCAGTAGTATTTTAGCGATACTAAATATTCTAAATTAATTCAAAATTCTTAATAATTATCATCATAACATTACATCATTTTAGATTTTTTTTTTTACAATAACATTGCTAAAATAAGCTCGAATTTCTTTTAATTTTATTCCATGAAATTCTTGCCTTAGTAAATCATCATTATCAACTCAACTCCTACACACAATAACGACGTAATTTTCATTGGAGAATTTAGTAAAGAGGGGAATAAATGAAGCAAAATATTTATCGATATTTATCATCGGAAAAAAAGAAACACGTGACAAAATGTTGAGAATGAAACCAATAAATGATTTCTTATCATTGAAGTATATCATGCTTGCACCTAACCATTTCGAGTTTTAGTAACTAACAAATCCGCGATTTATTATTCTTTGTTGAAATTTTTCTCGAGGTCCCAAACAGAGTTCAATTGGCTACAATAATAATAAAGACGTATTATTAAATACATCATATTCTCACTTTTTTTTCGATTTATTCTATTCTTTGAAACGTTAATTGAATATATCCTTTACCCCCGGCAACTTATATGGCAGCCTACCTGGTTCAACTCCTGCTCCCTGTTATATCTCCAATCCGCGTGGTCCCCTAGAATGGTCTCTTTTTTAATTGCTTACTTGATTTGGAGATCCCTAGTCCTTTCTTAGGAAAATCTAGAACAACTATTTATTCTACTATAGTTATTACGCAATTAACTTATACCAACTCCCTATCTCATTAGCTTCTATAATTTTCCACGGCACTTAATGCTTTGACCAAACTTAGTGCATATTACAATATGACATTTAACAATAATAACTTTACTATGAGATTTTCTTTTATATTTTTATAATATTTCCTTCGATATATTTTTTTATTTTTTTTCTGCAATTTGTAATCTTCTTGTAATAAATGATTTTTCGTTGTATTTAGTGACTTAAAAAGTTTATTGAAGAAAAGGATAACGTTGTAGATTTTCCTTGAAGCTTCAAATCAACGAACAATATGAATAGAAAACGATTTGCTATATAATATTTATCCAATTCAATTGATATTATTCCGTGTGTAACTCGAGATTAATTAAGCACCGATCATTTCATGGATTCCCCAGAATCCCACGTTGTGACTGTTGTGTTAATTTTTCTGTTTTTCCTCCCGTCTTTGTTGGTGCAGGGAGCGCCAGGCAGCAACGGAACAGATTGCGCTGCCTTGCTCGAGTTCAGGAGCCGAATCTCCGACGACCCCGACCAGATCTTTAGCTCGTGGAACGACTCCGTTGACTTCTGTCGTTGGCCGGGTATCACTTGCGACCGTCGTCATCCACGTGTCACAGCATAGCGCTTCCGAACTTGAGGCTCGGGGGGTCGTTGTCGCCGTTCATCGGTAATCTCAGCTTCCTCAGAACAATAAACATCGGAAACAACAGCGTCACTGGCGAGATCCCTCCTGAAATCGGCAACCTGCACAGGTTGAGGGTGTTGTTCCTCGAAAATAACTCCTTCACCGGCCAGCTCCCAGAGAATATCTCGGCCTGCACAAACCTTAGAGAGATCTGGCTGGCAAATAGCGCCCTTGTTGGAGAAATACCCCGTGGACTAGCCGCTTTGTTGGAGCTTCGCAGCTTCTCTATCTTCAACAACAATTTCAGTGGGAAGTTTCCGGATTTCTTCAGCAACTTGTCGTGTTTGGAGATCATTGACGGAACATACAATGCTTTCAGGGGATCTATCCCAACATCTCTGGGGCGATTGCAGAAATTACGGTGGCTTCTACTTGGAAGGAACGCCTTTACGGGTACCATACCCACCTCCATATATAACATAACCTCTCTGGCCCATATAGGCTTTGCAGGCAACCGACTCGAGGGCAGTCTGGTGCAGGATCTTGGAATCACACTTCCTAATCTTCTGGACCTCAATTTAGCTGATAATCATTTGACCGGCCTAATTCCTCCCTCAATAGGGAATGCAACTAGTCTGCTGAGGTTGTCGATGCCCGCTAACAACTTCAGTGGTTCAGTGCCAGATCTCAGTCGTCTAAATCAGTTGCAGTGGTTGAGTATTTCTGTTAATCAATTGGGTAGCGGCAAACAAGGGGACTTGACATTTGTCGAGTCGCTCAACTCCACCGAGCTAAGGCTTCTGGCGTTCAATGCCAATAATTTCGGGGGCACATTACCTCAGTCTATTGGGAACTTATCATTCAATTTGAATGTATTATTTGTCGCCCTTAATCGACTGACTGGAAATATCCCTTCTAGCATCGGAAATCTCCGTAGCCTGGAAATGCTATTAATAGGCTGGAACCCATTTACCGGTATCCTCCCTGGTGAAGTCAGCAAGCTTCACAAGTTGAAGTACCTTCAAGCACAGTATTGTGGATTCTCCGGGGAAATCCCATCTTCCCTCGGAAATTTGACATTGTTGACGGCACTTTCATTGGCAGGAAATGAATTGGGAGGGAGAATCCCATCAAGCCTCGGACAATGCCAAAGCTTGCTTGGGATGGATCTCTCTTGCAACAACCTGAGTGGATCTATACCCTCACAAGTCCTCATATTACCTTCCTTAGCGGTTTACCTGGATTTGTCGCAGAATAAACTCACCGGTGCCCTACCGGATGAAATCGGTGTTCTAAACAACCTCGGGAGATTGTATTTGCAGGATAACAGATTGTCTGGACAAGTCCCGGACACCCTCGGACAGTGCACTAGCTTGGAGGAATTGTACATGGGAAATAATCTGTTCAAAGGCCACATCTCTCCATGTCTACGTCCATTGAGAGGACTTCAATATGTGGATTTGTCCCGGAATAACTTCTCCGGTGAGATTCCTAAATTCCTAAGAGATTTCAACCTTACATATCTTAACCTGTCTTTCAACATGTTCGAGGGAGAAGTCCCAAATCAAGGAGTCTTCTTAAACATCACGGGAATCTCGGTCATGGGAAACGACAGACTTTGCGGTGGTACATCGCCTCTAAACTTACCAAAATGTCCTAATCCTATATTGAATCGCAAGAGAAACTTCTCATTTGCAAAGATCGTTGCGACAGCCTGTGCGATTGGGCTCTTGTTTGCTGTACTATCATTGCTGGCATTATACATCTTCATGAAGAGAAACAGAACAAGAAGGCTGAAGCCACAGTCCGAGTTCGTGAAAAGAGGCACTTTTCCGCAACTCTCCTATGAAGATATACATAGAGCGACCAAAGGATTCGACCAAAACAACTTGATCGGTGTTGGCAATTTCGGTTCCGTGTACAGAGGCATCCTTAGAGATGGCGATCAAATTGTAGCCATGAAGGTTCTCGACCTAAAAAATCGAGCAGCTTCGAGATCCTTTGTGGCAGAGTGTGAAGTACTAAGGAATATTAGACACCGAAATCTCGTAAAGATTTTCACAGCCTGCTCAACCATTGACTTTCAAGGTAACGACTTTAAGGCCCTTGTGTATGAGTACCTGGAAAATGGAAACCTGGACGAATGGCTGCATCCCAAAATTGTGGCCGGGGGAGGGGAACATAAGTTAAACATAATCCAAAGGCTGAAAATCGCCATCGATATTGCTTGTGCGATGGAGTATCTCCATCACGAGTGCGAGACGCCAGTGATTCACTGTGATATTAAGCCGAGCAACATTCTGTTGGATGCGGAGATGACAGCACATGTTGGTGATTTTGGCCTCTCTAGGATTTTTTATGGTACCGATGTCGTTCTGCAAGTGAGCTCGGTGGGGGTGAGAGGGACAATAGGCTACAGCCCCCCAGGTGAGTCAATTTATTGCAGATGTGCTTTCGGAACTATTTTTGTGGTGCATTGTAATATAGGTCGGTAAATGTGCAGAGTATGGGATGGGAAGCCAGGTGACGAGGGAGGGCGACGTTTACAGCTATGGGATCCTATTGCTGGAGATGTTCACAGGGAAGAGGCCAACAGACGAGATGTTCGAGGACGCTCGGAACATTCGTAGCTATTGTGAGGCGGCACTGCCAGAAAGGGTAACAGAAGTAGCAGATCCCAGTCTATTTGCAAGTGCTCCTCGGAGGGTGACAGAATGTCTGAGGAAGCTGTTTGAAGTTGGGATCGGGTGTTCCCGGGAGTCACCCGGAGACAGGATGAACATGCGCGAGGCCGCAGCGAAGCTCCGTTCCATTGAAGCCTTGGCTCACTGAAATTTTGAATACTTCACAGATAATCGGAGCAGGGTTGTGCCATTCATAAAAGTTTTTAGTTTCTTGTCACAGTGGATGATGATATCTACTTTCTATTGGGGGCTTTATTTCAACATCAATAAATCAAATCCCAAAACTACTTTCGGGGGTTTTTCAGGGTAAATAACAATCTGTCCAGTCTGTTTTTAACCGGTCCACAAGCTGCCGTATCGAACCCGCTCAATTCTTTTTTTCTTTTAAAAGTCCCAAGTCAAGTCAGTCAACTCCATCAATTTCGGAGGTTGACTTACCTACGACTACAAATCACAACTACTAATTTGCCTACTCTAAACTTTAAACTTTGGTCCTAACCGACGTCACATTGGTTCGAGTAACAAGGAGTTCAGACTAGTCTTAAAAAAGTTTTGTATACAAAATCTACTGTTCGTAGTCATACCTTCTAGAAGACCCACCCATCATAATTAGGTGTCCTACCCAGATCGATTCACTACGACACTAGGCGGGCAACCAGAAAACAACTTTGCTCCCCAGCCCAATTTTTTCAATTTAACATTAAAAAAGAAAGATGTTTAGGTCATATTGCTTTCTCAGACATTTAAATAGAAACTCCAGTCTAAAAGAGTATGGTAAGATCAAAATTTGTGACACTAGTTTTTTTTCCTTTTAATTTTGAGTAACAAGTAAATATAAGTCTTTCGTCATGTTAAAATTTAGAAACCAT
The DNA here is from genome assembly GCA_023653495.1 of Melastoma candidum. NCBI lineage: Eukaryota > Viridiplantae > Streptophyta > Magnoliopsida > Myrtales > Melastomataceae > Melastoma > Melastoma candidum. The sequence goes on from CM042890.1 coordinate 24,449,942, forward strand.
TTGCTTATATGTCGAGTCGAAAGTCACCACCCCGTTCACACTTTATTCAACAAGTGAGAAATATTTAGTTTGTTTAAAAAAATATTAAATTTCAAATACCATAAATATATTTATATTTTTTTAAAACTTTCATAATTCCAAACAAACGTCGTCTAATAACTGGTAAAAGCATGCTCTGTCCACTAAACATTGGCTAAGAGAGGGATTATCAAATTAAATTTATTTTATAAGTCGCTGCAAATGACATACAATACTACACAAATCTAATTTGTCAAATGGATTTGTTGCAATAGGGTGTATATTGCAATTATGAAAAATAAGTTTATAGATATTTGATTTATGATTACTTAATAAAATTTAAAATTATTTTTTAAATATGTTTATAATATTCTACATAATTTTAATAATTTTTTTGTGATAATATTGGAATCCATTTTTGTTTCTCAAGAAATATATAATGATATCATGACAAATGTTTTAAAAAACTATCAACTGTTATTAGCATTTTTTGTCACAAGAAAGTTAATTTGGAACACAATCATGTGCAAATACAAATACTGTAAATATATTATTTTAGTAAAAATATTGAAAAAATAAAACATTTTTATTGAACAATATTTAATATTCTATTGATAATTCAACACTTGTGGTATTTGATCCAGATGAGAAACGTCAAGGGAGACACCATCTCCCAAATCCTTTGAGCTCAAGAAATTATTATTTAATATAATTAGTACAATCAATGTTTAATAGAAGGTATCTTAATTTAGTATAGAGCTTTCATGTATACAAGAGAAATTTGCATGGGCTGTTTGATTGGTCTAAAAATTTTCACGAAAACTGTATTTTTTTTTAAAATGTCAAATTATCAAATATTTCGACATTTTTTTCGATTTATTCTAATATTTGAAAAATGTTATGAAATCCCAACATTGAGACGTTATCTCAATTATATACTCAGTTAGCCTTCCCTGTTAACGGAGGCCTACTGGCGCACTATGAGCACCATGTTTAATCTTGATCAAATTATCAAATATATGCTAAAAAATTTGTCAACTTTTTCCGATTTACCCTAATATTTGAAAATATCTTCGTGTAACCTAACTTTAATAAGTTATTTTAAAATTATTTTTCGTTAACACAACCCCTAATGGGGTCTGACTTGGCGCAAATATGTATCTTAGTTGCCATTTAACGCTGTTTAGATCCAATATCAATTAATTTTTCTCAAATCGCACCCAGGCTAACATCAATCAACAAACTCTAACTCACAACTGTCCCTTCCCACCCAGCCACGACCCTAAGCCTCTCCCTGACCCCAGCCTCCATCCTCGCCCCAAGCCTCGACCCCAACCCCAACTATTAACTGTGCAGTGCAACCTATTTCATGTTGTGTAGGAGTCTTACAACCTCTCTTGTTATGGTAAATAGAGTTTACATCTCCAATCCTATTCTGAAAGTTTGGTTACATTCTTTTGCTCTTATTCTAATCATCTCTTCATGTTCTTCTTTGGTTGGGGTCAGGGTCTGGGAGGGGCTTGGGGTCGAGGATAGGGTGGGAAGGGATGGGGTGGTTAGAGTTTATTGATTGATTTTAGTCCGTGTGTGATTTGATGGAACCTAATTGGCCTTTGGATCAGAACATCGTTAACCCGCATCTAAGGTACACATTAGAGCCAAATCGGACGTCGTTAAAGGTTCGGTCTAACGAATGATAATTTTGAGATAACGTAATACTATGTGATAATGTTACGTTACACGAAGATATTTTTCAATTGTTAGGATGAATCGAAAAAATAAGTGAGAAAGTTTAGGATATATTTGACGGTGTTAGTTGCCATGTCGGCGCCACGTAGGCCTCTATTAAGGGGGACTACTAATAAAAATTGAAAACTTAAAATTCAGAAAATTTTCATGAACTAATAAGCTTTTAATTTCTTCATTTTAATGTTCTCATACTTCAAATAAAATATCATAAATTTCATATAAAATATCAATATTAATATTGTATATAAAAACTCGTCTATAGATTTTCACAATATTTGTGTACAAAAAATGCAAATTCTTGATTGCTTTTAAAATTTCAAAATAAATAATTGCTTAATCAATTTTTTTCTTAAATAGTTAAGTAAAATGAAAAATATTTTCTCTTTCGTAATAGTTGCCCATGGTAGCGAAGAATTATTGGCAAATGGGTAATCTTGATGTGACAAGTTGAAAGAGACAATGCTAATATTTCTCGATATCGAATCCCAATATGAATGAGTCTGGAACCATCTTTCCCTCGGCTTAATGCTTCGTATGTCTCTTTTCAATGTGTCCATATAACACACCTTACATCATGTGAGCGTAAAAATCTCACGGTCCGTATATAAACCCGAAACAACGTACAAATTGTCATATTAAAAATATGAGCGGGTTCAATATCTAGTCATGGACAAAACACCGAGTCCTCTGATTCTATACTTGCAAGAGATCAAAATATGGAAGGGTTGATGCTCTGGCGAATATCCGCTGGAGCTTCAGGGAGATATGTTGATGACGATGTTGGGACTGTAGAGCTTGATCCGATGAGTCTTCAGGAGTGGCGAAGATTACCAGGGCTATAGAAGCTTGATCTGGAGAATCTTCTAGATATGGGCAAAGAACACCAGGGCTGCTGAAGGATGATCTGGAGTCTTCAGGAGATGCGAAGTTTACCAGGACGGTAGAAGCTTGATCTAGAAAGTCTTCTAGGGATGGGGAAGAACACCAGGGCTGTTGTAGAAGCTTGATCTAGAGTCTTCAGGAGTGATGCTTGATCTGGAGTTTTTTGAAGATGGATGAAGAACACCAAGGCTTGTTGAAGAAGCTTGATCTTGAAAGCTTGATCTTGAAGAAGCTTGATCTTGAAAGCTTCGGTATCGCAGGAGCTCCTCACTCTTCAAGTTGTCGGGCTTTGGGCATTAAATGGCAGAGCTTCGATATCTTGATGAAGTCGTGGAGGCCTTTGGACGTGATCCGATAGAGCTTCAATATCTTGATGAAGTCGTCGGGGCCTTTGGGCGTGATCCAATAGAGCTTCGATATCTTGAAGAAGTCATCGGGGCCTCTGGGCGTGATCCAACAGAGCTTCGGGGCGAGTTGCAGGGACCTTCGGAGATAAACCCGTAAGAGGGGCCTTCACCAATGCACCACCCGCTAAGGGGCCTTCACCGCACCACCCACAAAAGGGTCTTCAAAAAAATAACGGGAATCTCGTTATAACCGGGCTTCAGAGAATAAGAGAGAAGAGAGAATTTTGTGTATGAGAAGTGTCTTCAAAAGGAATGAGGGAGGTCTTATTTATAGGTGTAGATGGCCCCCTAGATGCCTTCTCCTTCCGATATGGGACAAACAATAGGAATCACACTTAGGCTTCCATCTATTAAGGCCCTCCGTATAAAATATTTAGCCCATCATATGATTTGGGCTTAGTGATTGACATTTGCAAAATTTTAACATCTACAAATACCCCCACTTTAATTCGTGTCTCGCATGCTTATATATTGTAAAGAGACGAGAATTAAAGTATTGACATGATGTACATATATCTCATTCGACTATATGAAGATTGAGTCGTTCACAATTTATACTCGTGTGTAAAGGAGTATTATATGAAGATAGAATCGTTTATAGTTTATACTCGTGTAGACAAGGAGTATTATATGAAGATTATTTTGGTCACAGTTTATACTCGTGTGGAAAGGAGTATCACATTTTGTTTAGTCGTTGACAGTTATACTCATGAGGGCCAGGAGTATTACATGCATTTTTATATATTTTTTTCTCTTTTTTTCGTTTTTTTGGTGTCGTGCAGTTTAGGCTCATGCGACATGGAACATCATTCTTCATGCATAATACCGCTACAGGAACTTCCCGTTGATTGGCCCGACGCGTACTCCATCTTGATCAACTATCTTATTAGTGCCCCTAGTGTAAGCTTCTTGGACGACGTATGGGCCATCGCATTTTGAAGTGAACTTGCTTTCAGTCTTGTGTGTTATGATTATAGGTCTTCTCATCACAAGTACGAGATCACCAACTTGGAAGGAGCGATGACAGACTTTCTTATTAAAAGACATGGACATCCTCGGTTGGTAGCACTCGATTCGCTGTTGTGTTTCCACCATAGACCAATGAGTACGGCATTATTTGGGTCGCGGTTCTATATGTCGTTCGATACGCCCGTGGAGCTTCTCCAACTCGTTCATGCCAATCTTTCTTGGCTTTATCGACAACCTTTTTGAGGAGGTTACAACATAGCGTCTTATTGAATGCTTCTACCGAATCGTTTGCAGCCGCATAATACATGGGGGAGTCATATTGCTCGAAACCAAATTGCTCGCAGAATTTATCCATGGCCTTATTAGAAAAGTTCCGGCCATTATCGGTGATGATATAACGAGGCACACCATAACGAAAGATGATATTATTCTTGATGAAGGCGGTAATCGTTTCTTTCTTCACTTCCCGAAATGGTGCGCTTCTGCCCATTTTGAAAAATAGTCAGTTGCTGCCAAGATATGTGAATGGTTCCCTAACGATTTAGGCGTGATAGGGCCTACAATGTTTAGCCCCCATTTGCCAAGATGCTATAGTTGGATGAAGAGGCTTAAGCGATTCATGGATGAAGGCATGAAACTGACAAGCTTGGCATCTCTTAGCATACCCCATGCAGTCCTTCACCATTGTCGGCTAGTAATAACCCATTCTCTTCAATTGAAAATGAAGTTTGGGTCTAGACTAATGAACTCCATATACTCCAGAATGAGCTTCTTCTATTGCTTTGGTGGCTTCTTCTTTTCCAAGACACCGTAAGAGCACTCCTTCAAATGATCGTCGATAAAGAGTATTGTTGAAATATATGAACCGAGGTGATCATCTCCTAACATCTACCTTTTTCGAGGATCATCAGGCAACTTTCCGTGCTCAAGAAAGTCAATGAGTGGTTGTCTCCAGTCTTGGTCATCCACATTATAGACAGAGATAATATTGACTTCCTCTTCATCAAAGGTTGGAGGATCCACCCCAGCTTGACATAGTCGAATACTAACTTGCTTGTCCACCGAAGTGAGTGCAGAAGCGAGGTTTGTCAAGGCATCTGCTAGCGCATTTTCCCTTCTTGGTATATGACTTACTATAAAATCCTGGAACCATCCCGCGAGTTTAACTGCATAGTCATGACATGGCAAAAGCTCTGGCTTGTGAACTTCGTATGTAGATAGAAGTTGGTTGATCACAAGCTCGGAATCTCCATATACCCTTAAACTATGCACTTTGTTACCCATGGCCATTTCTAACCCTTATATGAGGGCTTGGTATTCAGACATGTTGTTTGAGCATAATTGTGTAAGGATGTATGCATATGAGATGATACCTCCATTAGATGTAACGAAGACAACTACCGCTCCTACACCTCTTTGGGTAGCCGATCCATCAAAGAACATCTTCCATGGACGGGAATTATCTACCAACATCACCTCCTCGTCGGGTAATTCCTCAGAAATTTTCTAGTCATCTGGTATAGGATAATCTGCTAAGAAATATGCCAAGGCTTTCACAGCTTTTTGAGGCACATACGAAATCTCGAATTCCTTGAGCATGAGTGCCCATTTTGCTAGACGACCAGATAGTACTGGCTTTGACATGATGTACTTGAGAGGATCTTCTCGTAATATGAGGCGAACAAAATGTGCCTGCAAATAATGTCGCATCTTTTGTATAGAGAACTTTAGTGCGAGGCATGTCTTCTCAATTGAAGAATAATTTAGCTCTGCACCAATTAAAGTTCTACTCAGGTAGTATAGAGCGTTCTCTTTTCCAGCATCATTCTCTTGGGTTAACAAGACTCCCAATGAAGCTTTTTGTGCTGCTATATATAATATGAGTGGTTTACCTTGGATTGATACACTTAATACTGATGGCTTTGAAAAAATATGCATTCTTACATGTTTCATCCCACTCAAAAGGGGTGTCTTTCTTCAGTAGCCGATGGAAAGGATGACATCGTCCCGCCAAATTCGATTTAAATCTCTGGATATATGCGAGCTTCCCTCCAAGGCTCTTTAGCTCGTGTATTCCTTGGCTTTGGCATCTTCATAATCACATCTATCTTTGATTGGTCGACCTCTATGCCTCGATGCCGAACGATAAATCCAAGAACCCGAAGTGACCCCAAATGCACACTTCATGGGATTCATCTTCAGTTGATATTTAGACAGTCTGTCAAATACTTTTCTCAAGTCATCAATATGATCATGCCTTTGTTTGGACTTGACAACTAAATCATCCACGTAACCTCTACATTTTTATGTAGCATATCATCGAAGAAGCGTTGCATTGCTTTTTGATAAGTCGCCCCTGCATTCTTCAACCCCAAAAGACATCACCTTATAACAGTATATTTCTTTTGGTGTACGAAAAACTGTCATTTCTTCATCCTTCGGATCCATTCGAATTTGATGATCCATCCATAAAACTGAAGGCTTCATAGCCAGTGGTAGTGTCTACCATTATCTCAGTGATCGAAAGACAAAAATCATCCTTCGGACTTGCATTGTTGAAGTCGCAAAAGTTAACACAAACGCGAAGTTGACTGTTCTTTTTCTTGACGGGTACAATATTTGCAATCCATGTTGGGTACTTCACCTCCCAAATGAATCCAACTTCGATAAGTTTATTGATATCGGCTTCTATCAGGGGAATCAACTCCTGGCGAAAACACCGTTTAGCTTGCTTTATGGGATGAACCCCATGCTTCATCGCTAACTTGTGAACTGCAATCTTCTGGTCCAGGCCGGGCATTTCTTTGTAGCTCCACACAAAGAATCTTTGTATTCCTTTAACAATTGGACATACAACTCCTTTTCTTCAAAGGTTAAACTTGCATTAAGGAAAGTAGGACGATGATCCCCTTCTTCTCCAAGGTCAACTTCCTTGACTTCATCGACAGTAGACTTCTTCCCATCTTTTAATACTTCAAGAGCATCTTCCGCATCATCTCCTTTGTGAGATGCGTCTTCATCGGCCTATGAGGTTATGATATGACCAGAAGCGACATCATCTTCAACGTTATCTTGAGATATTTTCTCATTGTCATTTGTAGATACCCACATCTGTGTGGTCATTTTTAACACCTCTCCAGTAGTCACCTCCAAAACGGTTCGACGCTTCATCCTGAAAGGAAATTTGCTACGGAGATCATTTCTGTCTTCAATTATGACTGGGACGTCTTTCCTGTGGTCCACTCTTTTCCACACCATTCAACTTCTTGGAGCTTGGCCTAACCTTAGTCGTGCAGGTCACCGAGCATCAGTCTTTTCCTCTAGATCACCAAGTCTATTAAATACCGATTTTCGCTCGGGCGGGGCTCTAAGTCGATCTAATACTAAATTTCTTGCAGGTACCTTGGTAGTTTCATCAGTGGTTTTGATGTATTGGGTTGAGGCATCTTTCACTGGGTGACAATTGGGCTTAGGAGTAACATACCCAAGACCCAATTTTGACTTTTGTTCATCACCTCCTGGATTAACTTCTTTTTGAGACGTCACCGAGCATCTTTAACTCCTTAGTGTAGCCTGCTGCAGAAAGTAATCTGAAAGCATTTGGATCAAACCCATTGGTGCGCTTATCGGGCAATGAATCCGGATAGAGAATTGCCCCCTGCTTAGATAGAACAAAACCTTTAGTGGCATGTTCGTGGGGCCCAATGTTGAGAGCTTTGTCACTGGCCAATTGAGTTCTTTCGACAGTATCACTTTTGCACTATCATCGCTTACGAAAGGCGATTCTCCTGCTTCCCTGAATGCTCTGGGGATGTAGCGTAAAATTGGTATGCTCTGCTTCATCTTTTGCATGTGTATTTTTAGGCATAAGATCAACTGAAGATTCTTCTTGTTGTATGGATGGTATATATGCGGTTGACTCTTTTAGACCATTCTTTACGATAGGCTTTAACTTCGAGGCCTCCACATCCGCACTCTTGTTCAAGTAAAATTTTGCATCAGCAAAGTATGACTCTACTTCTGTGAAGGGTTTGACATCTACCCATATTGTACATGGCAGTCCATCCTTAATAAACTTGAAGCATTGATAAAGTGTTGATGCAAACACTCCATATTCGTGCAACCATGGTCGATCTAGCAACATATTATAGGTCGTTTTTGAGTCGATAACATAGAATGTCGTGCATGATTCCATGTCACCAATTATGATTAATTCCTTAGATTATCAGCCGGCTACTTGAGAGATCATCCACTTCAAAGCTAATATCCTTCAATGCCTTTGATAAAATGATATTAACGATAGAACCTGGGTCAATCAGGATGCGATTAACCTTCGTGCCACATGTATAACCGGACACAAATAATGGTTGATTGTGGGACTTGTGGCCCATAAGAAGATCTTCATCAGAAAACTTTCTGACATCGCAATAGAACTTCACGTTTTCGACTGACATCACAATAGAACTTTCTGGAATGCCAACTTTTGGATTGGGTTGCTCTTTATCCCTGTCAATATGGTGACAACATCTCGACAAAGTCGCAAGCCTTTGAAATTTTTCGGGGAAGAAGTCCCACACCGTGATTGGAGATGGCTTTTTCCGAGTTACTTCAACATCAAGGGTTCGCTTATCTACAATCTCCTTGATGTTTGCTTTGTTATGTCATCATCTAGAAACTTTTGTCCGAGTAGGAGGTTTCTTCTTTTGGGGTTTCAATTTCTTTCTTCGTTTCCTTTTAAGCAACACCAAAGTCCAACCTTCTTCAGCATGAACCTCCTCATGGCCAATTACGCAACTTGACATCTTAACATCATGATTATCATCCGTTATCACTTTCGAATGTCGGAAAGCAGCCATCTCATCAGGGCTAAACGATCCGAAGATGATATTAGAGGCGTCAAAGATTGTTATATCCTCAAATTTTGAAGAAACCATCAAGCCCCAGTCAATCTTGTTCTCTCGTGCCAGCTCCATAACTTTCTCCTTGAACACGAAACATTTTTCAATGGGACCTAGAACACGGTGGTACTCGTAAAAATTTGGATCTCCTGCTCGACTCGCTTGTTGTGGGCGTTTCGACGGCGGGAGTTCTATCAACTTAACCTACTGGAGAAAATCAAATATGCCCACAACATCTAAATTCGAGAAAGGATATTGCTTACTTTGCCGTTCCTCCAAAGTTGGCCATCTCTTCTCTATCTGGGGTGTTATTGTAACAGGAATGGAAGTGCTAGATTGACCATTCTCTTTTGGTTTCTGGACTTTGACGGGAACAACCTTGGTGGTCATCACTTGCTTCTTGCTATCCTTGAAGGCAGGCTTGGCCCCAGTTCTACTAATTGGTCTTCAAGTTCCCTTGGATGGCTTAGGTATCGGAAGATCTCCCACACCAATTCCTACAAAGCTCAGCTCCATATCATGCGCTCTTGTAGCTAATTCCTCGAATGATTGAGGTTTGATCCCTTGCAGGATATATTGCATCCTCCAAAGTATTCCTTGAACGCACATATCTATCGACGTCGCTTCAAACAAGCGATCTCTGTAGTTCATGCTTAGGTTTCTCCATTGTTGTATATGATCAACGACGGGCTCGCCTTCCCATTGACGAGTGTTAGTGAGTTCTATCATGCTCACCACACGTCGCGTATTATAAAAGCGGTTTCGAGATTCCCTTTCCAACTGCTCCCAACTGTCAATGCTTCCTGGTTTTATGTCGATATACCAGTCAAAGGCATTTGCCTTCAAGGAGCGAATGACCTGTTTAACCATCAAGTCTCCATCTGTACCAGCATTGTTGCAAGTCTCGACAGAATGAGCCACATGTTGCCTTGAATTCTCCTTCCCATCGAATTGTTGGAAGTACGGGGGCTGACTCAAGCTTTCGATTCTTAGGCTGTATGGCTTATAGTACACCAAAGATGTTGTAGATTTTCTTTCAAGCTCATCCTTTATGGCCTCTTGTATTAGTTTTCTCATCGCTCTAGTTGAGACTGGAGTATCAACAGAGTTAGATACCGGCTTCGGTGAATCATCCACATTCTTGCCTTTATCCTTGCGAACATGAGAATCTCCTTCATCAGATGTTCTTTCAAACTCTTTATTCCCGAGCCTGCTTATGACATATTCAAGTTGTTGATCCCTATCCTTCATGGATTTCGTCATCGCCTCAACTGTTTTGGCAAGAGATGCAACTTGGTCTTCCAATGATGGGGTATCAGCCATCATAACTGGCATAATTTCATCTGACTTCTCAGCTAGATCAACCTCACTAGCATTTCTAGAAAGATTTGATGAAGAGTCTCCTGATGAGCTGTTATGGAAGCTCAACAGGGGAATTGGCGACATAATGCCTTTACTTAGTGGCGCCTTTTTGCAGCGACCTCCTTACAGGATGAAAGTGACTTTGGAGAGATAGATCGAAGAATGTCTTCTATCTCGTCCATTTGCTTACGTGTTTCAGCGCTTGATTAAGCAAAGCTCCATTTTGGAGTGAAATCTGATGAAGAATCCCCAAGAGGAGAGACACTTGATGCGTTGTTACAAAAGCTACCCAAAGGAGTTGGTGCTATGGCACCCTTGCCGAGAAAGTTTCTTTCAGTAACCTCCTTGTATGATGGAGGTGACTTAGGAGAGACGGATTTTAGAATCTCCTCCATCTCCTTATATATATCAGCCATCGGTCTGGTCTTGGTGAAGTTTCGGGAACCAAGCAATGAAGAGCTTTCAGACGAGTGAGAAGGAAAACCAACTAGCTGATTATTCACAGCATCGATGGAGTTTTTCAGCATGATCATCTTTGAAGCCATATGGATATTGGGATGTAAAAATATGAGAGGTAGAGATGGTCCCACTGAGCGTGCCAGAAATTTGTGAGCGTAAAAATCTCATGGTCCATATATAGACCCAAAACAACGTACAAATTGTCGTATTAAAAATATGAACGGGTTCAATTTCTAGTCACGGATAAAGCATGTGAGTCCTCTGATTCTACACTTGCAAGATATCCAAATATGGAAGGTTTGATGCTCTGGCAAATATCCGCTGGAGCTTCAGGGAGATATGTTGATGAAAATGTTGGGGCTGTAGAGGTTGATCCGACGAGTCTTCAGGAGTGGCGTAGATTTCCAGCGCTGTTGTAGCTTGATCTAGAGAGTCTTCTGGATATGAGCGAAGAACGTCAGGGCTGCTGAAGCTTGATCTGGAGTCTTCAGGAGATGCGAAGATCACCAGGGCTATAGAAGCTTCATCTGGAGAGTCTTCTATGGATGGCGAAGAACACCATGGCTGTTGTAGAAGCTTGATCTGGAGTCTTCTGAAGATGGACAAAGAACACCAAGGCTTGTTGAAGAAGCTTGATCTTGAACTTGATCTTGAAGCTTGAGCTTGAAGAAGCTTGATCTTGATCTTCAAAGCTTGATCTTGATCTTCAAAGCTTGATCTTGATCTGGAAGCTTGATCTTGATCTTGAAAGCTTTGTTATCGAAGGAGCTCCTCACTTTTCAAGTTGTCGGGGCCTTTGGGCATGATCTGACAGAGCTTCGATATCTTGATGAAGTCGTCGGGGCCTTTGGGCGTGATCCGACAGAGCTTTAACATCTTGATGAAGTCATCGGTGCCTTTAGGCATGATCCGGTAGAGCTTCGATTTATTGATAAAGTCGTCGGGGCCTTTGGGCATGATCCGACAGATCTTCGATATCTTGATGAAGTCGTCGGGGCCTTTGGGCGTGATCCAACAAAGCTTCGGGGCGAGTTGCAGGGACTTCGAAGATAAACCCATAAAATGAGCCTTCGAAGATATACCCACAAGAGGGGCCCTTGGATATAAACCTGCAAGAGGGGCCTTCAGAGATAACCCGCAAGAGAGGCCTTCGGAGATATACCCGCAAGAGGGGCCTTCGGGTATGTGCAAGTTTCATGTCAATATGAGGTCTGGAACATAAGTTATGAGTGAAAGAGTGCACTGCCGACATGCTGATCCAAACCTAGAGGTGTACAGATTATTCGAAAACACTCTTTTCGTGTGCAAATGCCATGTCATTTTAAAATCTCCGAACCTTCGCATCTGAAACTTAGCATTCAACTAGTATGATCTATGTAGAGTATATTTTATGTTCAACGCAGGGCGAAAACGTAAATGAGTACGTCCAAATGTTCGAAACTCCTAGCATAGGAACCCAAATTAGGCTTAGTTAGTGTCCTTAGAACCGTATTTAAGTTAGAAATTCAATCCAAGTAGTTTCACGTGATTCCGACAAGTACACAGAAAGATATACAGCAAAAACCGAAGGTTGCGCAGGCAGATCCGAGGCATGCTTGCACATGCCAAGTTATTTTGGCTCGATGGGGGTCTGTAACACATCCCAACATGCAAGGACGTGTGAAAGGGAGGGAATGTGAGACTGCTGGTGCGACTACGGGATGTCTTTAGAAACCAGCTCCAAGCTCTTCGCCTCTTACACCTACACAAGCAAGAAATCGTTAAAACAAAAGGAGTCCTCCCGTGAAGCCACGAGGCTACGGGAGGTCCCAGTCGAGTCCTCCTTGTCTTTGGATGAGGGAGGACAGGTCCTGGACGCTAGGGAGAGGGCCTCTAGTGAATTCATGGAGACTGCGAGGGGAGGACGCCGGTGGTTGTTCGGGGTTGCCGCCATTTCTTCTTGTCGTGACCGTTGACTTGTGAAGCTGCAGCAAGTTCTTCACGGTCAAACTGGTTAGGGGGTCTCTACTACTCCATGAGCTTACCTTGGTCGAGAAGTTCACTGGGAGGAAGGGGAGAGGCTCCGAAAAATTCTTGGAGGGAGAAGATTGGCTTGGGAGTGAGGGAGGGGAGTTCATGTGTTTGTGTGTCTTTTCATAGGGAATTCTCGAGCCGTTGGAGTTTGAACAGTTAGACACACACTTGCAGGTACACACCAAAAGTCCCGTGCCTGCAGGGTAGAGCAGGAGTTGGGAACGTCGCTGGAGTGGAAAGAGGTTCTCCCGAGCACAGGGGTACTGTGCAGAAGTCTCGACCTCCTGACACCGAGGGACAATAGAGCAGGTTGCGTGGGAGCCGCCAGAGCTAAAAATTCCACCCTATGCACTGGGTGTGCATAGGGTGGTAACCGTGCACGTCCGAACTGTGTGTAGGACAAATACCCCGACTTCGCCGTGTGACAAGTCAGATTATGTTGTGTGAGGAATCAACCCCTTTTTGTCTCTTTTGTTCTCTGGCTCTTTGTAGTTATCTATCTTGTGCTTATAGACATGATCCATCTGAGAAGAGACAAAAGCTGTGTAGAAATCCTTTGAGCAATCAACTGCTGAGTTTGAGCATCATTTTGCCGGAAATGAGAAGATGTCCACTATGTGAGGAGCCGATCGTTGCCCAGGAGTGATCTCCTCTTGTAAAGGATTTTAAATCTCACTTGTTGAGATACCGAAAGCCTAGTGCAAGAGGTTCATTTGCACCCATTATATTTATATAGTGGAATCACCTCTACGGTAGAAAGTGGACGTAGGTTGATTAAGGCCGAACCATTATAAAAATTGATGTGTCCCTTACGATCGTGCTTACGAGTATCTAACGATCAAAAAAATGCTATTAAGAGAGTGATTATATTAAATCGTAACGCTTACGACGAGCTGACCGCACTTCTGAGTAACGCTTTGCCGTGACACAGATAGCTTCCGCATATGCTGAGAAAGGGCGAAAAAGTTATAAACACTAGTTCACCCCCTTTTAGTGTACATAAACGATCCGACAAGGTCTTCTAGGAGAGTGACCTAGGGACCACGAGGGACTCTTAGTTGAAGGCTGCAGGAGACGTTTGTGGAGGCGTGCGGCAGGTTATGTGCAGTGGGCCGAAAAGAAGGGCAGATACCCCAGAAACACAGAAGGTGATGGATTAACCAACTTCTATGGTGTGTTCTATGTGCACGATAGTCTCGAGGGACCATACAGGAGAACCTTGAACAGGAGTATTGTGTCTGCTTAGTCGCTGTCTCGAGGGATCGTGGAAGGGAAGTCGCAGCAGGTTGCTGTGTAGGAGGGGACACCGCCGGAGTGAAAAGTCATGTGGAAGTCGCAGTGGGTTGCTGTGTAGGTGGAGATGTCGCCGGAGGGAAACGTCCAACAACTGATTACCTTTCTTAGTCACGTTAACGCGTGCAACGAGTCACCTTTGGTGCATAAACTCCTAACCAGTGTCGTAGAAGGTTGATCGCACATCGCCTTCTGATATTAATATAGGAGTGTGATGGCCATTTCATTACGGATTCACGTTAACACGTGACCCAACATCATTCATATAAATTTTCTTATGTCGTAAGACATCTTTTTTCTAGCTAATAGAAAACAAATAATTCATTATAATATAATATAAATTTTAATAAAAATAAAAATAAAAATTCCATAATTAGAATTGTTAAGGGAGGAAACGAGGGAGTTTGTCATACTTATTACATGTCCAAAATATTTAGTATTTGTGGAAATTTAATTCCTAGGAGAAAATGTGTTTGGGTATGCGTTCAATTTGGGGAAAAGTAATTGCATCTCGGTGGACAAACCATCACCGGTCAATGCGGTCGATACCGGCCCGCCATAGACCCATCCACCATCAATCCCATTAAGTCGTTTTGTGAAAAGTCTTCCGAAACGTGTGATCAAATCATGACTCTATGTGGAACTAAATCAAATCATGACTTTATGCCTCGAAAAGTCTTTTTTTCCTCTTTTAAGAAAAATCAAACAAGGAAAAAAAGGAAGATTGTCACTCGATAACGTCTTTCGACGGATTATTTTACGAAATATGGGTATCAAAATATTTTTTTAATTAATTTAAAGAGACCGATGTTAAAAATATCAATTTTTTACAAATAAAAATTAGTGCGAGAATCGTCGAGTTTAAACCTTGTAGAAATAATTCAATATTTTAAAAATCAATTTTACTTATTTTTTAAATAAAAATATCGAGTCTCGATATTTCTAACACCAAGTTATTGACATTAGTAAAAAAAAAATATTGTTTTGACCGTTTGTAAAATATTATGTGCCCATATTTTGCTCGAAATGATCGACAACAACAACAAAAAGTTTGACAATTTAGTGCTATGAACTTAGAGGTCAAAGTTATTGAAGCAAGGTGGGACAGGAAGTTGAATAAATAAAGCGGATTTGAACGTGACACGAGTGAAATTACTATATTTATCTAATCAAAATAAAACATAGCTTTGGGAGTAACACAAAGCCCTTCAACAATGGCTTTACTAAGATCCTTATTTTTTATTTTCACTTGTCTCTTCTCGCTCTGCCGGGCTTTGCGGGTGCAGGGATTGCCCAAGAGCAATGAAACGGATCGAGTGGCGTTGCTCGAGTTCAGGAGCCGAATATCTGATGACCCAGGTCGGATATTTAGCTCGTGGAACGACTCTGTCGGCTTCTGTCGCTGGCCCGGCATCTCTTGTGGACGCCGACATCACCATGTGACCAAATTAGAGCTTCCGGACGCGAGACTTGCAGGATCTTTGTCCCCCTACATCGGAAATCTCAGCTTCCTCCGGATCATAGACATCAACAATAATGGGTTTACTGGCGAAATCCCCCCTGAAATTGGCAACCTGCGTCGGTTGACCGCGTTGCTCCTCGATAATAACTCGTTTTCCGGTCATCTCCCGGAGAACATCTCGGGCTGCACCAACCTGAGAGAGATCATGCTGGGAAGCAGCGGGCTTGTTGGCGAAGTACCTCGTGGACTGGCCGATTTATCGGAGCTTCGCGTCTTCCAAATCTATAACAACAACTTCACAGGGAGGTTCCCAGATTTCTTTGGCAACTTCTCTTCTCTGGAGTTCCTCAGCGGGACATACAACAGTTTCTGGGGAACCATCCCGGCCTCTCTCGGGCTATTACCGAAATTGTGGGGGCTCTTTCTCGGGGTAAACTTCTTTTCTGGTACCATACCAACCGGGATTTTTAATGTAACATCTCTAACATATATGGAGCTTACAAGCAACCAACTTCAGGGCGGTCTCCCGGCGGATCTTGGAATCACTCTTCCAAATATCGTTTACTTCAGTGTATCTGATAATCATTTGACCGGATTCATTCCGCCTTCAGTTGGGAATGCAACTAAATTACTGAGCCTCATTATTGCCCAGAACAACTTGAGAGGCTCCGTGCCTGAACTCAAAAGTCTAAATCAGTTGCAGTGGTTAGTTATTTCTCGTAATCAATTGGGCAGCGGGACATCGGGCGACCTGAGATTCCTCGAGTCTCTCAACTCCACCAAGCTAGAGATTCTGGAGTTCAACGTCAACAATTTCGGGGGCAAGTTACCTCGGTCCGTAGGGAATTTATCAAGCAATTTGAATATATTGTCATTCGCACATAATCAGATAACTGGAACCATCCCTTCTGGCATCGGAAACCTCCGCAACCTGGAAATTCTACGTATCGGGTGGAACCAATTAACTGGCATCCTCCCGGGGGAATTCGGGAATCTACAAAAGCTGAAGTACCTTGTGGCACCATACAGCAAATTCTCTGGGGAGATTCCATCTTCTCTTGGAAATTTGACAATGCTGATAAAACTCATGTTGACAGGAAATGAATTGCAGGGGAGAATCCCAGCAAGCCTCGGAAAATGCCAATCACTGGTTGGGTTGGATCTCTCTCAAAACAAACTGAGTGGCACCATACCTCGGCAAGTCCTCGGGATATCTTCCTTGGCGATTGTCCTAGATTTATCAAAGAACAAATTAACCGGTGCCCTACCAGATGAAATCGGGGACCTAAGCAGCCTTGCCGGCTTGTCTGTTCAGGACAATCGGATTTCAGGACAAGTTCCCAATACCCTCAGCAGGTGCACTAGCTTGGTGGAATTGTACATGGGGAATAATTTGTTTGAAGGCAACATCTCCACATTTCTCAGTCCTCTAAAAGGACTTCAGTACGCAGATTTGTCACAGAATAACTTCTCTGGTGAGATTCCAAACTTTCTGGGAAATTTCAATCTCATTTCCCTTAATCTGTCTTTCAACCGATTTGAGGGAGAAGTCCCGAATCATGGAGTCTTTTTAAATGTCACGGGAATCTCGGTCATGGGAAATGACAAACTTTGCGGTGGTATTTCGGCGCTAAACTTACCGAGATGCGCTGCTTCTAAATTGACACATGGGAGAAGAATTTCGTCCGTGGCGATCATCTCAACCGTCTGTGGGATCTCACTCTTGTTTGTTGTGCTGTCGTTGCTGGCATTATTCATCCGCATGAACAGATTCAGAAGAAGAAATAATGTAGAACCACAATACGGATTTGTGCAAGTAGGTCCTTTTCAACAAATCTCATATGAAGATATACTCAGAGCGACCGGAGGGCTTAGCCAACACAACTTGCTTGGAGTTGGTAGCTTCGGATCTGTGTTCAAAGGAATCCTTAGACATGGTGATAATATGGTAGCCATTAAGGTTTTCAATCTGACAAACCGAGCAGCGTCAAGAGGCTTTATGGCAGAGTGTGAGGCATTAAGGAACATCAGACACCGGAATCTCATTAAGATTTTCACTGCTTGCTCGACCATTGACTTCCAAGGTAACGAATTTAAGGCCCTTGTGTATGAGTACATGGAAAACGGAAGCTTGGATGATTGGATTCATCCTAAAGTTGTAGCCATGGGATTGCACCGGAAGTTAATTTTCGTCCAAAGGCTGAGTATTGCCATCGATATTGCTTGTGCGATGGAATATCTCCACCATGAGTGTGAGACGTCAATTATTCACTGTGATCTGAAGCCGAGCAACATTTTATTGGATGCCGAGATGACGGCACATGTTGGTGATTTTGGCCTCACGAGGATTTTATCCACCTCCGAAGTCATTTCACAAGTAAGCTCCTTGGGGGTGAGAGGAACCATCGGCTACAGCCCTCCAGGTGCGTTGATTATGTGTAAATGAACTTACAGATTTAGTTTGCTTGTGCTAGTATAAGATTGTGATAATGGCCATCGAATATGAATCCCACAGAGTACGGCATAGGATGCCAAGTGTCGAGGGAAGGCGATGTCTACAGTTACGGAATCCTACTATTGGAGATGCTCACGGCAAAGAGACCGACCGATGACATGTTCGAAGATGCTTGGAACATTCGAAGCTACTGTGAAGCTGCATTGCCGGAAAGAGCAACAGAAATTTCAGACCCTTCTATGTTTACAGATGAGTTGGGCAGGGGATCGAGCATCCGTGCTCCGAGAAGGGTGAAAGAATGCCTGGCGAAGGTGTTTGAAGTTGGGATCGGTTGTTGCAGAGAGTCACCGGGAGAAAGGATGGATATCCGCGAGGCCACAGTGAAACTCCGCTCCATCAAGGATTTGGTTAGCTGAAGCTTCGAATCTGAATAAATAGGAAAATATTCTGGAAGTAGAATGTTGTGTTTCGGTCATCCTCCAGAACAGAGAGACTAATCGCATCCTATACTACCGATTAAAGTTTAGTTAGCAGAGCAGAGCAGAGCAGAGCGAAGACACCATAAAATTAAGGTATTACGTGTAGATCGTGTGTAAGTGTGATCTTAATTGCCTTCAGTGTTGTGATCTTTTTCGAGTTCATTAACAAAACCAATTACTGCCTTCACTATTTAGGTATGATAAATAACACTTATTTCATAATTGAAAATAACCGTAAGCAAGTACTGGGTATATCATGAGCTTATTTAGAGCACGGTGATAATAAGTTCCGAGTAAAACTTGGAACCAGTAGGTTTTCGAATAGACCTAGTTTTAGGTTCTAAATTTTTAAAAACCATTTCAGATTTTCATTTCATGACCACCATGTAAAATTAGAATGTGAGATAATATATTTTAATATATAATTTATATAATATTTATTTATATTATATACTTTTATAAATAATTTTTATTTTAAAATTACAAATCTCTCTTTTCAAATCCTCCACATGCATCCCTCCCCAATCCCTCCTTATCCTTTCCCCCTATCCCCGTTGCACCCAACTTCTCTTTGCTGAGACCTCTGTCGCTCCTTCGGCCTCATCCCTCAGTCGTTACGAGAACCAGAAGCGGCGCGACTGGAATACCTTCAGTCATCTCAGGAATTACTGTCCCCGCTCTTACTTTCCAGATGCAGTGACCCTTGCGTTTTTCGCAAGGCCTTGACCAGTTCTTTTGTTGTTTTTTTAGATTTATTGGAGTAATGGAATGGATCTGATGTGAAATCGTCCTATAAGGACAAGGAATCGGAACAATAAACCGATACCAGAAATGACCGGTGGGTTCTTGGATGGCCGCAGGATAAGTTCTAGGTTTGTTGACATGATGGTCTATTTTGGGCCTAATTAAGTGTCAGCCCGCGTATAGCTATAATGAGACCGACAGGAGACATGGGCTTGTACTAAGTCTACAGCCCATGTCTACACAAACTCGTCTCCAGAAAGATCAGGACGAAGTGTTACCTGCTGAAACAAACCACGAGATTTCTGGAGGGTAACCACGACCAGGGGAAGATTTCCCTAAGAACGTGTCTAATACTTCAAGCACTACTAGGATCCAGTATAAACGAAAGAAGATCTTCCTTGGACAAGAGAAGACAATCAAACCAAACAGAAGCTTTGCATTACTCGTCACCCCTTAGATTTTAGCTAGTTTGATACTCCGGCCTGGGTGAACTCGCAAGGGTTCTTGGTTTTCACTTTCACCATCAGAGTGAGCAACCATAGCTCTGATAACCAGTCTCCGCCTTCACTCCATCGTCGTGGTGAGCAACTGTAGCATTGACACCAAAGCTTTACCTTCACTTTACCGTCCGGGTGAGCGACCGTAGCCCAAACAGCCAAATCCGGCCTTCGCTCCGTCACTAGGGTGAGCACCCGTAGCCTTAGCGTCCAAAGTTTGCCACTACCTTCGTCCACATTCCATCAACCAAGCCTCCAGCGACCAGATAACACCATCCAAGCCCGCAAGTCTACGGCGCCAGCAGCAAGTCTATGGCGTCACCACCATCCGAACCATCAACTTTTCTTTGTTTTTATGGCTATAAGCTTTCTATTTCTATTGTAAGACATCATTTAAGATCGATTGATCAATTCAATTCATCCTTTTACTTATTGACGACCACATACGAATCCTTATGAGTACTTATGCCAAATATTTCTAACGTGATCCGTTCCGACGCGACAAGGTTCTAAAAATAAGCAAACGCGAATTTTTGTATATTAATGAAATTATTTCTCAATATTTTAGCAATTAATTTAGAAAATCCCAATACTGAAATTTGATCGAGAAACATGCTGTTAAAATTAAGTAAAAACATTAGGCCAGAGGCAGCGGCAACAAAGGTAACAGAATGTCTATCCATCAAATTCTCAATCTTATCCGTTTATTAAAAGGATACAGATGACGTGATACGATTACATAAAATATGTATTTAAATTTAATCAAATATTCCCTAATTAAATTGGAATTGAGTTTATGTTAAGGTTAGATTCAATTAACCTCAAAGAACACAGACCAAATTCTAGTCCAAGCCAAGATGGCCGAAAATATTCTTTCTTAAGAAATATGATGATTAAACCCTAGAAAATGTTTGCTCTAGAAAATAAAAGGTAACCAATTGAGTTAAGCCCACTTGTACTTATTCTTCCAAACATTAATCGTAGCAGTTTACTCCCTTTATTATTAGGAACATTCCTAATTGAACCAACCCCTCCCTTCCAAACATCATTCAGATGAAGATTTAATTAATACACCATAAAAGTACAATATAAATTTCGTTTGAAAGATAATTTTTTTTTGTGAAAAACCAGTGGCCAACTAAGCACATACTTTTGTCAGTTTCTCTCAATGTTGGAAAAAATAAATATTTTTTTTTTAAAAGGGATGGTTTTCATTTTACCTAATTACATTTGGGATCATTAGGAATAACAAAGAAAAGGCATAAATTTTAGTCGATAGAGATGACGGATAAGGTGACTACGTCTTTGGCACGTAAAGAAACAAGAGATATGTGGGACAATAAAGTTGGTAAGAAGTGGCTCTAAGCGCTTTGCTGAGGGCCGACTTAGACTCAATACAAATTGTCAATTCAAAAGAAATAAAATATGAGTTATAGATGATAGATAGGCACACTCGAATCGTATGCCCCCATCAATGTAATATCGGCTTGAACTAGGGTGGATTGAGGGAAGTGAAGTTCAAAGCTTAGTTGTAGTCAATTATTCGACAAGTTGATTTCCCAAATCTCTTTCCAAATCAACATTCATCTAGTTGTTAAAAAATTCCCCTAGATGAGCATTGAAGAACACCTTGGACTGCTATGAAAAAAGACAATATTTGATTTTAAAATAGCGCGATCTTATTTAAAAATTTCACCCAATTAAGTCGCAGAATGGAAATTGTGCTCAATGAAAGAAATTGGTAGCATAATCTTCCAATGATTGATGCATTCTAATAAAATCTTCTTTTCAATTTGGTCACATAATTATAAATAATCATTGGTAACCTTTTTTTTATTCCATGTGGCTTTCGTTGCTAGAATTAATGATTAACAATTTAACCAATTCTTTTTATTATTTTCATTCCATTAAACTCTATGTCTAATGACAAAGACCTGTTCGGATATTTTGTTCGTATTCCTGTTCAAAGAAATCCGCAAATCAATTTATTGAACATTGAAGCAATCTAATTTTTATTAAGAATACACAAAAAATTATTACTCATGGCTAAAATTACCAAGAAATATTGTTGAAATGTTTGAAGTCTCTAAAAGTTATTGCTATATCATTTAAAGACATTTATTATATAATGAGTATGTGTTTATTTCCAATGTAGTAAACATTGAAAAACTTTATTATTTTAATAATATTTAGGAAAATATATTAACAAATCGAATTAAATAATAACACCTTTTAAGAATTTATCTGCAATACCATTAACTCCTCGACGTTAGTTTTACGAAGGAAGTTAAAGAATTGAAAAATATAACATAAAATTTTTGCGGAATTCCTTTTTAAATTTTAATAGTACAATAAAAACGGAAAAAAATAAATTTCTTTTTACTAATCTAAATTTTCGCATCTAGAAGAACAGTTTAAGTTGGCCTTAACTTAATTTAAGAGACAATTGTTTAATGTTTAAGCTATTGCATTTGGAAAATGGAACCTATATTTATAAATACTAAAAAACGAAAAGAAAATTTCATGGGAATATAAAAAACTCGTAGGCTAAAAGTTATTTAATTGGCCCCTAAGATTCTTAGAACAGTAATCGTAACATATAGTTATAAAATTACTCAAAATAGCATAGTTTAATTTCTAGGCTTACACTCATTGATTCATCTTTCAATGTGAAATGCTGATATTTTATAACATATAAAAAAACTGATCTTATTTAGGATTCAAACTCTAATTTTTCTATTTTGGTTATGGAAACCACGTCAATATTTTTAATTAATATTTAATAGTTAAAAGTAAGATGAGGTAACTAGAATTATTTCATTAATATTTAATATCTTTAAACAAAAACACCACCCCCGTGTATATGCCATTAATGAGAAGTTCTTTAGGTAAGAAATCCCTAATCGCATATTTAAATAACTAAAAGTAATAATATGTTTTCTTAATAAGAATTTAGGAACTTGTTGATTTTTTTTTGTGATATTACTCGAAAGATATTAAATTTTTAAAAGTATTTTTGAACATAGAAGATAAAACGGAAGTTTCACTTATCGATATAAGGCCGTAAGTGATGTTACCAATGACCAAGAGAACTTGGCCATAGACCATTTTAAGGTAAAATTGATTTTGAGCAACATGAGTTATATGAATATTAGACATAATCGGGCGTTTATCCATTAAATTCTCGATACATTTCTAAATGGATGATAGATACCACACGATACTTGGGCATGAAATACTTTTTTTTTCTTCTAATTCAATTTAATAGAGCAAGTGAATATACGAAACGACAACATAAGCGGCGGAAATTCGAGTATACTTTGAAAATTTTAAAAAAGGACCGGTAAACAAATTCATTTTTCGTCTCTAAATACAATCCATTATTGTAACATATAAATGAATCTAATTAGACGGGAATCCGACTAGGTCCAACTAACAAATTTTAATCTGTGGTTATGGTCCGTTTGGTCAAAAGCTTTTCAGTGAAATTTTTCTAAAAAAAATGAAAGTAATATATTATTTTATTTCATACCTAAATTTGATACGTTCCTATTACGATAGCTTAAACCATATTTGATTTGTTTGCTAAGGTTGCATCATAGTTACTTAGAAAAAACAATATCTTGTATCATATTATATTTTATTATTTTTTGGAGATTTGATTTTGAACAGAGTTTTCGAATAATTTAAAGTCATTGATTTCTGAAAAAGTTCCACCTTTACTGAAATCCCAACAATGCGTCCGACAAAGACTGCCCAACACCTTGTTATGACGACGATGATAGTCTTGACATCACCTTCGTGAGATCAAATGATGATGATTCCCAGTCCAAAGCGATTTCGTGACATCACCTCCAAGGGATCTGACACTTGTGCCGAAGGAAATGGCCGAAAGTTGTGGCTGGTAGTGACGATGCTCCTGCTGCATTGCCAACCTCAAAAAAATGAAAGAGAAAAAGTGCAAATAAAATTCTAGTGAGAATATTATGTTGTTGAAGGAGATGGTCAAATGCGTTAAGCAAAAAGGCGAATGCAAGCGTTAGCAACTTTCCTCTCAAGGTTTTATTCGTATCAAGTAAATAATTGAACATTCAAGTCCAGATGAAATGACACAGAAGTTCAAGAAGAAAAGAAAAATAAATACTCAAGTTTGGGGTAAGTCGTGGGTAGAATAAGGAAAATCGCGGAGGACGATCCAAAAATAATACTTTGGGAATATGCAATGCAAAAATCTGTCAGAAGATATTCCAAATGTCTTGGCGAAAAAGTGGCTTAAAGAGAAGCGCGAGATAGATCGAGCCTTATTTAACCGAAGTGTCATAGAGGAAGAGTGTTTTAATGCCTTGATTGCATAGCATTAAGACACACTTAATCTATGGCAGTCCGATTAAATATGGCTCGATCCACCTTACGTTTCTATTTAAGCCACTCTTTCGCCATTGAAATACGGTTAAATTTGTGCAAGATATTAATCCGGGACATGGTTTTTTTCTGTATTGCATTTTCCCAAAGTAACATTTTAGGATCACCGTCCGCGGCTTTCCTTGTTTCTGCCCGCAACTTACCCCCAAACTTGAGTACTTAATATAGATCGGGCCAATGACGAGTAAACCATTGAGAGATAAGCTGATAACAACTTGCATTCACCTTTTTGCTTAGCGTATTTGATCATCTCCTTCAATAACTGGATTTTTATTTGCACTTTCTTTCATCTTTTGAGAATGGCAGTGCAGCAGGAGCACTACTAGCCACCCCTTTTCGACCTTCTCCTTTGGCAGATCCCTCGGAGTTGGTGTCACGAATTCGTAAGCGACAAATCCAGTTTAGACCCCTCGAAGGTGTGGTGCCACAGCCATCATCGGAGGTGGTGTCATCGGTCTTTGTTGGGATTTCTCTCGAGGGTTTTCAGGAATCCTATTTTTCTGACCCTATAAATCTTTTACTATTGCTCCGAAATATTTTATTACCTTATTCTATAATTAAATTAGTAGCGTGCTTTTAACTTTTGCTTTAGAAAATAATTTTTTGATTTTGAAAATACAGACTAACTGTTCTTCTACACGGTGTTCCTCATATAAGTAATAATTTATAAAATATAGGATTAGTTGGCTGATTTTTTGTTTAAAAATTTTATATTTAAATGAAATTATTTTTTTACCCTTCCGAGTTAAATAATGAATGTAGATATCATCATTTCATTAGTTAGATTGCCCGGACTTAAGAGAATATTTCGTGGGATTAAATTATGATTATATAATCGAAATTCCAAAAAAGTAATATTGTTTAAGCTAGTAATTTCCTAAACGATATCAACCAATCTAATAATAATAGGAACAGATCAAATTTAGGTATGAAATACAATTTTTTTCATTTTTTTAACATAATTAAAATCGAAGTGATTATATAGTCTCACTGAAATGTTTTTGACACATATTCAATCTTCTTAATACAAATTTATAATATTTTTTGTTCTTAATTCTAATTTATAATACTTTTTGTTAATAGTTGATATTAGAGTGTATCAAATTGGAAGAATTTGCTACCAATTTCACAATTTCCAATATAAGTTTTTCCACTCGCGATTTTCCTTTATAATTATTCTAAAAGATATTATATATTCTATGTTTTACTTGAAATTTTCTGTTTAATTTGCGTATTTTATGGAAGTCGAAAAATAAAAAAGTGACAGAAATGATGATGGATCAAAGAAAAGAAAAAGAATACTTCTGGATTATACTGAATTTCACGATTGAGTTGTCGAGGTACCTTTTTTCTCTTTAATCCACAGAGACGCCACCTTTCGATATCTTGCAGAGTCTCTGACTCCTCGCGGGTTGCCTCTGCGACATGGGGATTCTCTCTTTGTTCGGACAATTCACCGTTGTTGTTTTCGTCGTTGCCATCCTTCTCCTCCCTTCCATCCACGGGTTCGTAGTCGGCGTGCTCAGCCTGGGTAGGAGGAGATTAAGGGGCTAAGATGGATTTTGCTTCCGGAAGTTTTTTTCCATCAGTCCGAAAGAGATCGTTTAAATGAAGAGATATGAGATTTTCTCCACAATTGTTTGTAACAATAATATTTTTGGAGAGATTTTTTTTTTCAATGAACAGAATCTCGTCCACTTTTAACCCTTTTCGTTATATTTTTCTACCATCCTAACTTCAAAATCACAAATAAAACTTCATTTATTTTGGAAACGTTTACTTCCATAAAATCATTAATTCCTTCATACCAAAATCCCCGATATTTTGTTTACATAAATAACGAACAAACCATGCCGTCTTACTAAATTATATGTTCACAAAATACAAATAACAATTAGTAAATTTATTAAATATTCTAAATTAACATTTACGATTTCCAAATTCTTATATATTATCCCTCAAAGTCAAGTAAGCCGATCAGAGTTCAATTGGCTATGCAAATTCTCAAATATATCTTATAATATACTCATTTTTTTTATTTATCCTATTCTTCGAAACACTTCCTACCCAGTATTCCACTGTTTGATTTAATATATCCTATAGTTACTACCCAAGTAACTTATATCAACTGCCTATGTCATTACTTTTATAATTTTCCAAGGCACGTAATGCTTTGACCAAACTTAGTGCATATTACAATATGACATTTAACAATAATAACTTTACTATGAGATTTTCTTTTATATTTTTATAATATTTCCTTCGATATATTTTTAACTTTTTTACTGCAATTTGTAATTTTCTTGTAATAAATTATTTTTCGCTGTATTTAGTGATTTAGAAAAGTTTATTGAAGAAAAAGTTAAAATTTACATCGTAGATTTTCCGCGAAGATAATTTTATTCAAAACAATGAACAATATGAACAGGGAACTTTCTGAGAATGACCCCGACGACTTACCTCATTTTCTGGTCCCATGAAAGACGAATGGAAGACGATTTGCTATATGATCTTCATGCAATTCAATTGATATTATTGAGTGTGTAACTCGAGATTAAATAAGCACCGATCATTTCATGGATTCCCCAAAATCCCACGTTGTGATTGTTGTGTTAAGTTTTCTGTTTTTCCTCCGATCTTTGTTGGTGCAGGGAGCGCCAGGCAGCAACGGAACAGATCGCGCTGCCTTGCTCGAGTTCGGCTGAACGACCCCAACCAGATCTAATCCCGATGATATGATGATGATGGCTGTGACACCAACTTCGGGGGGTCTAAACCAGATTTGCGGCTTCCCAGTCCAAAGCAAATCGTGACACCATCGAAAAGGGATGACGGCCAGTGTCGATAATCTCGAGGTTCTATTCATCATTAATTTGATCTATATCAAGTAACTAATTCGAACATTCCACGAAAGGACAGAATTTCAAGAAGTTAAGTAGAAAGAATGATACTCTTTGTTCAAAAGAAAAACAAATACTCATCAAAGAAGTGAGGACGGTGATCCTAAAGTGTTACTTTGGGAAAATGCAATGCAAAAACTGTCCCAGAAGTTATTTGTTTGGTTAGGATGTATACCCATGTCTCGGAATATCTTGCATAAATTTAATAGGATTCCAATGGTGAAACGGTGGATTAAAGAGAAGCGTACGGTGGATCGAACCATATATAACTCGAGCGCCATGGAGGAAGGGTGCCTTAATTCTCATCGGCATTCTCGGGCTGAATTCTATAGTCTTCCAAAGATAAAGCAAAATAAAAGATAAAACTATAGAAAAACTATAGAAATCTGCCTGAGAATGTCAATGATATAGCATTAAGACACTCTTCCTCTATGAGACTCGGTTAAATATGGCTCAATATCTTGCGCTTCTCTTTAAGCAACAATTTCAAGGGACATGATATACATTCCTAACAAAGGAAATATCTTCTGGCAGGATTTTTGCATTGCAATTTCTCAAAGTAACACTTTCGCTTTCTTTGATTCTTCCGCACCATGCACTTAAATATGAGTATTTGTTTTACTTTTGCAGATAAGAGAAGTTCTCGAACTTCCTTTTGAGCCCATTCTGAACTTGAATGTTCGAGTACTTAATATAGATTCAAGTTAATGATGACTAGGAACTTAGAGATAAGTTTCTCACAACTCGCATTCATAAAGTATTTGATATCTCCTGGATTTTCATGTACACTTTTTTTTTTCATTTTTTAAGGTAGACATTGTGACAGTGTCACGAATTTGCTTTGGACTGGGAAGCGGCAAATCTAATTTAGAGCCCTCGAAGGTGGTCTCACAACCATCATTATCACCAACGTGGTGTCATGGCTATCATTGTCGTCGCGTGATTTTTAACTTTTGCTTTAGAAAATAATTTTTTAGTCAACTAAGGCTTTAATAATCAGAAAATCTTTTATGGACGTGAAAACTTACTCTTAATATTTGATATGGGATTCCTTATGTAAATAATAATTTATAAAATATTTGCGTAAGTTTTTGGTTAAAAATGTTATATTTTAATGAAATAATTTTATTAGTTAATGAGTTCGATAATGAATTTAGATATCATAATTGCGTTAATTTTAAAAAGTCTGAGAAAGACTTCGCAGAATATTTAGCTGGGTCAAAATATGAACATATGACTTTAAAATATTAGTAGCTAAAAAAGAAAAATTTATGTTGAATTCAAATCTCCAAAAAATAAGTGAAAAGTAATGATAAAAAATATTGGTTGTTCTAAAAAATATTACTTTCATTTGGCAGGAAATGAATTGGGAGGGAGAATCCCGTCAAGCCTCGGACAATGCCAAAGCTTGCTTGGGATGGATCTCTCTCGCAACAACCTGAGTGGATCTATACCCTCACAAGTCCTCATATTATCTTCCTTAGCGGTTTACCTGGATTTGTCGCAGAATAAACTCACCGGTGCCCTACAGGATGAAATCGGTGTTCTAAACAACCTTGGGAGATTGTATTTGCAGGATAACAGATTGTCTGGACAAGTCCCGGACACCCTCGGCCAGTGCACTAGCTTGGAGAAATTCTACATGGGAAATAATCTGTTCAAAGGCAACATCTCTCCATTTCTACGTCCATTGAGAGGACTTCAATATGTGGACTTGTCCCGGAATAACTTTTCCGGTGAGATTCCCAAATTCCTAATAGATTTGAACCTTACATATCTTAACCTGTCTTTCAACATGTTCGAGGGAGAAGTCCCCAATCAAGGAGTCTTCTTGAACATCACAGGAATCTCGGTCATGGGAAACGACAGACTTTGCGGTGGTACTTCGGCTCTGAACTTACCAAAATGTCCTAATCCTATATTGAACCGCAAGAGAAACTTCTCATTTGCAAAGATCGTTGCAACAGCCTGTGCGATTGGGCTCTTGTTTGTTGTACTATTGTTGCTGGCATTATACATCTTCATGAAGAGAAACAGAACAAGAAGGCTGAAGCCACAATCCGAGTTCGTGAAAGGAGGCCCTTTTCTGCAACTCTTCTATGAAGATAAACTTAGAGCGACCAGAGGATTCGACCAAAACAACTTGATCGGTGTTGGCAATTTCGGTTCCGTGTACAGAGGCATCCTTAGAGATGACGATCAAATTGTAGCCATGAAGGTTCTCGACCTAAAAAATCGAGCAGCTTCGAGATCCTTTGTGGTAGAGCATGAAGCATTAAGGAATATTAGACACCGAAATCTCGTGAAGATTGTCACAGCCTGCTCAACCATTGACTTTCAAGGTAACAACTTTAAGGCCCTTGTGTATGAGTTCCTGGAAAATGGAAACCTGGACGAATGGCTACATCCCGAAATTGCAGCCGGGGGAGTGGAACATAAGTTAACCATAATCCGAAGGTTGAAAATCGCCATCGATATTGCTTGTGCGATGGAGTATCTCCATCATGAGTGTGAGACGCCAGTCATTCACTGTGATATTAAGCCGATCAACATTCTGTTGGATGCGGAGATGACAGCACATGTTGGTGATTTTGGCCTCTCTAGGATTTTTTATGGTACGGATGTCGTTCTGCAAGTAAGCTCGGTGGTGGTGAGAGGGACAATCGGATACAGCCCCCCAGGTGAGTCAATTTAGAGCGGATGTGCTTTCAGAACTATTTTTGTGGTGACTTGTAATAAAGGTCGGTAAATGTGCAGAGTATGGGATGGGAAGCCAGGTGACGAGGGAGGGCGACGTTTACAGCTACGGGATCCTTTTGCTGGAGATGTTCACAGGGAAGAGGCCAACGGACGAGATGTTCGAGGACGCTTGGAACATTCGTAGCTATTGCGAGGCGGCACTGCCAGAAAGGGTAACAGAAGTAGCAGATCCCTGTCTATTTTCAAATGAGAAGGGGGACGGGTTGAGCTCAAGTGCTCCGACAATGGTGAAAGAATGCCTGAGGAATCTGTTTGAAGTTGGGATCGGGTGTTCCCGGGAGTCACCTGGAGACAGGATGGACATCCGCGAGGCCGCAGCAAAGCTCCGATCCATTGAAGCCTTGGCTCACTGAAGTTTTGAATACTTCACAGATAATCCGAGCAGGGTTGTGCCAATCATAAAAGTTATTAGTTTCTTATTACAGTGGATGATATCTACTTTCTATGGGGGGCTTTATTTCAACATAAATAAATCAAATCCCAAAACTATTTTGGGGGGATTTTCAGGGTAAACTCCTGCCGACAACTTGTCCACAATCTCAATTCTTTTTTTATTTCAAAAGTCCAAGTCAAGTCAGTCAACTCCATCATTTTTGGAGGTTGACTTACCTACTACTACAAAAGACAACTACCAATTTCCCTAACTTTGATCCCAACCAACGAGATTGATCTAAGTGATAAGTAGTTCAGATTAATCTAAAGAAGTTTTTGATATGAAATCTACTGTACGCAATCACACTTGTTAGAAAATCCATCCATTGTAATTAAGTGTCTTACCCGAATCGATTGGCTCGGACGCCAGGTTGGCAACAAAAAATAACTTTGCTCCCCGGTCCAATTTTTTAAGTTTCTCAGACATTTAAATAGAAACTCGAGTCTAAAAAGACTATGGTAAGGTCCAAATTTGTGCATTTTGGACACTAGTTTGTTTTTTTTCCCTTATAATTTTGAGTAACAAGTACATACAAGACTTTTGTCACGTTAAAATTTAGAAACCATTTGGTTATATGTCGAGGCCAAAGTCACCCCGTTCTCATTTTATTCAACAAGTTAGAAATATTTAGTTTGTTTAAAAAATATAAATATATTTATATTTTTTAAAAAACTTACATAATTCCAAACTTTGACATTTAACATCAAAACAACCATAAATCCATTACTGAGATGAACACAATCATGTGCAAATGCAAATAGTGTAAATATATTATTTTAGTAAAAATATTGAAAAAATAAAACATTTTTATTGAACAATATTTAATATTCTATTGATAATTTAATGAATATCAACACTTGTGGTATTTGATCCAGATGAGAAACGTCAAGGGAGACACCATCTCCCAAATCCTTTGAGCTCAAGAAATTATTATATAATTCAATGTTTAGTAGAAGGAATCTCTTAATTTAATATAGACTTTTCATGTACATAAGAGAAATTTGCATGGGCTGTTTGATTGGACTAAAAATTTTCACGAAACTGTTTTTGAAAATGTCAAATTATCAAATATATTTATAAATTTTGACATTTTTTTCCCGATTTAGTCTAATATTTGAAAAATCATCTTATATCCCAATATTGAGACGTTATCTCAATTATATACTCCGTTGGCTTTCTTTGCTGACATATAAGCAAATTATCAAATATATGCTAAATACTCTATTTTGAAACGTGTTTGATCCGGAAGTGACCGCAAACAAGCCGATGCCGAACATGTCGGAATCTCTGGCACTACAGGTCAACTGGTACCCGGAGGATTCGTTGATTGTGTGGTAGCCGTTTGAATTAAAAGCAGAGAAAGGAAAAGAGATGAAGACAACAGACACATACCCTAAGCAAGAATACTTACGGATGCCATCGGTGATGTCTTCAGAAGTGAGCAGTGAACACGGGAGCGGATCCAATATTACGAGTTAGTTTATATGCCGTAAAAACTTTTCTAATTGTTAAAGGTTTAGTAGACATATATAGCAAAAGTGAAAAATCACACAACCAAATTAATTTTAGAATAAGAGAATGAAAGATTTTGGACCTACTAAAAGTTTTAGAGGTCAGAAAAACATGAGTCCTGACAAAAGTCCACCATTAGAGAAATCCCGACAATGCATCCGACCAAGACCCGCCCAACACCTTGTCCCTTCGACAGCGATGATAGTCATGACCACCACCGTGAGATGAGATAACGATGATGGTTGTACATTGGATTTGTCACATCTCAGCCCAAAGCGAATTCGTGACATCACCTATGAGGGATTTCACACTTCTGCAGAAGGAAATGGTCGAAAAGAGTGGCTGGTAGTGATGATGCTCCTGTTGTATTGCCAACCTCAAAAAGATTGAAAAAGAAATATAAATGAAAATCCAACCAGAATATTATGTTGTTGAAGGAGAAGGTCAAATATGTTAAGAAAAAAGGGCGAAGGCAAACGTCAGGAATTTATATATCAGGGTTTTATTATCGTTGACCCGATTACTCGAAGATTCAAGTCCAAAATAAGTTGAAAAGATGTACGTGGAAGTTCAAGAAGATAAGTAGAAAGAACGGTACTCTTTCTTCAAAAGAAGAATAAATACTCAAGTTTTGGGGGAAGTTGTGAGAAGAATCAAGGAAAGCTGCAAAGGAGGGGGACGGTGATCTTGTTGACATTGTTTTGATGATGGGTCACACAGGAGGTTTGACTTGTTATGACTTTATAAAAATTATAACCTCGTAGATATACTTCCTAATAAAGGAAAAATATCACGATAATATTTTTCACTTCTTCGATCATTATTTTATAATCAAATGGCGTGATTGGAAAATATTTTTCTATAAATAGATATTTTAAAATTAATTAATTGTTAATTAATTATTGATTATCTTAATTATTTTATTAATTAAAAAAATGGAATATTAATAGGAATATTGAAGTAACATTAAATAGTATTTATAGGAATTAATTCAAATAATATTCCTAATAGTATTCCATTTTTAATTAATAAAATAATTAAGATAATTAATAATTAATTAACAATTAATTAATTATTGAAATATCTATTTATAGAAAAATATTTTCTAATCATGTCATTTGATTCTAAAATAATCATTGGAGCAGTCAAAAATATTATCATGGTATTTCTCTTTTATTAGAAAGCATATATAGGTTACAAGAGGTTACAACTTCTGTAAAGTCATAGCAGGTCAAACCTGCTGTGTGACACATTATCAAAACCATGTCAACAATCTCTCCATTTTTTATGATGACAAAAAATTCATCTATAAGAGATATAACTCCCCTAAGGTAGAGATAGTAAGGGTTTGATACTTTATAGAAGTTTCAACACGATTTTACTTTTGTAGAGTGCAAAAGCTTCTGTGTAAGCATATTTAGCCCGACAGTAGCATGTGCGTCTCCACTCCCAGCAAAAATGAGTTGTGCTCAAATTTAGCATACCCTTATCGAAGGTTAATAGACCACTAACCCACTAAATATTATAAGAATTTTTGCGTTTTTGAGAATTAACATACGCTACATCTCTGTTATCTCCCCCTTAATTGTTACTTACTATTTTTCAAAGTTCTCCAAAATCTCTCCCTCTTTTTGTTATATAAAAAAGAATGGAAGGTAGAAGCGGAGAGCTAAGGTCCTGTAGATGGTATTCCCACAAATAGAAGTAGAGAAGAAAACCAAAATGCATACTTATAAAATAATTCATCCCAAGACGGGGTACACGCGGTCACCCGTCACTTATTTATCCATAACCATAACATGACAATTACAGCAAGTCTAAGGTGCTGGAAATTAAACAAGAACAACTCATAGTAGATTGTCACGGACGAGCTGATCCTGACGTGTAACAGTAGCAACCAACTCATCAACCTTCTTCGTGAGGACGTGGAGTCCCTCAACCAGAACAGCGAGTTGTCGCTACATATCCTTGATGAGATTAGGCAGTGAGGAGGATGATGAACCTTCGTGTGGGTCATTCAGGGTCAGAGCAGGTGGAACAACAGCCTTCTCAGCAGTAGGTCCAGTCTTTTCAGAAGTAGCAGGTGCTTCCTTCTGTCGACTCTCTTTTCTCTTAGATTTATGGACCCATCCACTCTAAGTCTTCATGTATTGTATGCTTGCAATAATCTGTCTACCAAAATTACCAACCCGCCATTTTTCAAGTGCAGAGGAAGGATTTGGATCAAACTCACGAAGTCAAAAAAGAGCAGCCACCACGTGACCATAGGGAAGGGCTTAGTCCTTTGCTTTTACACAAGTTTCCATGTGACCGAAAATCAGCGCCCCTAGGTTGAACGGTCTTCCCAACGGCAAGTGCTCCATAATCTGAGCATCCCTGGGAGTCAGCATACTGTCGCGGGTGGATTCCGTTTCCGGTTTCATTTAAAATGGATATCCTCCCTTGACGATAAGGCTTTGGATTTTGAAAACGTGTCGGAGTCGCCACTAACTTATTTTAAGTTCAAGTTAGAAAAACTATAGAGATTCGTTATGGTTCGGGAATTAGGGATTACTAAATCGCATGCATCACAAAGAAAAGGGAGGCTTTAATCGTGTGTTTCCGATGTCCGATTTATTTGAGCTCAGTTTTAGAAAATGAAGTTGTTTGATATAAAAAATGATCTCGAGCTCAATAATGCTTAAAATGTCTACGTGAATCATTTTTAGAAAATATTTCTTAAAAATTGATTTTGGGCAAAAATGTAGACAATCCTAGATTGATTAATGCCCTTAACAGTTTCTAAGCCAAAAAATAAATTCAAAGGAGAACCGGGTGTTGTATCATTGCTCGCTCTATATAGAACGCCCCCGTTAGCGTTTGTACCTCACGGTGCCGTTTTTAGAATAGGTTTACGGTGAACCTGGCGGGCCGCTGATGCCGTAACGTTGGTGCGTGCGAAGCTGTCTTCAGAGGGTCTTGATCTTTGAGAATCCAAATAACCCCTCGAATACTTCGTAACCTCCGTTGTCTTGAATGCGTTGAATGAGGTGCGTGCCTTGGTTGTCCGCGAGGCACGCCCTCGAGATACCTGTATAAAAATCAAAACAACGAAGTAAACTGTTCGAAGGAAGCTTGAAAGTTTATTATGATTTTTTCGTAAAAATCTCAAATAAACAAAATTAGACTAATGATTTTCTAATGCAAAACATATTACGAGCAAATAGTAAAATGGTTAAAATTTTGAAAGCATAAAGTATAATCAATCAAAATTAAAGTTCAACGCATGGGATGAAGCTAAAATGGAATAAAGTTCATTTTTAGAAGATAACAATCACAAAATAATAAGACTAACGTAAGATTGTTTTTTGTGATTGTTATAATGTCTTTCGATTGTAAAAGAGCCACAACACAAAAAATTAAAAAAAAATTACCTTTTAATCAAAAGAAGGTAGAAGAACCGTGGGTTTGATTGGCGCAGGGGAAGAGTGGAGACCGCTGATCATGGGCGGTTTGGAGTGTGGCATCCTTGGCGGTCGAGAGCGTCGAGGCAGAGATCGGGGCCAATTCGATGGCGGCCGCTAGGAATGCCGAGCACGGGTTGCCCAAATCCGAGGAGAACAGAGGCATGGCGGCCTTCCTTGAGCTGCTTGTCGGTGAAGGTGGGTCGCCGAGTGGGTTCGCCGCTACCGGACTGGGTGACGCCGTGGGTGATGGACTTCCACGCCGTCGACCAGGGGACGGTGTTCTCCGTTGCCGACGGTGACCTGGAGATCGGCCGAGAATTTTCAAGATAGCGAGATGTGCATCTTGAAGGACATTCCCATCGATTTCCAGTCGGGCAATTGGGAATTCAGGAAGATGTCCTGACTGTTTCTTTCCGAGCAAATCCCCGGGTCCGTGCAAGAGGAGATCCATATTAGCCAAGTGGAAGCCATCCGAGGAATTTTCCAACACCATCAACCGGGTCAAACTGCTGGAAGTAGATTCTAAAAGAATACAACTAGACTTCCTCGTTCTTCTTCCACTGCCAAAACAAGAGAGAAAAACAAAGCAACATCGGGCATCTTTGTCGTATTTATAAAGGGACACGGAACGAATTTACCCTGGGATCATTGTCGAATCCACGCGATTGGAGGATAACCGCTCCAGGAAGGGATTGCCTTTTGTTGGCGTATTCCAACTCAGATGGAGCTCATCGGCATCTCGGAGGAGTGATTGCTGTGATGTGAGTCTGGAAGTGTTGCTGTGGCTGAACTGGTTCAGGGCGGTGATAGGAGAAACCGAAGGGGGAAAGCCTTCCGTTGACGTGTTTCAGACCAGATAGCATCCTTGTGAGAAAATGAATGGAGGAGCGTTCTTTCTTCTAGTCCTAAGCAGGCCGAAATCGGTTTCTCGAATATCCATCCTCGGTTTGATTGTCTGTAGGAATTAATAATCCCCTGCCACTGTCGTTGCTATTGCCGGTGTTTGTATATGCTACTGTGGCGGTAAGGAATTCCCGCAGACGTTCAGGCCGTTGATCTTTTGGCGACAAGCCTAGACATGAAAGAAAATTAAAAGCAAACCGATTCATCAAAATAAAAATAGAGGCGATGGAAGGAGTTTACCCGAAATTGATCGCCTTAGATTGGGGAAGAATCGAAACCATCGTGAGGAGCAAACTAAGACTGCTTGGTGATAATGACGGAGTCGTTGAGCGTCTTCGACGACGAAGCCTTTCGTCGTTATTATTATTATTTTTGTCTCTTCCCTCGATGCTTGTCTCTCCGTCCCTCTGAATAATCTCTCCTGAGTATCTATGTGTAACTATTTATTATTTTTTATCGAATCTTTTTATGATTTTTTTAGAGTTTTGTGGATTTTTGTTGATCTTTGATGATTTTCTCATGATTTTTATGGATTTCGGAAGATCTGCTATTTTTTAGTGTTTTTCTGAAGATTTTCAATTTTTTAGTTTTTTTTGTGATTTTTGTAGAAAAAATTGGGTTATGACACATACATGACTCCCTGTCCGTGGTAGAAGACAGAAGATCACCAAACGATGGAGAATCCTTTTGGGAAGCTCCAACGCAGCAGACTCAAGGTACTTCGGAACTCTCACTCGTGATCCAAGAATAACACTGTTCGACAGGTTCTTGTTCGGCATGGGAAGGATGGGATGTTCTTGACAGACAAAACAAGGTATTCACATCATAGATAGAAAACACCAGTGTGACACCATCAATCACGGTCTTCACATACTTAACAAAGTCGTTAGTCCTGTAACAGGTGAGGTTTGCATAAAACTCTCGAATCCAATTCACAAAAATCTTTGAGACCCAGCTTCTCACACATTGGAGCAATATTCAGATAATTCGCAATGAACCAGTTGAAGTCCATGCGCTTACATGTAGCTATTTGCCTATCTGTGACAGACACAGGTGTTTTCTATCCATGATGTGAATACCTTGTTTTGGCTGCCAAGAACATCCTGTCCTTCCCACGTCGAACAAGAAGCTGTCGTACAGTGTTATTCTTGGGTCACAAGTGAGAGTTCCGCAGTACCTTGAGTCTCCTGCATTGGAGCTTCCCAAAAGGATTTTCCATCGTTCGGTGTTCTTCGGTCTTCTACCACCAACAAGGAGTCTTGGATGCTGACTCCCAGGGATGCTCATATTATTGAGCACTTGCTATCGGGAAGACAGCTCACCCTAGGGGCGCTGATTTTCGGTTACATGGAAACTTGTGTAAAACCAAAGGACGAAGCCCTTCCCTATGGTCACGTGATGGCTGCTTTCGCACTTGAAAAATGGCGGGTTGGTAATTTTGGTAAATAGATTATTGCAAGCATACAATACGTGAAGACTCAGAATGGATAGGTCCAGAAATCTAAGGGAAAATAGAGTCGACAGAAGGAAAATAGGTCCAGCCTACTGCCGAGAAGGCTGTTGTTCCACCTTCTCGGACCCTGTATCACCCACATGAAGGTTCATCCTCCTCCTCACTGCCTAATCTCATCAAGGATATGAAGCGACAACTCGTTGTTCTTGTTGAGGGACTCCAAGTCCTCACGAAGAAGGTTGATGAGTTGGTTGCTACCGTTGCACGTCAGGATCAGCTCGTCCGTGACAATCTGCAATGAGTTGTTCTTGTTAAGTCTTTGGCCAACAAATATAAAATGTTACTTTGGGAAAATGTAATGAGGATTGTGATTTCTCGAGAGGGGAACTTTTTTCGGGATCTATTTTTCTGACCCTATAAATATTTTAGTATGGCTCCGAAATATTTTATTGTCTTATTATGTAATTAAATTTGTAGCGTAATTTTTAACTTTTGCTCTAAAAGTAATTTTTATTTCGACTGAACATTTAACAATTAGAAAATTGTTTTTGGAATACATATTAACTCATAATTGTTTATACGGTGTTCCTCGTATAAATAATAATTTATAAAATATATGATTAGTTGGTTAAAATTTTGGTTAAAAATATTATATTTTAATGAAATAAATTTTTTTATCCTTATGAGTTAATAATGAATTTAGATATCATCATTTCATTAATTTAAAAGGTTAGATTGACCATATGGCTGACTTAATATTTCGTGGGGTCAAAATTTGATTATATGACTTTAAAATATTCATAAATAAGAAAAAAAAAAAGAAAAATTCAACTTCAAACTCAAATCTCCCAAAAAATAATAAAAAATAAGATGATGAAAAATATTGTTTTTTTAATGAAGAAAAAACGAATAAGGATAAAATTAGGAAATAAAATAGTAATGCGATAAGATCTATGAATTAAAATAAAATCTAACAATTTCATTTTTTTAAATAATTAAACCAAAGTGAATATATTCTCACTGAAATGTTTTTGACCAAATTAGTCGTAAAACACATATTCAATCTTCTTAATACGAATTTATAATACCTTTTTATTCTTAGCAATAATTATTCTAAAAAATATTATAAATTCTATGTTTTACTTGAAATTTACTGTTTAATTTGTGTATTTTGTAAATTTTCCATACAGGAAGACTAAAAATAAAAAGTGACAGAAATGATGACGGATCAAAGAAAAGAAAAAGAATACTTCGGGATTGTACGGAAATAACACCACCAAAAGACTTAGGAAAAGAATTTCAGGATTGAGTTGCGGAAGTACCCTTTTCTCTTTAATTAATCCACAACGACGCTAACCTTTCGATATCTTGTAGTCTCTGATTTTCTTCGTTGCGGTACTTCTCCTCCCGCCCGTCCAGTGGTTCGTCGGAGAAGGAGGTGATGGTGGTGGATGCGAATTTTTTTCATTAGTCCGAAAGAAATCATCGCCTTTAAATGAAGAGATGTGAGATTTTCTCCACATCTCATCGGTTTATTTGTTGGTAACAATAATATTTTTTTTTTCTCAAGTCCACTTTTAACCAATTTCCTTATATTTTTCTACCATACTAACTTCAAAATCACACGATAAAATTTCATTTATTTTGGAAAATTTTTACTTCCATAAAAATCTTCATTCGATATAATTTTGTTTACACAAATAACGAACAAACCATGCCTTCGTACTAAACTACATGTTCACAAACAAATAACAATTAGTAAACGAAAAAAAAGAGACTTTTAGTAACGAAATCTTCTATTGTTTCAGTTATAGATTGAAGTCTTAGAGCATTAATTGAACTTAAATAAGCTTTAATCATATCATACAAATGTTTAATTCATAAACATTAACAAGTATTTCATTATTGAGTAGATTCGTTACTCATATTCGAGATGCATTACATAATATGCACAATATAACCACACCAACAGACTCACACTGTTCTCCGCGTGTTTCAGAGTTCCCATCCCCATATCATTCGTTAGTCTTTCGCCGTCGCTACTGTGTGTTTTGAAGGAAGTTGGGAAGATTCGTTTTGAGGGAGTTTGAAGTTTATCAAGAGAGAATAGTAGAAATTCCTAATTTACTATTTGCATGGAAAACAATGAGTTCGATTTCTTTTTTCTTTTTTGGTATTTTGTGAGATCCTTTTAGACTTTTAGAAGAAGAAAAGAACTCAAAATGAACGAAAATGAGTACTAAAAAGAATTTTAACTACTAAAATGAAATTAATTTTGTCAGGAGTATTTTGGAGATGGTGATAAATATTATAAATTAAAATTTATTATTTAGTTATTATTAAATTATTATAATTATCGTGATAAATAATACATTATTTTGGATTTCTTTTTTTTTTAACAATAACATTGTTAAAATAATTAACCAAGCAAGAATTTCTTTTAAATTCATCATTATCAACTCTGGACTTCCCGAATCAACTCATATACCAATAACAACATAAAATTTATGTTGGAGAATTTACGATAGAAGGGAATCTTTAAATGGTTGTAGGAATAAACACGACAAGATATTTATCAATTTTTGTCGTAGTAAAAACAAAAAAGAAAGAAACATGAGACAAAAGTTTAGTGTGAACTTCCGGTAGGATACCTAACCGAATATCGAAATCCCAAATACTGAATATCGCCCAAATACCGAACCAAATATCGAAGTTTACTAGTTATATAAAAGTTCCAAAAAATTGTAATTGGGCCGCAATTATAGGCCTCGAGTCCAAAAAAATAAGTAAGAATGGGGTTTTAGGGGTGGGGGAATAATTTTAGGTCGGCCCAATCAAAGTTTGGCTTTTTTAAACCCGAAATTATTGTTTTATTATCTATTCCAATTCAAAAACCGAAAGTTTTTATAAACTCTCTATGGTTTCAAATACCAAATACCTATAATCAAATTGTTAAAGTTTCGGTTCGGTATTTCTCCTGGATCCCCCTTAGACGCGCACCGAGTATTTGATGTTGATTGCAGGTCATCTCTACCTTTCAATTCATACGGAACTATCATTTAATTTCAGGCAGAACTGGTGCCCGTGTCGAACCCGGTCAATTTTTTTGTTTTTATTTTTAAAGTTAAATATTCATTCAAGTGTGTGATGATCATATTTATATTCACTATATTTCCCAAGTCAAGTCAGTCAACTCCATCAATTGGTAGGTTTAACATTGAAATGAACATGTTCAAGTCATTCGTGAACCACCAAACAAATGATTTTTCGACGCTCAAATGAACGGATCTTTTGTCGTTCATACAACATCAAGAAAAGTTGTTCTAGCACTGAACGTTGATGGTATATTTGTAATTCTTGTCGATGCATTAAAAAGAGAATTGTGTGTCCTTTCGCTCTCTCACCTCTAAATTACTCCTAAATGAAGAAAATCTAGTTACCGGTTTAAGAGGAAAAATTCAGGCGATAAAGTACGCGATCATATGGCGTGTAATAACGTCAGGTAAAAGTAGCGGCCAAGAAGCTTCCCTACCCAAAAAAGAATTATTGTTCTCTGATTGAATATGTGCTTAATAGATATTACTGTGATGCTCGTGGTGGATGAAATAGGACAATATACTTTCAAAAGAAGAAAAGATTTGTGGGATATAATAAAATGAAAGTATGGACAAAAATCATCTCTGAACTATGTATTTATTCATGATGAAAGTAGAAGATGTTGGAAATGGTGATAAATTGGTGGAAGTATTTCTTTATTTATTTTATGGATGGCGTTGGACAATATCCCAAAATTAATTATATTTTGGAGCATTGGAATGGACCCATAATTCCCATTATTAGTCAAGTCGAGCCAACTCCATCTTTAAATTCCAGTTTACTTTCCCTCATCTAGACTTATCCACTACCGAAATTCCAATTCCTATCATGTCGGTGCACGCGGCTAACTGTATGTGCACGTAACCGTTACGTGTTTTTATTAAATTCTCCTTTTTCTAAGTAAACTTTACTAAAAATCCCTTTTTTAGTTAAAAGCACAACATAATTAGTAAAAAAGTTTGTAAAGTTTACTAATTCTTTCAATTTTTCACATTTAGTAAATTTTACGAAATTTTGTTAGTAATTCGACTTAGTAATTTTCATGTTAGTCTTAGTATTTTTTTACTGAAAATATAGGGCAAATCATCATATTTTTAGTAACTTTTACGCAAAAGCCACTATTCAACTTTAGAAAATTTTACTAAACTTTGTTAGTAATATGATCATCCGAGTTACTACTTGTTTTTAGTAATTTTTACTAAGGAAATTACTATTCATTTTTTAGTAAAAAGTACTAATTTTATTAGTAAAAGTTCGAAGTTTAGTAAATGGTTCGATGGGCTTTTGACTGAAATTAGTAATTGTACTAATTAAAAAAAATATTTGAAAGAAAGTCAAGAAAAGCAAAGAACATAAAAAAAATTCAAAGTTAAAAGATCATTATTATAAAGGATAACAAGCACAGTTATGCTGAAAATTTTAAGTATACCTAAGGAATTATCCGAAGATATTTTAAATTGCCAAATATTGAGAAAAAATATATTTATAAAAAAAATAAAAAAATGCAAAAATATATTAAAAACTATAATAAAATAATGAATTCCATGATCATTACGACTCCGAGATTGTTTACTAATTGACATTAAAATTTTTAGAAAAATACGAAAGATTATATAATTAAGGCCCAGATATATTCTATACTTTAAAGTGCATCACCTTGACTCATTTATTTAAACCTGGTATCAAATTTATCCAAATTCAGAAATTCTTACTTTTTAAATTTATGATTAAGTCCTCGAAG
This sequence comes from Melastoma candidum, assembly GCA_023653495.1. Taxonomy (NCBI): domain Eukaryota; kingdom Viridiplantae; phylum Streptophyta; class Magnoliopsida; order Myrtales; family Melastomataceae; genus Melastoma; species Melastoma candidum. The sequence continues at coordinate 24,492,295 of CM042890.1, forward strand.
TTTTATCAATTTGAAATTAAGCTTTTATAAATAATATAAATTCTTCCTAAGCAGTTGTGATGCCAAATGAAATTTGGAAGGATCTTTAAAGTGTCTATTACGTCGTCTTTCTGGCTAGAGTTTCTTGAACTAGGAGTAAACACCAATATTCATCAAATTCACTTTGAAATTTTTTCAGTTTTTATAATTTCTTGGAATAAGTCTTTATTAGCTTAGACAACTGTTTTATCTAATCTAATAGATTTTCCAAACGATTAACTACAATATTTAACAGGCTTCTGCAACCACAAAGCTTCAAGAGTTCCACACTTCCTTCGTATGAGAGAAATGTGAGAGGGAAAGGTTCCTTTGTATTGCAAGAATTGCCATAACATTGAGGGTCTTATGTAAGGACACTACTCCTCTGCACCAAGATATCAACCAGCATGTTTAACCCATTTAGTTCCAATCAAAGATAGTGCCTTAGGTTACTTACAAGCAATTTACTCTTGATTCTTGAGTATTCTGAAGACAACCAAAGAAAACTCAACTTAGAGAGGTGAGAGAAAGTATTTTCTCCCGAATGTGGTAGAGAAATTATTGATTATATACCCGAAAATTGGTGTTTATTTATTATTTGTCAGCTCAAAAGAAGAGGAACCTAAGTTATTGAAAGCATACAAAGGCTTGAGGTAAAATAAGTGGTTCTAACAATCCACAAAAGAAAATGGTCTTAACTTGTACAACTTTATTCTCTCGCCTGCAACACTCTTTGTTCTAGGTGATTCTTTCATTATTGGTGTTGGATGATATGGCTAACGTTTCCCCTTTCTCTCCTAAGAGTCCCGGCTTTATCTAAACTTTTTGTTCGTGCGATTTTACTCTGGCTTCTTGGAATCAATATTCTCATGTTTTAACTAAGTCATCAATGATTCCCCTCTGAAGATTAAGTTCAGAGTTTCTCTTATCCGGAGGCTATCTAAAAGATCTAAAACACTTTCCCATCATTCTCCATCACTCATATATTCATAATCTAGTAATATTCTCTTTAGAGTAATATATGTTCGATCATATATTTGAAGAATCCAACTTTGATGGCTTTCTTTACTATTTTGTCCTTATGATATTTCTGTCATAAACCTTAATGATCGAGGTTCTGTCGTCCAGCTCCACAAGATGTTAACTGTTTGATGGATTTTCCATAACTAAACATTATGAATCATTGCTTTCTTCCATCATAGTGCGGTAGTCAATGTTGTGGCATACTTAGGTACATATACAAGGCATCCGACTAGAAATTACCAACGAAGGCAAATGGTTATATCTAGTTTGGCTTAGATTGATCAATTTCAAGGATATCCACAAAGCTTGCGTAATGGGTAAAACTACTCACACCAATCATGTTTAATCCTCAGGGTTGGTCACTCCTCCTTTATTCAGTGCAGATAGGGTGAAGTACATAGTTCTCCTCGGGTGAGGATTCTCTCATGTCCTCCTTTTTAGGCTTTTATTTATGCTACCTCACACAGTACAGTGGACATAGTGGTAGTGAGAATATTTGCCTAACAATTACTTATTTAGACAATTCTTCTCCATCTAAAGTGTAGTAGTATAATTTGGACTTCAAATATTTGATATATGCCATAGATTTCTCTGTAGACCACTCAATCTGCTACATAGAATTATGTTAAAATCCTCTTGAGCCCTAAACAAATAGTCATTCCATCCCACAAAGTGATTCATCCATAGCATCCATGTGAAAATAGCAGGATTCTTCAAAACCCTCTTAGCTTCCTTCCTCGTAACTTGAATCTTTATTAGTAAATGCTTCCTCAAGGTCTCCTTCCAAAACCTTAGGAGGTCCTTCGTCAAGCATGGTTATCCCATAATTGAAATAATCGTCGTACACCATTTATATCGTATCATCGTTCTTTATTCTCTGGCTTGGCTGGGTTATGAAAATTTTTCCTTCTCTGAGCATATTTAGCTTTAATTTCTTCTTTTCTTTTTGTTGGCTTTATATAAGTCTGTTAAACAAGCTGGGAAAACCCATAAAATATTCCATAAACCTTTGAATAGTATGAGTTTATTGATTTCCCTTGGCCAATGATATTTTTGGAAGATGCTTTCTTAGGAATTCTTTCTAAATATTGGGTAAGATTTTTCACAAACTTTCAAGAATAGTTTATAAAACCGTAAAACATTAAGACTTGTTTTCTATCCTTAAGCGTGACAGAAGAGTCCACTATTTTCTCAGTAATGTGATTCTGTTTTATTCTCCCCATTTCAATTTCCCTGCCTAAAAAGTTAACTGATTCATTAAATCATTATATCGTTTTTTTTTAAATAGAATGGTGCCTTATTGTCTGAATACATCAGCCACCTAATCAAGTTGCCATCTCCACTGAGATGTAATTTATAAGCCTTCTGCGCTACCTCCAGCCAAGGATCTCGAAGTTTTGAAAAAATTGTTCCCAATATGAACAATTGAGAAATTACGTCCAAATTGTAGTAGTTCATTTGGAATTCTCAAAAATAGTTGTAAAATAGACACATGTAGATTTGTAGCTTTACAAGAGCCGTTAAAAATAGTTATATTTCCACAGTCTCCATAGAGAGCGAAAAGCCATAGGACTTTTGTTTTAGTACATCGGCAACAATTTCTAATACACCATCAACGGTCAATGTTTGATCAAGTTTTTACTTGATGTCCACATGGTTCACCGAAGATTTCCAATATGTTTGTGATGTTCTCATGAGGGCTACAACAAATAATTCATATAATAATCCATGATATAGTATCCCAATAGAAACAGTCATTCGAATAATTAATAACTACTCATATATCGTTTATGATCTAGAAAACCATCACGGTAATTATACGCTTCAAAACATTATATATGAGAATGAATTCAGGCTTTTTCTATGAGGATTATCTGGTCTATAAAATTTTCCACTTCCTAGTTACAAATTCAATGAGCATTATGTTGTCCAAATAATATCGGAGTTTCTTGTGGCATACCTAATGCATCTTTTAGGTCTTTTGCCAGCTCATCTCTTGATGAGTTCATATTCGCATTTTATTTTTGTGGATTTAAAATGCAAGGAGTCACTGACTTTGAATACATTTCATCTACACTTCGACCGTGACATTGTTGGAAATTCTTCCTTCTTGCATCAATTTCCACGGGCTTCAAGTATTTTATTTACGATTTCACATACTCCTTGTCGTGACATTTTGAATTTTCAAAACTCGGGAGATTAATTCAAATTTTTGAAAAGTCTTTGTCCTTTCCCGTTGACTCCCAAGTCAACCCCAACTTTTTGTTGTAAGCTCAATGTAAGTCTTCAAATGGGAATGTCCCAACTACCAATGTAAGATTTCTTATGGATTTGCTAATCTTCTGCTCTGTCATCGCGTTCGCTTTTCTTTTTTTGCTTTCTGGTTCTTTGGTGCAGGGAGGGCCCAAGAGCAATGAAACCGACCGTGCCACGTTGCTCGAGTTCAGGAGGCGTGTATTCGGGGACCCTGATGGGATCTTTAGCTCATGGAACGACACGGTCGACTTCTGTCACTGGCCGGGCATCACTTGCGGCCGTCATCGCTCCCGTGTGACCAAATTAGAGCTTCCTCGCTCGGGACTCGTGGGGTCATTGCCACCGTCCATTGGGAATCTCAGCTTCCTTAGGATATTAGACATCAACAACAACGGCCTTACGGGCGAGATCCCACCTGAAATAGGCAACCTGCGTCGGTTGTCAGGGTTGCGCCTGGATAATAACTCGTTTTCCGGTCAGCTCCCAGGGAACATCTCGGGCTGCACAAACCTAAGAGATATAGCGCTGGGAAATAGCATGCTTGTTGGTGAGATACCTCATGAACTAGCTGCTTTGTCGGAGCTTCGCTACATCCAATTCAGCAACAACAATCTGACAGGGAAGTTCCCTGATTTCTTCATCAATTTCTCGTCTCTGGAATTCCTTAGCGCCAGGAGCAACAAATTCTGGGGAACCATCCCATCCTCTCTTGGGCAACTGAATAAACTGCGTTGGCTTGTTCTTGGTGATAACTTCTTTTCTGGCACAATGCCCGCCTCGATTTTTAACGTGTCCTCTCTTGAATACATAGGCTTTTCAATCAACCAACTCGAGGGCGGTCTCCCTCCAGATCTCGGTATCACTCTTCCTAATCTTCTTCACCTCGGTGTAGGTGATAATCATTTGACCGGACTTATTCCTCCTTCCATTGCCAATGCAACTAAATTTCAGAACTTGGTGATAGCCGTAAACAATTTCAGCGGCCCGGTGCCCCTTCTCAACAGCCAAAATCGGCTGCAGGTCTTGAGTATTTCTGATAATCAATTGGGCACAGGCGCATCCGGCGACTTGACGTTCATAGACTCGCTCAACTCCAGCAATCTGTGGCTTTTGGCATTCAGTTATAACAATTTTGGGGGAATGTTACCTCAGTCTATAGGGAACTCATCATCAAATTTGATTATCCTGTCATTTGAGTGGAATCGACTGACTGGAACCATCCCTTTGAGCATTGTAAATCTCCGCAACCTAGAAACTCTATTTGTGGGCTGGAACCGATTTACTGGTAACCTCCCTTGGAATATCGGTAGGCTCTGCAAGTTGAAGAGTCTTCGAGCACCATACAGCGGATTCTCGGGGGAAATCCCATCTTCCCTTGGTAATTTGACAATGTTGACGGTTCTGTCACTGGCAGGAAATGTATTCAGAGGAAGCATCCCGACGAGCCTCGGGAAATGCCAAGACTTGATCAGGTTGGATCTCTCTCAGAACAATCTGAGCGGCGCCATCCCCTCACAAGTCCTCCGCATATCTGCCTTGTCGGATTTCCTGGATTTGTCGCAGAATAAATTGACTGGAGTCCTGCCAGATGCAATTGGCGACCTCAACAACTTGGGGAGATTGTATTTGCAGGAGAACAGATTGTCAGGACAAGTACCGGAAAGCATCGGTCGTTGCACTAGCTTGGAGGAATTGTACATGGGGAATAATCTATTTGAAGGCAACATCTCGACATTTCTGAGGCCTCTGCAAGCCATCCAATACATAGACCTGTCACGAAATAACTTCTCCGGCGAGATTCCGAAATTTCTGGAAAATTTTCGGCTTATATATCTTAACCTGTCTTTCAACCATTTCCAGGGAGAAGTTCCGAATCAAGGAGTATTCCTGAATGCCAGCAAGGTCTCGGTCATTGGAAATGACAAACTCTGTGGTGGGATTTCTGCACTAGACTTACCGAGCTGTCCTACACGCAAACTAAACGGCAGGAGAATGTCGTTGAAGGTGATCATCACGACCTCCATCGGGATTGCTTTCTTGTTGGTTGTGTTTCTATCGCTGGCCATATATATGTGCAAGAAGAGAAAAAGGAGAAGAGACGTAAAGCCGCAGTCCAGGTTGGTGACAGGAGGTCCTTTTCCGCAAGTTTCATATGAAGACATAGTAAGGGCAACCGAAGGGCTCAACAAAAACAACCTAATCGGTGCTGGAAGCTTCGGATCTGTGTACAAAGGGATCCTCAGAGAACTTCATCATATAGTAGCCATTAAGGTTTTCAATCTAACAAACCGAGCAGCGTCAAGAGGCTTTATGGCAGAGTGTGAGGCATTAAGGAACATCAGACACCGGAATCTCGTTAAGATTTTCAGTGCTTGCTCAACCATTGACTTCCAAGGTAACGAATTTAAGGCCCTTGTGTATGAGTACATGGAAAACGGAAGCCTGGATGATTGGATTCATCCTAAAGTTGTAGACAGGGGATTGCACCGGAAGTTAAATTTCATCCAAGGGCTGAGTATTGCCATTGATATTGCTTGTGCGATAGAATATCTCCACCATGAGTGTGAGACGTCAATTATTCACTGTGATCTGAAGCCGAGCAACATTTTATTGGATGCCGAGATGACGGCACATGTTGGAGATTTTGGCCTCACCAGGATTTTATCCACCTCCGAAGTCGTTTCACAAGTAAGCTCAGTGGGGGTGAGAGGAACCATCGGCTACAGCCCTCCAGGTGCGTTGATTCTGTGTAGAAGTTCTTATAGATTTAGTTTGATTCTGCTAGTATAAGATTGTGATAATGGCCATCGAATATGAATCGCACAGAGTACGGCATGGGATGTCAAGTGTCGAGGGAAGGCGACGTCTACAGTTACGGAATCCTACTATTGGAGATGTTCACAGCAAAGAGACCGACCGATGACATGTTCGAAGAAGCTTGGAACATTCGAAGCTACTGTGAAGCTGCACTGCCGGAAAGAGCGACAGAAATTTCAGACCCTTCTCTGTTTACTGATGAGTTGGCAAGGGGATCGAGCATCCGTGCTCCGAGGAGGGTGAAAGAATGCCTGGCGAAGGTGTTTGAAGTTGGGATCGGGTGTAGCCGAGAGTCACCGGGAGAAAGGATGGATATCCGCGAGGCCGCGAAGAAACTCCGCTCCATCAAAGATTCGGTTTGCCGAAGCTCTGAATCTGAATAAACAGGAAAGTATTCTGGTAGATTGTTGTTGTGTTTCAGTCATCAGAGACTAATCGCATCCTGTACTACCTACCAATAAAGGAGGTCTAGTTAGCTAGCGGAGCAGAACAGAGCCAAGAAACCATTCAAGTTTGAACAAATACTCACATTGTTCTGTTTTTCATTTTAAAACATTCAAAGTTTGAAAATATCATACGACGTCGCCTCAGCTTTTCAACAAGTTTTGAAAATTACGAAAACAAATCCTCAAAATGTCCAACAAGTTCATTTGGAATTACCAAAGATATAGATGATTGGTTAACTCATTTAATTAGATGACACCTATCTCTGTAAAACGAGAAAGACGTTTGAAAAGGTCGGTGGACTGACTGACACAACATCTCGACTGACAAGTTCTTCATGGTACAAAGATGGAAGCGGCTAACGGTACGTGCACGTGAGATTACGTAGTTTACTACTTAATACTAAAATTAGTAGTAAATTTTACTAAAAGTTGACCGTTACTACTCAAGTCAACGCAAAAGTAGTAAAAAAAGTAGTAAATTTTACTACTTATTGGTCTTCTTTTAGTAAAGTCAACGCAAATGTAGTATAAAATGTCGTAAATTTTACTACTTCTGGACTGTTCTCCGCAGTGCAATTTTACTACTTTTACGCTGACTTTACTAAAACCTCATTTTTAGTAAAGTCAACGTAGAAGTAGTAAAAAAAGTAGTAAAATTTACTACTTTTTTTACTACATTTGCGTTGACTTTACTAAGAAAACCACACTTTTAGTAAAGTCAACGTAAAAGTAGTAAAAAAAGTAGTAAATTTTACTACTTTTTTTACTACTTCTATGTTGACTTTACTAAATTTCTCCTTTTTAGTAAAGTCAGCGTAAAAGTAGTATAAAAAGTAGTAAAATTTACTACTTTTAACTGTACAAATTATGTCGATAAGTAGTAATTGTTTACTACTTTCGTTGTGATTTTTAGTAAAATTATGTTTGAGTTGGTAAAATTGGTAGTAAATAGGTAGGGTTTGTCGTAAATGTTTACTACTTTAAGCATGTTTTTACTAAAATAAGTAGTAAACTGTTACTACTTTATAGGCGTTGACTAAGAAATTTTACTACTTTGAACAGTGTTTCCGAACCTAACTCCGAACCTAATTATTCTAAATTTTGATGTGAAATGATTATTTTGCCCCGGTTACTAGTATTATTACTACTTTACTGAATGATTCCTCCATTTCGTTCGAAGACGTTTTCCTTCCCGCCGCCGATCGTCTTCCTTTCCTCTCCGAACCCATTCCGTCCGTTTGGTTCGCCGTTGCTGTGGAAGTCGAGGCGGGTCTCCTGGTTTGGACGACAAGGACATCAGGTGGTCGTCCTCTCCCTTTCTCGACCATTTTCTTTTGCCATTACGGTTTAGGGCTGGAACGGGTAGGACATTAGGTGGTCGCCCGACGCGGTAAGTTGGGTTTTTTTCTGCATTGTGGTTTCGTTATTGGTTTAGTTGAGTCGGTCGAGTGTTACAGTGAGGGTGTGTAGTCGTTTAAGGTTTCGTGACAGATTTGGGTTTCGGTTTGATAGTGGTTCGAGTGGGGCTGGGTGATGGAGTGGGTGTTCGGTTCGAGTGGGACTGGGTGATGGAGTGGGTGTTCGATTCCGTGGTTTCGTGGGTGATTTGGTGTGACTGGGTGATGTACTGGGTGATGGACTGGGTGATGGAGTGGGTTTCGTGGGTGATTTGGGGTTCGGTTTGAATTCTGTTTTGTTTGAGTGGGGTGTAATGTGAAGTTGATTCGGTTTGATATGGTTTCCGTTGATTCGGTTTGTGATCTTTAGTTGATTTCCTTTTTAGTTATTTCATCGAAAGTGCAGATATGGAAGAAGAATTTGCAGAATTGCCAGGAGAAAATTCACCCGAGGCATTCGGTGATCACCCTCCATAAGCTCCTAACGAAGGCAACACACCTGCTTCTGCTTCTTCTAAAAAGGAGAAGGCGAAGTGGCTGCGTAAAGACAAGGTAAATGTTGAACCATCATTGTTGTGAGTCATTATGATTCTAGTATTAAGGTAGTCTTCGTGTGTTTACTCAGGAGTACCTTTATACAAGGTGTAGTCTGCGGAAGTTGTTTTCTGTCCTGAATACATTTAATGATGCGAAGCGGGCAACCCTTTCTGACTTAGGATTTCATGGGCTATTGCATTTGGCAAGTAGGCAAGTTCATCACAAGGCGTTGAAGTGTTGTCTTAAGTTGTTCGACCCCGTTAAGAGGGTAATGGTAATTGACGGTGTGGAACACCGAATGCAGTCTGTTGATGTTGAGGCCCTGATTGGCTTACCTGCTACGAAAGTCGGTGTGCCATTTAGTGGTCACATGGAGACCGTTCGGGATGAACTTAAACTTCACCTGAAGAGAGGGAAGATATCTCTGAAGTCCGTTGAAAGTACAATGATGGGAAGAGATTTTCCCGATGACCTTTGGAAGGCGAAGGTCGTACTTTTCATACTAGGATGCTATCTGTGCCTGACAACTGCCTTCGATATTGACAAAGAGTACCTTCTAGCCACACGGGATGTCGCGGCAATTTGTAAGTTTGACTGGGCCACTCACGTGCTTGATAATCTTGTTAGTCAAGTGAGGGCATTCAAAAGTCATCAGGGAAAGTATATAGGAAGTTGCGTTCATCTACTGCTGGTGAGAACTTATAGTGAAGTGTTTGTTTAGCTTATTTATTGAGTTTAGAGTGAAGTGTTTACTCTGTACAAAACATTTTTAATGTTTGGTTTTGTTATTACATCCAGTTGTTTTATGCTTGCAAAAAGTCTGTTGAGGACAGCAGCTCAAGAAACACCAGTAGGACAATGCCTCGGTGTCGAGATTGGGATGATGAGCGGCTAAAAGCCATTTTCATAGTTGCCTATGCTGAAGTTGTCGATCTTGTAAGTTTTGTCCACCTTGTAATGCATGTACATGTGTATTTATTACTATACGATGAGAAATTGTGTCAAAATGTAATTAACAGGAAGAAGGTGATGTCGAAACTAATCCAGAGGAAGAAGTTGATCCTGCGAGCGACTCTGGCAAGATGGCAATAGTTATGCGTCGTCTGAAGGTAAGCTTAGTTCTGTGTTTGTTTATAATTTGGATTTGTAAGTTTAATTTTAACATTGGCGTTGTATGTTTGACTTCATTACCAGACTGTGGAACTTTCTGTTATGAGACTCCATGCCAGTAATGAGCACATCATCCGGAAACTGAATTACATTCTCGCTGAACTTAGAAGACAAAGAGGGCGAGCAGGCAAACCTGTGAATCAAAAGACCACAGCTGGACATGATGGAGGGCAGGAAGAAGAGCCTGAAGGAGTCGCACCACCAAATGCTGATGACAATGTCGAGCAGGTACAATCTCCACATACTCACCCACGTGAACGGGACACGGCCTTCAATGTACCTGAAGTTGAGGTTGGGTCAACTATGATTTCGGAGAGAAGCTTGGTGCTGGTCCATCCTCCTCAGATGGAAGATAAATTGCCCGAAGGTTCAAACGATTATTCGGACCCTCGTGCGTTACAACTTGCTCGAGGTCTCAATAAACTATGCGAATTCTTTGGTACTTCGGAGGCTGTTAATGAGAAAGTTGACACTATCTGACCTCGGCTTGACACCATCTGAGGAAGGTGCGAAGTATTTCCTGTTTGGGAATAAAGGAAAGGAAAAGATGGTTGATGAAGATGTTAACAAAGGGGTAGATGTTCCTACATATAACGAAGATGGGCAGACAGCAAAAGCATCTCAGTCAGAAGAGGAAGATGTTCCCATATATAAGGAAGATGTTAAGACAGGGGATCCCATAGATGCTGATCCGGATGTTGTTCAAGACATGGAAGAGGCGAAGAGGATTGGCGAGGAGGCTGAAGTTCATTTGAAGGTGAAGTATCATTACATTTCATTGTGTAAATGGCTGCAGCAGTGAATGCAAATTGAATTACATTATCGTACTCACGACAGGAAAGTGGATCATCGACCACAGCTGTCGTCTTCAGAAAGACCACACGACGTACGGCTGAGCGGAAACCGTCGTTCAAGAGCTCTCCGTTTGTCCCCCCAAAGCCGGTTACAAGGGCCAGGAAGCGTGCTCGGACAGCTATCCCTGAGGTATAAGAACTTGTCAGCATGGAATCATACCATGAAGCAGCATTGAACAAAGCCAGGATTACAGTGTTAATCCATGGTTGTAATTTTCCATTCTTAGGCACTACAAAAATTATTCCCAGTGGATTTGCCAGTAAGTGTGCTGAAAAACTTTACAACGGCTCAATGGAATATCATTGAGTATGCTTGGAATGAGGACCACGATCATAGGTTTGTGTCACTGTCCTCGGTCTTTATGTATTGGGATATTATTTTACTTTGTTCAAATGGCTACCATGGTTGATATGATGCAGGGAATGTTTATGTATGACGGATTCTGCTCACCTTAATAGGCATGCCATGCTTTCTCTTGTACCAAACAGATGGATATGTAGTGATGTAAGATTGCATAATATATTAGTTGCTTTCATTATTGACACGTAAGCCTGACTTGTATATGAGTAACATTTATATGATGCAAGTTATAGATTTCCATGCCATTATGCTACAGAGTAGAGTGGATCCTGAAAAGAAAAGGATTTGGTACCTCCCCACTTGGTTAAGGGTAAGTGATTACAAAGGTTTTTCAATGGTACATGTGATGTACAGGATGCTAACCGAGAACGCCATCACAGAATCTTGCGGCCTATCAATATAGTGCAGCGAAAATGCCCGTCATAAGGAAAGGAAATGCCGCTTCCTTGTATGCGCACTTCAAGAATCACATTGGCAAAAACCATGAAGTGCAATTGGTAAGCATCCCCACAATTTACTACATCTGCATAGGAAAAGGTAGTAACAAGTTCCAACTTTTTACATGGATGTCTTGTAATGTCTTTACTGGACTTTTCATATTGTTCTATGCAGATCATTATTCCGGTTTGCCTAGCTGAATCACATTGGGCGTTACAGATAATTTCATTCAGGACACAGGAAGTCATCATTATGGACACAATCCATAACAAATTGTCCAACATCGGAGGAAGAGGTGACCTTCATCATCGTGTGTTGAAGCTGTTGAGTATCGTGTTGGATGAGAATAAGGTAAAATCTAAGGTTAAAGGGTATCAAGTAGCAGACATTTGCAACTGGAAAATAACTTATCCAACGAACGTGCCAGACCAGATGGCTGCCGGAAATGAGTACGTCCCTCAACTTCACCTATATCTTGTTGACCTTATTCAATGTCGGCAATTGGTAAACATCCTATGAATTTATATTGTATAGAAACGACTGTGGAGTATATGTCATGAAATTCATGACTTTGGCTGAACCCCCGGAAGGTGCTGACGAAGTGGTATGGCCATTTTTTTCAATGCAATACTTTCTAAGCCGTTCTCCATTCACGGAGTAACCATTGCCCCGTTACGAACCTGTTGCTGACAGCCATTCATCATTGTGAATTAGGTTGTAGGAGTTGCCGATAGGTTGAGGCTGGTTGTAAGCATGATAAAATGGCCTGGGAATGACGTCAGGAAAAGAATTCAGCAGAAAGTTAAGGATAATGTCAACAAAAAGATCAAACCCCCGGAGAGCAGTGCTGCATCAACATGGATTCCTGCAGTTCTTTAGCAACCTCGGATGTTGCACAACGTTTTGCTGGACTGTTGTGGTTCCTTTTTGGCAGACTCTGTAAGGTCATGTACTGTAATAGAACCCAATAGCAGATAGGGGATAATGCAACACGGAATGTACAGGCGGCTGTATAGTCCAGTTTCTGCCGAAATGCTGCCGAAAATTTATAATTAAGTGTATATATTTTGCTGTCCATACACTGAGTTATCTTCATAGAGGACATTACCTTCTGAATCAGAAGAAGAATCAGTACATACGTTATCTTCATTGTACGCATTGATCCGACGATTAGACTGTCGTTGAGATGGGCCTATACCAAAATCTTCCTTGCTTCCATGAATGACGAACTCGCGACGAATCTCATCAGCATAATTAAACGCGACTCGATCATGGAACTTTCTTCCACCTTCCTCTTCGACACTACTCTTCTCCAATTCCAACGTCAATGATTGAATGCTTTTCTGGAGCTTCCGAGATGCGTTGTCAGATCGGGATGCCAAAAAACACATACGTCTGCATGCGGCCATTAGAATACCCTGCCATAGATCAGCTCGATCAACCCCGTATTCACGATTAGAGAGACATTCATAAGTATTGCTCTTTGCTGCCTTTGTCCACCTTTTCTTTACCAGATGCTTCGGTATTGACAAGAAACCTTCAACTTTGGCTACATGGAATAGGTGGGCACATGGAAAACCAAATGTCTCAAAATGTAAGCAGCTGCAGCTGAATTGGACCAGTGCCTTGGCTGATGACACTTGTATGCACCCATGTTCACCGTCATAACACGAAAGAGTGTATATCCTCGCAATATTCCCATCAACTCTCTGTTCTACGTAAAATCGCGACTCCTTCATGATTTCGGACTGAACTTTACGAAAAGAACTCATGGTGTACAGTCGACTAGCATCCTCCTCAAGTCTGCGCAACATCGTAATTGGCCTTATCTCCTGATGCAATGACTTAAAATCCTCCTCGTACTCCTTGTGACGTAGATCAGCTACAGCACGCTCCAAATTATTTACGAAATCATGCAGTCTATGTTTGTTGTTTACATATCCCTTCATATATCTGTGCATTCGTTCACAGCGTTGAGTACTTCTAAGCTCTGCCCAAAAATGACCCTGAAGATATGTCTGCCACCACATATGCCGGCATGCATATATCTGTTGTAGCCATCTAACAGATATGGACCCTGTATGGGCTATTAAAGCATACCACTCCTGTTCGACTTCTTCACTTGGTCTACTGTTATACATGAATGACGAAATACGAGTTCGTAAGGTAGGATCCTGTACACGACTGAAATGCCAAAGACCTAACCTATGCCTTGACATTGGCCATACTCCTCTCACAGATGCAATCATCGCTTTGTCGGCATCTGTGACCACGCTAAGTGGATGTTTGCCGCCCATGATCTGTGTATGAGTCCACATGAGCCAAGTGTAGTCAGCAATAGTTTCATTACTCATCAATGCAGACCCAAAGACAGTAGTTTGATGATGATGATTGACACCGACGATAATCACCATTTGCATTCCATACTTGTTTGTCTTGAACGTGGAATCTAGTGCTACGACATCGCTGAATGCCTCATAATCAGTGATTGAGGTACTGTCTGCCCAATATATGCGACTGACTTCATTATTTTCCACAAATGTTTCAAAGGCCATACCAGTGTCACTATTCCTCCTAGACAGGAGATATGCAACGACGGAATCACAATGACTAACGACCCCGGCAGACTCTTCCTTAAGCTTCTGATTATTCAGGTCCTTTATTAGAAAACCGGCACGTGAGTGTCCTCCAGATGCGTGTACAACTAGTCGCATAATATCACATTGTCTAAATCCAACGTCAAGCATTCGACGGATAAAAGTGATATCTTCGTCCGAAATTTGTCGCCATTCTCGCATGAAATACGGTAAACCTTCACTCACCATCTCATGATTGTGTTCCAACTGTACTGCAACGAAGTTCCATTGTCCATTAACCTCCACCCTCGCTTTGAAGAAACAGTTGCAACCTCTCTTCACAGATGCTCTAACTCGACTTCTGGCCGTCAACACAGTTGGATCAGAACACTCGCCTTCCCTTGAACAAACCCACTTTCTCATGACACAATCACCGTTTCTTATTTTTTGCCGATCTCTTCTCCTAACTGAAAACCCATGAACACTCGCATATATTTTAATGAACTCTTCAACTTCTTCGGCAGTGGTAAATGACATATTCAAAATCTGTTCTTAATTCATATCAGTGACTATATTGAAGAAGCGCTGAACATCCCGGTCACCTACATTGACATTAAGCAACACACTATTGTATCAATATATATGGAAAATGGTGTTGGTAAACACTTATTTCGACTTTTCGTCGAACCATAACGTCAACGCTACTATTTGTTTTCTCCATTTCCAACTTCTGTCCAGCTTACCAACTTCACAAATTTGATTCTACATCTTACAAATGTGACCCAAATTAGCAACAATAAGGGAGGAAGCATGTCTTCACCAAATCTGGGCCGATCTTCATTCAGTACACTTTCCATTTCTTAAGGCCACCGACGGGGAAAGCCTGGACTCCACCTGCAGATTAACAGGAAGAAGGTGAAGGACCAGCTGCAGCAAACGAATATCAGCCGTTCACTCGACCTGCACCTGCAGCCGAAAAGGAGGGAGGATGTCCACCTGCAGCCGAAGATCTTGGAAGCTCCACCTGCAGCCGAAGAGGAGGGAGGATGTCCACCTGCAGCCGAAGATCTTGGACGCTCCACCTGCAGCCGAAGATCTTGCAGGAAGGCTGCCTCCAGGAGCAACGAATCGTCCACCAGGTGGTCCGGCAGCTCGTCCTACTGCAACAACTCCTACTCCAACTACAGACGCTATGATGCAGCTAGCTCTAAATGGGTAGCTTTGGGTCAAACTTAGTCAAGATTACAAAACTACACTGCAATATTACTAATAAAATTAGTAAAAAAGTTAAGATGGGGTAATATTTACGAACACATTTACTAATATTTTCAGTAAAGTAGTAATAATACTAGTAACCGTTGCAAAATAGTCATTTCACATCAAAATTTAGAATAATTAGGTTCGGAGTTAGGTTCGGAAACACTGTTCAAAGTAGTAAAATTTCTTAGTCAACGCCTATAAAGTAGTAACAGTTTACTACTTATTTTAGTAAAAACATGCTTAAAGTAGTAAACATTTACGACAAACCCTACCTATTTACTACCAATTTTACCAACTCAAACATAATTTTACTAAAAATCACAACGAAAGTACTAAACAATTACTACTTATCGACATAATTTGTACAGTTAAAAGTAGTAAATTTTACTACTTTTTATACTACTTTTACACTGACTTTACTAAAAAGGAGAAATTTAGTAAAGTCAACGTAGAAGTAGTAAAAAAAGTAGTAAATTACTACTTTTTTACTACTTTTACGTTGACTTTTCTAAAAGTGTGGTTTTCTTAGTAAAGTCAACGCAAATGTAGTAAAAAAAGTAGTAAATTTTACTACTTTTTTTACTACTTCTACGTTGACTTTACTAAAAATGAGGTTTTAGTAAAGTCAGCGTAAAAGTAGTAAAATTGCACTGCGGTGAACAGTCCAGAAGTAGTAAAATTTACGACATTTTATACTACATTTGCGTTGACTTTACTAAAAGAAGACCAATAAGTAGTAAAATTTACTACTTTTTTTACTACTTTTGCGTTGACTTGAGTAGTAACGGTCAACTTTTAGTAAAATTTACTACTAATTTTAGTATTAAGTAGTAAACTACGTAAGTCTCACGTGCACGTACCGTTAGCCGCTTCCTACAAAGATCCATCTTAAACAAGGTTGTCGAGTAGAAAATGTTGCGAGAAATTCTTACAATATCTTGAGATTTCATTTTAGATTAATAATTTTACGATATCACAAGACAACAATTCAAGTTACAAGTGCGGAACTTGAGACCTTTATGAAAATCTATTAAAAGATTTCCTTTATAAAATTTCAGTTTTACCCCTTAGATAAATAATTGTTTGAAGGACAGGGGAATGGACCTAGTCGTAATGTACCGTATCGTATGTCCTATCCATTAATGGACCATAGGTTATAAAATAGCCTACACCCAATCGTAAGCCACATTAGACAAACAAGATGCGCATATCCCAATGACTTTAGCGGACATGATACTTTAGTGGGATTTCATGCATTGTTATATGTCACGTTATTGGAGATGGTCAAATACGTTAAGCAAAAAAGTGAATGCAAGCGTTAGGAACTTATCTCTCAAGGTTTTATTCATATCAAGTAAGTAATCGAACATTCTAGTCCAGAATAAGTTGAAATGAAAGAGAAGGAAGTTCAAAAAGTTAAGTAGAAAGAAGACAACTCTTTCTTCAAAAGAAAAATAAATAGTCAAGTTTGAGGGCGAGGTTTGAGAAGAATCAAGGATAACCGCAAAGGAGGACGGTGATCCTAAAAATGTTACTTTGGGAAGATGCAATGCAAAAACTATAATATTTGCTTCGCTAGGGATGTATATCATGTCCGGGATTAATATCTTGTAAAAATTTAACAGCATTTCAATGGCGAAATAGTGGCTTAAAGAGAAGCGCCAGGTGGATCGAGCCATATTTAACTTGAATCCCATAGAGGAATAGCGTCTTAATGCCATGCAGTCAGGTTGACATTCTTGAGCCGATATAGAAAAAAAACTGTAGAAATCAGCCCAAGAATGCCAACGAGGTTGAATGCATCGCATTAAGGCACTCCTGCTCTATGGCGCTCCAGTTAAATATGGCACGATCTACCTCGCATTTCTCTTCAAGCCACTCTTTCGCCATTAAAATACTGTTAAATGTTAAAACCTTCCGCGGCTTTCCTTGATTCTTCCCACAACTTGACCCCCAACTTGAATGTTTGTTTTTCTTTTGAAGAAAGAGTACCCTACTTGACTTTTTGAACTTCATTCTGAGTTATAATTCTAATTTATAATACTCTTGATTCTTAATACTAATTTATAATACTTTTGATTCTTCGTAGTTTAATATTAGAGTGCATCACCTTGGAAGAATTTGCTACCAATTTCACTAATATAAGTTGTTCCATTGGAAATTTTCTTTTATACTTATTCTAAAAATATCATATATTCGTAAAAATTAAAGTGAAACAAATGATCATGGACAAAAGAAAACAAAAGAAAATACTGCGGGGGATTATACTGAAATAACACCACCAGAAGACTTAGGAAAAGAATTTTATGATTGAGTTGTCCAAGTACCTGTTTCTCTTTAATCCACAGCGACTCCTCGCGGGTTTCCTCGGGATTTTCTTCATTGAGGTCCTTCTCCTCCCGTTCGTTGGCAGGTTCGTAGTTGGCGTGCTCAGCATGGATAGGAGGAGATTGACCTGCGAGGTGTTGTCTCTTATATGAGATTTTCTCCTCTTCTTATTGATTCATTGGTAACAATTATAATTTTGGAGAGATTTCTTCTTCAAATTCTATTATTATTATTATTTTTTCAATGATCAGAATCTCGTCCACCTTTAACCCTTTTCCTTATATTTTTCTACCATCCCAACTTCAGAATCACAAATCATACGATAAAATTTCATTTATTTTGGAAAATTTTTACTTCCATAAAATAATGTTCATCTTTCCATATCATTAATTAATTGCTTCATTCCAAAATTGGCGTTGTTTTTCCACCTTTCTTTCCTCTTATCGTATTGAGGTGTAAATTATAATGTTGTTTACAATACATAACGAGCAAACCATGCCTTCATCGATAACATTGCCAACCTCAAAAAATGAAGTGCAAATGAAAACCCATCGAGAATATCACGTTGTTGGAGATGGTCAAATACGTTAAGCAAAAAGGTGAATGCAAGCGTTAGCAACTTATCTCTCAAGGTTTTATTCATATCAAGTAAGTAATCGAACATTCTAGTCCAGAATAAGTTGAAATGACAGAGAAGGAAGTTCAAGAAGTTAGGTAGAAAGAAGACAACTCTTTCTTCAAAAGAAAAATAAATACTCAAGTTTGAGGGCGAGGTTTGAGAAGAATCAAGGTAACCGCAAAGAAGGACGGTGATCCTAAAAATGTTACTTTGGGAAGATGCAATGCAAAAACTATATTATTTGCTTCTCTAGGGATGTATATCATGTCCGTGATTAATATCTTGTAAAAATTTGACAGCATTTCAATGGCGATAAGGTTGCTTAAAGAGAAGCGCGAGGTGGATCGAGCCATATTTAACCTGAATGCCATAGAGGAATAGTGTCTTAATGCCATGCAGTCAGGTTGACATTCTTGAACTGATATAGAACAAAAAAAACTGTAGAAATCAGCCCAAGAATACCAACGAGGTTGGATGCATCGCATTAAGGCACCCCTACTCTATGGCGCTCCAGTTAAATATGGCATGATCTACCTCGCACTTCCCTTTAAGCCACTCTTTCGCCATTAAAATACTGTTAAATGTTAAAACCTTCCGCGGCTTTCCTTGATTCTTCCCACAACTTGACCCCCAACTTGAATGTTTGTTTTTCTTTTGAAGAAAGAGCACCCTACTTAACTTTTTGAACTTCATTCTGAGTTATGGACTTGAATCTTCGAGTAGTTAATATAGATCGGGCTAATGATGAATACAACCTTGAGAGATAAGTTGATAACAACTTACATTAGCTTTTTATTTAGCGTATTTGATCATCTCCTTCAACAACAAAATATTCTCACTGAATTTTCATTAGCACTTTCTTTCATTTCTTGAGGTTGGCAATGCAGCAGGAGCATCGTCACTACCAGCCACCGTAGAGCCCTCGTAGGTGGCGTCACAGCCATCATCGTCATCTAATCGCATGAAGGTGGTGTCATGACTATAATTGTCGTCGGAGGGACATGGTGATGTGGCGGTCTTAGTCGGACGCATTGTTGGGAATTCTCTAGAGGATAACTTTCTTCAGGAATACTGATTTTCTGACCCCAAAATCTTTTAGTATCGCTACAAAATCTTTTATTATTCTATTCTATAATTAAATTAGTAAACAAACCTTTAACAATTAGAAAATTATTTTTGGAAAATACAGACCGACTCATAAATTTTATATACGGTTTTCCTCATATAAATAATAATTCATAAAACATGTTATTAGTTGGCTGTTTTGTTTGGTTAAAAATATTATATTTAAATGAAATGATTTTTTTTACCCTTCCGAGTTAAACAATGAATTTAGATATCATCATTTCATTAATTTAAAAAGTTAGATTGCCCACATGGCTAACACTTAAAGAGAATATTTCGATGGATCAAAATATGATTATATGACTTTAAAATATTCATAAATAAAAAAGAAACATTTAAGTTCGAAATCAAATCTCCAAAAAAACAATATTGTTTAAGCTAATAATTTTCGAGAAAATGGAACGACTAAATAAAATTATAAAAAAATAAAATAGTAATAGGAACGGATCAAATTTAGGTATGAAATAAAATATAACAATTTCATTTTTTTTAAATAATTAAAATCAAAGTGATTATATTCTCGCTGACATGATTTTGACCATTAGGCGTAAACACAGTTCAATCTTCTTAGTACTAATTTAAAATACTTTTTTATTCTTAATACTAATTTATAATACTTTTGATTCTTAATACTAATTTATAATACTTTTATTCATAGTTTAATATTAGAGTGCATCACCTTGGAAGAATTTGCTACTTATTTCACTAATATAAGTTGTTCCATTCGAAATTTTCTTTTATAATCATTTTAAAAATATCATATATTCCATGTTTTTACTTGAAAATTTACTATTTAGTTTTTGTATTTCATAAATTTTCTGTAAAGGAAGGAAAAAATAAAGTGATAACGAATACGGAGGGGGACTATACTGAAATAACACCATCAGAAGACTTAGGAAAAGAATTTCATGATTGAGTTGTCGAAGTACCTCTTTCTCTTTATTCCACAGCGACGTTGACTTTTGATATCTTGCAGAGTCTCGTACTCCTCGCGGGTTGCCTCGGGATTTTCTTCGTTGCGGTCCTTCTCCTCCCGTTCGTCGGCAGGTTCGTAGTTGGCGTGCTCAGCCTGGATAGGAGGAGATTGACCTACGAGGTGTTGTCTCTTATATGAGATTTTCTCATCTTCTTATTGATTTATTGGTAACAATTATAATTTTGGAGAGATTTCTTCTTCTTCAAATTCTATTATTATTATTATTATTATTATTATTATTTTCAATGATCCTTTTCCTTATATTTTTCTACCATCCTAAGTTCAAAATCACAAATCATACGACAAAATTTCATTTATTTTTGAAACTTTTTACTTCCATAAAATAATGTTCATCTTTCCATGTCGTTAATTAATTGCTTCATTCCAAAATTGGCGATATCTTTCCACCTTTCTTTCCTCTTATTTTAGTTAGGTGTAAATTATAATTTTGTTTACCATAGACAACGAGCAAACCACGCCTTCATACTAAACTATATGTTCACAAAATAAAAATATTAATTAGTAAAAAAAAAGTCTTAGAGCACTAATTGAACATAATTAAGAGTAATTGAGCATATTTTTCAAATTTCATAGATCTTCAATATTAAAAAGGTTTTAAGTGGTTGAAATGTTTGACTTGAGGTTTCTGCAGACCAAATGTATTTCATTAATGAGCAGACTTGTTGCTCATAGAGAAATGCATTCCACAATGTGGACGAAATAACAACAACATCCACAGCAACAAATTCACACTGATCTCCGCGTGTTTGAGAGTTCCCATCCTCGTGTCATTTCGTTAATCATCCGCTGTTACTACCTTGAAGGACGTTGGGAGGATTAATTTCGAGGGAGTTCAAAGTTTATCCAAAAGAAAATCGTAGGAAGTCATAATTTACTATTTGCTGGAGAATGAGTTCGATTTTTTGATGAGATTTTTTTTTTTTTTTTTTCTATTTGTGAAGATCCTTTTAGACATTTAGAAGAAAAGAACTCAAATGAAAGAAAATGAGTACTAAAAAGTTTTATCTATTAAATTGAAATTAATTTTGTCAGGAGTATTTTAGAGATATTAAATATTCTAAATTAACATTTATGATTTCCAAATTCTTAATAGTTATTGTCATAACATTACATTGTTTTAGATTTTTTTTTTTTACAATAACATTGCTACAATAAGCTCGAATTTATTTTAATTTTATTTCATGAAATTCTACCCTAAGTAATTCATAATTATGGACCTCCGGAATCAACTCCTACACAATAACAACATAATTTTCTTTGGAGAATTTAGGAAAGAGGGGAATAAATGATGCAATATATTTATCGATATCTATCATAGGAAAAAAAGAAACATGTGACAAAATGTTGAAAAACGAAACCGATAAATGATTATGCTTTTCATTATGCTTGAAGTTGTTGAAAATGAAAATACAGTATATTACACTTTCATTTAGCAATTCGAGTTTTAGCATCGGACGAATTCGCGATTTATTATTCTTTCTTGGAATTTTCAGGCAATTTTGGAAAAATAATTTCATTATCCCTCAAAGTCAAGTAAGCCGATCATAGTTCACTTGGCTATGCAAATTGTCAAATATATTTTATAATATGCTCATTTTTGGGATTTATCCTATTCTTCGAAACACTTCCTACCCAGTACTTCCGCTGTTAGATTTAATATATCCTTTAGTTACTACCCAATTAACTTATATCAACTCCCTTTGTCATTAGCTTCTATGTTTTTCCAAGGCATGACCAAACTCAGCGCTTATTACATGACATTTAACAATAAACACTTTATTTCTTTATATTTTTATAATATTTCCTTCGATGTATTTTTAATTTTTTACTGCAATTTGTAATTTTTTTGTAATAAATGATTTAGAAAAGTTTATTGAAGAAAAAGATAAAATTTACGTAGTATATTTTCCTCGAAGATAAATTTTACTCAAAACAATGAACAATATGAACGGGGGAACTTTCTGAGAATGACCCCCACGACTTACCTCATTTTCTGGTCCCGTGAAAGACGAATGGAAAAAGATTTGCTATATAATCTTTATCCAATTCAATTGATATTATTTCCGTGTAACTCGAGATTAAATAAGCACCGATCATTTCATGGATTCCCCAAAATTTCACGTTGTGATTGTTGTGTTAAGTTTTCTGTTTTTCCTCCGGTCTTTGTTGGTGCAGGGAGCGCCAGGCAACAACGGAACAGATCGGCCTTGCTCGAGTTCGGCTGAACGACCCCAACCAGATCTTATCCCGATGATATGATGATGATGGCTGTGACACCAACTTCGGGGGGTCTAAACCAGATTTGCGGCTTCCCAGTCCAAAGCGAATTTGTGACACCATCGAAAAGGGATGACAGCCAGTGTCGATAATCTCGAGGTTCTATTCATCATTAATTTGATCTATATCAAGTAAATAATTCGAACATTCAAGTCCACGAAAGGACAGAATTTCAAGAAGTTAAGTAGAAAGAATGATACTCTTTGTTCAAAAGAAAACCAAATACTCATGTTTAGGGGCAAGATGTGAAAGAACTAAAGTGTTACTTTGGGAAGATGTGAAAGAACTAAAGTGTTACTTTGTGAAATTCGAGTATACTTTGAAAATTTTAAAAAAGGACCGGTAAACAAATTCATTTTTCGTCTCTAAATACAATCCATTATTGTAACATATAAATGAATCTAATTAGACGGGAATCCGACTAGGTCCAACTAACAAATTTTAATCTGTGGTTATGGTCCGTTTGGTCAAAAGCTTTTCAGTGAAATTTTTCTAAAAAAAATGAAAGTAATATATTATTTTATTTCATACCTAAATTTGATACGTTCCTATTACGATAGCTTAAACCATATTTGATTTGTTTGCTAAGGTTGCATCATAGTTACTTAGAAAAAACAATATCTTGTATCATATTATATTTTATTATTTTTTGGAGATTTGATTTTGAACAGAGTTTTCGAATAATTTAAAGTCATTGATTTCTGAAAAAGTTCCACCTTTACTGAAATCCCAACAATGCGTCCGACAAAGACTGCCCAACACCTTGTTATGACGACGATGATAGTCTTGACATCACCTTCGTGAGATCAAATGATGATGATTCCCAGTCCAAAGCGATTTCGTGACATCACCTCCAAGGGATCTGACACTTGTGCCGAAGGAAATGGCCGAAAGTTGTGGCTGGTAGTGACGATGCTCCTGCTGCATTGCCAACCTCAAAAAAATGAAAGAGAAAAAGTGCAAATAAAATTCTAGTGAGAATATTATGTTGTTGAAGGAGATGGTCAAATGCGTTAAGCAAAAAGGCGAATGCAAGCGTTAGCAACTTTCCTCTCAAGGTTTTATTCGTATCAAGTAAATAATTGAACATTCAAGTCCAGATGAAATGACACAGAAGTTCAAGAAGAAAAGAAAAATAAATACTCAAGTTTGGGGTAAGTCGTGGGTAGAATAAGGAAAATCGCGGAGGACGATCCAAAAATAATACTTTGGGAATATGCAATGCAAAAATCTGTCAGAAGATATTCCAAATGTCTTGGCGAAAAAGTGGCTTAAAGAGAAGCGCGAGATAGATCGAGCCTTATTTAACCGAAGTGTCATAGAGGAAGAGTGTTTTAATGCCTTGATTGCATAGCATTAAGACACACTTAATCTATGGCAGTCCGATTAAATATGGCTCGATCCACCTTACGTTTCTATTTAAGCCACTCTTTCGCCATTGAAATACGGTTAAATTTGTGCAAGATATTAATCCGGGACATGGTTTTTTTCTGTATTGCATTTTCCCAAAGTAACATTTTAGGATCACCGTCCGCGGCTTTCCTTGTTTCTGCCCGCAACTTACCCCCAAACTTGAGTACTTAATATAGATCGGGCCAATGACGAGTAAACCATTGAGAGATAAGCTGATAACAACTTGCATTCACCTTTTTGCTTAGCGTATTTGATCATCTCCTTCAATAACTGGATTTTTATTTGCACTTTCTTTCATCTTTTGAGAATGGCAGTGCAGCAGGAGCACTACTAGCCACCCCTTTTCGACCTTCTCCTTTGGCAGATCCCTCGGAGTTGGTGTCACGAATTCGTAAGCGACAAATCCAGTTTAGACCCCTCGAAGGTGTGGTGCCACAGCCATCATCGGAGGTGGTGTCATCGGTCTTTGTTGGGATTTCTCTCGAGGGTTTTCAGGAATCCTATTTTTCTGACCCTATAAATCTTTTACTATTGCTCCGAAATATTTTATTACCTTATTCTATAATTAAATTAGTAGCGTGCTTTTAACTTTTGCTTTAGAAAATAATTTTTTGATTTTGAAAATACAGACTAACTCTTCTTCTACACGGTGTTCCTCATATAAGTAATAATTTATAAAATATAGGATTAGTTGGCTGATTTTTTGTTTAAAAATTTTATATTTAAATGAAATTATTTTTTTACCCTTCCGAGTTAAATAATGAATGTAGATATCATCATTTCATTAGTTAGATTGCCCGGACTTAAGAGAATATTTCGTGGGATTAAATTATGATTATATAATCGAAATTCCAAAAAAGTAATATTGTTTAAGCTAGTAATTTCCTAAACGATATCAACCAATCTAATAATAATAGGAACAGATCAAATTTAGGTATGAAATACAATTTTTTTCATTTTTTTAACATAATTAAAATCGAAGTGATTATATAGTCTCACTGAAATGTTTTTGACACATATTCAATCTTCTTAATACAAATTTATAATATTTTTTGTTCTTAATTCTAATTTATAATACTTTTTGTTAATAGTTGATATTAGAGTGTATCAAATTGGAAGAATTTGCTACCAATTTCACAATTTCCAATATAAGTTTTTCCACTCGCGATTTTCCTTTATAATTATTCTAAAAGATATTATATATTCTATGTTTTACTTGAAATTTTCTGTTTAATTTGCGTATTTTATGGAAGTCGAAAAATAAAAAAGTGACAGAAATGATGATGGATCAAAGAAAAGAAAAAGAATACTTCTGGATTATACTGAATTTCACGATTGAGTTGTCGAGGTACCTTTTTTCTCTTTAATCCACAGAGACGCCACCTTTCGATATCTTGCAGAGTCTCTGACTCCTCGCGGGTTGCCTCTGCGACATGGGGATTCTCTCTTTGTTCGGACAATTCACCGTTGTTGTTTTCGTCGTTGCCATCCTTCTCCTCCCTTCCATCCACGGGTTCGTAGTCGGCGTGCTCAGCCTGGGTAGGAGGAGATTAAGGGGCTAAGATGGATTTTGCTTCCGGAAGTTTTTTTCCATCAGTCCGAAAGAGATCGTTTAAATGAAGAGATATGAGATTTTCTCCACAATTGTTTGTAACAATAATATTTTTGGAGAGATTTTTTTTTTTCAATGAACAGAATCTCGTCCACTTTTAACCCTTTTCGTTATATTTTTCTACCATCCTAACTTCAAAATCACAAATAAAACTTCATTTATTTTGGAAACGTTTACTTCCATAAAATCATTAATTCCTTCATACCAAAATCCCCGATATTTTGTTTACATAAATAACGAACAAACCATGCCGTCTTACTAAATTATATGTTCACAAAATACAAATAACAATTAGTAAATTTATTAAATATTCTAAATTAACATTTACGATTTCCAAATTCTTATATATTATCCCTCAAAGTCAAGTAAGCCGATCAGAGTTCAATTGGCTATGCAAATTCTCAAATATATCTTATAATATACTCATTTTTTTTATTTATCCTATTCTTCGAAACACTTCCTACCCAGTATTCCACTGTTTGATTTAATATATCCTATAGTTACTACCCAAGTAACTTATATCAACTGCCTATGTCATTACTTTTATAATTTTCCAAGGCACGTAATGCTTTGACCAAACTTAGTGCATATTACAATATGACATTTAACAATAATAACTTTACTATGAGATTTTCTTTTATATTTTTATAATATTTCCTTCGATATATTTTTAACTTTTTTACTGCAATTTGTAATTTTCTTGTAATAAATTATTTTTCGCTGTATTTAGTGATTTAAAAAAGTTTATTGAAGAAAAAGTTAAAATTTACATCGTAGATTTTCCGCGAAGATAATTTTATTCAAAACAATGAACAATATGAACAGGGAACTTTCTGAGAATGACCCCGACGACTTACCTCATTTTCTGGTCCCATGAAAGACGAATGGAAGACGATTTGCTATATGATCTTCATGCAATTCAATTGATATTATTGAGTGTGTAACTCGAGATTAAATAAGCACCGATCATTTCATGGATTCCCCAAAATCCCACGTTGTGATTGTTGTGTTAAGTTTTCTGTTTTTCCTCCGATCTTTGTTGGTGCAGGGAGCGCCAGGCAGCAACGGAACAGATCGCGCTGCCTTGCTCGAGTTCGGCTGAACGACCCCAACCAGATCTAATCCCGATGATATGATGATGATGGCTGTGACACCAACTTCGGGGGGTCTAAACCAGATTTGCGGCTTCCCAGTCCAAAGCAAATCGTGACACCATCGAAAAGGGATGACGGCCAGTGTCGATAATCTCGAGGTTCTATTCATCATTAATTTGATCTATATCAAGTAACTAATTCGAACATTCCACGAAAGGACAGAATTTCAAGAAGTTAAGTAGAAAGAATGATACTCTTTGTTCAAAAGAAAAACAAATACTCATCAAAGAAGTGAGGACGGTGATCCTAAAGTGTTACTTTGGGAAAATGCAATGCAAAAACTGTCCCAGAAGTTATTTGTTTGGTTAGGATGTATACCCATGTCTCGGAATATCTTGCATAAATTTAATAGGATTCCAATGGTGAAACGGTGGATTAAAGAGAAGCGTACGGTGGATCGAACCATATATAACTCGAGCGCCATGGAGGAAGGGTGCCTTAATTCTCATCGGCATTCTCGGGCTGAATTCTATAGTCTTCCATGTAAGAAAAATCAATCCAATCCAGGATCACCGCAATCGAATTTAGGACACGATAAAGTGCGGAAAACAGAGTCACATACCTGGCGCTAACGTACCTTTATAATAGTCCGATTATCAATCCTTTAACACAATCCGTATTTCAGAATCATTGACCAACGAGATCTGCAAAATACAAGGTGAATTCGGTGATCTGGGTCTTCCTCTCCCTGACTTGCCGACGGCCGACGGAGCACCTCTATTAGGGTTAGAGCAAGTGAGAGAGGGGACCTAGCACCTGTTAATATAAAGTGTGACGGGCCCTTCCATCACGGGCTTTCGTCAACACACTGGGCCTACACCGAATGCCGTCCAGCCCACATTAATAAGAAAAAACCGAGATGTCGCAAAAGCCCATAGATCACCCAAAACCAAAAGGGGCTATCATGCATTGTCTCATATATCGTAATACAGCCTATTTTATAAAAACTGAAATCGGTAATTGATTATAGCCCAATAAGAATTTTATAAAAATAAAATAAAATAATAAAGGTTAAAATAAAATTCTAACATTCTCCCACTTGGGCTATGACCAATTACAAAGCTTTTAAAAAAAAATATTTTAGTTTTGAAAATGACTCTCAGGCTGTATACAATATGGCCATAGCAAAAACACAATATACGAGACAACATCTCAAAAACAACCCCGACCATCAACGCTACTAACACTGAACCATCGCCGTTGTCACACCATTTAACGGTGTTGAACCACCATGATCACAAGCGCCAGCAACACTAACGTCAATAGGTCAATGTGGTGGTGTAGCCGAAAACAACATCCCTGAATGTGATCTGAATAATGTTATTTTCGGTCGGTCCTCATCTTTCTATAACCTTATGCCCATAATGAGCCAGAAAGACAATAGAGCATAAATGCTCTGTAAAATGTCTCATAAACCTTAATGCGCGCAAACTGCATTGTGCTTTATAAGAGACAAACTATATTGACAAAACCGTCATACTCAAGACCAAGCACCAAGTCTCAAGATTTTCTTCAAAAAATTAAATGACTCTGTAACCTTTACATTTCTCTGAAGTCGGAGTGCACAATCCGTAACCTTTATACTTCAGAGAAATCAGAGTATACATCTGTAACCTTAATGCTTCAGAAAAGCCAGATGAAATCATCTACCTCCGTAACCTTAATGTTTCACAAAGTCAGATAAAACCATCTCTGTAACCTGAATACTTAGTGAAACCGGAGAAGTCATCTATAACCCGGATACAACCAAATATATCCATCATCTTTATATTGAACCAAGGTCAGAGAATACCCTATGTAACCTCTATACCTCAGTGACACCGGGGTAATCATCCGTAAACTTTACGCCTCAAGGAAGCCGGATGAAATAAATTGAGTACTACTGCTGCTTTACATGTCTCAAAACATAAATATCTCGTGAAAACATTTATTGGTGTCAGAGACGTACAAACTTGACATAAGCGTCATGCTCAAGATAGACACCAAATCTTAAGACTTTTAACAATGTGCACATAATAAATCAGATAATCAACGATAATCAAATCTGATATTCCACATGTATAAGGCATGTTCCAAATACGACAGTTTAATAATCATGTCTATCAAACAAGACATGGATAGAAGGCTCCCACGAACCGAGCAAATCAAAATACATTCCACGTATAACAACAATATGGGCTCGCTAGGCCCCACGTGGTATTCCTCTTGGATATAATTCAATCAATATTGTACCCACGATACAACGAGTAATATGAGTGTTTTTATCATCTACTGCGTCATTTTGAAATAACACCACTCAATTAGCAAGGGTGGTGTATGTAAGAAACCTCAACATCCAACATGACAACTCAATATAACTTTATGTTGAACAATGCTCTCATGAGCCTTAACAAAATCTTCAACTAATGAAAGCAATCAAATGACTAAGTTAAGGAGCTCCCACTGATCTAACATATAATCAAAATCCAAAAATTCCCACAAGTTTATTAAAACATGATTACTCAAGGCACTCAGGGTTTTCAATCTTTGGTTGTGTTAACATCAAGCTCTACAGATGTTACAAACTCCACAACACATATCACATAAGCGACTCCACGGATCTCTACAAGCGAGTCGCTTTGGCGACCAAACACCTGTATCATCATGTGAAATCTCCCAATCCCGGGATGCTTATTAAACCTTTCCCACCCAACTCGACAATCGAGTTGAATACTACGAAATATTTCAAAATAAATTGCATACACTTTCAATTAGTGTAACATTCATATAAAAGGATTTCACGGATCTCAACGAGCGAGTCACTTTGGCAACCAAGCGCCCGTATCATCATGTGAAATATCCCAACTCTGTGATGCTCGTAAAACCTTGTATAGCTCACAAGCAAACCAAGTGACATACTCATGAAATTCACGTTGATATGTAAGATTTACTATCTTATACAAATCAATTCAAGACTTTTAAATCTTTATCATTTTAAAAGAGACTATTTATATATGAACCAGTGAGCAACCGATAGTATAACGACTATCAAATAGAGACCAACACGAATGATCTCCTCAGAAATACTCGAAATGCACCAAATGTAAGAACCAGACACCTTTGGGCAGAAAGGTCCCTACACCAGTACACCCAAGTCTCCGAACATACCCTCAACAAGATTTAGAATATATCACCTGTCACTCTAAGTGAGCCACTTTGGTAACCAAACACTCAAAGCACAAATATGAGACTTCTCACTTGTTGAGAACACGTGCGATTGTAATAAACTTTCAGCTGTCACTCTGGCTGGGCCACTTTGGCAGCCAAACAACCAGAGCACAAATCTAAAATAACTCACCCGGATGCACGTGCCCATGAAGCACGTCGCCTGTCACTGTAAACGAGCCACTTTGGCAGCCAAACGCTTACCGCACAATTACGAAGTAACTCCACTTGCTCACATAATTATGCACACAATTATCTTATGTATGCCAACTTAGGCCAACGAGTCAAATAATGGTTCATAAGAGTCTCAAATCGAATAACAACCATAGTTGATAAATTTACTTACTCTCTAGGTATTATAAATCTTTCAAATACTTTTGATGTATTCAAACACCTTCTAAGAGAGTGATGTTTTAAATTACATCGAAAGAATAACTACGTTTTGTCTCTATTAAATAATAGTTTTTATCCTAAAAGCTCAAGGCAATTATAGGGATAAAATATAATTATACGGATAAAGATTTCTCGTTTAACCTATCATTTCACAACTGACATAGTAGATTTCACATCATAGTGACTGAGTACCAATGAATGTCTCGGCCTATGTTACTTTCGATAACCAAAATTTCATAATTGTCATACTCTTAGAAATGGAAGTCAAAATTTCATTTCATATCATATGATTTTAAAATCAAAATCCTGTTTAGCAAGTAACCACTAATGCAGAAAAACTAGTGATGCTGTAAGAATATGGGTCCTAACCAATCATGTACTCAAAGCATGGAAGGTTTTCGCATAAAAATTTATTAAAAAAAAATAGTTCAAATTCAATGAAGCGTTTGTTACTCATATGCTCATCTTGTTTAATAAACCAACTAAGCCCAATAACCTAAAATCACAACTAGCAACACTCCCCTCTTCAGAGTTATAGGGCCACCTAGTTTCACTTGATATTCACCATGTTAATACCTCTACAATATGTCAGGACCACTGTAGTGCGTCCGTACCCACTCCCTCGGGAGCGCCCAGGTGACTGTAACAGGTAGCGACCACGAGTGACACTACCTCCTCGCTCTCCTCCGACATCACAGCCGAGTACGCACCATAGTGCTAGTGGAATCGACCTCCACTCATGCGAATACAAGCGGATTAATTCAACAACAAATCAAATTCAACCGCGGCCGGGAAAACCAATTAGTCTCAGAGAAGGTCACATTTTCAGCCGACCAATAACAGACAAACCCATTGCCCAATTTCAATTCTGTGGTCATAGAGACCCAATTTCCTCCTATTGCAATTGCCGCCAAATGGGTGAAATAGAATTCTACTCATCTCACATTTTGGTGAACCTTAGTCATCCATTCCACCATCATTTTGTTATGTAAATAAGGTTTTCAGCGCCAATAGAATATTTCTATGATAACATGGGTAGGTGATAATCATAACATACGAAGGGCTACCCACTAACACCTTAGAAACTAGATGCTAGTAAATTGGATTCTTTTCCACCGTAAAGAGAGAAAAAAAAATACACTAGTCCAATGATTGAACATAAAATTAAATGGAATCTCTGGATAAGAAACCAAAGTCATCACAAATCATAAAAAAAAAAAAACCGATGCACTCGTGATCAGTTTACGCACATTTTAACTAGACCCAAATACAAGCATCAAGTTAGACAACTGCCATGAAAAATCTCAACCAGTAAGAAGCGGGACTTAAACACGATACATTGAAGCCAATATCACGGCACAAAACAACCGATTCACATTGCTACCAGCACGGAATCGTCATGAGTGGAGGATGCCGTCTCCTCACTCTGTGTGAAGTAGTATCGTGGTTATTGTCGCCCCAACCTCCGGCGACTCAATTGTCCCGTTTTTATTTATTTATTTTATTTAGCCAAGAATTCAATATCAAATAACATCGACAAAGTTATTTGGAATGTGAAACCTTACTAACAAATATTTTTACATTTCCCTTTCAAAATTCTAATATTTGATCTCAAATTTACTTTCAGGAATCCTAACCTTAATTTTTTTTTATTCATATGAAAAGAAAATATATAAAAATCTTAAAGCAGTTAAAAAAAAACTTAATTTTCATTATTAGTCCCAGTAAGGCAAGCTGATCGGCTAATTATCCTCAGATCTACTTGGTTAAGATAACGATTCATGAGGATTTCGAGAGTAATATTCCATAAAAATTTAAGAAAATCTTAATGTTTGACAACAATGCAATCCCATAAATAAAACTTATTTATTTTAGTATTTCAATTCACGGTGGAAATCCTCCTTATAACAAATAATCATCTCCAGATTAAGCGAACCACACCACAGCGTTTGACCAGAGATTTCGATTTCATATCTAACAGCAGCCCCAAAACAAGACCACAACAACTAACCCAAACAACAGAAGATGAAGTCGTAAAAAGTCAACAACCAAGACTCCCACCCGAATTGGACAAAAAGGGAAACGGCCTTATAAAGAAAATTGTGTGAAATGAAACAGGGTATGCGCAGGACTAGGTGCCAACCAATCCTGGGACCAATATCAGCCTCGCTGTAAATACTTACCGTCGCGTCCGCATGAGGGCACAGGGCAAAATAAATTTCAGCCCTTCAATTCCCATCAGGGAAGCAACCCGTAGTATCAAAGAAAAACCATCTCAATGCCATTAGCATGCAAATCAACTCTCAATTTGTAAACTCCAATTAAATTACTCTCGGTGGCCAAAGCATACGGTCCAACCACCTAACTAATCATCATCACCTTGAAGTATGGAACAGAGGGGCAACTATCAGACATTGGAATGATTACAACCCTCAACCTCGTCCATCTATTAAGAAGTTTAGAAATTGAATTTTCAATATTTCACAGAGTAAAGCACGCCCAATCAAAGGTTTGATCGTTTATTATCGGTGAGGAAGGGAGTTAAGGATTTCCACAACCAGGGACGGAGTAATCCATGGACAGACGTCAACACCACCAGTAACCACGGAACACGCAGTTCAAAAACCCATCGACAAACCGCGGAACATTCCTAGGTTTGACGAAGGCGGAAGCACAGAGAGAGTAGGGAAAAGTAAAAGGGTAGACGTACAAGATCATAAGCGAATCCTAATGGCGATTCGTCAGACAGAGTCATCAAACAAAACGATGTTCGATCCTAAATCGATTTACGGATGCTCTGATACCACATGTAAGAAAAATCAATCCAATCCAGGATCACCGCAATCGAATTTAGGACACGATAAAGTGCGGAAAACAGAGTCACATACCTGGCGCTAACGTACCTTTATAATAGTCCGATTATCAATCCTTTAACACAATCCGTATTTCAGAATCATTGACCAACGAGATCTGCAAAATACAAGGTGAATTCGGTGATCTGGGTCTTCCTCTCCCTGACTTGCCGACGGCCGACGGAGCACCTCTATTAGGGTTAGAGCAAGTGAGAGAGGGGACCTAGCACCTGTTAATATAAAGTGTGACGGGCCCTTCCATCACGGGCTTTCGTCAACACACTGGGCCTACACCGAATGCCGTCCAGCCCACATTAATAAGAAAAAACCGAGATGTCGCAAAAGCCCATAGATCACCCAAAACCAAAAGGGGCTATCATGCATTGTCTCATATATCGTAATACAGCCTATTTTATAAAAACTGAAATCGGTAATTGATTATAGCCCAATAAGAATTTTATAAAAATAAAATAAAATAATAAAGGTTAAAATAAAATTCTAACATTCCAAAGATAAAGCAAAATAAAAGATAAAACTATAGAAAAACTATAGAAATCTGCCTGAGAATGTCAATGATATAGCATTAAGACACTCTTCCTCTATGAGACTCGGTTAAATATGGCTCAATATCTTGCGCTTCTCTTTAAGCAACAATTTCAAGGGACATGATATACATTCCTAACAAAGGAAATATCTTCTGGCAGGATTTTTGCATTGCAATTTCTCAAAGTAACACTTTCGCTTTCTTTGATTCTTCCGCACCATGCACTTAAATATGAGTATTTGTTTTACTTTTGCAGATAAGAGAAGTTCTCGAACTTCCTTTTGAGCCCATTCTGAACTTGAATGTTCGAGTACTTAATATAGATTCAAGTTAATGATGACTAGGAACTTAGAGATAAGTTTCTCACAACTCGCATTCATAAAGTATTTGATATCTCCTGGATTTTCATGTACACTTTTTTTTTTCATTTTTTAAGGTAGACATTGTGACAGTGTCACGAATTTGCTTTGGACTGGGAAGCGGCAAATCTAATTTAGAGCCCTCGAAGGTGGTCTCACAACCATCATTATCACCAACGTGGTGTCATGGCTATCATTGTCGTTGCGTGATTTTTAACTTTTGCTTTAGAAAATAATTTTTTAGTCAACTAAGGCTTTAATAATCAGAAAATCTTTTATGGACGTGAAAACTTACTCTTAATATTTGATATGGGATTCCTTATGTAAATAATAATTTATAAAATATTTGCGTAAGTTTTTGGTTAAAAATGTTATATTTTAATGAAATAATTTTATTAGTTAATGAGTTCGATAATGAATTTAGATATCATAATTGCGTTAATTTTAAAAAGTCTGAGAAAGACTTCGCAGAATATTTAGCTGGGTCAAAATATGAACATATGACTTTAAAATATTAGTAGCTAAAAAAGAAAAATTTATGTTGAAATTCAAATCTCCAAAAAATAAGTGAAAAGTAATGATAAAAAATATTGGTTGTTCTAAAAAATATTACTTTCATTTGGCAGGAAATGAATTGGGAGGGAGAATCCCGTCAAGCCTCGGACAATGCCAAAGCTTGCTTGGGATGGATCTCTCTCGCAACAACCTGAGTGGATCTATACCCTCACAAGTCCTCATATTATCTTCCTTAGCGGTTTACCTGGATTTGTCGCAGAATAAACTCACCGGTGCCCTACAGGATGAAATCGGTGTTCTAAACAACCTTGGGAGATTGTATTTGCAGGATAACAGATTGTCTGGACAAGTCCCGGACACCCTCGGCCAGTGCACTAGCTTGGAGAAATTCTACATGGGAAATAATCTGTTCAAAGGCAACATCTCTCCATTTCTACGTCCATTGAGAGGACTTCAATATGTGGACTTGTCCCGGAATAACTTTTCCGGTGAGATTCCCAAATTCCTAATAGATTTGAACCTTACATATCTTAACCTGTCTTTCAACATGTTCGAGGGAGAAGTCCCCAATCAAGGAGTCTTCTTGAACATCACAGGAATCTCGGTCATGGGAAACGACAGACTTTGCGGTGGTACTTCGGCTCTGAACTTACCAAAATGTCCTAATCCTATATTGAACCGCAAGAGAAACTTCTCATTTGCAAAGATCGTTGCAACAGCCTGTGCGATTGGGCTCTTGTTTGTTGTACTATTGTTGCTGGCATTATACATCTTCATGAAGAGAAACAGAACAAGAAGGCTGAAGCCACAATCCGAGTTCGTGAAAGGAGGCCCTTTTCTGCAACTCTCCTATGAAGATAAACTTAGAGCGACCAGAGGATTCGACCAAAACAACTTGATCGGTGTTGGCAATTTCGGTTCCGTGTACAGAGGCATCCTTAGAGATGACGATCAAATTGTAGCCATGAAGGTTCTCGACCTAAAAAATCGAGCAGCTTCGAGATCCTTTGTGGTAGAGCGTGAAGCATTAAGGAATATTAGACACCGAAATCTCGTGAAGATTGTCACAGCCTGCTCAACCATTGACTTTCAAGGTAACAACTTTAAGGCCCTTGTGTATGAGTTCCTGGAAAATGGAAACCTGGACGAATGGCTACATCCCGAAATTGCAGCCGGGGGAGTGGAACATAAGTTAACCATAATCCGAAGGTTGAAAATCGCCATCGATATTGCTTGTGCGATGGAGTATCTCCATCATGAGTGTGAGACGCCAGTCATTCACTGTGATATTAAGCCGATCAACATTCTGTTGGATGCGGAGATGACAGCACATGTTGGTGATTTTGGCCTCTCTAGGATTTTTTATGGTACGGATGTCGTTCTGCAAGTAAGCTCGGTGGTGGTGAGAGGGACAATCGGATACAGCCCCCCAGGTGAGTCAATTTAGAGCGGATGTGCTTTCAGAACTATTTTTGTGGTGACTTGTAATAAAGGTCGGTAAATGTGCAGAGTATGGGATGGGAAGCCAGGTGACGAGGGAGGGCGACGTTTACAGCTACGGGATCCTTTTGCTGGAGATGTTCACAGGGAAGAGGCCAACGGACGAGATGTTCGAGGACGCTTGGAACATTCGTAGCTATTGCGAGGCGGCACTGCCAGAAAGGGTAACAGAAGTAGCAGATCCCTGTCTATTTTCAAATGAGAAGGGGGACGGGTTGAGCTCAAGTGCTCCGACAATGGTGAAAGAATGCCTGAGGAATCTGTTTGAAGTTGGGATCGGGTGTTCCCGGGAGTCACCTGGAGACAGGATGGACATCCGCGAGGCCGCAGCAAAGCTCCGATCCATTGAAGCCTTGGCTCACTGAAGTTTTGAATACTTCACAGATAATCCGAGCAGGGTTGTGCCAATCATAAAAGTTATTAGTTTCTTATTACAGTGGATGATATCTACTTTCTATGGGGGGCTTTATTTCAACATAAATAAATCAAATCCCAAAACTATTTTGGGGGGATTTTCAGGGTAAACTCCTGCCGACAACTTGTCCACAATCTCAATTCTTTTTTTATTTCAAAAGTCCAAGTCAAGTCAGTCAACTCCATCATTTTTGGAGGTTGACTTACCTACTACTACAAAAGACAACTACCAATTTCCCTAACTTTGATCCCAACCAACGAGATTGATCTAAGTGATAAGTAGTTCAGATTAATCTAAAGAAGTTTTTGATATGAAATCTACTGTACGCAATCACACTTGTTAGAAAATCCATCCATTGTAATTAAGTGTCTTACCCGAATCGATTGGCTCGGACGCCAGGTTGGCAACAAAAAATAACTTTGCTCCCCGGTCCAATTTTTTAAGTTTCTCAGACATTTAAATAGAAACTCGAGTCTAAAAAGACTATGGTAAGGTCCAAATTTGTGCATTTTGGACACTAGTTTGTTTTTTTTCCCTTATAATTTTGAGTAACAAGTACATACAAGACTTTTGTCACGTTAAAATTTAGAAACCATTTGGTTATATGTCGAGGCCAAAGTCACCCCGTTCTCATTTTATTCAACAAGTTAGAAATATTTAGTTTGTTTAAAAAATATAAATATATTTATATTTTTTAAAAAACTTACATAATTCCAAACTTTGACATTTAACATCAAAACAACCATAAATCCATTACTGAGATGAACACAATCATGTGCAAATGCAAATAGTGTAAATATATTATTTTAGTAAAAATATTGAAAAAATAAAACATTTTTATTGAACAATATTTAATATTCTATTGATAATTTAATGAATATCAACACTTGTGGTATTTGATCCAGATGAGAAACGTCAAGGGAGACACCATCTCCCAAATCCTTTGAGCTCAAGAAATTATTATATAATTCAATGTTTAATAGAAGGAATCTCTTAATTTAATATAGACTTTTCATGTACATAAGAGAAATTTGCATGGGCTGTTTGATTGGACTAAAAATTTTCACGAAACTGTTTTTGAAAATGTCAAATTATCAAATATATTTATAAATTTTGACATTTTTTTCCCGATTTAGTCTAATATTTGAAAAATCATCTTATATCCCAATATTGAGACGTTATCTCAATTATATACTCCGTTGGCTTTCTTTGCTGACATATAAGCAAATTATCAAATATATGCTAAATACTCTATTTTGAAACGTGTTTGATCCGGAAGTGACCGCAAACAAGCCGATGCCGAACATGTCGGAATCTCTGGCACTACAGGTCAACTGGTACCCGGAGGATTCGTTGATTGTGTGGTAGCCGTTTGAATTAAAAGCAGAGAAAGGAAAAGAGATGAAGACAACAGACACATACCCTAAGCAAGAATACTTACGGATGCCATCGGTGATGTCTTCAGAAGTGAGCAGTGAACACGGGAGCGGATCCAATATTACGAGTTAGTTTATATGCCGTAAAAACTTTTCTAATTGTTAAAGGTTTAGTAGACATATATAGCAAAAGTGAAAAATCACACAACCAAATTAATTTTAGAATAAGAGAATGAAAGATTTTGGACCTACTAAAAGTTTTAGAGGTCAGAAAAACATGAGTCCTGACAAAAGTCCACCATTAGAGAAATCCCGACAATGCATCCGACCAAGACCCGCCCAACACCTTGTCCCTTCGACAGCGATGATAGTCATGACCACCACCGTGAGATGAGATAACGATGATGGTTGTACATTGGATTTGTCACATCTCAGCCCAAAGCGAATTCGTGACATCACCTATGAGGGATTTCACACTTCTGCAGAAGGAAATGGTCGAAAAGAGTGGCTGGTAGTGATGATGCTCCTGTTGTATTGCCAACCTCAAAAAGATTGAAAAAGAAATATAAATGAAAATCCAACCAGAATATTATGTTGTTGAAGGAGAAGGTCAAATATGTTAAGAAAAAAGGGCGAAGGCAAACGTCAGGAATTTATATATCAGGGTTTTATTATCGTTGACCCGATTACTCGAAGATTCAAGTCCAAAATAAGTTGAAAAGACAGAGATGGAAGTTCAAGAAGATAAGTAGAAAGAACGGTAATCTTTCTTCAAAAGAAGAATAAATACTCAAGTTTTGGGGGAAGTTGAGAGAAGAATCAAGGAAAGCTGCAAAGGAGGGGGACGGTGATCTTGTTGACATTGTTTTGGATGGGTCACACAGCAGGTTTGACTTGTTATGACTTTATAAAAATTATAACCTCATATAACGTAGATATACTTCCTAATAAAGGAAAAATATCACGATAATATTTTTCACTTCTTCGATCATTATTTTAGAATCAAATGGCGTGATTGGAAAATATTTTTCTATAAATATATATTTTAAAATTAATTAATTGTTAATTAATTATTGATTATCTTAATTATTTTATTAATTAAAAAAATTGAATATTAATAGGAATATTGAAGTAACATTAAATAGTATTCATAGGAATTAATTCAAATAATATTCCTAATAGTATTTCATTTTTAATTAATAAAATAATTAAGATAATTAATAATTAATTAACAATTAATTAATTATTGAAATATCTATTTATAGAAAAATATTTTCTAATCATGTCATTTGATTCTAAAATAATCATTGGAGCAGTCAAAAATATTATCATGGTATTTCTCCTTTATTAGAAAGCATATATTGGTTACAAGAGGTTACAACTTCTGTAAAGTCATTGCAGGTCAAACCTCCTGTGTGACACATTATCAAAACCATGTCAACAATCTCTCCATTTTGTATGATGACAAAACATTCATCTATAAGAGATATAACTCCCCTAAGGTAGAGATAGTAAGGGTTTGATACTTTAGAGAAGTTTCAACACGATTTTACTTTTGTAGAGTGCAAAAGCTTCTGTGTAAGCATATTTAGCCCGACAGTAGCATGTGCTTCTCCACTCCTAGCAAAAATGAGTTATGCTCAAATTTTGCATACCCTTATAGAAGGTTAATATACCACTAACCCACTAAATATTATAAGAATTTTTGCGTTTTTGAGAATTAACATACGCTACATCTCTGTTATCTCCCTCTTAATTGTTACTTACTATTTTTCAAAGTTCTCCAAAATCTCTCCCTCTTTTTGTCATATAAAAAAGAATGGAAGGTAGAAGCGGAGAGCTAAGGTCCTGTAGAAGGCATTCCCACAAATAGATGTAGAGCATAAAACCAAAATGCATACTTATAAAATAATTCATCCCAAGACGGGGTACACGCGGTCACCCGTCACTTATTTATCCATAACCATAACATGACAATTACAGCAAGTCTAAGGTGCTGGAAATTAAACAAGAACAACTCATAGTAGATTGTCACGGACGAGCTGATCCTGACGTGTAACAGTAGCAACCAACTCATCAACCTTCTTCGTGAGGACGTGGAGCCCCTCAACCAGAACAGCGAGTTGTCGCTACATATCCTTGATGAGATTAGGCAGTGAGGAGGATGATGAACCTTCGTGTGGGTGATCCAGAGTCAGAGCAGGTGGAACAACAGCCTTTTCAGCAGTAGGTCCAGTCTTTTCAGAAGTAGCAGGTGCTTCCTTCTGTCGACTCTCTTTTCCCTTAGATTTATGGACCCATCCACTCTGAGTCTTCATGTATTGTATGCTTGCAATAATCTGTCTACCAAAATTACCAACCCGCCATTTTTCAAGTGCAGAGAAAGGATTTGGATCAAACTCACGAAGTCAAAAAAGAGCAGCCACCACGTGACCATAGGGAAGGGCTTAGTCCTTTGCTTTTACACAAGTTTCCATGTGACCGAAAATCAGCGCCCCTAGGTTGAACGGTCTTCCCAACGGCAAGTGCGGGATGTTCAGAAAAATGGCGGGTTGGTAATTTTGGTAAATAGATTATTGCAAGCATACAATACGTGAAGACTCAGAGTGGATAGGTCCAGAAATCTAAGGGAAAATAGAGTCGACGGAAGGAAGTACCTGCTACTTCTGAAAAGACTGGACCTACTGCCGAGAAGGCTGTTGTTCCGCCTGCTCGGACCCTGTATCACCCACACGAAGGTTCATCCTCCTCCTCACTGCCTAATCTCATCAATGATATGAAGCGACAACTTGTTTTTCTTGTTGAGGGACTCCAAGTCCTCACGAAGAAGGTTGATGAGTTGGTTGCTACCGTTGCACGTCAGAATCAGCTCGTCCGTGACAATCTGCTATGAGTTGTTCTTGGGAAAATGTAACGAGGATTGTGATTTCTCAAGAGGGGAACTTTTTTCGGGATCTATTTTTCTGACCTATAAATATTTTAGTATCGCTCCGAAATATTTTATTGTCTTATTATGATATTAAATTTGTAGCGTAATTTTTAACTTTTGCTCTAAAAGTAATTTTTATTTCGACTGAACATTTAACAATTAGAAAATTGTTTTTGGAATACATATTAACTCATAATTGTTTATACGGTGTTCCTCGTATAAATAATAATTTATAAAATATATGATTAGTTGGTTAAAATTTTGGTTAAAAATATTATATTTTAATGAAATAATTTTTTTTATCCTTATGAGTTAATAATGAATTTAGATATCATCATTTCATTAATTTAAAAGGTTAGATTGACCATATGGCTGACTTAATATTTCGTGGGATCAAAATATGATTATATGACTTTAAAATATTCATAAATAAGAAAAAAGAAAAGAAAAATTCAACTTCAAACTCAAATCTCCCAAAAAATAATAAAAAATAAGATGATGAAAAATATTGTTTTTTTAATGAAGAAAACTGAACGAATAAGGATAAAATTAGGAAATAAAATAGTAATGCGATAAGATCTATGAATTAAAATAAAATCTAACAATTTCATTTTTTTAAATAATTAAACCAAAGTGAATATATTCTCACTGAAATGTTTTTGACCAAATTAGTCGTAAAACACATATTCAATCTTCTTAATACGAATTTATAATACCTTTTTATTCTTAGCAATAATTATTCTAAAAAATATTATAAATTCTATGTTTTACTTGAAATTTACTGTTTAATTTGTGTATTTTGTAAATTTTCCATACAGGAAGACTAAAAATAAAAAGTGACAGAAATGATGACGGATCAAAGAAAAGAAAAAGAATACTGCGGGATTATACGGAAATAACACCACCAAAAGACTTAGGAAAAGAATTTCAGGATTGAGTTGCGGAAGTACCCTTTTCTCTTTAATTAATCCACAACGACGCTAACCTTTCGATATCTTGTAGTCTCTGATTTTCTTCGTTGCGGTACTTCTCCTCCCGCCCGTCCAGTGGTTCGTCGGAGAAGGAGGTGATGGTGGTGGATGCGAATTTTTTTCATTAGTCCGAAAGAAATCATCGCCTTTAAATGAAGAGATGTGAGATTTTCTCCACATCTCATCGGTTTATTTGTTGGTAACAATAATATTTTTTTTTTCTCAAGTCCACTTTTAACCAATTTCCTTATATTTTTCTACCATCCTAACTTCAAAATCACACGATAAAATTTCATTTATTTTGGAAAATTTTTACTTCCATAAAAATCTTCATTCGATATAATTTTGTTTACACAAATAACGAACAAACCATGCCTTCGTACTAAGCTACATGTTCACAAACAAATAACAATTAGTAAACGAAAAAAAAGAGACTTTTAGTAACGAAATCTTCTAATGTTTCAGTAATAGATTGAAATCTTAGAGCATTAATTGAACATAAATAAGCTTTAATCATATCATACAAATGTTTAATTCATAAACATTAACAAGTATTTCATTATTGAGTAGATTCGTTACTCGTATTCGAGATGCATTACATAATATGCACAATATAACCACACCAACAGACTCACACTGTTCTCCGCGTGTTTCAGAGTTCCCATCCCCATATCATTCGTTAGTCTTTCGCCGTCGCTACTGTGTGTTTTGAAGGAAGTTGGGAAGATTTATCAAGAGAGAATAGTAGAAATTCCTAATTTACTATTTGCATGGAAAACAATGAGTTCGATTTCTTTTTTGTTTTTGTATTTTGTGAGATCCTTTTAGACTTTTAGAAGAAGAAAAGAACTCAAAATGAACGAAAATGAGTACTTAAAAGAATTTTAACTACTAAAATGAAATTAATTTTGTCAGGAGTATTTTGGAGATGGTGATAAATATTATAAATTAAAATTTATTATTTAGTTATTATTAAATTGGATTTCTTTTTTTTTAACAATAACATTGTTAAAATAATTAACCAAGCAAGAATTTCTTTTAAATTCATCATTATCAACTCTGGACTTCCCGAATCAACTCATATACCAATAACAACATAAAGTTTATGTTGGAGAATTTACGATAGAAGGGAATCTTTAAATGGTTGTAGGAATAAACACGACAAGATATTTATCAATTTTTGTCGTAGTAAAAAAAAAAAAGAAAGAAACATGAGACAAAAGTTTAGTGTGAACTTCCGGTAGGATACCTATCCCAAATACTGAATTTCGCCCAAATACCGAACCAAATATCGAAGTTTACTAGTTATATAAAAGTTTCAAAAAATTGTAATTGGGCCACAATTATAGGCCTCGAGTCCAAAAAAATAAGTAAGAATGGGGTTTTAGGGGTGGGGGAATAATTTTAGATCGGCCCAATCAAAGTTTGGCTTTTTTAAACCCGAAATTATTGTTTTATTATCTATTCCAATTCAAAAAACGAAAGTTTTTATAAGCTTTCTACGGTTTCAAATACCAAATACCTATAATCAAATTGTTAAAGTTTCGGTTCGGTATTTCTCGTGGATCCCCCTTAGACGCGCACCGAGTATTTGATGTTGATTGTGGGTCATCTCTACCTTTCAATTCATACGGAACTATCATTTAATTTCAGACAGAACTGGTGCCCGTGTCGAACCCGGTCAATTTTTTTG
The DNA here is from genome assembly GCA_023653495.1 of Melastoma candidum. NCBI lineage: Eukaryota > Viridiplantae > Streptophyta > Magnoliopsida > Myrtales > Melastomataceae > Melastoma > Melastoma candidum. The sequence goes on from CM042890.1 coordinate 24,535,725, forward strand.
TTTTTATTTTTAAAGTTAAATATTCATTCAAGTGTGTGATGATCATATTTATATTCACTATATTTCCCAAGTCAAGTCAGTCAACTCCATCAATTGGTAGGTTTAACATTGAAATGAACATGTTCAAGTCATTCGTGGACCACCAAACAAATGATTTTTCGACGCTCAAATGAACGGATCTTTTGTCGTTCATACTTACATCAAGAAAAGTTGTTCTAGCACTGAACGTTGATGGTATATTTGTAATTCTTGTCGATGCATTAAAAAGAGAATTGTATGTCCTTTCGATCTCTCACCTCTAAATTACTCCTAAATGAAGAAAATGTAGTTACCGGTTTAAGAGGAAAAATTCAGACGATAAAGTACGCGATCATATGGCGTGTAATAACGTCAGGTAAAACGTTAGTAATATGATCATCCGATTTACTACTTGTTTTTAGTAATTTTTACTAAGGAAATTACTATTCATTTTTTAGTAAAAAGTACTAATTTTATTAGTAAAAGTTCGAAGTTTAGTAAATGGTTCGATGGGCTTTTGACTGAAATTAGTAATTGTACTAATTAAAAAAAATATTTGAAAGAAAGTCAAGAAAAGCAAAGAACATAAAAAAAATTCAAAGTTAAAAGATCATTATTATAAAGGATAACAAGCACAGTTCTGCTGCAAATTTTAAGTATACCTAAGGAATTATCCGAAGATATTTTAAATTGCCAAATATTGAGGAAAAATATATTTATAAAAAAAATAAAAAAATGCAAAAATATATTAAAAACTATAATAAAACAATGAATTTCATGATCATTACGACTCCGAGATTGTTTACTAATTGACATTAAAATTTTTAGAAAAATACGAAAGATTATATAATTAAGGCCCAGATATATTCTATACTTTAAAGTGCATCATCTTTACTCATTTATTTAAACCTTGTATCAAATTTATCCAAATTCAGAAATTCTTACTTTTTAAATTTATGATTAAGTCCTCGAAGTTTTATCAATTTGAAATTAAGCTTTTATAAATAACATAAATTCTTCCTAAGCAGTTGTGATGCCAAATGAAATTTGGAAGGATCTTTAAAGTGTCTATTACGTCGTCTTTCTGGCTAGAGTTTCTTGAACTAGGAGTAAATACCAATATTCATCAAATTCACTTTGAAATATACTCAGTTTTTATAATTTCTTGGAATAAGTCTTTATTAGCTTAGACAACTGTTTTATCTAATCTAATAGATTTTCCAAACGATTAACTACAATATTTAACAGGCTTCTGCAACCACAAAGCTTCAAGAGTTCCACACTTCCTTCGTATGAGAGAAATGTGAGAGGGAGAGGTTCCTTTGTATTGCAAGAATTGCCATAACATTGAGGGTCTTATGTAAGGGACACTACTCCTCTGCACCAAGATATCAACCAGCATGTTTAACCCATTTAGTTCCAATCAAAGATAGTGCCTTAGGTTACTTACAAGCAATTTACTCTTGATTCTTAAGTATTCTGAAGACAACCAAAGAAAACTCAACTTAGAGAGGTGAGAGAAAGTATTTTCTCCCGAATGTGGTAGAGAAATTATTGATTATATACCCGAAAATTAGTGTTTATTTATTATTTGTCAGCTCAAAAGAAGAGGAACCTAAGTTATTGAAAGCATAAAAAGGCTTGAGGTAAAATAAGTGGTTCTAACAATCGACAAAAGAAAATGGTCTTAACTTGTACAACTTTATTCTCTCGCCTGCAACACTCTTTGTTCTAGGTGATTCTTTCATTATTGGTGTTGGATGATATGGCTAACGTTTTCCCTTTCTCTCCTAAGAGTCCCGGCTTCACTTTTTGCTCGTGCGATTTTACTCTGGCTTCTTGGAATCAATATTCTCATGTTTTAACTAAGTCATCAATGATTCCCCTGTGAAGATTAAGTTCAGAGTTTCTCTTATCCGGAGGCTATCTAAAAGATCTAAAACACTTTCCCATCATTCTCCATCAATCATATATTCATAATCTAGTAATATTCTCTTTAGAGTAATATATGTTCGATCATATATTTGAAGAATCCAACTTTGATGGCTTTCTTTACTATTTTGTCCTTATGATATTTCTGTCATAAACCTTAATGATCGAGGTTCTGTCGTCCAGCTCCACAAGATGTTAACTGTTACTATGATGGATTTTCCATAACTAAACATTATGAATCATCGCTTTCTTCCATCATAGTGTCGGTAGTCAATGACGTGGCATACTTAGGTACATATCCAAGGCATCCAACTAAAAAATTACCAACGAAGGCAAATGGTTATATCTAGTTTGGCTTAGATTGATCGATTTCGAGGATATCCACAAAGCTTGCATAATGGGTAAAACTACTCACACCAATCATGTTTAATCCTCAGGGTTGGTCACTCCTCCTTTATTCAGTGCAGATAGGGTGACCTACATAGTTCTCCTCGAGTGAGGATTCTCTCATGTCCTCCTTTTTTAGGCTTTTATTTATGCTACCTCACACGGTACAGTGGACATAGTGGTAGTGAGAATATTTGCCTAACAATTACTTATTTAGACAATTCTTCTTCATCTAAAGTGTAGTAGTAGAATTTGGACTTCAAATATTTAATATATGCCATAGATTTCTCCGTAGACCACTCAATCTGCTATATAGAATTATGTTAAAATCCTCTTGAGCCCTAACAAATAGTCATTCCATCCCACAAAGTGATTCATCCATAGCATCCATGTGAAAATAGTAGGATTCTTCAATACCCTCTTAGCTTCCTTCCTTATAACTTGAATCTTTATTAGTAAATGCTTCCTCAAGGTCTCCTTCCAAAACCTTAGGAGGTCCTTCGTCGAGCATGGTTGTCCCATAATTGAAATAATCGTCATACACCATTTACATCGTATCATCGGTCTTTATTCTCTGGCTTGGCTGGGTTATGAAAAATTTTCCTTCTCTGAGCATATCCAGCTTTAATTTCTTCTTTTCTTTTTTGTTGGCTTTATATAAGTCTCTTAAACAAGCTGGGAAAACACATAAAATATTCCATACTCCTTTGAATAGTATGAGTGCATTGATTTCCCTTGGCCAACGATATTTTTAGAAGATGCTTTCTTAGGTTTTCTTTCTAAATATTGGGTAAGATTTTTCACAAACTTTCTAGAATAGTTTTCAAAAACCGCAAAACATTTAGATTTGTTTTCTATCCTTATGCGTGTCAGAAGAGTCCATTATTTTCTCGGTAATGTGATTCCGTTTTATTTTCCCCATTTCAATTTTCATGCCTAAAACGTTAACTGACTCCTTAAATCATTCTACTGTTTTTTTTAAATAGAATGGTGCCTTATTGTCTGAATACATCAGCCACCTAATCAAGTTGCCATCTCCACTTAAAATGTAATTTATAAACCTTCTGCGCTACCTCCAGCCAAGGATCTTGAAGTTTTGAAAAAATTGTTCCCAATATGAACAATTGAGAAATTACGTTCATTTGGAATTCTCAAAAATAGTTGTAAAATAGATACATGTAGATCTGTAGCTTTACAAGAGCCGTTAAAAATAGTTATATTTCCACAGTCTCCAAAGAGAGCGAAAAGCCATAGGACTTTTGTTTTAGTACATCGGCAATAATTTCTAATACACCATCAACGGTCAATGCTTGATCAATTTTTTACTTGATGTCCACATGGTTCACCAAAGATTTCCGATATTTTTGTGATGTTCTCATGAGGACTACAACAAATAATTCATATACTAATCCATGATATAGTATCCCAATAGAAGCAGTCATTCGAATAATTGGTAACTAGTCATATATCATTTATGATCCAGAAAACAATCACGGTAATTATACGCTTCATAACATTATATATGAGAATGAATTCAAGCTTTTTCTATGAGGATTATCTGGTCTATAAAATTTTCCACTTCATAGATACAAATTCATTGAGCATTATGTTGTCCAAATAATATCGGAGTTTCTTGTGGCATACCTAATGCATTTTTTAGATCTTTTGCCAGCTCATCTCTTGATGCGTTCATATTTTCATTTCATTTTTATGAATTTAAAATGTAAGGAGTCACTGAATTTGTATACATTTCATCCACGACCGTGACATTGTTGAAAATTTCTTCCTTCTAGCATCAATTTCCACGAGCTTCAAGTATTTTATTTGCGATTTCACATACTCCTGATCGTGACATTTTGAATTTTCAAAACTCGGGAGATTAATTCAAATTTTTGAAAGAGTCTTTGTCCTTACCCGTTGACTCCCAAGTCAACCCCAACTTTTTGTCGTAAGCTCAATGTAAGTCTTCAAATGGGAATGTCCCAACTACCAATGTAAGATTTCTTATGGATTCGCTAATCTTCTGCTCTGTCATCGGGTTCGCTTTTCTGTTTCTGCTTTCTGGTTCTTCGGTGCAGGGAGTGCCCAAGAGCAATGAAACCGACCGTGCCACGTTGCTCGAGTTCAGAGGGCGAGTGTCCGAGGACCCTGATGGGATCTTAAGCTTGTGGAACGACACCGTCGACTTCTGTCACTGGCCGGGCATCACTTGCGGCCGTCGTCACTCGCGTGTGACCAAATTAGAGCTTCCGCGCTCGGGACTCGTGGGGTCATTGCCACCGTCCATTGGGAATCTCAGCTTCCTTAGGATACTAGACCTCAACAACAACGGCTTTACGGGCGAGATCCCACCTGAAATAGGCAACCTGCGTCGGTTGTCAGGGTTGCGCCTAGATAATAACTCGTTTTCCGGTCAGCTCCCAGGGAACATCTCGGGCTGCACAAACCTAAGAGATATAGCGCTGGGAAACAGCATGCTTGTTGGAGAGATACCTCGTGGACTAGCCGCTTTGTCGGAGCTTCGCTACATCCAATTCAGCAACAACAATCTGACAGGGAAGTTCCCTGATTTCTTCAGCAACTTCTCGTCTCTGGAATTCCTTAGCTCCATGAGCAACTATTTCTGGGGAACCATCCCATCCTCTCTTGGACAACTGAAAAAACTGCGTTGGCTTGTCCTTGGAGATAACTTCTTTTCTGGCACAATGCCCTCTTCGGTTTTTAACATAACCTCTCTTGAACACCTAGGTTTTTTTATCAACCAACTCGAGGGCGGTCTCCCTCCGGATCTCTGGATCACTCTTCCTAATCTCCTATACCTCAGTTTAACTTATAATCATTTGACTGGACTTATTCCTCCTTCCATAGCCAATACAACTAAATTTCTGAGCCTGGAGATAGCTGCAAACAATTTCAGCGGCCCAGTGCCCCTTCTCAACAACCTAAATCGGCTGCAGGTGTTGAGTATTTCTGTTAATCAATTGGGCAGCGGCACATCCGGCGACTTGACGTTCATAGACTCGCTCAACTCCAGCGATTTGTGGGTTATGGCATTCAACGACAACAATTTCGGGGGAACGCTACCTCAGTCTATAGGGAACTCATCATCAAATTTGAATATCCTGTTCATAGAGTCAAATCGACTGACTGGAACCATCCCTAGGAGCATCGGAAATCTCCACAACCTAGAAACTCTATCTGTGGGCGGGAACCGATTTACTGGTAACCTCCCTATTGAAATCGGTAGGCTCCACCAGTTGAAGAGTCTTCAAGTGGCGTACAGCGGATTCTCGGGGGAAATCCCATCTTCTCTTGGTAATTTGACAATGCTGATGGCAATGTCATTGGCTGGAAATGTATTAGGAGGGAGCATTCCGACAAGCCTTGGGAAATGCCAAGAATTGATCAGGTTGGATCTGTCTCAGAACAATCTCAGCGGCGCCATCCCCTCGCAAGTCCTCAGCATATCTTCCTTGTCGGATTTCCTGGATTTGTCGCAGAATAAACTGTCTGGAGTCTTGCCAGATGCAATTGGCGACCTCAACAACTTGGGGAGATTGTATTTGCAGGAGAACATATTGTCAGGACAAGTACCGGAAAGCCTCCGTCGTTGCACTAGCTTGGAGGAATTGTACATGGGGAATAATCTATTTGAAGGCAACATCTCGACATTTCTGAGGCCTCTGCAAGCGACCCAATACATAGACTTGTCGCAGAATAACTTCTCCGGCGAGATTCCTAAATTTCTAGTAAATTTTCGCCTTACATATCTTAACTTGTCTTTCAACCATTTCCAGGGAGAAGTTCCGAATCAAGGAGTATTCCTGAATGCCAGCAGGGTCTCGGTCATTGGAAATGACAAACTCTGTGGTGGGATTTCTGCACTAGACTTACCGAGCTGTCCTACACCTCAAATGAAGGGCAGGAGAAAAATATCGCTGAAGGTGATCATTGCGACCTCCATCGGGATTGCTTTCTTGTTTGTTGTGTTTCTATTGCTGGCGATATATATGTGCAAGAAGAGAAAAAGCAGAAGAGACGTAACGCCACAGTCCAGGTTGGTTCCTGGAGGTCCTTTTCCTCAAGTTTCATATGAAGATATAGTAAGGGCAACCGAAGGGCTCAACCAAAACAACCTAATCGGTGCTGGCAGCTTCGGATCAGTGTACAAAGGGATCCTTGGAGAACTTCATCATATGGTAGCCATTAAGATTTTCAATCTAAAAAATCGAGCAGCGTCAAGAGGCTTTTTGGCAGAGTGTGAGGCATTAAGGAACATCAGACACCGGAATCTCATTAAGATTTTCACTGCTTACTCGACCATTGACTTCCAAGGTAACGAATTTAAGGCCCTTGTGGATGAGTACATGGAAAACGGAAGCTTGGATGATTGGATTCATCCTAATGTTGTAGCCATGGGATTGCGCCGGAAGTTAATTTTCGTCCAAAGGCTGAGTATTGCCATCGATATTGCTTGTGCGATGGAATATCTCCACCATGAGTGTGAGACGCCAATTATTCATTGTGATCTGAAGCCGAGCAACATTTTATTGGATGCCGAGATGACGGCGCATGTTGGTGATTTTGGCCTCACGAGGATTTTATCCACCTCCGAAGTCGTTTCACAAGTAAGCTCCTTGGGGGTGAGAGGAACCATCGGCTACAGCCCTCCAGGTGCGTTGATTATGTGTAAATGAACTTATAGATTTAGTTTGCTTGTGCTAGTATAAGATTGTGATAATGGCCATCGAATATGAATCCCACAGAGTACGGCATAGGATGCCAAGTGTCGAGGGAAGGCGACGTCTACAGTTACGGAATCCTACTATTGGAGATGTTCATGGCAAAGAGACCGACCGATGACATGTTCGAAGATGCTTGGAACATTCGAAGCTACTGCGAAGCTGCATTGCCGGAAAGAGCGACAGAAATTTCAGACCCTTCTATGTTTACAGATGAGTTGGGCAGGGGATCGAGCATCCGTGCTCCGAGGAGGGTGAAAGAATGCCTGGCGAAGGTGTTTGAAGTTGGGATCGGTTGTTGCAGAGAGTCACCGGGAGAAAGGATGGATATCCACGAGGCCACAGTGAAACTCCGCTCCATCAAGGATTTAGTTAGCTGAAGCTTCGAATCTGAATAAATAGGAAAATATTCTGGAAGTAGATTGTTGTGTTTCGGTCATCCTCCAGAACAGAGAGACTAATCGCATCCTATACTACCGATTAAAGTTTAGTTAGCAGAGCAGAGCAGAGCGAAGACACCATAAAATTAAGGTATTACGTGTAGATCGTGTCTAAGTGTGATCTTAATTGCCTTCAGTGTTGTGATCTTTTTCGAGTTCATTAACAAAACCAAATTACTGCCTTCACTATTTAGGTATGATAAATAACACTTTTAGATCATAATTTCATAATTGAAAATAACCGTAAGCAAGTACTGGGTATACCATGAGGTTATTCAGGAATCACTGTCCCCGTTCTCACTCTCCTGGTGCAGCGACCCTTGCCTTCTTCACAAGGCCTTAACCAGTTCGTTTGTGGTTCTTTTAGATTGATTGGAGTAATGGAATGGATTTGACGTTTAATCGTCCTATAAGGACAAGGAATCGGAACAATAAATCGATACCAGAAACGACCGGTAGGTTCTTGGATGGCCACAGGATAAGTTCTAGGTTTGTTGACATGATGGTTTACTTTGGGCCTATTAAGTGTCAGCCCGCGTATAGCTATAACGAGACCGACAGGAGACATGGGCTTGTACTAAGTTTATAGCCCGTGTCTACACAAACTCGTCTCCGGAAAGATCAGTACGAAGTGTTACCAGCTGAAACAAACCAGGAGATTTCTGGAGGGTAACCACGACCCGGGGAAGATTTCCCTGAGAACGTGTCTAATACTTCAGGCACTACTAGGATCCAGTATAAAAGGAAGAAGGTCTTCCTTGGACAAGAGACGACAATCAAACCATACATAAGCTTTGCATTGCTCGTCACCCCTTAGATTTTAGCTAATTAGATATCCCGACCTGGGTGAACTCGCAAGGGTTCTTGGTCTTCACTTCCACCATCAGAGTGAGCAACCGTAGCTCTGATAACCAGTTTCAGCCTTCACTCCATCGTCGTGGTCAGCAACCGTAGCCTCGACACCAAAGCTCCGCCTTCACTCCACCGTCCGGGTGAGCGACCGTAGCCCAGACAACCAAATCCCGCCTTCGCTCCGTCACTAGGGTGAGCAACCATAGCCTTAGTATCCAAAGTCCGCAACTACCTTCGTCCACATTCCGTTTACCAAGCCTCCAACGACCAGATTACACCGTCCATGCCCGCAAGTCTACGGCGTCACCACCATCCGAACCATCAACTTTTCTTTGTTTTTATGGCTGTATGCTTTCCATTTCTATTGTAAGACATCATTTAAGATCGATTGATCAATTCAATTCATCCTTTTACTTATTGCCGACCACATCCGAATCCCTGTGAGTACTTGTGCCAAATATTTCCAACGTGATCCGTTCCGACGCGAACAAGGTTCTAAAAATAAGCAATCGCCAACCTAGAACCTGCTCACCCCTAATTCAAAGTGTAAATTAATTTCATTAATATTTTTAACTAGTAAAACAAAGTACTCGAATTAACAAACTTTTCTAAGGTAAGGAATGCTTATAATTAAAACTAGCCGCCCGTGTTTAATAAAAAAAATTAGCACATCGTGAATTTTTGTATATTAATGAAATTATTTCTCAGTATTTTAGCAATTAGTTTAGAAAATCCCAATACTGAAATTCGATTGAGAAACGTGCAGTTAAAATTAAGTAAAAACATTAGGCCAGAAACGATAAACCGACACCAGAAACGACCGGTGGGTACTTGGATGGCCACAGGACAAGTTCTAGTTTTGTTGACATGATGGTCTATTTTGGGCCTAATTAAGTGTCAGCCCGCGTATAGCTGTAATGAGACCGACAGGAGACATGGGCTTGTACTAAGTCTACAGCCCATGTCTACACAAACTTGTCTCCGGAAAGATCAGGACGAAGTGTTACCTGCTGAAACAAACCACGAGATTTCTGGAGGGTAACCACGACCCGGGGAAGATTTCCCAAAGAACGTGTCTAATACTTCAAGCACTACTAGGATCCAATATAAAAGGAATAAGCTTCCTTAGGCAAGAGAGGACAATCAAACCATACAGAAGCTTTGCATTGCTCGTCACCCCTTAGATTTTAGCTAATTAGATATCCCGACCTGGGTGAACTCGCAAGGGTTCTTGGTCTTCACTTCCACCATCAGAGTGAGCAACCGTAGCTCTAATAACCAGTTTCTGCCTTCACTCCATCGTCGTAGTGAGCAACCGTAGCCTCGACACCAAAGCTGCGCCTTCACTCCACCGTTCGGGTGAGCGACCGTAGCCCAGACAACCAAATCCCGCCTTCGCTCCGTCACTAGGGTGAGCAACCGTAGCCTTAGTATCCAAAGTCTGCCACTACCTTCGTCCACATTCCGTCTACCAAGCCTCCAGCGACCATATTACACCGTCCAAGCCCGCAAGTCTACGGCGCCAGCAGCAAGTCTACGCCGTCACCACCATCCGAACCATCAACTTTTCTTTGTTTTTATGGCCGTAAACTTTATATTTCTATTGTAAGACATCATTTAAGATCAATTGATCAATTCAATTCATCCTTTTACTTATTGGCGACCACATCCGAATCCCTGTGAGTACTCGTGCCAAATATTTCCAATGTGATCCGTCCCGATGCGAACAAGGTTCTAAAAATAAGCAACCGCCAACCTAAAACCTGCTCACCCCTAATTCAAAGTGTAAATTAATTTCATTAATATTTTTAAATAGTAAAACAAAGTATTACAATTAACAAATTTTTCTAAGGTAAGGAATGCTTATGATTGAAACTAGCAGCCTGTGCTTAATAAAAAAAAATTAGTACATCGTGAATTTTTGTATATTAATGAAATTATTTCTCAGTATTTTAGCAATTAATTTAGAAAATCCCAATACTGAAATTTGATTGAGAAACATGCAGTTAAAATTAAGTAAAAACATTAGGCCAGAGGCAGCGGTAACAAAGGTAACAGAATGTCTATCCATCAAATTCACAGTCTGATCCGTTTATTAAACGGAAATAGATGACGTGATACGATTACATAAAATACGTTTTTAAATTTAATCAAATATTCCCTAATTAAATTGGAATTGAGTTTATGTTAAGGTTAGATTCGATTAACCCCAACGAACGCAGACCAAATTCTAGTCCATGCCAAGACGGCCGAAAATATTCTTTCGTAAGAAATATGATGATTAAATCCCACATGTACTTATTCTTCCAAACATTAATCGTAGCAGTTTATTCCCTTTATTATTAGGAACATTCCTAATTGAACCCACCCCACCCTTCAAAACATCATTCACGATTCGAAACCTTTTCAACTCTCTGTGGTTTGTATTGAATCTGATCAGATGAAGATTTAATTAATACACCATAAAAGTACAATTTAAATTTCGTTTGAAAAATCATTTTGTTTTTTGTGAAAAACCAGTGGCCAACTAAGCACATACTTTTATAATGTTGGAAAAAATAAATAATTTTTTTTAAAAGGGATGGTTTTCATTTTACCAAATTACATATGAATAAAAAGAAAAGGCATAAAATTTGGTCGATAGAGATGACGGATAAGGTGACTACGTCTTTAGCACATAAAGAAATAAGAGATATGTGGGACAATAAAGTTGGTAAGAAGTGGCTCTAAGAGCTTTGCTGAGGGCCGACTTAGACTCAATACAGATTGTCAATTCAAAAGAAATAAAATATGAGTTATAGATGATAGGCACACTCGAATCGTATGCCCCAATCAATGTAATATCGCTTGAACTAGGGTGGATTGAGGGAAGTGAATTTCAGAGCTTAGTTGTAGTCAATTATTCGACAAGTTGATTTCCCAAATCTATTTCCAAATCAACGTTCATCTAGTTGTTAAAAAATGCTATGAAAAAACAATATTTGATTTACAAGTAGTGCGATTTAATTTAAAAATTTCACCCAATTGAGCACATAAGTTGCTGATTGGAAATTGAGCTCAATTGAAAGAAATTGGTAGCAAAATCTTCCAATGATTGATGCATCTTTTCAATTTGGTCCCATAATTATAAACTAATCATTGGAAACCTACTTTTTCTTCCATGAAATAATGATTAACAATTTAACCAATTCTTTCTTTTTTATTTTCATTCCATTAAACTCTAATAAACTAATCTTTTCAATTTGGTCCCATAATTATAAATAATCATTGGTAACCTACTTTTTCTTCCATGAAATAATGATTAACAATTTAACCAATTCTTTCTTTTTTATTTTCATTCCATTAAACTCAAGATCTAATGAGAAAGACCTGTTTGGATATTTTGTTCGTATTCCTGTTCAACGAAATCCGAAAATCAATTTATTGAACATTGAAGCAATCTAATTTTTATTAAGAATATACAAAAAATTATTACTCATGGCTAAAATTACCAAGAAATATTGTTGAAATGTTTGAAGTCTCTAAAAGTTATTGTTATATCATTTAAAGACATTTATTATATAATGAGTATGTGTTTATTTCCAATGTAGTAAACATTGAAAAACTTTATTATTTTAAATTCCCGATACATTTCTAAATGGATGATAGATACCACAGGATAACTGGGCATGAAATACTTTTTTTTTCTTCTAATTCAATTTAATAGAGCAAGTGAATATACGAAACGACAACATAAGCGGCGGAAATTCAAGTATACTTTGAAAATTTAAAAAAAGGACCGGTAAACAAATTCATTTTTCGTGTCTAAATACAATCCATTATTGTAACATATAAATGAATCTAATTAGACGGGAATCCGACTAGGTCCAACTAACAAATTTTAATCTATGGTTATGGTCCGTTTGGTCAAAAGCTTTTCAGTGAAATTTTTCTAAAAAATGAAAGTAATATATTATTTTATTTCATACCTAAATTTGATACGTTCCTATTACGATAGCTTAAACCATATTTGATTTGTTTGCTAAGGTTGAATCATAGTTATTTAGAAAAAACAATATCATGTATCATATTATTTTTTTTTAGGAGATTTGATTTTGAACAGAGTTTTCGAATATTTTGAAGTCATATGGTCATATTCTGATCCAACCAAATATTAAGTCTTACCACGCCTTGGGCAATCTGACTTTTTAGATTAAATTTCATTATTTAACTCGTTAACTAGTTTTAGAAGGGTAATAAAATTATTTCATTAAAATATAATTTTTGTAACCAAAAAATCAGCCAACTACTCTATAGGCCCACAAAAAAAATTTCTAATGGTTAAAGGTTTAGTCGAAATGAAATTATTTTCGATAGCAAAAGTAGTAAAAGAGTTTGGACGTACTAGAAGATTTAGAGGCTCAGAAAAACATGATTTCTGAAAAAGTTCCATCTTTACTGAAATCCCAACAATGCGTCCGACAAAGACTGCCCTACACCTTGATATGACGACGATGATAGTCTTGACATCACCTTCGTGAGATAAAATAATGATGATTCCCAGTCCAAAGCGATTTCGTGACACCACCTCCGAGGGATCTGACACTTGTGCCGAAGGAAATGGCTGAAAGGAGTGGCTGGTAGTGACGATGCTCCTGCTGCATTGCCAACCTCAAAAAAATGAAAGAGAAAAAGTGCAAATAAAATTCTAGTGAGAATATTATGTTGTTGAAGGAGATGGTCAAATGCGTTAAGCAAAAAGGCGAATGCAAGCGTTAGCAACTTTCCTCTCAAGGTTTTATTCGTATCAAGTAAATAATTGAACATTCACGTCCAGATGAAATGACACAGAAGTTCAAGAAGAAAAGAAAAATAAATACTCAAGTTTGGGGTAAGTCGTGGGTAGAATAAGGAAAATCGCGGAGTACGATCCAAAAATAATACTTTGGGAATATGCAATGCAAAAATCTGTCAGAAGATATTCTAAATGTCTTGGCGAAAAAATGGCTTAAAGAGAAGCGCGAGATAGATCGAGCCTTATTTAACCGAAGTGTCATAGAGGAAGAGTGTTTTAATGCCTTGATTGCATAGCATTAAGACACACTTAATCTATGGCAGTCCGATTAAATATGGCTCGATCCACCTTACGTTTCTATTTAAGCCACTCTTTCGCCATTGAAATACGGTTAAATTTGTGCAAGATATTAATCCGGGACATGGTTTTTTTCTGTATTGCATTTTCCCAAAGTGACATTTTAGGATCACCGTCCGCGGCTTTCCTTGATTCTGCCCGCAACTTACCCCCAAACTTGAGTACTTAATATAGATCGGGCCAATGATGAATAAACCATTGAGAGATAAGCTGATAACAACTTGCATTCACCTTTTTGCTTAGCGTATTTGATCATCTCCTTCAACAACTGGATTTTTATTTGCAATTTCTTTCATCTTTTGAGAATGGCAGTGCAGCAGGAGCACTACTAGCCACCCCTTTTCGACCTTCTCCTTTGGCAGATCCCTCGGAGTTGGTGTCACGAATTCGCAAGCGACAAATCCAGTTTAGACCCCTCGAAGGTGTGGTGCCACAGTCATCATCGGAGGTGGTGTCATCGGTCTTTGTTGGGATTTCTCTCGAGGGTTTTCAGGAATCCTATTTTTCTGACCCTATAAATCTTTTACTATTGCTCCGAAATATTTTATTACCTGATTCTATAATTAAATTAGTAGCGTGATTTTAACTTTTGCTTTAGAAAATAATTTTTTGATTTTGAAAATACAGACTAACTCTTCTTCTACACGGTGTTCCTCATATAAGTAATAATTTATAAAATATAGGATTAGTTGGCTGATTTTTTGTTTAAAAATTTTATATTTAAATGAAATTATTTTTTTTACCCTTCCGAGTTAAATAATGAATGTAGATATCATCATTTCATTAGTTAGATTGCCCACGTGGCTCGGACTTAAGAGAATATTTCGTGGGATTAAATTATGATTATATAATCGAAATTCCAAAAAAATAATATTGTTTAAGCTAGTAATTTCCTAAACGATATCAACCAATCTAATAATAATAGGAACAGATCAAATTTAGGTATGAAATACAATTTTTTTCATTTTTTTAACATAATTAAAATCGAAGTGATTATATAGTCTCACTGAAATGTTTTTGACACATATTCAATCTTCTTAACACAAATCTATAATATTTTTTGTTCTTAATTCTAATTTATAATACTTTTTGTTAATAGTTGATATTAGAGAGTATCAAATTGGAAGAATTTACTACCAATTTCACAATTTCCAATATAAGTTTTTCCACTCGAGATTTTCCTTTATAATTATTCTAAAAGATATTATATATTCTATGTTTTACTTGAAATTTTCTGTTTAATTTGCGTATTTTATGGAAGTCAAAAAATAAAAAAGTGACAGAAATGATGATGGATCAAAGAAAGGGAAAAGAATACTTCTGGATTATACTGAATTTCACGATTTAGTTGTCGAGGTACCTGTTTTCTCTTTAATCCCGAGAGACGCCAACCTTTCGATATCTTGCAGAGTCTCTGACTCCTCGCGGGTTGCCTCTGCGACATGGGGATTCTCTCTTTGTTCGGACAATTCACCGTTGTTGTTTTCGTCGTTGCCATCCTTCTCCTCCCTTCCATCCACGGGTTCGTAGTCGGCGTGCTCAGCCTGGGTAGGAGGAGATTAAGGGGCTAGGATGGATTTTGCTTCCGGAAGATTTTTTCCATCAGTCCGAAAGAGATCGTTTAAATGAAGAGATATGAGATTTTCTCCACAATTGTTTGTAACAATAATATTTTTGGAGAGATTTTTTTTTTTCAATGAACAGAATCTCGTCCACGTTTAACCCTTTTCGTTATATTTTTCTACCATCCTAACTTCAAAATCACAAATAAAACTTCATTTATTTTGGAAACTTTTACTTCCATAAAATCATTAATTCCTTCATACCAAAATCCCCGATATTTTGTTTACATAAATAACGAACAAACCATGCCGTCTTACTAAATTATATGTTCACAAAATACAAATAACAATTAGTAAATTTATTAAATATTCTAAATTAACATTTACGATTTCCAAATTCTTATATATTATCCCTCAAAGTCAAGTAAGCCGATCAGAGTTCAATTGGCTATGCAAATTATCAAATATATCTTATAATATACTCATTTTTTTTTATTTGTCCTATTCTTCGAAACACTTCCTACCCAGTATTCCACTGTTTGATTTAATATATCCTATAGTTACTACCCAATTAACTTATATCAACTGCCTATGTCATTACTTTTATAATTTTCCAAGGCACGTAATGCTTTGACCAAACTTAGCGCATATTACAATATGACATTTAACAATAATAACTTTACTATGAGATTTTCTTTTATATTTTTATAATATTTCCTTCGATATATTTTTACCTTTTTTACTGCAATTTGTAATTTTCTTGTAATAAATTATCTTTCGTTGTATTTAGTGATTTAGAAAAGTTTATTGAAGAAAAAGTTAAAATTTACGTCGTAGATTTTCCGCGAAGATAATTTTATTCAAAACAATGAATAATACCTTTTGTTCATAGTTTGCTACCAATTTCCAATATAAGTTTTTCCATTCGAAATTTTCTTTTATAATTATTTTAAAAAATATAATACATTCTATGTTTTTACTTGAAATTTACTATTTAATTTGTTTTAAAGTTTTCTGTATAGGAAGTAAAAAAATAAAAAGGTGACAAAAATGATGATAGATCAAAGAAAAGAAAAAGAATACTTCCGAATTATACTGAAATTTCATGATTGAGTTGTCGAAGTACCTTTTTTCTCTTTAATCCACAGAGACGCTAACCTTTCGATATCTTGCACAGTCTCTAACTCCTCGCGGGTTGCCTCGGGGGCATGGGGATGATGCAAGCAAATCTCAGAAAAAACCACAACCATAAACGAAATCGGAGATTACTTGCATTCCACACGTTGAACAATGTAAGTTTTCAAGTTCATCGCAGAACATCGTTACACCGAACCCCGACAGCCCAAGCAACTCACCACCAACCGCCTCCGGCGCACAATCACCGTCCAATCGCCTTCACTTCCCTCCAACCTCTCTGCACAGCTTCCCAGATTCTAACAGAAAAACCATCTAACCAACTCCCTTCCCAATTTTTCCCTTAACAGACGACACCCTTCCCAACCGCCACTAGACCTGCCTCACTAATATTGGACCGGCTAAACCGGATAACTCGACCCACACCCCAGCCTAACGACTAAAATGGTCACCAAATGCTCCTTTGCCCAACACTAGCAACATTCCCAATACAGCTTCTGCAACTCTCTTCCCGCAGTCCATCTCCCCAACCAGCCACGCATCAAGTTTCCCCCCTTGAAAGATACTTGTCCTCAAGTGGACACAAGGGAAATTTCTTCTCCAAGTCATATATAAACTCCCAGGTAGCATCTTCTGGAACAGCACCTCCATTGCACCAAAACTTGAGTACCAGCTCGGTTTCCACACTTGACCATTCGCCGAGCTAAAACAGCCACAGGCTCACGCACCTGAAGATCACAAAAAGGTGGCAAATTTACAAAAACCTGGTTATCATCTGGTACACTCCGTCGCAGGTTAGAATCATGGAAGGTGAGATGTATTAGTGCCCCCTCAGGCAATTCCAGCTTATATGCCACCTTCCCAATCTTATTCACCACCTCATAAGGACCATAGAATAAAGGAGACAACTTATGATTACTCCTTACTGCTACACTGCTGCCGGTAAGGTTGAAGTTTCACATATACCAAATCTCCTAGCTGAAACTCCTCTCTAGCCGATGCTGGTTGGCCATCTGCTGCATTCTGTGGCGTGCGTGATCCAAATGAACCGCAACAGTTGGAGGTGTGCTTCTCTCTCTCGCAACTCCAAATCCACTATTGGAACCACATGGTCACTGGATATATAAGGAATGTGAACTGGAGGTGGATAACCATATAAAGCCTCGAAATTAGACATTTTAATAGTAGAATGGTAGGTACTATTATACCACCACTCAACCTAAGGAAGCCACTTAACCCACCCCTCTGAACAATCGCCTACCATACAACACAAATATGTCTTAAGGCATCTGTTAACCACCTCGGTCTGCCCATCTCTTTGTCGATGGTAAGCAGTTGAGTGGTGTAATTCCACTCCTTCCAATGTAAAGAGCTCCTGCCAAAACCGACTTAAGAAAATGGCCTCCCTATCGCTTACAATAGTGAGGGGCAGTCCATGCAACTTAGAAACATTATCCAGAAAGAGTTGAGCAACAGTCTTGGCAGTATAAGGGTGGGGCAAGGCAAGAAAGTGTCAATATTTACTCAACCTGTCTACCACCGTTAGGATAGCATTCTTACCTTGAAATTTAGGCAACCCATCGATAAAGTCCATGGATATGTCTTGCCAAAACCCAGCAGGAACCGACAGAGGTTGCAGCAACCCCGGGGAAGCTACATTCTCATGCTTGCAAGTAGAACAAACCGAACAAGATCTCACAAAGTTGCGGACATCCTTTTCCATTCCCCTCCAGAAAAAAAAACCTTCCAATCATTTTAGAAGTATCTAGAAACCCAGAGTACTCACCCACTGGCCCACAATGAAAAATATGCATAATCTTCTTCCTCACTTCGGGTACTTCCCTAACTACCAACTTAGAGCCCCTTTGCAATACCCTTGCCTCCACTAGAACCTACCCACAGAACCATTACCACCCTTCAGCTCTGTAATTAAAGAGGCTAACTTAGCATCAGCTGTCCAAGTGGTTTTAATATCATCAAACAAAGTAGGAGAGTAATGCTAAACAGTCATAGACAGTAATTCGGATCCTTGAACCCGAGATAAAGCATTAGTTGTCACATTTTCTTTTCCCTTTTTATACACAATCTCATAATCATGCCACATAAGCTTTGTCAACCACCTAAACTGTCCCTCTGTATGCAGCCTCTGTTCTAACAAGAATTTTACATTCGTGTGGTATGTCCAAACAACAAAGTGCCTACCGACCAAGTAATGACGCCATTTACCCAATGAATAGAGTTCTTTCTCATGCACAGAGAGGCTATAATGTCGAGGCGTTAGGTGCTTACTAATGAAAGCAATTGGATGCTCCCGCTGCATAAGAACAGCTCCAATTCCAATGTCTAAGGCATCTGATTCAATCACAAAAGTGTCACTGAAATCAGGAAGAACTAAGACTGGAGTAGAAGTCAATAACTCCTTCAGCTGTTCAAAAGCATCCTGAGCTGCAGTACTCCAACAGAAGGCATCCTTCTTCAGCAATTCAGTAAGGGGTTTAGAAATCACCCCATACCCACGAATGAAGCTCCTACAATAACCACTCAATCCCAGGAACCCCCTCAACTGCTTCAATGTAGATGGAACAGGCCAATCCTTCACTGCATGAATCTTGGATGGATCAGTAAAAACCCCTTCCTTGTCAATAAAATGTCCCAAATATTCAACTCGAGAACTACCAAAAACACATTTAGACTTTTTAGCAAACAAGACACGTCTCCTTAAAACTGATAAGGAAGTCTGCAAAAGAATTACATGCCCAGTCAGATATTTGCTGTAAATGAGTATGTCATCGAAGAAAACTAGTATAAACTTCCTCAAATAAGGTCTAATGATCGAATTCATCAAACTTTGGAATGTAGACGCGGCATTAGTCAACCCAAAAGGCATGACCAAAAACTCATAATGCCCATCATGAGTGCGGAAAGCTTTCTTGTGGACATCCACAGGATTTATCCTATTTTGATGATAACCAGCCTGCAAGTCAATCTTAGAGAAGATAATAGCCCCAAACAACTCATCGAGCAACTCCTCTAAGACTTGTATGGGGTACTTATCCTTCACCGTCTGTTTGTTAAGCTCTCTATAATCAACACACATACGCCAAGGACAATCTTTCTTCTTAACCATCACCACCGGAGATGAAAAAGAACTTTTACTCTCCTGAATAACTCCAGTGTTCATCATTTCCCGAACCATTTTCTCTATCTTATCTTTCTGTGCAGCCGAATGCTTGTAAAGTCTTAGACTGATACCCTGCACCCCATCCTTCAAAACAATAGTGTGATCATATCCTCTAAAGGGAGGCAATTTTGTGGGCTCCAGAAAGAGATCCACATAAGCAGTCAGTACCCTCTCAATTGCAGGCTGCTCTTCCCCCACCTGAATGGATCGACAATGCAACAAAGTCTCTTCCAAATCCACCACACTAGCCACCCAACCTAGGACAACAGGTGTACTGCAGATTTTTTGCATCTTCCCCACTGTAGTCGCCTACAACATACCTTGTTGTTCCTGCTGTGACATCCCTTTAAGCACAATCTCAACCCCTTCCCAATTGAATTTCATCACAGATAAGTGAAAGTTCAAAACAATGTCTCCCAACCAAGCTAAACAATTCACACCCAATATCATTTCACAGCCTCCTAACGGAATGACATAAAAGTCAGCCGTGAATGTATGCCCTTGCATTTCCCAACAAAATTGTCTTAATATATTTCTACAAATCATGCTTCTACCATAAGCCACAATCACCTTGATTGGAGTTACCCTTTCGGCTGACATATTCATTCCTTTTACCATACTTATGTCAACAAAATTATGAGTGCTCCCCGAATCAATGAGAATGTTTAAACTCTTCTTCTTAAATATTCCCTTAACTTGCATTGTTTAAACACCATCCCTCTCCAATGCCCCTTTCAATGCATGCAATGTAACTTGCACTCTTTCCTCTACCTGCTCACCAGCATCTACTGCACAACCTTCAGTCATTCCTATCCTTTCCTCAATAAGCTCTACAATCAGGGAATACACCCACCGCCTCGAGCACCTATGATTCCTGTCAAAAGTTTCATTACACCCAAAACATAGGCCTTTCAATCTTCTCTCCTTAATCTCCTCCTGGCTTAATCGTCTCCTTCCTGTAGATCCAACGCTACTGACTACACCAGGAAAAAAATTTCCAGTAATATTTGTGCCTTTATCTCCACTGCTTCCTCTATCTGCATGCTTCTATTCACCCCAAACATGGATGAGGTATTACCAACGCGAATGAAAACCTTTTCCCCTGTTCCCAAAGACAACACACCTCTCTACTCTGCCAGAGAAGCTGTCGGTCTACTCCAAACTCGCAGAGGTTTACTATCACTGCTACCCACCACCCAGGTGGTACATCATTACTAACGATCCTCACATTGGCCTGTACAGATAACAAGTTAGTAGGTTTAAGCAACCATAAGGTACTTTTGAACTCCTCCTTCAACCCATTAATGAATAAGCTCACCTGGAACGACATTGGAAGATCGATTTTTTCCAGAATCCTTCGCAGCAAATGTCGAATTCCTCCATATATGGATACAGATTAGAGAACTTACCTTCCTGCTTCAGGTTTTTCATCTTTCCCATAGGGTCCTCAAAGACCTCTTTGCCAAATCGACTATTCAATGCCAAAGAGTACTTTTCCCACTCCAAGGCTCTATCTCTCTTTCGATTCTTGACACCAACGCGAATGAAAACCTTTTCCCCTGTTCCCAATGACAACACACCTCTCTGCTCTGCCAGAGAAGCTGTCGGTCTACTCCAAACTCGCAGAGGTTTACTATCACTGCTACCCACCACCCCGGTGGTACATCATTACTAACGATCCTCACATTGGCCTATACAGATAACAAGTCAGTATGTTTAAAAGGTACTTTTGAACTCTTCCTTCAAACCATTAATGAATAAGCTCACCTGGAACGACATTGGAAGATCGATTTTTTCCAGAATCCTTCGCAGCAAATGTCGAATTCCTCCATATATGGATACAAATTAGAGAACTTACCTTCCTGCTTCAGGTTTTTCATCTTTCCCATAGGGTCCTCAAAGACCTCTTTGCCAAATCGACTATTCAATGCCAAAGAGTACTTTTCCCACTCCAAGGCTCTATCTCTCTTTCGATTCTTGACATAAGAATAATGCCACTGCAATGCAGATCCGTACAAGTACAATGAGGCTAGCTTCACCTTCCTGTCCTTAGGTATGTGCTCTAACTCAAAATACCTTTGGCATTTATATAACCAATCCTCCAAATCGTTCCCATCAAATTCTAGAAAATCAACTTTAGGCATAGTAAAAGTACTTGCAGTAGCTTCTCTCAAGCCGTCGTTTCCCCCTTCCAGACCTGCTTTCCCTTCCCTTACTACTGTCAACCGGTCTTCCTTGTTCGACTCCAATGCTGACAACTTCTTAAGTATCAAATTCCATTTCTCATCAATTTGAGTTTGGACATCCCGCGCCTGCAATTGCACTTCACGAATTTGTGAAGTCGATACTGTTAGATATAAGGCACAACGGAAGCAAATATTATAGACTTTTATACCCAAAACAACAGGATCTAGGGTAAATAATAAGAGATTTAAATAATAATGTAATCTTACCAGAAATTGTACCTTAAAATCTCCGAAGAAACAAAGCGTAATCGCGAACAATCGACCGAGAGCCCCAAGTGTGACTCCTCTAGCGGTATCCACGCGCACACGATCACGAACCTCTCTACGATCCCTTAGGTGCTAGCCTCTTGGATCGACAAAGAATTTTCGGAAGCAAAACCTCAAAAACTGACTCTCTCAGCCATTTTGATTGTTTGATAATTTTTCTCCAGAGAGCGTCTCCAATCTCATCTCTCAAAATATGAGCCTCTCTCTCTTAGCTTGTCACAAAAGAAAAATCTTAACGCATCAAAACTTAAATTTTCATCCGTTAAGATACTAATTAATCCTTAATGCCAAGATCGTAACGAATGTAATCATTAAAAAATACTTTTAAATTGATTTCTTTATTCCATAAATATTAAACTAATTAATGCAAAATAGTTTCAACCACGTAAACTACATGCATTAATATAATTTAAAAAATTATTATTAAGTAAAACATCTTGGATATAATATATAAATAAATACTTAATATTTATTTCATATCCTTTACTTTAATATAATACGACCCGAATAAATCCATATTCGATCTTGGTCTATTTATTTGCTTCCTCATATTTCAGAATAAATTAACAATCCAATTAATTCTAATTCTGAAATAAAATGATTAATTTTAGTATCCACTAAAATAATCAATAATACAATGTTCGTGTCGACGTGCTGTGCGTGCGACCCTCTAGGTCCTATACACGAAGGTAGTGTAAATCCATACACAAACTAAGGTAACCGTATAGCAACAGTTTTTAGTCACCCAACGTGTTAGGATAATGATTATAAATCATATACAAGTATGAACCGATTACTGTGTAATTCAATCTCTTCATCTATCCGACATCTCAATTAATTCGGCGCAAAATACATCATCACCAAATTAATCGTTTTACTTGATTACCAAGATATAATAGACTCTCTTGAATGTAAAACATTCCTCCCATGGCCATGGATTTTATAGTCACTAATATCTCTATCAAGTGGCCTAGATGTCAACTCTTTATCCCCATGTTGGGTTACTAGCCAACCATATCTTCCCCATGTTGGGTTACTAGCCAATCATATCTGTCAGGCTCTCGGTGTACTCTTATCGACTTACGTTGTTCTTGCGTTCGTTGAACATTTTCAAAAGTTGGAATCGCTTGTACTTGTGGTACCAATTCGCTATCTAAATGTTCAGTTTCCAACCTGTTTGTAGAGTCCGAAATTTCTTCAAGACTTACTTTACTCCCACTACTCTCTTTAGAAATAAATTCTCTTTCCAAGAAAGTAGCATATCGAGCAACGATAACTTTGTGCTCGCTTGGGAGATAAAAGTAGTATCCCTTTGTTTCCTTGGGATAACCTACAAGCATACACTTAGTAGATCTTGCCTCAAGCTTATCAGAATTCTCATTCTTTACATAAGCATCACAGCCCCATATCTTAAGATAAGACAAGTTTGGTTTCTTTCCAAACCATACTTCATAAGGAGTCTTATCTACTGACTTGGTTGGAACTCGGTTAAGCATGTATGCTGCTGTTTCTAAGGCATAACCCCAAAATGATAACGGAAGACTTGCATGACTCAGCATTGATCTAACCATGTCCATAAGTGTGCGGTTCCCCCTTTCTGAAACACCATTCCACTCCGGTGTTCTAGGAGGTGTGAGTTGTGAAACGATCCCACACTCTTTTAGGTAATCAATGAACTCTTGGCTAAGATACTCGCCGCCTCGATCACTCCGAAGAGCTTTTATCTTCTGGCCTCGTTGATTCTCTACCTCGTTCTTGAACTCTTTAAACTTTTCCAAAGTTTCAGACTTGTGCCTCATTAAGTAGACATATCCATATCTACTTAAATCGTCGATGAAAGTCACGAAGTATGAATACGCTCCTCTGGCCTGAACCGGTAATGGTCCACACACATCACTATGTATGAGTTCTAGTAGTTCCTTGGCCCTTTCACCTGTCTTGGTAAAAGGCTTCTTGGTCATTTTTCCTTGTAAACACGCTTCACATGTATCTATGGGATCTAACTCAAAAGAGTCCAAATACCCGTTACTCAGTAACATTGCGATTCGTTTCTCGTTTACATGACCAAGTCTACAATGCCAGAGATATGTTAAGTTTGAGTCATGCATTTTCTGTTTCTTCCCTTCAACACAGTAAATCGGCTCATCCAAATTCAGAGCGTACAAACCATTATTTAATGAACCATTTCCATAGAACATCCCATCAAAATAAAAGGAACACAACTTGTCCTTGAATTCAAATACAAATCCCTTGGCGTCTAAACACGACACCGAAATGATGTTCTTGGAAAAACTAGGAACGAAATAACAGTTCTCCAAATTTAGATCAAATCCACTGGGCAACTTTATTATATACGTCCCTACAGCTAATGCAGCAACTCTAGCTCCATTCGCCACTCGTAGGTCCATCTCGCCCTTGGAGAACCGTCTGCAGTCACTTAGACCCTGCAAGTTCGCACAAATGTGAGAACTACTTCCGGAGTCTATGACCCATGATGAAGAAACAGAAAGATTGCATTCAATCACAAAGATACCTGAAGCATCCGCTCCACTGGCATTCTTCTTCATGAGTTGGAAGCAATTCTTCTTCCAATGGCCTTTCTTGCCACAATGAAAGCATATAGCTTCCTTCTCATCAGACTGGGGCACCTGCTGCCCTTTCTTAAGCTTCTTTTGAACTGAAGGTCCAGTGCTCTTAACTGCTTTAACCTTGGGATTGAATTTCCCGGTGCCAGGACGCTTGTAGGTCTTTCTGACCATCATTGCTCGTGGTGAAGGATTCACCTTCATGTCCTTCTCACAGTCTTCAGCATTGCCATCAGATCAGTCAAACTCTTCTCCATACTGTTCATGTTGAAGTTCAACACAAACTGAGAAAATGATGGTGGGAGTGAGGGCAAAACCAGGTCAACTGCTAAGTCCTGGTCCAGCTTGGAGCCCAAGCTCTCGAGCCTCTCAATGTACCCTATCATCTTGAGTACATGTGGCCCAACTGGGTTACCCTCCACCAGCATTGTTCGAAACAGTGCCCGAGAGGTCTCATACCTCTCAACTCTGGCACTTTCTTGGAAGAGCTCACGTAAGTGCTGATCAATCTCCCTAGCACTCATGCTGCCTCTGTAATTCGGGAGACATAGAAGACAACATGATGCACTGAACATCCAGCGCATCCTCCAAGTATTGACTGTAGTAAGACTGATCATCCTCAGAAGCATTAGGTGCAGGTTCTTTAAGTGGTTCATCCTCCAGCACATAAATCTTTCTCTCGTGCCTTAGGACAATTTTAAGTTTTCT
Source organism: Melastoma candidum (assembly GCA_023653495.1). Taxonomy (NCBI): domain Eukaryota; kingdom Viridiplantae; phylum Streptophyta; class Magnoliopsida; order Myrtales; family Melastomataceae; genus Melastoma; species Melastoma candidum. The sequence goes on from CM042890.1 coordinate 24,560,910, forward strand.
ATACCAATCCAGGTAGTTGGAACCGATGAGGATATTCTCTTTCTCGAGAATGCTTCGCAGCGAAAGGGTGTTTGTGTTTGCCATCTACAATAATAATTTAAAGCAGAGTTTTAGTATTTGTGGAATATTAATTAATAAAGGACTTTAATATAGCTCCCACTATTTTATTCGAAAACAACAGCCCCTTCTGTTGAAATCGGGAATTTGTTGGTTAATAATTCCTAGTGGGACCGAAATCTCGAAACATGAAGTATGCACACAGCTGAGCTGTACCTACACACCACACGAAAACAAGTAGGCCTTAACTCGCCAATCACAATTATCTGTGTGACTTTCGGTATTTTCACGTTGAGTTTAATAACTCTTAAACTCAACACTTGCCCCTCAAAAAGCTGACCTTAGCTGAGCTAAACAAGTCAACTAAATTGAGTTAAGTCGACCCATTAATCATTTAGAATAAATTACAAATGTTCTACCATAAGCCCACAGCTAAGCTGTACCGACTCATGGGAAAAATCCGACTATTATAATAAATATTAATGGTGGGCCTTTTAAAATATTGACTTAATATTTAGGGGATTTTAATTATCATTATTGTCTCACCATTAAAATATCTTTTGTGTATACCACACAATTCTTATAATTAATTATGTTGAAAATCTTGTGACAATTAGCATTTAAATGCTATTCAACATTTAATATTGTCACGTTAGTATTTCAATATATAAATTCTTTAACTTTTGAAATACTTCCTCAATTAATTATGATTTTTCGGCAACTTGAAATTTCCCCTTTTTTTTTTTCATCGGATTAACTATTACGTTTCCCGTGGGTTGATTTATAAATCAATTATAGTAATCCATCCAGATCACCAAACATAGATTTTTAATCAATTAACCCGATTAAACTTTTTTAGGAAACTAGTTAAAATGATAGTTGCCATTACGTAGAATATTAACTTTAATATTTATATACCAAAATTAATATATTCAAATTCCACATATTTTACGTGATCATATTTTTTTAACATTACAATAATCCTCATTATAATATTATTAATATTATGATTCGAAATTTTGAATCGCAACTGGTTGAATCCATAACCAATTCCCTAAACCAATTGTTTGTTTTAGGATTTATGAGCAATCTGCTCCTTGACATACTTTTAATTTTGATATAAAATATTATTATAATAAATATCTTAATATTTTAATCATAATCGAGGAAATTAAAATCTCAACTTTGAGATTTAGATCTTATCGTACTGCCTTCTACTTTTGAGGCCGTATAATTAGATAATTATTAATTTTCTTGAACAATTTTAATATTTAACTTTTGTTCAAAAGAAATAATTATCAAACTATTTACTTTTAAAGAAAACCTCTTTAAACAAGTATAATAACGATGATATATCAACAATATAAAATATCTATTATAATCTAAAATAAATAGTATATATATCATCGAAAATTATACGTTCTGACCATGAGTAGGCTATGATGCCACTTGTTAGATATCAGGCACAGCGGAAGCAAATATTATAGACTTTTATACCCGAAACAACAGGATCTATCATGGTACGTATAATAAGATTTAAATAATAATGTAATCTTACCAGAAATTGTACCTTAAAATCTCCGAAGAAACAAAGCGTAATCGCGAACAATCGACCGAGAGCCCCAAGTGTGACTCCTCTAGCAGTATCCACGCGCACACGATCACGAACCTCTCTGCGATCCCTTAGGTGCTAGCCTCTTGGATCGACAAAGAATTTTCGGAAGCAAAACCTCAAAAACTGACTCTCTCAGCCCTTTTGATTGTTTGATAATTTTTCTCCAGAGAGCGTCTCCAATCTCATCTCTCAAAATATGAGCCTCTCTCTCTTAGCTTGTCACAAAAGAAAAATCTTAGCGCATCAAAACTTAAATTTTCATCCGTTAAGATACTAATTAATCCTTAATGCCAAGATCGTAACGAATGTAATCATTAAAAAATACTTTTAAATTGATTTCTTTATTCCATAAATATTAAACTAATTAATGCAAAATAGTTTCAACCACGTAAACTACATGCATTAATATAATTTAAAAAATTATTATTAAGTAAAACATCTTGGATATAATATATAAATAAATACTTAATATTTATTTCATATCCTTTACTTTAATATAATACGACCCGAATAAATCCATATTCGATCTTGGTCTATTTATTTGCATTCCTGATATTTCAGAATAAATTAACAATCCAATTAATTCTAATTCTGAAATAAAATGATTAATTTTAGTATCCACTAAAATAATCAATAATACAATGTTCGTGTCGACGTGCTGTGCGTGCGACCCTCTAGGTCCTATACACGAAGGTAGTGTAAATCCATACACAAACTAAGGTAACCGTCTAGCAACAGTTTTTAGTCACCCAACGTGTTAGGATAATGATTATAAATCATATACCAGTATGAACCGATTACCGTGTAATTCAATCTCTTCATCTATTCGACATCTCAATTAATTCGGCGCAAAATACATCATCACCAAATTAATTGTTTTACTTGATTACCAAGATATAATAGACTCTCTTGAATGTAAAACATTCCTCCCATGGCCATGGATTTTAGAGTCACTAATATCTCTATCAAGTGGCCTAGATGTCAACTCTCTAATCCAAGAGAGCGATGAATCCTATAGTGACTCAACACTATTCTCTCTACGCTTTGTCACACACCCAACAATCGTATTACTCACAATCCGGTTAAAGACTGCTTTTAACGACGTCAAAGTGCACAAACTCCACGCATAGAATAAATGAAGGTCTCAAGTCAAAAGATCAGTTACACTCGTCCATAAAGAGGATTGACCAATGATGTTCAATATGTGGTATCCTCTTAATCGAGTCGTGTCCAGTATCCCTAATCTTAGGGTACCCCCAAGTATAACATGGATCACTATCCCTTGGTCTATCTCGACCTCAGCTATACTTAGCGATGATCTAGATGTTCATGTCCCCTCTAAACATCTGTCCGATCACAGACTATTTCAGATTAATATACTCAATAATCTGTGGGACTTTATCATTAATAATTTTACGTCAGAAAAGTAAAATAATCAATGACAAATACTCGCCTTTATTAATTATTTATCCACAAATACATTAAAGTGTCTTGGCACATACGTGCACACACTAACAGATACCCCTACCTTCTCAACCAACCCCTCCTCCAATTCCCCCGTGGTTTCCTGCTCTCTTCTCAACTCATCAAAACGAGTCTCCAACCGGCATTTCACACAACAGCAATTTCAATAGAGCAAATTCCTTCCACCAACACCACCTGAACACCTCAACACTACAAAAGCAACTACAATTCAACCGATAAGGAACGCTTTCTTACCTCCAACTAACACAATGCTGCCAATTAATAGGATAATGCTCTGATACCCTTAATGCAAGCAAATTACAAAAAAACACCACAACCATAAACAAATCGGAGATTACTTGCATTCCACACATGGAACAATAATTTTTCAAGTTCATCGCAGATCATTGTTACACCGAGACAGCCTAAGCAACTCGCCACCAACCGCCTCCGGCGCACAATCACCGTCCAACCGTCTTCACTTCCCTCCAACCTCTCCGCACAGCTTCCCAGATTCTAATAGAGAAAACCATCTAACCAACTCCCTTACCAATTCTTCCCTTTAACGAACGACACCCTTCCCAACCGCCACTAGACCGGCCTCACTAATATTGGACCGGCTAAACCGGATAACTCGACCCACACCCCCAGCCTAACGACTAAAATGGTCACCGGATGCTCCTCTGCCCAACACCAGTAACATTCTGATACTGCTTCTACAACTCTCTTCCTGCAGTCCATCTCCCCAACCAGCCACGCGTCAAGGGATTCTCTTTTTGTTTGGACACTTCACCCTTCTTGTTTTCGTTGTTGCTGTCCTTCTCCTCCCCTCCGTCCACAGGTACTTAGGCGGCCTGCTCAGGATAGGAGATTGAAGGGCTAAGATGGATTTTCCTTTCGGTAGCTGAGGTGACGGTGGTGGGGATGTGATTTTTTCCAACCGCCACTAGACCGGCCTCACTAATATTGGACCGGCTAAACCGGATAACTCGACCCACACCCCCAGCCTAACGACTAAAATGGTCACCGGATGCTCCTCTGCCCAACACCAGCAACATTCCAATACTGCTTCTACAACTCTCTTCCTGAAGTCCATCTCCCCAACCAGCCACGTGTCAAGGGATTCTCTCTTTGTTTGGACACTTCACCCTTCTTGTTTTCGTTCTTGCTGTCCTTCTCCACCCCTCCGTCCACGGGTTCTTAGGCGGCCTGCTCAGGATAGGAGGAGATTGAGGGGCTAAGATGGATTTTCCTTTGGGTAGCTAAGGTGATGGTGGTGGGGATGTGATTTTTTCCATTAGTCCGAAGAGATCTCTTAAATGAAGAGATGTGAGATTTTCTCACAATTGTTGGTAACAATAATTTTTTTGGAGAGATTTCTTCTTCAAATTTTATTTTTTTTCAATGGACAGAATCTCGTCCACTTTTAACCCTTTTCGTTATATTTTTCTACCATCTTAACTTCAAAATCACAAATAAAATTTCATTTGTTTTGGAAACTTTTACTTCCATAAAATCATTAATGACTTCCTACCAAAATCCCAGATTATATGTTCACAAAATACAAATAACAATTTGTAAAATGAGAAACCTTTAGCCATAAATTTTTCTTTCGTTTCAATTACACATTAAAGTCGTAGAGCATTAATTGAACTTATAATTGAACATATATTTTTTAAAATTCAAAGATCTTAAATAATAAAAAGGTTTTAAGTAGTTAATGTTGCAGTTCGTTTGACTTGAGGTTTGGGCGGTCAAAATATATTTCATTAATTAGCAGACTTGTTGCTCATATTAGAAATGCATTACACAATATGCATGGAATAACGACAACGTCCACAGCAACAGATTCACACCGATCTCCGCGTGTTTGAGGGTTCCCATCCTCATATCATTCGTTAGTCTTCCGCTGTTGCTACTTGAAGGAAGTTGGGAGGATTAGTTTCGAGCAGGGGTGTTAATAAGCCGGGCTGAGCCTGGACCTACTCGAGTCCGGCCCATATATGAACACTATCAGGTCTGACCTGATCGTGCTCTATTTAATCGAGTCGGGGCCCGAGCCCGTCCAAAAAGTTTTAGGCCGAGCCCCAACCTCTTCCAAATTTTTTCCAAAAATCTTTAAAAATTTTCTAAAATATATTAATACTACCTTTTAAAATATTTCTATTTTATTTATTTATTAAAAAATTTGTCAAGCGGTGTCGGACAGTTCGTCAGGTCTGTAAGTTAGCCCGAACCTAGCTTGATTATCAAAAGTTCAAGCTCGAGCCTTAGTTTAATTTTTTCCGAGTCGGGCTCGGGCCAAGAGACAAGCCGGGTCGAGTAGTTCACGAGCCGACCCGGGTCATTAACACCAATAGTTATGAGGGAGTTCGAAGTTTATAAAAAAAAAATCGTAGAAAGACCTAATTAACTATTTGCATGGAGAATGAGTTCGATTCAAGATAACTTATCTCTGAGATTTCTTTTTTTTTTATAAGATCCTTTTAGACTTTTAGAAGACAAGAACTCAAAATGAAAGAAAATAAGTACTAAAAGAGTTTTATCTATTAAATTGAAATTAATTTTGTGAGGAGTATTTTATAAATATTAAATATTCTAAATTAACATTTATGACTTCCAAATTCTTAATAATTATCGTCATAACATTACATCATTTTAGATTTTTTTACAATAACATTACCAAAATAAGCTCGAATTTCTTTTAATTTTATTTCATGAAATTCTAGCCTTAGTATTTCATAATTATGGACTTCCCGAATCAACTCCTACACAATAACAACATAATTTTCTTTGGATAATTTAGGAAGGAGGGGCATAATAGGAAAAAAAAAGAAACATGCGCAAAATGTTGAAAAAAACAATAAATTATGTATATCTTTTTAAACAACGTCACTTGTTAAAAATAAAAATATATAATATGTCGTGTTTTTTCTTAATGGTTGAAGCTTTAACGTAATTGGCGCCGATCACTGTTCACCGTTGGAATATTCGACCCGGAAATATTATGAATATTATCACAGCGTGCTCCACCATTGACTCTTGCCACGTGGCCAATGTGGAAAATAATTTCATCATCCCTCAAAAGTCAAGTAAATCGGGGTCCTACGATAATTACACGCAGCAGCGGTCTTGGCGTCGCATGTACGTAAAATATAATATTATAAACAAATGAAAAGTAAAAAAGGAAAGGAAAATTAAGTGCAGTATCTTTAATTTTTTTAATTTCTAATTTTCTTTTTATAAATTATTTTTCGTTGTATTTATTTCAACATCAATAAATCAAATCCCAAAACTACTTTCGGGGTTTTTTCGGGGTAAATAACAATCGGTCCGGTCTGTTTTTAATCTCATGCCGAGAACTTGTCCACAAGCTGCCGTATCGAACCCGCTCAATTCTTTTTTTTTTTTTCTTTTAAAAGTCCCAAGTCAAGTCAGTCAACTCCATCAATTCGGAGGTTGACTTACGACGACTACAAAAGACAACGACCAATTCCCCTTTAAATTTTGCTCTCCAACCAACATCGAGTTGGTACAAGTAAAAAAAATTGAATTCGGTTGAAGAGGCGTCGGGTTTTGAAACCTATCATACGTAACAGCCACTTTTGATGGAAGACACACCTATTATTTGTTTAGATTACATTACTTTCTCGAACGTTTAAATAGTTCTATTCGAGAGAAAAGACTAATTCACCCCCTCTTAGTCACAATCAAAGGGCCAACAATTTCAACGGTGATATGATGGCTTAAAGAGAATCGAGCCATATTTAAATTGAGCGCTCTGGAGGAAGAGTGCCTTAATGCTATCTCATCGGCATTCCCGGGCTGATTTCTATACTCTTCCAAAGATAAAGCAAAATAAAAGATAAAATGATCAAAAAGCTATAGACATAATGCTTTTTTATCCATTTGAAATAGCTTGAAGTTATTACAGCAAGCATACGCTAGGAGTAGACGCAATGCTTCAAGATGAGCCACATGAGCAAATGTCTCATCATAATCGATACCCTCTTCTTGAGAGTAACCTTTTGCTACAAGTCTAGCTTTATTTCTTACAGCATTTTCAGACTGATCGAGTTTATTTCAATAAACCCATTTTGTTCCTATAATGGAACGATCATTAGGTCTAGGTGCTAAACTCGAAACTTTGTTTCTCTCAAACTGGTTTAGTTCCTCTTACATTGCAAGGATCCAATTTGGATCATGAAGCGCATCATCAATGCCTTAAGGTTCTTTTTTAAAGATAAAGTCGGAGTATTCATAGTATAGACTTGTTGTACATCGGGTTCGAACTCATGTATGCAATGGTTTTACGACTTGGTCAATAGGATGTCTTTTCTTATGTAAAGATGGAACATGATCCACTATTTGTACATACTGGAAAACATCAAAATTATTTTTTGTTAGTGCAACAGGAACTTGCTGTACATCTGTTATAGAGTTTCCAATCAAATTACTTTCAGCAATCATTTGTTGTGTCTTTTCATTTGATACTACCTTTAAGGATTATGATGCTGCTTCCACAGCATCTTCCTCCTGTGTCGGAGAATCATCAACATTAACATTAATAATCTCTTCAATGTTAGAGTCCTTTCATTAAAGACTTTATGTGCCTTGCTTGTGAGATATCCTAAGAATATGCCCTCATCAGATCGAGCATCAAATTTTTCCACACCATCTTTGTAGGTCTCAAGATGTAACACTTACTTTCAAATGGATGAAAGTATGAAATATTAGGTTTTTCGCATTTATATAACTCATAAGGTGTTTTACCGAAGGGGTGCCTCAAATGAACACGATTTGAGATGTAGCATGCTGTGTTTACAACTTCATCCCAAAGATTTTTAGCAACCTCAATTCCAACAACAGTGTTCTTGCCATGTCTTATAAGGTTCTATTCTTTCGCTTTACAACTCCGTTTTGTTGTGGAGTATATGGAGCTTAGAAATTATGGTTAATATACCATATTCTTCACAAAAATGAAGTAAAGTCAGGGTTCTCAAGTTCGATACCATGATCCGTTGTGATGTTTCATAGAGAAACACCTTTCACAAAACGAAGTAAACGCATCACTTTTGTGAGCTAAAGATTTAACAAAGGTAAATATGGAAAAGTCGTCTACCACAACTAATTCATAATGTTTAACTCCTAGACTTTGTGGCCTTGTTGGACCAAATAAGTCCATATGAATTAATTCGAGCAGTTCCTTGCTTGAAACCATAATTTTGCTTTTAAAGGATATCTTTGTTTGTTTGCCAATTGAACAAGCTTTGCCAATCTTGTCATTGTCAAACTTGATTTTGGGTAATCCCTTAATAACTTCTTTTCCTAGCTAGTTTGGACAACAAGCCATAGTTTGCATGTTCCAACCTTATATGCCATATAGTAGCCTCGTCCTTAACGGACAAGAGACAATTTTCTCAAGCGGACATATTCTTAAATGACAAAATATAGATCTTTTCTTGCGTTCTCCAATTAAACAAGTAACATCATCCCGTGAAACGTGACATGTTCTTTCATCGAAAGAAACACGATAACCTTTATAACACAATTGACTAAAACTAATCAAGTTGTCCTGGGGCCTTTAACATAAGAACTCCTCAATGGTTAGGGAGTTAGAACAGCAAATGGTTACTATTCCTTTGACCATCCATTTTTCATTGTCACCAAAAGTGACAGCACCACATCCTGGAAAATTCCAGGGTCATACAGGGCCATGTGCAAGGTTGGCCTGTATACCTGATATCAGCTGATCTTTAAACTCTCGCCAACGTTTATCGATCACAGCTGCTACCACAGGACTATCCGCCGGTAACTGAAATAGCGGAATCAATCCTACCTGGATTAACCCAATGTGTATATAGTTATATACACTCTCGCACTTCGCATGGTATCCCAAATGTGTTGCACGTTCAGTAATGGGATATCCAGCGTCTCAAGCTCTGTGCTTGTGACCTTTGCCGTCGCCTCTGACTGCGAGATATCTATTATTGATCGAAAACTAAATCTCGATACATTATAGACTTCTCTCACATTCACGTTAGGCAACCTCCACTCCAGAATTGACTGGGATGGATCCTCGTACTGGTGGGTTTCCTCCAGCACCCGATTTGTTATTTCCAATGGAACCAACTCATCACCATCTCCGTTCTGCTCTACTCTCATCATGAACAAATGTACAGTCCAGAGATCAGAATCGTCTTCTGAGTCTGTATCGTAATTGACACAATCTCATAAATAGATTCTACCTCCGAGTCTATGTTGGAAATATCCTGCTCATCAATTGGTTTATAAGTCAAGACTTCCTCCTCATGACTCCTGTCATCCAGGAATACCATTCGGAGTCTTTCTCTTCTTTGGTTCTTCCGGGGACAAGCATCCGCTTTGTGGTCCTTTGATCCACAAAACCAGCAGCAATTATAGTTGCTCAACGGTTTTCCTTTCGGACACTTAGGTTCTCTGCCATGCTTACGCTTAAAGGCATCGATCCTATCCTTATCCTTAAGGTTATCCCGTCTCCTCACAAACCTTTTGGGTTTGTAAGCAGGACCTCTCCTTTGTTTGTTTTGGAGGTCTTTCTTGGGCCAAACTTTCCTCTTATTGTATCCAACAAATCTTTTCTTCTTAGGAAAGTTTCTTGTTCTCAAAGATTCACTTGGAGTATCGCATCCATACCTCCTAGGAACATATTCAATCTGAGAACAACAGCTCTTATTCTGGTAAGGTAACTTCTTAGCTGCCTCTTTCACCTGGAGCTCAGTACACGCCTTTCTCATCGCGTACTTGACCGCCTGAATCTTACCTCCTAGTCCAGGAACAATTTTATCCTCAACTAGAAGCAATTCGTAGGCCTTTTGCACAACCTCCGACCATGGTTATAGAAGTTTTGCAAAAAAAGTTCCCAATATGAACTGCTGCGACACTACATCCAGATTGTAATAATACTTATGGAATTCACACACGTAGTTGTCGAACAGACACATATCACAGATCTGCAGTTTAACCAGAGCAGTCATTGATTGCTCTTTTCCACAGTTTCAGTGGACAACGAAAAACCACAGAACTCCCGTTTTAGTGCATCAGCGATGATTGCCAATACACCGTCAACGGTCAGCGCTTGATCTATCTTTTCTTTGATGTCTGTGTGAGCCACCAAAGTTTTCCAATATTTTTGCGCCGTTCCCATGAGGGCTGCCACACATAATTCGTAGACTGATCCAGGGGACAATATCCCAGCAGATGCAGTCATCCGAATAAGTGATATCCACTCATCTATCTTTTCAGATACGTGCTTCTCATAATCAATGTCCAGAAAAGCACCAAGGGTGATTATCGGTTTTAAGACATTATCCCTCGGAATAAATTACGATCTAGTTTTATGGGGATAGTCCATCCTGTAAATCTCCCTCTTCGCAGCAACCAGTTCGTTAAACGTTATATTGTCTAAATGAACTGGTGTTTCATCTGCCAGACCCAAGGCTTTCCTTAGGTCATTTGCCAACTCTCCACTTTGAGAGTTCAAGTTTGCACTTCGCTTTCGTAGGTCTAAGATATATGGAGCCACAGACTCTTTTTACATCTCTTTCACACTCTTGCCTTGATCCTGGTTGGAATTTTTTCCTCCCAGTTTCAATTTTTCGACTCGTTTTCCCGTAGTACTCTCCAGTCCAGAAGTCGCCTCTGTTTCAGGCCTTTTTAACCTTTTTTCGTGCTCCAATGAGTCTAACATCTTGTTTTCTACAGAGCCTATTTCCCGAGCAACATAGTTTCGGTTCTCAAGACTATCCGTGTCCTCTTGAATGGTTAGCCGAGTTAACATATCGTTTATACTCTTGCTAATACCATAAGGAGTCATTCTATACTCATTAACGAACTCCAATCTTGAAGGAGTCTCAGAAGAATTTCCAGTAAAATTTCCTTCTCCAGCCATTTCAAGGACCTAAATGCAAAGTTTTGAAAAATTCGGGATTTTTCTAAAAGGTGAAAAAGACACAATAGGACAGACAGAGGTATCGTCGGAATTTTAACACTTCCGACAGTAAGAGGCAAAATAGTTTGTTTTCACACGGTAGTTTGGAACTATCCTCATGAGGGAAGCGGCTAACTGTACGTGCACGTAACCGTTACGTAGTTTACTAATTAATACTAATGAAAAGTAGTAAATTTTACTAAAAGTTGATCGTTACTAATTAATACTATAAAAGTCAACCCATATTTAGTAAAAAATGTAGTAAAATTTAGTACTTTTCGGTAAACTTTTAGTAAAGTCAACGCAAACTTAGTAAAAAAGTATGGAAATTTTACTACTTTTTCACTATTCATTCTAGTTCAAGTTTACTACTTTTGCGCTGACTTTACTAAAACATTTCCGTTAGTAACGTCAACGCAGAATTAGTAAAAGAAGTAGTAAAATTTACTCCTTTTTTTACAAATTTTGCGTTGATTTTACTATTTTTTTCGTATTATAGTAAAGTCAAACCAGTTTTTGTAAAAAAAGGAGTAAAATTTACTACCTTTTTTACTACTTCTGCGTTGACGTTACTAACAGAAATGTTTTAGTAAAGTCAGCGCAAGGTTAATTATAAAATGTAGTAAATTTTACTACTTTTTACTGTATGAATTATGCCGATAATTAGTAACTGTTTACTAATTATGGCGTTTTTTTTAGTAAAAAACTCTTCCTCTTAGTAAATTTTACTAATTTTGAGTTGTTTTTACTAAAAAAAGTAGTAAACTGTTACTAAAAAATAAAGGCGTTTACTAACAAATTTACTACTTTGAACAGTGTTTTCGAACCTAACTCCGAACCTATTTATGTTGTGAAATTACCTCTCTACCCTGGTTACGACACTTGTTACTAATTCTGGAGGACCGAAGTCGTCATTTCGTTCGTAGCCTTAGTAACCGACCTTTCCTTTCTGGCCGCCGTCCCCTCCGTGGTCCGCTTCCCTTTCCGGCCGCTGTTAGTGGTGCTGCGGATCAACTTCGCCATCGGCTTTCCTGCAAGTTCCCCCGCTTCCGCTTTGCAGTACGTGTTTTCGCGTGTGATTAGGGTTTGGGTCGGTGGTGGGCGTCGTCATTTGTTTGGGTGTGGGTGTTGGTTGTCGTTGTTAGTCCTCCCGAGTTGTTTTTTTTTTTGTGTCCTCATGCTGATTTGGGTCGTGCTTGGGTTTTACTTGGAGTCGGCTTTCCGTTCGTAGCATTGGTAACTTCCTGGCGATCGTCCCTTCCTGCTGCGTGTTCCTTTCCGGCCGCCGTCTGTGGTGTTGCCGATGAACTTCGCCATCGGCTCTTCTGGAAGTTCCCCCGCTTCCGCTTTGCGTACCCTGTTTTCGCGTGTCCTTAGGGTTTGGGTTGGTGGTGGGCGTCGTCTTTTGTTGGGTGTGGGTGTTGGCCGTCTCCCGTATCATCCTCCTGAGTTGTTTGTGGGTACTCGTGCTGAGTTGGCCCATGCTTGGGTTTTAGTTGGTCTGGGTCTGTACCGATAAGTGTGTACCTGGGACTGGGAATGGTTTGCTTGTTATGGAAGAGTTTGGTGAAAGCACAATCTGGTTTGATTTGGTTCGGTTTGCGTTGGTTCGGTATTGATCTGCTTTGGCTTTTCCTTTCCTTCGTGTTATGCTTTTGGATTTGGTTTGTTTTCTGGGCGTTTAGTTAGAGTGGGGTCCGATGTTCATTTCGTTTGATGTTAATTTGATATGCATTTGGGATGCAATGTGAACCGTGAGTGAGATTTTGGAAGTGCATATATGGAAGGAGATTTTGCAGATTTGGTTGGAGAATATTCACATGAGGCAGCGAGTTATGACCCTCGAGAAGGTGGAATTGAAGGAAACACACCAGCTTCGTCTCAAAAGGAAAAGGCGAAGGCTGTTCGAAAAACCAAGATAATGATGATGACCATTTGTTGTGAGTGTTGGCAGTATTCCTGATTCTATTACTGAGGTGTTCGAGGATATATTGTTATAGGATTATCTTTATACAAGGTGTAGTCCGCGGAAGTTGTTAGCTATGCTGAATACATTTAACGATGCCAAGAGGCTGCGCTTTCTGACCTAGGATTTGAAGGGCTACTGCATCTGGCAAGTCGACAAGTTCAACACAACGCCTTGAAGTGTCTTCTGAAGTTGTTCGACCCGTTAAGAGGGTTATGGTCATCGACGGTGTGGAACATCGAATGCTCTCTTCGGATGTGGAGGCGGTGTTTGGCGTTCCGGCTACGAAAGTCGGTGTCCCGTTTAGCGGGCACATGGACACCGTCCATGAGGAGCTGAAAACGCATCTGAAGAGGGGTAAGATTTCTCTTAAGTCCGTGGAAAGCAGCATGATGAGAAGAGAGCAGGCCGACGTCGTATAGAAAGTGGAAGTTGTATTATTCATACTAGGATCCTATTTGTGCCCCACGACGGCGTTCGACATCGACAAGGAGTACCTGCTCGCGACACGCGACGTCGGCTCCATTTGCAAGTTTGACTGGGCCACTCATGTGGTCGATACTCTATGTAGCCAAGTGAGGGCCTTCAAAGGTCATCACGCAAAGTATATAGGAGGCTGTGTGCATCTCCTGCTGGTGAGAATGTTTAGGTTTAGCGTGTGTTGCTTATTCATTGTATTTATGGTGTAATTATTAATGTCAACAAGTGATTGTGTTGATGATACTGTTCTTAATCCACCAGATGTTTTACGCTTGCAAGAAGTCATTGGAGGAGAGCACGTCAAGAACTGCGAGCAGGAGTACTCCTTTGTGCCAGGATTGGGACGATGACCGGCTGAAGGCCATATTGCGAGTTGCAAATGCTGATCTTGCTGAACTTGTACGATTTTCCCGTCTACTGCATGTGTACTTGTGTAATTTTGACATGTCGTCGGGTCATATTCTGAGTAAGTCCCTTTACAGGAATCCGGCGAGGTTGAAAGTAACGCCGAGGAAGAAGTCGACCCTGCGACCCAATGTGGGCAGATGGATGTGGTGCTGCGTCGTCTAAAGATAACCTTCATTTCGTGGTGTGGTCTGTATGTGTTTATCATTTGGTTTACGTAGCTGATTTTCAATTACTGATTATCGGCATTATGTTCTAAGCAGAATGTGGAACTTTCTGTTATGAGACTCCATGCTACTAATGAGCACATCGTCCGCAAATTGGGATTTGTTCTCAGAGAACTTAGAAGAGAAAGACCTCGACAAAGCCATCCCGTTATGCAAGAAGATCGTGGTAAGTCTCAGGAGAAGGTGGTAGGAGGCGAAGAGGAAGATCATGCAGCCGAGGGTGTTCAGGAAGGGGTGACACAAGGAACAGCTGATGTCAACCCGGTTGGTAATGTGTGTGAGCCTATTTCTCCAGCAGAGGACTCCGGTCTGCCGGACAAGGGCTTCAGTATTCCTATAGTCGAGGTAGGGTCCAGTATGATGTCGGAGAAGAGCCTGGTCCCTAATGATCCTCCTCAGATGCAACATAATTTGCCAGAAGGTTCCGATGATTATTCCGACCCGCGTGAGAAACAACTTGCGCGGGCTCTGAATAAACTATCTGCAATGCTTGGTACTTCGGATGCTGTTAGGTGTGACATTGAGAGTGAATCTGAGTTGAGCCTCAGTAAATCCGAGGAGGGTCCGAAGTCGCTGCTGCAATCGAGCAAAGGAAAGGAGAGGTTACTGCCTGAAGTAGCAGTGCATGAGGAAGGCGCCCATACCCCCACAGCAAGAGCAAAGGACAAGGATGTTATAGGAGATGAACGTGCTGCAGAATTTGAATAGGAGACCACGGCTAAAGTAGATGACGATGCTGAGCATCTCATGGATTGTGATCCGGAAGTGGGGAAAGGGGTGACGAAGACTGCAGAAGAGGTTGAAGTGCATTTGAAGGTGACGTGCATTCACATTTCTTTTCCGAAGTTTGTTGAACATCCCTAATATTAAACTGCGCTACACTATGATTCGCAGGAAAGTGGATCATCGACAACGGTTGTATTTAATAGAAAAACCACTCGTCGTACGGCAGAGCGGAAGCCGTCTACATTTAACCGCAGTCCATTTATCCCGCCTAAGCCGGTAACAAGGACGAGAAAGCGTGGACGGTCTTCCATCCCTGAGGTATAAATGGATAGCTGCATACCCACTCGTGATGCATCGACTGTGAGCTTCATGAGTATTAATGGGTTTATCCATTGTTGTAATTTGTCATGGATAGACACTGCAAAAATACTTCCCTGTGGATGTGCCCGTTAGTGAGCTCAAAACATTTACACCAGCTCAATGGTGTGTCATTCAGTACGCTTGGAATGATGACCGAGACAATAGGTTAGTGTCACTGTCTTAGGATATTGGGAATTTGTTTAAGTTTGTTGAACAATTTGTTATGGATATTATTTGTTGCAGTGAATGTCTTTGTATGACGGAGTCCGCACACGTTAATAGGCATGCGATGCGTTCTCTTATGCCATGAAGATGGATAGACAGCGATGTAAGATTACCTCTTTAATTACTAACCTCTTTAATTACTAACCTTAAATGAGGATTACCCCATGTAAATCGGCGACGTGACTATTCGTTGATGCAGATTATAAACTTCCACGCCGTCATGCTACAAAGTAGCATGGATCCCGAAATGAGAAGGATTTGGTACCTTTCAAGTTGGTTAGGGGTAAGTGCTGATTTACATGATGTTCCAAGTCCACCCGAGCTGACCAAACCGTAACCACGCACCGATTACTGAATCTTGCAGCGACGCAATATAGTGCGGCCAAAATGCCCGTCATAAGCAAAGCAAATGCCACAGCCTTATATGCGCACTTCAAGTCTCACATTGGGAAGAACCACGAAGTGCAATGGGTAAGCGTCCACTCCATAGAACTGTCTTCGTGCCTATGTCCATCTACCTCCACTTTACTGCATTAAGTAGACTGAATGGTAGGCCTGTTTGCATATTTTTATTCCGCTTTGTGTCGTGGAATCACATTGGGCATTGCAGATTGTGTCAGTCAGAACAGAAGAAGTCCTCATCATGGACACAATGTACAAAAAACAATCCAACGCCGGAGGGAGAGCGGAGCTTCATCATCGTGTGTTAAAGCTTCTAACCGTCGTCATGGAAGAGAATCGGGTGAAATCAAAGGCAAAAGGATATCAATTACCGGACATTTCCACCTGGAAAATAAAATATCCGACGAACGTGCCCGGCCAGATGGCTGTCGGGAATGAGTATGTCGATCTATATTATCCGATTTTATTTTCAATATATTCAACGTAACCATTGTTGTTTCTGCAGGAGTGAATGCGGAATATATGTCATGAAATTCATGACTTTGGCTGAACCCCCATTACGTGCTGAGGAAGTGGTCAGTTCATTAACTCATTACTACCATTACTGTCAAACACTCATTCCTAGCATTACTGTCAAACACTTACATTGATAGTTGGATGTATGTGCGGGTTAGACAGTAGGCATTGCTGATAGGTTGAGGCTCGTCGTTAGCATGATCAAATGGCCTGGGAATGAGGTTAAGAAAAGAATACAGCAGAAAGTTAAAGATGATGCCAACAAGAAGAGTAAGAGAGTGGAGAGCAGTGACGCTTCAACATGGGATGCAGGTCGATAGAGAGATGATTGACCAGAACACTCCTGTACATTCTCGGAGCAAGAAAAGACAACATGATCTAGCACATGTAGCCGTCAACTTACGGAAGTCTTTATGTAGCCCTTTCTTGTAATAGCTGGCAACCTGCAGGTCGAAGTTGCAATATTGGAATATGTAAATGTACTGTTGGAAGTCCTCATCATGTACGTAGCTAACCTTTTGGTACTGAATGAACAGGTTGGCGTTTTGTCATAATACTGCCGTTATGCTGTCGAAATTTGCAATTAAGGGTACATATTTAACTGTCCATAAACCGAGTTATCTTCACAGCGCACATTCGGGAATATTTCAGAACTACTTTCACTACATAGGTTCCGTAGTTTCTCGTTATTGAGCCCACCATCATAAAACCGTTGAGAGGTACCCATGGCCGTTTCTTCCTGCGTACCGTGAATGACATACTCTTTCATCTGGTTACCAATATTATGCACGACGCGATCATCAACCCTGGTTACACCTTCATTCTCCACACTACTACTCTCCAACTCCAAGGTCAATGATTGAATTTTTTTCTGAACCTTCCGAAATGCGTTGTCGGATCTTCCAGCAAGAAAACACATCCGCCGGCAAGCGGTCATGAGGATACCCTGTCGTAACGCATTGATGTCGACACCGTATTCACGGCAAGATAGACCTTCAGAACTTGCACTTTTAGCTAACTTTGTCCACCTTTTACTAACCAGATGCTTTGGTATGGTCAAGAATCCTTCAATTTTCGCAACATGGAAGAGGTGGGCACACCAAAAACCAAATGTCTCAAAATGTAAGCAGCTGCAACTGAGTTGCACATTTTGTTTGCCAGATGACACTTGCACGCATCTATGCTCACCGTCATAACACGAAAGACTGTATACCCTCGCTACATTCCCATCAACTATATCTTCCACATAAAATCGTGCTTCCTTTTTCATTTCGGACTGAACTCTACGAAAAGAACTCAGGGTGTACAATTCACTTTCATCCTCCTCAAGTCGGCGCAACATCGTAGTTGGCCTGAATGTCTTATGCATTGATTTGAAGTCCTCTTCGTATTCCTTGTGACGAAGATCAGCAATTGCGCGCTCGAAATTGTTAACGGAATCATGCAGTTTATGTTTGCTGTCGACATATCCCTTCATGTAACGATGCATTCGTTCGCATCGTTGAGTGCTTCTAAGTTCTGCCCAGAAATGACCATGCAGATATGTTTGCCACCACATATGTCGGCATGCATAAATTTGTTGTAGCCATCTAATGCTTATGGATCCTGTATGGCTCATTAAAGATTCCCACTCCTCTTCAACTTCTTCACTTGGTCTACTGTTGTACATGAATGATGAAATACGAGCTCGCATACCCGGGTCCTGTACATAAGAATTGATATTCCGACTAAAATGCCAAAGACATAACATATGCCTTGACAATGGCCAAACTTCTCTCACAGAAGCAATTATCGCTTTGTCGGCGTCTGTGATCACGCTTACCGGATGTTTGCCTCCCATGATCTGTGTATGAGTACGTAGGAGCTAAGTGTAGTCCGCAATGGTTTCATAAGTCATCAAGGCAGACCCAAACACGGTAGTTTGATGGTGATGATTGACACCGACGATGATCACCATTTGCATTCCATAATTGTTTGTCTTGAACGTTGAGTCTAGTGCTACGACATCGCCGAATGCTTGGTAATCAGTGATTGAGGTACTGTCCGCCCAATATATGCGTGTCACTTCATTATTTTCCACATGTGATTCGAACGTCATACCACTCTCACTGTTCCTCCTAGACAGGAGATATGCAAACACTGAATCACAACGACCAGCCACCCCAGCAGACTCTTCCTTCAACTTGCGGTTATTGAGGTCCTTCATTAGGAAACCGGCACGTGAGTAACCACCAGATGCGTGTACTACTAGTCGCATAATATCACACTGTCTAAACCCAACGTCAAGCATTCGACGGACAAAGGTCATATCTTCGTCGCCTACTTGCCGCCTTTCTCGCATGAAATATTATAGACGTTCGCTAACCATGTCATGATTGTGTTCCAACTTAACTGCAACCAAATTCCACTGGCCATTAACCGCCACTCTCGCTTTAAAGAAACAGTTGCAACCGTTCTTGACAGATGCTCTAACCCGACTTCTCGCTGTCAACACAGGGACATCGGAACGCTCGCCTTCCCGTGAACAAACCCACTTTCTCATGACGCATTCACCGTTTCTTAATTTCTACCGATCTCTTTTCCGAACTGAAAACCCATGAACCATTGCATACATTTTAATTAACTCTTCAACTTCTTCGGCCGTACTAAATGACATATTCAACATCTGTTCTTCATTCATATCAGTGAGTATATTGAAGAAGTGCTGAACATCCTGTTCACCTACATTCACATTAATGATGAAAGGTTATGAATAGATTAGGGATAACAGAATAATAATTGCAGGATCAACATCATGTTCTTCACCGAATCTTGACTTTTCCGGGTTCAATACACTTTCCATGACGTCAGGCCAACGACAACGCAAACCCGAAATCCACCACAATCAGAACAAGATGAACCCGTCACTCCGCCTGCAGCCGAACTACACTCCTCTGTCGGACCAGCTGCAGCCGAAGAAGACCTGAGAAACTCCACCTGTGGCCGAAGAAGAAGGACGATGCTGAAGACCTGGGACGATGCCCTCCAGCCGAAGATCTCGGAGGATGACCTGCAGAATGTGTGTGGGTTGAAGACGACGGCCCGCCGAAGATTTGGGATGAAGCCGACCTGCAGCAGGAACTCGGGGGCGACGTGCAGCCAGGAAACCCAAATCCAACGACAAACGCTTTACCAATATTACCATAAATGCGGATCTGTGTGTTAAAAAGTTAGTAAATTTTACGACACTAGACCTATTATTAGTAATTAAGTTAGTAATATTTACGCAGTTGAACTAAATGCAAACAAAATTAGTAATATGTTTAGTAAATTAGAAATAAGTATCGTAACCAGGGTAGAGAGGTAATTTCACAACATAAATAGGTTCGGAGTTACGTTCAAAAACACTGTTCAAAGTAGTAAATTTGTTAATAAAGTCCTTACGAGGACACCCAAGTGGCGTAAGGTGGGTGGTGGGTGTTTGGAACCTTGTCATGATCCCAGGTTCGAACCCCATCACGCACACTCCACTTGGAAAATTAATGTTGGTCTCCTGGGTGATGGCTAATAAAGCCCAGGAGCCGCCCACCTGCTGGGCCTTTAGGCCTCAACTGAAATTGGACCGACAGGGGAGCAGGCCTCAAGTCGGGCCCAGAGGGGATGTAGTGGGGCCGGGCCTGGGGTTCGCAGCCTTGTAAAGAGCCTTCGAGCCTCGTGAGAGGGCTCGCAAAAAGTAAATCCACCACGAACCCGCTGATATAAAAAAAAAAATTGTCAGTAAACGCCTTCATTTTTTAGTAACAGTTTATTACTTTTTTTAGTAAAAACAACTCAAAATTAGTAAAATTTACTAAGAGGAAGAGTTTTTTACTAAAAGAAACGCCAGAATTAGTAAATAATTATTAATTATCGGCATAATTCGTACAGTAAAAAGTAGTAAAATTTACTACGTTTTTTATTAACCTTGCGCTGACTTTACTAAAACATTTCCGTTAGTAACGTCAACGCAGAAGTAGTAAAAAAGGTAGTAAATTTTACTCATTTTTTTACAAAAACTGGTTTGACTTTACTAAAATACGAAAAAAATAGTAAAGTCAACGCAAAATTTGTAAAAAAAAGAGTAAATTTTACTACTTTTTTTACTAATTCTGCGTTGACGTTATTAACGGAAATGTTTTAGTAAAGTCAGCGCAAAAGTAGTAAACTTGAACTGGAATGAATAGTGAAAAAGTAGTAAAATTTACATACTTTTTTACTAAGTTTGCGTTGACTTTACTAAAAGTTGACCGAAAAGTAGTAAATTTTACTACATTTTTTACTAAATATGCGTTGACTTTTTTAGTATTAATTAGTAACGGTCAACTTTTAGTAAAATTTACTACTTTTCATTAGTATTAATTAGTAAACTACGTAACGGTTACATGCACGTACCGTTAGCCGCTTCCTCTCATGAGAGGAGAACTTTCTGAGAATGACCCCGACGACTTACCTCATTTTCTGGTCCCGTGAAACACGAAATGGAAAACGATTTGCTATATAATATTTATCCAATTCAATTGATATTATTCCGTGTGTAACTCGAGATTAATTAAGCACCGATCATTTCATGGATTCCCCAAAATCCCACGTTGTGATTGTTGTGTTAATTTTTCTGTTTTTCCTCCGGTCTTTGTTGGTGCAGGGAGCGCCAGGCAGCAACGGAACAGATTGCGCTGCCTTGCTCGAGTTCAAGAGCCGAATCTCCGACGACCCCGACCAGATCTTTAGCTCGTGGAACGACTCCGTTGACTTCTGTCGTTGGCCGGGTATCACTTGCGGCCGTCGTCATCCACGTGTCACCAGCATAGCGCTTCCGAACTTAAGGCTCGGGGGGTCGTTGTCACCGTTCATCGGTAATCTCAGCTTCCTCAGAACGATAAACATCGGAAACAACAGCTTCACTGGCGAGATCCCGCCTGAAATCGGCAACCTGCACAGGTTGAGGGTGTTGTTCCTCGAAAATAACTCCTTCACCGGCCAGCTCCCAGAGAATATCTCGGCCTGCACAAACCTTAGAGAGATCTGGCTGGCAAATAGCGCCCTTGTTGGAGAAATACCCCGTGGACTAGCCGCTTTGTTGGAGCTTCGCAGCTTCTCTATCTTCAACAACAATTTCAGTGGGAAGTTTCCGGATTTCTTCAGCAACTTGTCGTCTTTGGAGATCATTGACGGAACATACAATGCTTTCAGGGGATCTATCCCAACATCTCTGGGGCGATTGCAGAAATTACGGCGGCTTCTACTTGGAAGGAACGCCTTTACGGGTACCATACCCACCTCCATATATAACATAACCTCTCTGGCCCATATAGGCTTTGCGGGCAACCGACTCGAGGGCAGTCTGGCGCAGGATCTTGGAATCACACTTCCTAATCTGCTGGACCTCAATGTAGCCGATAATCATTTGACAGGCCTAATTCCTCCCTCAATAGGGAATGCAACTAGTCTGCTGAGGTTGTCGATGCCCGCTAACAACTTCAGTGGTTCAGTGCCAGATCTCAGTAGTCTAAATCAGTTGCAGTGGTTGAGTATTTCTGTTAATCAATTGGGTAGCGGCAAACAAGGGGACTTGACATTTATCGAGTCGCTCAACTCCACCGAGCTAAGGCTTCTGGCGTTCAATGCCAATAATTTCGGGGGCACATTACCACAGTCTATTGGGAACTTATCATTCAATTTGAATGTATTATTTGTCGCCCTTAATCGACTGACTGGAAATATCCCTTCTAGCATCGGAAATCTCCGTAACCTGGAAATGCTATTAATAGGCTGGAACCCATTTACCGGTATCCTCCCTGGTGAAGTCAGCAAGCTTCACAAGTTGAAGTACCTTCAAGCACAGTATTGTGGATTCTCCGGGGAAATCCCATCTTCCCTCGGAAATTTGACAATGTTGACGGCACTTTCATTGGCAGGAAATGAATTGGGAGGGAGAATCCCATCAAGCCTCGGACAATGCCAAAGCTTGCTTGGGATGGATCTCTCTCGCAACAACCTGAGTGGATCTATACCCTCACAAGTCCTCATATTACCTTCCTTAGCGGTTTACCTGGATTTGTCGCAGAATAAACTCACCGGTGCCCTACCGGATGAAATCGGTGTTCTAAACAACCTCGGGAGATTGTATTTGCAGGATAACAGATTGTCTGGACAAGTCCCGGACACCCTCGGACAGTGCACTAGCTTGGAGGAATTGTACATGGGAAATAATCTGTTCAAAGGCAACATCTCTCCATTTCTACGTCCATTGAGAGGACTTCAATATGTGGATTTGTCCCGGAATAACTTCTCCGGTGAGATTCCTAAATTCCTAATAGATTTCAACCTTACATATCTTAACCTGTCTTTCAACATGTTCGAGGGAGAAGTCCCAAATCAAGGAGTCTTCTTAAACATCACGGGAATCTCGGTCATGGGAAACGACAGACTTTGCGGTGGTACATCGGCTCTAAACTTACCAAAATGTCCTAATCCTATATTGAATCGCAAGAGAAACTTCTCATTTGCAAAGATCGTTGCGACAGTCTGTGCGATTGGGCTCTTGTTTGTTGTACTATCGTTGCTGGCATTATACATCTTCATGAAGAGAAACAGAACAAGAAGGCTGAAGCCACAGTCCGAGTTCGTGAAAAGAGGCACTTTTCCGCAACTCTCCTATGAAGATATACATAGAGCGACCAAAGGATTCGACCAAAACAACTTGATCGGTGTTGGCAATTTCGGTTCCGTGTACAGAGGCATCCTTAGAGATGGGGATCAAATTGTAGCCATGAAGGTTCTCGACCTAAAAAATCGAGCAGCTTCGAGATCCTTTGTGGCAGAGTGTGAAGCATTAAGGAATATTAGACACCGAAATCTCGTAAAGATTTTCACAGCCTGCTCAACCATTGACTTTCAAGGTAACGACTTCAAGGCCCTTGTGTATGAGTACCTGGAAAATGGAAACCTGGACGAATGGCTGCATCCCGAAATTGTGGCCGGGGGAGGGGAACATAAGTTAAACATAATCCAAAGGCTGAAAATCGCCATCGATATTGCTTGTGCGATGGAGTATCTCCATCACGAGTGTGAGATGCCAGTGATTCACTGTGATATCAAGCCGAGCAACATTCTGTTGGATGCGGAGATGACAGCACATGTCGGTGATTTTGGCCTCTCTAGGATTTTTTATGGTACCGATGTCGTTCTGCAAGTAAGCTCGGTGGGGGTGAGAGGGACAATCGGCTACAGCCCCCCAGGTGAGTAAATTTAGTGCAGATGTGCTTTCGGAACTATTTTTATGGTGCCTTGTAATACAGGTCAGTAAATGTGCAGAGTATGGGATGGGAAGCCAGGTGACGAGGGCGGGCGACGTTTACAGCTATGGGATCCTTTTGCTGGAGATGTTCACAGGGAAGAGGCCAACGGATGAGATGTTCGAGGACACTTGGAACATTCGTAGCTATTGCGAGGCGGCACTGCCAGAAAGGGTAACAGAAGTAGCAGATCCCAGTCTATTTGCAAATGAGAAGGGAGACAGGTCGAGCGCAAGTGCTCCGAGGAGGGTGAAAGAATGCCTGAGGAAGCTGTTTGAAGTTGGGATCGGGTGTTCCGGGGAGTCACCCGGAGACAGGATGGACATCCGCGAGGCCGCAGCGAAGCTCCGCTCCATTGAAGCCTTGGCTGACTGAAGTTTTGAATACTTCACAGATAATCCGAGCAGTGTTGTGCCAATCATAAAAAGTTTTTAGTTTCTTCCTACAGTGGACGATGTCTACTTTCTATGGGGAGCTTTATTTCAACATCAATAAATCAAATCCCAAAACTACTTTCGGGGGTTTTCAGGGTAAATAACAATCTGTCCGGTCTGTTTTTATCCGGTCCACAAGCTGCCGTATCGAACCCGCTCAATTCTTTTTTTTCTTTTAAAAGTCCCAAGTCAAGTCAGTCAACTCCATCAATTTCGGAGGTTGACTTACCTACTACTACAAAAGACAACTACTAATTTGCCTACTCGAAACTTTAAACTTTGGTCCTAACCGACGTCACATTGGTTCGAGTAATAAGGAGTTCATATTAGCCTAAAAAAGTTTTGTATACAAAATCTACTGTTCGTTGTCATACCTTCTAGAAGACTCACCCATCGTAATTAGGTGTCCTACCCAGATCGATTCACTACGACACTAGGCGGGCAACCCGAAAACAACTTTGCTCCCCAGCCCAATTTTTTCAATTTAACATTAAAAAAGAAAGATGTTTAGGTCATATTGCTTTCTCAGACATTTAAATAGAAACTCCAGTCTAAAAGAGTATGGTAAGATCAAAATTTGTGACACTAGTTTTTTTTTCCTTATAATTTTGAGTGACAAGTAAATATAAGACTTTCGTCATGTTAAAATTTAGAAACCATTTGCTTATATGTCGAGTCACCACCCCGTTCACACTTTATTCAACAAGTGAGAAATATTTAGTTTGTTTAAAAAAATATTAAATTTCAAATACCATAAATATATTTATATTTTTTTAAAACTTTCATAATTCCAAACAAACGTCTTCTAATAACTGGTAAAGTATGCTCTGTCCACTAAACATTGGCTAAGAGAGGGATTATCTTTATTAGGTTATAATCTTTTATTAAACATAAATTAATAAAAATTAAATTTATTTTATAAGTCGCTGCAAATGACATACAATACTACACAAATCTAATTTGTCAAATGGATTTGTTGCAATAGGGTGTATATTGCGATAGGAGTATCATTTCTCTAAATTAAATTTTCAATTATGAAAAATAAGTTTATAGATATTTGATTTATGATTACTTAATAAAATTTAAAATTATTTTTTAAATATCTTTATAATATTCTACATAATTTTAATAATTTTTTTGTGATAATATTGGAATCCATTTTTGTTTCTCAAGAAATATATAATGATATCATGACAAATGTTTTAAAAAACTATCAACTGTTATTAGCATTTTTTGTCACAAGAAAGTTAATTTGTATTTTCATGAAACATTTAATATCAAAACAATCATAAATCCATTACTAAGATGAACACAATCATGTGCAAATACAAATACTGTAAATATATCATTTTAGTAAAAATATTGAAAAAATAAAACATTTTTATTGAACAATATTTAATATTCTATTGATAATTTAATGAATATCAACACTTGTGGTATTTGATCCAGATGAGAAACGTCAAGGGAGACACCATCTCCCAAATCCTTTGAGCTCAAGAAATTATTATATAATATAATTGGTACAATCAATGTTTAATAGAAGGTATCCTAATTTAATATAGAGTTTTCATGTGTACAAGAGAAATTTGCATGGGCTGTTTGATTGGTCTAAAAATTTTCACGAAAACTGTATTTTTTTTTGGAAAATGTCAAATTATCAAATATATCCTGAACTTTGATATTTTTTTCGATTTAGTCTAATTTTTGAAAAATATTCTGAAATCCCAACATTAAGACGTTATCTCAATTATATACTCCGTTAGTCTTCCTTGTTAACGGAGGTCTACTGGCGCACTATTAATACCATGTTTAATCTTGATCAAATTATCAAATATATGCTAAAAATTTCTCAACTTTTTCCGATTTACCCTAACATTTGAAAATATCTTCGTGTAACCTAACTTTAAGAAGCTATTTTAAAATTATTTTTCGTTAACACAACCCCTAATGGGGTCTGACTTGGCGCAAATATGTATCTTAGTTGCCATTTAACGCTGTTTAAATCCAATGTCAATTAATTTTCCTCAAATCGCACCCAGGCTAACATCAATCAACAAACTCTAACTCACAACTGTCCCTTCCCACCCAGCCACGACCCTAAGCCTCTCCCTGACCCCAGCCTCCATCCTCGCCCCGAGCCTCGACCCCAACCCCAACTATTAACTGTGCAGTGCAACCTATTTCATGATGTGTAGGAGTCTTACAACCTCTCTTGTTATGGTAAATAGAGTTTACATCTCCAATCCTATTCTGAAAGTTTGTTACATTCTTTTGCTCTTATTCTAATCGTCTCTTCATGTTCTTCTTTAGTTGAGGTCAGGGTCTGGGAGGGGCTTAGGGTCGAGGATAGGGTGGGAAGGGATGGGGTGGTTAGAGTTTATTGATTGATTTTAGTCCGTGTGTGATTTGAGGGAACTTAATTGGCCTTTGGATCAGAACAGCGTTAACCAGCATCTAAGGTACACATTAGAGCCAAATCGGACGTCGTTAAAGCTTCGGTCTAACGAATGACAATTTTAAGATAACGTAATAATATGTGATAATGTTAGGTTACACGAAGATATTTTTCAATTGTTAGGATAAATCGGAAAAATAAGTGAGAAAGTTTAGGATATATTTGACGGTATTAGTTGCCATGTCGACGCCACGTAGGCCTCTATTAGGGGAGACAACTAACAGATGATATAATTGAGATAATGTCCAAACATAGAGATGTAAGGCAATATATTCTAAATGTTATGCTGAACTGAAAAAAATCTCAAAGTTCTAATATATATTTGACAATTTGAACCTTTAAAAAATTCTAAAAAAGAGTAAATAATATCTTCAAAATTTTCTAAAAATGAAGAAAATTTGGAGAATAAATTTCATGAGTTTTTATAACTTATTAAAAAATTGAAAACTTAAAATTGAGAAATTTTTCATGAACTAAATACGCTTTAAATGTCTTCATTTTAATGTTCTCATACTTCAAATAAAATATCATTTCATATAAAATATCAACATTATTATTTTATATAAAAACTCGTCTATAGATTTTCACAATATTTATGTATTAAAAATGCAAATTCTTGATTACTTTTATATTAATTAAAATTTCAAAATAAATCATTACTTAAATTAATTAAATAAAATGAAAAATATTTTCTCTTTCGTAATAGTTGTCCATGAAAGCTAAGAATTATTGGAAAAGGGTGAATTTTGATGTGACACGTTGAAAGAGACAATGCTAATATTTCCCGATACTGAATCCCAATATGAATGAGTCAGGAACCATCTTTCCCACGGCTTAATGCTTCGTATATGTCTCTCTTCAATGTGTCCACATAACACACCTTACGTCATATTTACATTCCATGCGCCACATATCAAGCATAATACGTACATCCTTTGCTCACTCACTTCCACTGCACCTCCAGAACGTGTCAAGGACTATGAACATGAGACATCCTCAGTTGTAGCACTAAATGATACATTGCCTTCTCCACTCGCTCAAGTACACTAGTTGTTCGTCATTTACCACTCGTGGATAGTGTGTTTACTTGTCGACAGTTCCCGCCCAACAGAAATGATTAGTAAACAGAACCGAGATTTACTTGTGCAAGTAAATCTCGGTTCTGTTTACTAATCATTTCTGTTGGGCGGGAACTGTCGGCGCCGATGACGAAATGCGCAAAAAAAAACGAAACCGGCTCCGATGACGAAATGCGGAAAAAAAAAACGAAACAAGGAACGATGTTCGACGCACAGATTTACGTGGTTCAGCCAAACCGGCCTACGTCCACGGGGAGGTCCACCTTGATCATCCACTATAACCAACAAGTTACACGATTACAAGCCCCGAGAAATCCCACCCCGAGTCTCCGTAGAAAATCCTCTACCCGACTCTCCGGATCTTCGCACCGCTCACTGTGTATCACTCTTCCCAGTACAACGAATCACCAGAAACCTTACCCTAGTTACAGAATCTACATCGTATTAACCCATGGATATCACATTCCATCCGACTCTCCTATTTGAAGGAGAGGACAATCCATCTATTTATAATAGCATATAAAATCTATGACAATATCTTTTATATCACAAGAAATCTTATGTAATATTATTTACTAGGTTTTCCAAGATTTCAACTTCAGATCCTAACAATTTCAATGAACTCCTCCTTTGACGATGATCCGAAGCCTCTTCCGCCTTCTGTTGGCTCACATGGCATGTACTCCATAAAAATAATCAAACACGATGTCCTCCAACTATTGGCCTGACGAGATTATTTGCTAGTTATTTTTCCGAGTTTTCCATAGCTATACAGAAGGGATAAAAACTCAATAGGATGATCCTACATGTTTTTCCCGATGGTGCAGGGATCGACCTAAGGGTCCTGGATATCTCGTTTTCTGACTACTTTGATGAGATGCCCGGTTTTACAAGAGTCAAGCACCCCATAATTTCTAATGGCATCTCTACAAGGAACGAAACCAACGTTTCTGCGAACTTGAAAGGGAGCCCGTTTTCCTTTCCTAATAGTTATTTGACCACGCTTGGATGCAATGCTTATGGTTGTGGAGAAATACTCTGTTAGCAAAAATGGAACTTGCCTCGACGAGAACAGATGCTGCCACCTCATCCTCCCCTCTTATATCCAGGAGTGATTGTGGATGAAGGAAAGTCAGATAATAAAGAGTATGTTGATAGACTAATGCTGGTGGTCAACAAAATTCGGCTTTTGAAAAAGGATCCAGATGGTAAAATTATGGAGAAAGTGGTGAGTTTGTCACAAAGATTTGATTCAAAGATATCATGTATCTAAACTTCAAAAATTTGTAAGCCTTTCAAGCTCAAGAGGTTGATATGGCAAGAAGAGATGAAAATCACAAAGAAGAGCATATGAAACAAAAGAAATTATTTAAGGTAAGTAAGTATGTTGTTAGATGGTCTAGATTTCGATGGGATAAACGACAATATGAAGATGAAGAAAATTGTCAACATGCGAGAAAAATAATCACCGAATGAACAACTTAGCCTGTGGAGAAAGTGTGTCTAAACACGAACGTTATCAAGAAGATGAACAAGCACAAGCGAACAACTTAGTCATGTGGAGAAAGTATATCCAAACATGAAGGTTCCCAAGATGAACAAGCGCAAGTAACGGAAGAAGATGATAATGTGTTTGCCACCACGTGTTTCTCACTAATGTTCTAGATCTGATTGATTGATAGTGATTGTACGAATCACAACACACCACATTTGAGTGATTTCTTAAGGCTCGATATGATAAGCAAATTGAGAGCGATGATCGGGAATAAAGAGTTCCTGGATATCAAAAGCAAAGGTATAGTTGCCGTAGAGATAATGACAGTTGATGAAGGTAAACTCCTGCTGCAAAAGTTAAAAAAAAAAAGAAAGGAGCCAAATTTCAAGAATAAATTGAGATAATAGAAGATTTCAAGAGGACTTTCAAATATTGATATTCAGAAATTAAGTTAAAGAAAACATTTGAACAAATCCAAATTCAGGAAAACTTGATATTCACAGCAAAATATTAACAAGGTGATTAGTAGCAATATGATATTTTGTTGTAATATTTAGTTAAGATTTTATCTTTAAACATCTTGTAATATATTTTTTAAATAATGATCATTTGTTCTTTTCTTAGATTATATAAATCCTTTTTTTAATAAATATGTTATTTTTCGCTTCCGTGTATTCATGCCATCATAAATCATCACCAGCTCGTTGTAACTAATAACGGCCGCTCATCCAACAATGCAAGTGTTCCAGTTTCAGCTTTCATCTTGCTTGGTTCTAAACCATCTGCATGCTCTTCGACTGCAGCATCGCTTTTCTTATTCCGTTGAATCCTGGATGGGAAAGTAATGTTTCTGACTTCTTCCAGCTCGGCAGCGACTTCTTTCATCGTGGGTCGGTTCCTTCCTTGCAAGTGCAAGCACCTCTTGGCTAGATCAGCAACCCTCTTGATATCTTCTCGTGTGGCTTGCTCCCTGACCTGAGGGTGGAGGATATCCAACAGCTGGTTCTCCTCCATGGATATCATGAAGTATGTCGCAAGGCTCCTTCCCTCCTCTGTCCTGGATGAGGAGATGGGCTTCTGTCCAGTCAAGAGCTCGACCAGCACCACCCCGAAGCCGTATACGTCACTCTTGTCGGTGAACTGGCTCGTCTGGAAGTATTCTGGGTCTAAGTATCCCAGAGTGCCCTGCACCAATGTGGTCACATGGGTTTGCTCGAGGGAGACGGATTTGGACGTGCCGAAATCAGCCACTTTTGCCAGATATTTCTCGTCCAGGAGGATATTAGTGGACTTGATGTCCCTGTGGTAGATTGGTATGGATGCCGCTGAATGTAAATACGATAAGGCTCCTGACGTTTCTGTGGCGATACGGAGACGCGTCTCCCAGGTCACGGGAAGCTCGTCATTGGCATCATGAAGGAACTCAAAAAGAGTCCCATTAGGTATGAACTCGTAGACGAGAAGAGGAACTTCAGTTTCCAAACAGCATCCCAGAAGTTTCACGATGTTCCTGTGGTTTATTTGTGAAAGAATAACGACCTCGTTGATGAACTGCTCAAGCTTGCCCTCATATACTGCTGTGGATTTCTTAATCGCCACGATCCGTCCATCGATCAGCATCCCTTTGTAGACGGTACCTAGGCCGCCATGGCCAAGAGCTCTGCTTTTGTTGAAATTGTCGGTGGCGACAACCAGATCCATCACAGTCAAGATTCTACCTTTATCCAGTCCCCCTTCAGGGGAGTTCAGCTGCTGTTGTAGCAGGAGACCTCCATTCCTTTCGAAGAACTTCTTCCTGAGCTTTATTTCCTTCCTCTTCTTGATGAACTTAAGCAATCTCCATATCATGAACAGCAACAGCAAAGCTCCGAGCGTCGATCCGGTTCCTGTAAAAGTGGCTAACGAGATTAAAAAACATCTGGAAACCGAAGACGTAGGCACGATTCATGACCATGGAAGAGGAATCGGATCAACGAATGCATTACCTATCAGCACGAACTTAGCTTTTCCCCCACTATCCACACAGTCATATCCACCTCGCTTATTTACACAACTGAGACTGCTGTAGCATATCGGATGGTCTTTATCTTGTTCTGCACATTCGTCGAAAGGACAGAATGTCTGCATATCGAAAGGCACATTCGTATTGAACATCATCGAACATTCATCGATTTTGCGTATTTTTTGACAACATCAGCAATTATCATCTAATTTCATCTTGCAATTTACTTGATTTGTCCATTAAAATTTTAAAATAAAAAATTATACTAGAGGTTTCAATATTATTTTCTATTTTATGTAATTTTTTCTATTGTTTAGTCGATAAATGAAAGCTGTCTATAAAGGCCTGTTTGGTTTACATGCAATAAAATTCAAGATTGGCCAAAATAAAAGTAGAAAAAAAAGTTGAGGCCAAAATTATATAACAAACTAAGTTAAGGACAAAATAGAAAGTTGGCTCAAAGTTGAGGCCATAAATTGATTTTTTGCCTTTATTTTATACCTAAATTTGACATGTTCCTATAATTATTTTATTTTATTTTATTTTCTAATTTTATTTATTCGTTTCATTTTCTTCTTCTACTCTATGTTTGAGTGATAGAGAAGAGGAAATTATTAGCTTAAACAAATGTTCGATTTGTTTACTAGGCACTAGGTTGCATCATAGTTACTCAGAAAAGAACAATATTTCGTATCATATTATTTGTTTATTATTTTTAGGATGAATTTATAAATAATAAATTTATAATTATACTTATAAATTAATTTTAATATATGAATTATCTTTAATAATCATTAAATTATAATTCATAATAATCAATGTTAAATTCGCCCTAATTTTGTATAACTTGCCACTAATAGTTTTAGAGAGGTGCCTTGGTTTCTCATTTTTTTACTTTCGTAACCTACCCACCCGGAACCTGCCCTCGTAGTCATATGTTCGTATTTTGATCCGACCAAATATTTTCCTAATTCTTAACCAGGCCTTTGACAATCTCACTTTTAAATTAATGAAATGATAATATCTAAGTTAATTACTAAACTCGTTAACTAGTTTTAGATGGGTAGTAAAAATATTTCATTAAAATATCATATTTGTAATAAAGAAAATCAGCTAACTACGGATCCAATATTACGGGTTAGTTTGTATGCCCGTAAAAAAAATTGTAATTGTTAAAGGTTTAGTCG
Source organism: Melastoma candidum (assembly GCA_023653495.1). Taxonomy (NCBI): domain Eukaryota; kingdom Viridiplantae; phylum Streptophyta; class Magnoliopsida; order Myrtales; family Melastomataceae; genus Melastoma; species Melastoma candidum. The sequence goes on from CM042890.1 coordinate 24,593,287, forward strand.
ACATATATAGCAAAAGTGAAAAATCACGCAACTAAATTAATTTTTGAATAAGAGAATGAAAGATTTTGGACCAACTAAAAGATTTAGAGGTCAGCAAAACATGATTCCTGAAACAATGCGTCCGACCAAGACCTTGTCCCTTTGACAACGATGATAGTCATGACCACCATCGTGAAATGAGATGATGATGATGGTTGTACACTGGATTTGTCACTTCTCAGCCCAAAGTGAATTCGTGACCTCACCTATGAGGGATTTCACACTTCTGCAGAAGGAAATGGTCGAAACGAGTGGCCGGTAGTGATGATGCTCCTGCTGCATTGCCAACCTCAAAAAGATTGAAAGGAAAATATAAATGAAAATCCAACCAGAATATTATGTTGTTGAAGGAGAAGGTCAAATATGTTAAGAAAAAAAGTTGAAGGCAAACGTCAGGAACTTATATATCAAGGTTTTATTATCGTTGACCCGATTACTCAAAATTCAAGTCCAAAATAAGTAGAAAAGACGTAGATGGAAGTTCAAGAAGATAAGTAAAAAGAACGGTACTCTCTCTTCAAAAGATGAATAAATACTCAAGTTTTGGGGCAAGTTGTGAGAAGAATCAAGGAAAGCCGCAAAGGAAGGGGGACGGTGATCTTATTCACATGGTTTTGATGATGAGTCACACAGTAGGTTTGACCTACAAAAATATACGTTTATGTCCCTAAGTATTGACAAACTTTCTTTTTATGTCAACATCTTTTTTTATATACAAAAATGTCACTAACTATGTCATCAACCTTTTTTCTGGCCAATCTTGAATTTTTTATAGTGCAAGCCAAACGGGGCCTTAATAGATAATTTTTATTTTTTGACTAAAAAGGAAAAAAATAAAAAAAAATTGAAAAATAATATTAAAACTTTTTATGTGTTTTTAATTTTAAAATTTTGATGAGCAAATCAAATGAATTAAAAGCCGAAGTTAACTACAGTTACTGATGCTGTCAAAAAATATTCAAAATCGATGAAGGTCGGATGATATTCTATTACGGGACTGCTACTACGGACGGATAAGCAGGATTATAAGACGAATTAATGAGAAGTTGAAAATCCACTGTTATAGTAAGAGAGTTAGAATATATTAAGGTCTTGTTTGGTTTTCGCTATAAGAAATTTAAGATTGGCTAGAAAAAAGGTTGATGTTATAGTTAGTGACGTTTTTGTATATAAAAAAAGATGTTGACATAAAAAGAAAGTTCATCAATACTTAGGGACATAAACGTATATTTTGGCTTATAAAAGTTATAAAGTCATATAACGTAGATATGTTTACTAATAAAGGAAAAATATTACGATAATATTTTTTACTTCTTCGATCATTATTTTAGAATCAAATGGCGTAATTGGAAAGTATTTTTCTATAAATAGATATTTTAATACAATTAATTATTCCTAATAGTATTCCCTTTTTGAATTAATATAATAATTAAGATAACCAATAATTAATTAATTATTGAAATATCTATTTTTAGAAAAATATTTTCTAATCACGTCATTTGATTCTAGAATGATCATTGGAGAAGTTGAAAATATTATCGTGATATTTTTCCTTTATTAGGAAGCATATATAGGTTACAGAAGGTTACAACTTCTGTAAAATTATATTAGGTCAAACCTGCTGTGTGACACATTATCAAAACCATGTCAAGAATCTCTCCATTTTTTATGATGACAAAACATTCATCTGTAAGAGATATAACTCTCCCTAAGGTAGAGATAGTAAGGGTTTCATACTTTATAGAAGCTTCAACACGATTTTACTTTTGCAGAGTGCAAAAGCTTCTGTGTAAGCATATTTAGCCAAACAGTAGCATGTGCTTCTGCACTCCCAGCAAAAATGAGTTGTGCTCAAATTTTACATACCCTTATAGAAGGTTAATATACCTCTAACCCGCTAAATATTATAAGAATTCTTGCGTTTTTTAGAATTAGCATACGCTACATCTCCGTTATCTCCCCCTTAATTGTTGCTTACTATTTTTTTCAAAGTTTTTCAAAATATCTCCCCTTTTTTATCATATAAGAAAGAATGGAAGGTAGAAGCGGAGAGCTAAGGTCCTATAGAAGGTATTCCCACAATAGAAGTAGAGAATAAAACCAAAATGCATAATTATAAAATAATTCATCCCAAGACGGGGTAAACGCGGTCACCCGTCACTTATTTATCCATAACCATAACATGACAATTACAGCAAGCCTAAGGTGCTGGAAATTAAACAAAAGAACAACTCATAGTAGATTGTCACGGACGAGCTGATCCTGACGTGCAATAGTACCAACCAACTCATCAACCTTCTTCGTGAGGACTTGGAGTCCCTCAACCAGAACGACAAGTTGTCGCTACATATCCTTGATGAGAATAGGCATGTGAGAAGGATGATGAACCTTCGTGTGGGTGATCCAGGGTTAGAGCAGGTGGAACAACAACCTTCTCAGCAGTAGGTCCAATCTTTTCAGAAGTAGCAGGTGCTTCCTTATGTCGACTCTCTTTTCCCTTAGATTTCTGGACCCATCCACTCTGAGTCTTCACGTATTGCATGCTTGAAATAATCTGTCTACTAAAATTACCAACCCGACATTTTTCAAGTGTGGAGGAAGGATTTAGATAATGAATTTAGATATCATCATTTCATTAATTTAAAAGGTTACATTGACCATGTGGCTGACTTAATATTTCATGGGATCAAAATATGACTTTAAAATATTCATAAATAAGAAAAAAAAAAAGAAAAATTCAACTTCAAAATCAAATCTCCCAAAAAATAATAAAAAAATAAGATGATAAAAAAATTGTTTTTTTTATGAAGAAAACGGAACGAATAAAGATAAAATTAGGAAATAAAATAGTAATAGGAAAAGATCTATGAAATAAAATCTAACAATTTCATTTTTTTAAAATAATTAAACCAAAGAGAATATATTCTCACTAAAATGTTTTTGACCAAATTAGGCGTAAAACACATATTCAATCTTCTTAATACGAATTTATAATACCTTTTTATTCTTAGCAATAATTTATAGTACTTTTTGTTAATAATTTAGAGTGTGCCAACTTGGAAGAAATTGCTACAATTTCACAATTTCTAATATAAATTTTTCCATTGGAAATTTTTATTTTTTAATTTTTCTAAAAAAATTATAAATTCTATGTTTTACTCGAAATTTACGGTTTAATTTGTGTATTTTATAAATTTTCCATACAGGAAGACAAAATTAGAAATAAAAAGTGACATAAATGATTATGGATCGAAGAAAAGAAAAAGAATACAGCGGGATTATACGGAAATAACACCACCAAAAGACTTAGGAAAAGAATTTCAGGATTGAGTTGTGGAAGTACCCTTTTCTCTTTAATTAATCCACAACGACGCTAACCTTTCGATATCTTCTAGAGTCTCTGATTTTCTTCGTTGCGGTACTTCTCCTCCCGCCCGTCCAGTGGTTCGTCGGAGAAGGAGGTGATGGTGGTGGATGTGAATTTTTTTCATTAGTACGAAAGAAATCATCGCTTTTAATGAAGAGATGTGAGATTTTCTCCACATCTCATAGGTTTATTTGTTGGTAACAATAAATTTTTTTTTCTCTAGTCCATTTTTAACCAATTTTCTTATATTTTTCTACCATCCTAACTTCAAAATCACACAATAAAATTTCATTTATTTTATTCGATACAATTTTGTTTAAATAAGTAACGAACAAACCATGCCTTATACTAAGCTACATGTTCACAAACAAATAACAATTAGTAAACGAAAAGATAGACTTTTAGCGACGAATTCTTCTCTTGTTTCAGTTATACATTGAAGTCTTAGAGCATTAATTGAACATAAATAAGCTTTAATCATATCGTACAAATGTTTAATTCATAAACATTAACAAGTATTTCTTCTGTGTGTTTTGAAGGAAGTTGGGAAGATTCGTTTCGAGGGAGTTCGAAGTTTACTATTTGCATGGAAAACAAATGAGTTCGATTTCTTTCTTTCTTTTTTTTGGTATTTTGTGAGATCCTTTTAGACTTTTAGAAGAAAAAAAGAACTCAAAATAAACGAAAATGAGTACTAAAAATAATTTTAACTACTAATTGAAATTAATTTTTCCAGGAGTATTTTGGAGATGGTGATAAATACTCTAAATTAAAATTTATTATTTAGTTAATAATTATCGTGATAAATATTACATTTTTTTGGATTTCTTTTTTTGTACAATAAAATTGTTAAAATAATTAACCAAGCCAGAATTTCTTTTAAATTCATCATTATCAACTCTGGACTTCCCGAATCAACTCATATACCAATAACAACATAAAATTTATGTTGGAGAATTTACGATAGAAGGGAATCTTTAAATGGTTGTAGGAATAAACACGACAAGATATTTATCAATTTTTGTCGTAGTAAAAAAAAAAAAAAAGAAAGAAACATGAGACAAAAGTTTAGTGTGAACTTCCGGTAGGATACCTATCCCAAATACTGAATTTCGTCCAAATACCGAACCAAATATCGAAGTTTACAAGTTATATAAAAGTTCCAAAAAATTGTAATTGGGCCGCAATTATAGGCCTCGAGCCCAAAAAATAAGTAAGAATGGGGTTTACGGGGGGAAATAATTTTTGGTCGGGCCCAATCAAAGTTTGGCATTTTTAAACCCGAAATTATTGTTTTATTATCTATTCCAATTCAACAAACGGAAGTTTTTATAAACTTTCTACGATTTCAAATACCAAATACCTATAATTAAATTGTTAAAATTGCGGTTCATTATTTCTAGTGGATACCCCTTAGACGCGCACCGAGTATTTGATGTTGATTGCGGGTCATCTCTGCCTCTCAATTCATGCGGAACTATCATTTAATTTCAGGCAGAACTGGTCCCCATGTCGAACCCGGTCAATTTTTTTGTTTTTATTTTTAAAGTTAAATATTCATTCAAGTCTGTGATGATCATATTTATATTCACTATATTTCCCAAGTCAAGTCAGTCAACTCCATCAATTGGTAGGCTTAACATTGAAATGAACATGTTCAAGTCATTTCGTGGACCACCAAACAAATGAGTTTTCGACAGTCAATTGAACGGACCTTTTGTCGTTCATGCTTACATCAGGAAAAGTTGTTCTAGCACTGAACGTTAATGGTGTATTTGTAATTCTTGTCGATGCATTAAACAAGAGTGTTGTGTGTCCTTTCGCCACTCACCTCTCAATTACTCCTAAAGGAAGAAAATGTAGTTACGGGTTTAAGAGGAAAAATTCAGGCGATAAAGTACGCGATCAGATGGCGTGTAATAACGTCAGGTAAAAGTAGCGGCCAAGAAGCTTCCCTGCCCAAACAAGAATTGTTGTTCTCAGATATTACTGTGATGCTCGTGGTGGATGAAAGAGGACAATATACTTTCAAAAGAAGAAAAGATTTGTGGGATATAATAAAATAAAACTATGGACAAAAATCATCTCCGGACTATGTATTTATTCAGGATGAAAGTAGAAGACGTTGGAAATGGTGATAAATTGGTGGAAGTATTTCTTTATTTATTTTATGGATGGCGTTGGACAATATCCCAAAATTAATTTATATTTTGGAGCATCTGGAATGGACCCATAATTCCCATTATTGTCAAAAGTCAAGTCGAGCCAACTCCATCTTTAAATTCCAGTTTACTTTCCCTCATCTAGACTTATCCACTGCCGAAATTCCAATTCCGGTGGACGCGGCTAACGGTATGTACACGTAACCGATATGTGCTTTTATTAAATTCGTCTTTTTTTAAGTAAACTTTACTAAAAATCCCTTTTTTAGTAAAAAGCACAACAGAATTAGTAAAAAATTTAGTAAAGTTTACTAATTCTTTCAATGTTCGCATTTAGTAAATTTTATAAAATTTTGTTAGTAACCAGCATGTTTAACCTTTATTTAGTTCCAATCAAAGATAGTGCCTTAGGTTACTTACAGGCAATTTACTCTTGATTCTTAAGTATTCTGAAGACAAGCAAAGAAAACTCAACTTGGAGAGGTGAGAGAAAGTATATTCTCTCGAATGTGGTAGAGAATTATTGATTATATACCCTAAAATTGGTGTTTATTTATTGTTTGTCAGCTCAAAAGAAGAGAAACCTAAGTTATTGAAAGCATACAAAAGCTTGAGGTAAAATAAGTGGTTCTAACAATCGACAAAAGAAAATGGTCTTAACTTGTACAACTTTATTCTCTCGCCCGTATTACGCTTTGTTCTATGTGATTCTTTCATTATTGGTGTTCGATGATATGGCTAACGTTTCACCATTCTCTCTTGAGAGTCCCGGCTTTATCTAAACTTGTTGTTCGTGCGATTTTACTCTGGCTTCTTGGAATCGATATTCTCATGTAATGATTCCCCTCTGAAGATTAAGTTCAGGGTTTCTCTTATCCGGAGGCTATCTAAAAGATCTAAAACATTTTCCCATCATTCTCCATCAATCATATCTTCATAATCTAATAATATTCTCTTTAGAGTAATATATGTTCGATCATATATTTGAAGAATCAAACTTTGATGGCTTTCTTTATTATTTTGTCCTTATGATATTTCTGCCATAAACCTTGATGATCGAGGTTCCATCGTCCAGCTCCACAAGATGTTAACTTTTACTATGATGAATTTTCCATAACTAAACATTATGAATCATCGCTTTCTTCCATCATAGTGTCGGTAGTCAATGTCGTGGCATACTTAAGTACATATCCAAGGCATCCGACTAAAATATTACCAACGAAGGCAAATGGTTATATCTAGTTTGGCTTAGATTGATCGAATTCAAGGATATCCATAAAGCTTGCATAATGGGTAAAACTACTCGCACCAATCATGTTTAATCCTCAGGGTTGGTCACTCCTCCTTTATTCAGTGCAGATAGAGTGAAGTACATAATTCTCCTCGAGTGAGGATTCTCTCATGTCCTCCCTTTTTAGGCTTTTATTTATGCTACCTCACACGGTACAGTGGACATAGTGGTAGTGAGAATATTTGCCTAACAATTACTTATTTAGACAATTCTTCTCCATCTAGAGTATAGTAGTATAATTTGGACTTCAAATATTTGATATATGCCATAGATTTCTCATTCGTTTATGGTCCAGAAAACCATCACGATAATTATACGCTTCATAACATTATATATGAGAATGAATTCAGGCTTTTTCTGTGAGGATTATCTGGTCTATAAAATTTTTCACTTCGCAGTTATAAATACATTGAGCATATGTTGAGCATACCTAATGCATTTTTTAAGTCTTTTGCCAGCTCATCTCTTGATGAGTTCACATTTGCATTTCATTTTTGTGGATTTAAAATGTAAGGAGTCAAGATTTTGTATACATTTCATCTACACTTCGACCGTGACATTGTTGGAAATTTCTTCCTTCTGGCATCAATTTCCACGAGCTTCAAATATTTTATTAACGATTTCACATACTCCTTGTCGTGACATGTTGAATTTTCAAAACTCGGGAGATTAATTCAAATTTTTGAAAAGTCTTTGTCCTTTCCCGTTGACTCCCAAGTCAACCCCAACTTTTTGTCGTAAGCTCAATGTAAGTCTTCAAATGGGAATGTCACAACTACTAATGTAAGATTTCTTATGGATTCGCTAATCTTCTGCTCTGTCATCGCGTTCGCTTTTCTGTTTTTGCTTTCGGGTTCTACGGTGCTAGGAGTGATCAAGAGCAACGAAACCGACCGTGCCACGTTGCTCGAGTTCAGGAGGCGTGTATTTGGGGACCCTGATGGGATCTTTAGCTCGTGGAACGACACGGTCGACTTCTGTCACTGGCCGGGCATCACTTGCGGCCGTCATCGTTCCCGTGTTACCAAATTAGAGCTTCCTCGCTCGGGACTCGTGGGGTCATTGCCACCGTCCATTGGGAATCTCAGCTTCCTTAGGATACTAGACATCAACAACAACGGCTTTACGGGCGAGATCCCACCTGAAATAGGCAACCTGCATCGGTTGTCAGGGTTGCGCCTGGATAATAACTCGTTTTCCGGTCAGCTCCCAGGGAACATCTCAGGCTGCACAAACCTAAGAGATATAGCGCTGGGAAACAGCATGCTTGTTGGAGAGATACCTCGTGGACTAGCCGCTTTGTCGGAGCTTCGCTACATCCAATTCAGCAACAACAATCTGACAGGGAAGTTCCCTGATTTCTTCAGCAATTTCTCGTCTCTAGAATTCCTTAGCGCCAGGAGCAACAAATTCTGGGGAACCATCCCATCCTCTCTTGGGCAACTGAATAAACTGCGTTGGCTTGTCCTTGGTGATAACTTCTTTTCTGGCACAATGCCCTCCTCGATTTTTAACGTGTCCTCTCTTGAATACATAGGCTTTTCAATCAACCAACTCGAGGGCGGTCTCCCTCCAGATCTCGGTATCACTCTTCCTAATATTGTTCACCTCGGTTTAGGTTATAATCATTTGACCGGACTTATTCCTCCTTCCATTGCCAATGCAACTAAATTTCAGAACTTGGTGATAGCCGTAAACAATTTCAGCGGCCCGGTGCCCCTTCTCAACAGCCTAAATCGGCTGCAGGTCTTGAGTATTTCTGATAATCAATTGGGCACCGGCGCATCCGGCGACTTGACGTTCATAGACTCGCTCAACTCCAGCAATCTGTGGCTTATGGCATTCAGTTATAACAATTTTGGGGGAATGCTACCTCAGTCTATAGGGAACTCATCATCAAATTTGATTATCCTGTCATTTGAGTGGAATCGACTGACTGGAACCATCCCTTTGAGCATTGGAAATCTCCGCAACCTAGAAACTCTATTTGTGGGCTGGAACCGATTTACCGGTAACCTCCCTTGGAATATCGGTAGGCTTCGCAAGTTGAAGAGTCTTCGAGCGCCATACAGTGGATTCTCGGGGGAAATCCCATCTTCCCTTGGTAATTTGACAATGTTGACGGTTCTGTCACTGGCAGGAAATGTATTAGGAGGAAGCATCCCGACGAGCCTCGGGAAATGCCAAGACTTGATCAGGTTGGATCTCTCTCAGAACAATCTGAGCGGCGCCATCCCCTCGCAAGTCCTCAGTTTATCTTCCTTGTCGGATTTCCTGGATTTGTCGCAGAATAAATTGACTGGAGTCCTGCCAGATGCAATTGGCGACCTCAACAACTTGGGGAGATTGTATTTGCAGGAGAACAGATTGTCAGGACAAGTACCGAAAAGCCTCGGTCGTTGCACTAGCTTGGAGGAATTGTACATGGGGAATAATCTATTTGAAGGCGACATCTCGACATTTTTGAGGCCTCTGCAAGCCATCCAATACATAGACCTGTCACGAAATAACTTCTCTGGCGAGATTCCGAAATTTCTGGAAAATTTTCAGCTTATATATCTTAACCTGTCTTTCAACCATTTCCAGGGAGAAGTTCCGAATCAAGGAGTCTTCCTGAACGCCAGCAGGGTCTCGGTCATTGGAAATGACAAACTCTGTGGTGGGATTTCTGCACTAGACTTACCGAGCTGTCCTACACCCAAATTGAAGGGCAGGAGAAAAATATCGTTGAAGGTGATCATTACTACCTCCATCGGTATTGCTTTCTTGTTGGTTGTGTTTCTATTACTGGCGATATATTTGTGCAAGAAGAGAAAAAGGAGAAGAGACGTAAAGCCGCAGTCCAGGTTGGTGACAGGAGGTCCCTTTCCACAAGTTTCATATGAAGACATAGTAAGGGCAACCGAAGGGCTCAACCAAAACAACCTAATCGGTGCTGGAAGCTTCGGATCTGTGTACAAAGGGATCCTCGGAGAACTTGATCATATAGTAGCCATTAAGGTTTTCAATCTAACAAACCGAGCAGCGTCAAGAGGCTTTATGGCAGAGTGTGAGGCATTAAGGAACATCCGACACCGGAATCTCATTAAGATTTTCACTGCTTGCTCGACCATTGACTTCCAAGGAAACGAATTTAAGGCCCTTGTGTATGAGTACATGGAAAATGGAAGCTTGGATGATTGGATTCATCCTAAAGTTGTAGCCAGGGGATTGCACCGGAAGTTAACTTTCATCCAAAGGCTGAGTATTGCCATTGATATTGCTTGTGCGATAGAATATCTCCACCATGAGTGTGAGACGTCAATTATTCACTGTGATTTGAAACCGAGCAACATTTTATTGGATGCCGAGATGACAGCACATGTTGGTGATTTTGGCCTCACGAGGATTTTATCCACCTCCGAAGTCGTTTCACAGATAAGCTCCTTGGGCGTGAGAGGAACCATCGGCTACAGCCCTCCAGGTGCGTTGATTCTGTGTAAATGTACTTATGGAGTTTGTTCGCTTGTGCTAGTATAAGATTGTGATAATGGCCATGAAATATGAATCGCACAGAGTACGGCATAGGATGCCAAGTGTCGAGGGAAGGCGACGTCTACAGTTATGGAATCCTACTATTGGAGATGTTCACGGGAAAGAGACCGACCGATGACATGTTCGAAGATGCTTGGAACATTCGAAGCTACTGTGAAGCTGCACTGCCGGAAAGAGCGACAGAAATTTCAGACCCTTCTCTGTTTACCGATGAGTTGGCAAGGGGATCGAGCATCCGTGCTCCGAGGGGGGTGAAAGAATGCCTGGCGAAGGTGTTTGAAGTTGGGATCGATTGTTGCCGAGAGTCCCCGGGAGAAAGGATGGAGATCCGTGAGGCCGCAGTGAAACTCCGCTCCATGAAAGATTTGGCTCGCAGAAGCTCTGAATCTGAATAAGCAGGAAAATATTTGGTAGATTGTTGTGTTCTAGTCATCCTCCGGACAGAGAGGCTAATTACAGAACAGAACAGAGCAGAGATACACCATTCAAGTTGGAACATACACTCACACTGGGGCATGTAGATGATCTTTGTCGGAATTCGATATCATCATCGACGGTTTTCTACTCACACAGCGGAACTAAATTTTAAAACTTAGTGTCGAAATTCACTCGGGAATTTGTAATTAGAATAAATCGCCTCAAATAAAATACATGTAGGAAATACCTTTCTCTTATCCGAATATCCGTGCAATGGGAGAGAAATCAAATTCAGATAATTCTTTATATACACATCACATCCACATATCTTAAGGTAAGATAAATACAATTCCTTCCCTGCAACTTGATTAATATGAAGTATTGGAAGACTCCGACAAAAAATTACTTTCTATCAAAAGTTAAAACTCACGCCACTAATATTGTCTAACATTTTTCCTATAATAGTTGAGTTCCAACCTCTCATTACTTAGTCTTGTATGTAAACCCTAAACCCTAAACCCTAAACCTTCATCGATTTTACAGATTCTTAATAAGTCGAACTTCAACTTTCAACTTACTTAATTTAACAATTAGAATTCTATAATAAAAACACATTGAAATGTTTCGATATTATTACCTACTTTTTTACCTTTTTAGTCAATAATTGAAATTTATAGATTAATGCTTGTTTGGTTTTCCTATGATAAAATTCAAAATTGGCCAAAATCAATACAGAAACAAAAGTTAGTGACAAAATCGTATAATAAACTAAATTTTTGACAAAACAAAAAGTTTCGAAATATTTTTTTGACATTATCGTATATTTTGCCAAAGAAAAATAAATACTCAAGTTTGAGGGCAAGGTTTGAGAAGAATCAAGGAAAACCGCAAAGGAAGAGGACGGTGATCCTAAAAATGTTACTTTGGGAAGATGCAATGGAAAAACTATATCAGAAGATATTTGCTTCGCTAGGAATGTATATCATGTCCATGATTAATATCTTGAAAAAATTTAACAGCATTTCAATGGCGAAATAGTGGCTTAAAGAGAAGCGCGGGAGGAGGATCGAGCCATATTTAATCTTAGTGCCATAGAGGAAGAGTGTCTTAATGTCATGCAGTCAGATCGACATTCTTGAGCTGATATAGAACAAAAAAACTGTAGAAATCAGCCTGAGAATGCCAACGAGGTTGAATGCATAGCATTAAGGCACTCCTATTCTAAGACACTCCGGTTAAATATGGCTAAATCTACGTTGCACTTCTCTTTAAGCCACTCTTTCGCCATTAAAAATACTGTTAAATTAATGCTAAATATTAATCCAGGACATGGTGTACATCCCTAACCAAGCAAATATCTTTTTGCAGAGCTTTCAAATTGCATTTTTCCAAATTACCTTCCACGACTTTCCTTGATTCTTCCCACAACTTGACCTCCAACTTGAATATTTGATTTTCTTTTGAAGAAAGAGTACCCAACTTAACTTTTTGAACTTCATTCTGAGTTATCGACTTGAATCTTCGAGTACTTAATATAGATTGGACCAATGATGAATAAAACCTGAGAGATAATTGATAACAACTAACATTCACCTTTTTGCTTAGCGTATTTGATCATCTCCTTTCAACAACAAAATATTTATATGACTTTAAAATATTCATAAATAAAAAGAAAAAATTAAATTTCGAAATTAAATCTCCAAAAAACGATATTGTTTAAGCTAATAATTTTCGAGAAAATGGAATGAATAAATAAAATTATTAATAAAATAAAATAGTAATAGAAACGGATCAAATTTAGGTATGAAAGAAAATATAACAATTTCATTTTTTATAAATAATTAAAATCAAAGTGATTATATTCTCACTGAAATGTTTTTGACCAAATTAGGCGTAAACACATATTCAATCTTCTTTCCTCTTATCGTATTGAGGTGTAAATTGTAATGTTGTTTACCATAGATAACCAGCAAACCACGCCTTCATACTAAACTATGTGTTCACCAAATAAAAATAATAATTAGTTAAAAAAAAGAAACTTTTGGCCCTGAATTCTTCTATCGTTTCAGTTATCCATTAAAGTCTTAGAGCACTAATTGAACATAATTAAGAGTAATTGAGCATATTTTTCAAATTTCATAGATCTTCAATATTAAAAAGGTTTTAAGTGGTTGAAATGTTTGACTTGAGGTTTCTGCAGTCCAAATGTATTTCATTAATGAGCAGCTTGTTTCTCATAGAGAAATGCATTCCACAATGTGGACAAAATAACAACAACATCCACAGCAACAAATTCACACTGATCTCCGCGTGTTTGAGAGTTCCCATCCCCGTGTCATTTCGTTAGTCATCCGCTGTTTCTACCATGAAGGAAGTTGGGAGGATTAATTTCGAGGGAGTTCGAAGTTTATCCAAAAAAAAAATCGTAGGAAGTCATAATTTACTATTTGCTGGAGAATGAGTTCGATTCAAGATAACTCATCTATTTCGATGAGATTTCTTTTTTTTTTTTTCTATTTGTGAAGATCCTTTTAGACATTTACAGGAAAATAACTCAAATGAATGAAAATGAGTACTAAAAAGTTTTATCTATTAAATTGAAATTAATTTTGTCAGGAGTATTTTAGAGATATTAAATATTCTAAATTAACATTTATGATTTCCAAATTCTTAATAATTATCTATTATATCACGCTTTCATCTAACAATTTGAGTTTTAGCTACGAACCCGCTATTTATTATTCTTTGTTGGAATTATCTTGCCGTAATGAACATGGGCAATTTTGGAAAAATAAATTTTATCATCCCTCAAAGTAAGTAAGCCGATTAGAGTTCAATTGGCTATGCAAATTATCAAATATATCTTATAATATACTCATTTTTTTTTAATTTATCCTATTCTTCGAAACACTTCCTACCCAGTACTTCTGCCGTCAGATTTAACATATCCTGTAGTTACTACCAAGTAACTTATATCAACTCCCTATGTCATTAGCTTCTATAATTTTCCAAGGCACGTGACCAAACATAACGCATATTACTATATGACATTTAACAATAATAACTTTACTAGGAGATTTTCTTTCATATTTTTATAATATTTCCTTCTATATACTTTTAACTTTTTTTACTGCAATTTATAATTTTCTTGTAATGAATTATTTTTCGTTGTATTCAGTGATTTAGAAAAGTTTATTGAAAAAAAAGATAAAATTTACGTAATAGATTTTCCTCGAAGATAATGGACAATATGAACGGGGAACTTTCTGAGGATGACCCCCACGACTTACCTCATTTTCTGGACCCGTGAAAGACCAATGGAAAACGATTTGCTATATAATCTTCAAGCAATTCAGTTGATATTTTTCCGTGTGTAACTCGAGATTAATTAAGCACCGATCATTTCATGGATTCCCCAAAATCCCACGTTGTGATTGTTGTGTCAAGTTTTCTGTTTTTCCTCCGGTCTTTGTTGGTGCAGGGAGCACCAGGCAACAACGAAACAGATCGCGCTGCCTTGCTCGAGTTCGGCTGAACGACCCCAACCAGATCTTATCCCGTGATATGACGATGACGGCTGTGACACCACCTTCGGGGGGGTCTAAACCAGATTTGCGGCTTCCCAGTCCAAAGCGAATTCGTGACACCATCGAAAAGGGATGACGGCGAGTGTCGATAATCTCGAGGTTCAAACATTCAAGTCCACGAAAGGACAGAATTTCAAGTAGTTAAGTAGAAAGAATGATACTCTTTGTTCAAAAGAAAAACAAATACTCATGTTTAGGGGCAAGATGTGAAAGAATCAAAGAAGTGAGGACGGTGATCCTAAAGTGTTACTTTGCGAAAATGCAATGCAAAAACTCTCCCAGAAAATATTTGTTTGGTTAGGATGTATACCCATGTCTCGGAATATCTTGCATAAATTTAATAGGATTCCAATGGTGAAACGGTGGATTAAAGAGAAGCGTACGGTGGATCGAACCATATATAACTCTAGCGCCATGGAGGAAGGGTGCCTTAATTCTCATCGGCATTCTCAGGCTGAATTCTATAGTCTTCCAAAGATAAAGCAAAATAAAAAATAAAACAATAGAAGAACTATAGAAATCAGCCCGAGAATGTCGATGATATAGCATTAAGACACTCTTCCTCTATGAGATTCGGTTGCGCTTCTCTTTAAGCAACAATTTCAAGGGACATGATATACATTGCTAACCAAGGAAATATCTTCTGGCAGGGTTTTTTTCATTGCAATTTCTCAAAGTAACATTTTAGGATCACCGTACTCACTTTCTTTGATTCTTCCGCACCTTGCACTTAAACATAAGTATTTGTTTTTCTTTTGCAGATCAGAGTAGTTCTCGAACTTCCTTTTGAGCCCATTATGAACTTGAATGTTCAAGTACTTAATATAGATTCAAGTTAATGATGACTAGGAACTTAGAGATAAGTTTCTCACAACTTGCATTCATAAAGTATTTGATATCTCCCGGATTTTCATATACACTTTTTTTTTTTCATTTTTTAAGGTAGACATTGTGACAGTGTCACAAATTTGCTTTGAACTGGGAAGCGGCAAATCTAATTTAGAGCCCTCAAAGGTGGTCTCACAACCATCATTAACACCAACGTGGTGTCATGACTATCGTTGTCGTTGAGTGATTTTTAACTTTTGCTTTAGAAAATAATTTTTTAGTTAACTAAGCCTTTAATAATCAGAAAATCTTTTATGGATGTGAAAACTTACACTTAATATTTGATATGGGATTCCTTATATAAATAATAATTTATAAAATAATTGGTTAAAAATGTTATATTTTAATGAAATAATTTTATTAGTTAATGAGTTCGGTAATGAATTTAGATATCATTATTGCGTTAATTTTAAAAAGTCTGAGTAAGACTTCGAAGAATATTTAGCTGGGTCAAAATATGAACATATGAATTTAAAATATTAGTAGCTAAAAAAGAAAAATTTAGGTTTAAATTCAAATCTCCAAAAAATAGTAAAAAATAATTTGATAAAAAATATTGGTTGTTCTAAATAAGTTAATGCGTAATAAACAAATCGAATATTGTTTAAGCTAATAATTTCCTCCTCCCAAGTCACCCAAACATAGGAAGAAAATTTAAGGAATGAATAAAATTATCAAATAAAAGAAATTAGTACTAGGAAATCAAATTTAGGTATGAAATAATATCTAACACTTTCAATTTTTAAAAAAATAATTGAAATCAAAAGACTGTTTTCCGGTGATAATATAATAACAACCATAGGATTATCGGATATATTGGATATACTTGAATTATTGTCGTTTCACATATAATCATGTCACTAATTAAAATGCGTTTTGATTATTCACATGAAATTTTCTTTCCCTTTTTCTATTTATAAATCCAGGTGACATTTTTTACTCTTAAAC
This sequence comes from Melastoma candidum, assembly GCA_023653495.1. Lineage (NCBI taxonomy): Eukaryota > Viridiplantae > Streptophyta > Magnoliopsida > Myrtales > Melastomataceae > Melastoma > Melastoma candidum. The sequence goes on from CM042890.1 coordinate 24,609,520, forward strand.
TAATATTTTTTTAGTACTAATTTATAATACTCTTTTTATTCTTAATACTAATTTATAATACCTTCTGTTCATAGTTCATATTATAGTGCATCAACTTGGAATAATTTGCTACCAATTTCCAATATAAGTTTTTCCATTAGAAGTTTTCTTTTATAATTATTTTAAAAAATATTATAATTCTATGATTTTACTTGAAATTTACTATTTAATTTTTTAAAAGCTTTCTGCACAGGAAGTCAAAAAATAAAAAAGTGACAAAAATGATGATGGATCAAAGAGAAGAAGAAGAATACTTCGGGATTATACTGAATTTCACGATTGAGTTGTCGAGGTACCTTTTTTCTCTTTAATCCACAGAGATGCTAACCTTTCGATATCTTGCAGAGTCTCTGACTCCTCACGGATTGCCTCCGCGACATGGGGATTCTCTCTTTGTTCGGACAATTCACCGTTGTTGTTTACGTCGTCGCGATCCTTCTCCTCCCCTCCATCCACGGGTTCGTAGTCGGCGTGCTCAGCCTGGATAGGAGGAGATTGAGGGGATAGGATGGATTTTCCTCCCAGAAGCTGAGGAAATGGTGATGGATGTGATTTTTTCCATTAGTCCGAAAGAGATCGTTTAAATGAAGAGATATGAGATTTTCTCCAAAATTGTTGGTAACAATAATATTTTTGGAGATATTTTTTTTTCAATGAACAGAATCTCGTCCACTTTTAACCCTTTTCGTTATATTTTTCTACCATCCTAACTTCAAAATCACAAATAAAACTTCATTTATTTTGGAAACTTTTACTTCCATAAAATCATTAATTGCTTCATACCAAAATCCCCGATATTTTGTTTACATAAATAACGAACAAACCATGCCTTCTTACTAAATTATATGTTCACAAAATACAAATAACAATTAGTAAATTTATTAAATATTCTAAATTAACATTTAGGATTTCCAAATTCTTAATAATTATTGTCATAACATTCAATTGAAAACGAAACCAATAAATGATTGTGGTTTTCTTTTAAAAAAAGTCAGTTTACATTCTTATGCTTGAAGTTGTTGAAAAATCCACGTTTTATTATTCTTTGTTGGAATTTTCGGGCAATTTTGGAAAAATAAATTTCATCATCCCTCAAAGTCAAGTAAGCCGATCAGAGTTCAATTGACTATGCAAATTATCAAATATATCTTATAATATACTCATTTTTTTGAATTTATACTATTCTTCGAAACACTTCCTAACCTGTACTTCCGCCGTTAGATTTAATATATCCTATAGTTACTACCCAATTAACTTATATCAAATCCCTATATCATTAGCTTCTATAATTTTCCAAGGCACGTAATGCTTTGACCAAACTTAGCGCATATTACAATATGACATTTAACAATATTAACTTTACTATGAGATTTTCTTTTATAATTTTATAATATTTCCTTCGATATATTTTTAACTTTTTAACTGCAATTTGTAATTTCCTTGTAATAAATTATTTTTCGTTGTATTTAGTGATTTAGAAAAGTTTATTGAAGAAAAAATAAAATTTACGTCGTAGATTTTCCGCAAAGATAATTGTAGTCAAAACAATGAACAATATGAAAGGAGAACTTTTTGAGAATGACTCAGACGACTTACCTCATTTTCTGGTCCCATGAAAGACGAATGGGAAACGATTTGCTATATAATCTTCATGCAATTCAGTTGATATTATTCCGTGTGTGACTCGAGATTAAATAAGCACCGATCATTTCATGGATTCCCCAAAATCCAACGTTGTGATTGTTGTGTTAAGTTTTCTGTTTTTCCTCCGGTCTTTGTTGGTGCAGGGAGCGCCAGGCAGCAACGGAACAGATCACGCTGCCTTTGCTCGAGTTCAGGAGCCGAATCTCCGATAACCCCGACCAGATCTTTAGCTCGTTGAACGACTCTGTCGACTTCTGTCGTTGGCCGGGCATCACTTGCGATCCACACGACACCAGTATAGCGCTTTCGAACTTGAGGCTCGGGGGGTCGTTGTCGCCGTGCATCAGTAATCTCAGCTTCCTCAGAACAATAGACATTGGAATCGGCAACCTGCACCAGTTGAGGGTGTTGTTCTGCTATGGATCTTCTGGGATTGCGAACAACCGGAGAAGACAAGGAATGGAGGAAGGACTGACCGGAGGAGAACGTCAGTCGAATCTCTTCATTCAATGGCAAGTTCAGAGTACAAAGGAAGGAGACAATCTAACAGAACAACCACCCCCCAACTACCACTAACAGACTACCTTTTATATCTACGCTTCCCCTTGTAACTATTTGTAACTGCTATTATTTACAATACAATGTAACAATATGGTTCCTCATTTATTATTTCTGCACTTCACACCATTCAGCTTCTCCCTCCCGAAGGTTTCTGCACGTGTGCTCACTTCCTCTGCTCACGACCATAGCATGTTCCTCGATAATAACTCCTTCCCCGGCCAGCTCCCAGAGAATATCTCGGCCTGCACCAACCTTAGAGAGATCCGGCAGGCAAATAGCGCCGTCGTTGGAGAAATACCCCGTGGACTAGCCGCTTTGTACATAGGCATCCTTAGAGATGGCTGGCAATTTCGGTTCCATGTACAGGGGCATCCCTAGAGATGGCGATCAAATTGTAGCCCCGAAGGTTCTTGTAACGATCCGTAAAATTTCATTATTAACATACATGAAGATTATGTGCAATTTTGAATAATTAAAAGGGTGAGTCAGACTTGAACTTAGTCAAATCCGTCGTGGATACGAGAATTGAGTGTTCTCGTAGTCAACCGATGTTATTTAGCGAGACAATATCGAGACTTCGGATTCGATTATGTGTGATTATTTCACACGGTAAAGAAGGCGCCCTGCCTCAAACGTAATTAAATTCGGGTAACGATCATATTCGCACACTACATCGAGTATTTTGACAGTTGTACTAAATAATTAATTTTATAATAATAAAATAGACAAGAATTTGACCTTTGACCCATAAATCATCGCACTTTAATTGTCGGTTGAATACTTGACATGACAAGAGTCTTGACCCTTGGAATTAAAGAAGCTTCCCAGGGCAAGCTTCGTTTGGAAAAAATTAGGAGGAACTAGACATTAGATTGGGGGGATCATCTTCTTCACCCTTTCTCCTGCTGTCAGACACGATTCCCACCATCTCCCGAGGGAAAAGATTGTCAAGAAGTGAAATCTGTCATTCAAGAAGAATGAGAAGGAGAGAAGCAGCTGTCTGTGAAATAGAAGGCCAGAAATGAAAAGTGTTGCTGTTCTGTAATTCTAGAAATAGTTTTACAATAGTGGGCTGTTGTTTTTCTTATTTGGTAAGCCCATGTATATAAACTGGACGCTGGCATTCTGTTATGGCTGTTAGAAAGATACAGAAACAACTTTTTCTCTGTTCTTCCTCTTGCTGTGTTCTCTGGTTTGCTGTCATGGCTGCTCCGATGTAAATTGATATGGTATCAGAGCGAAATCGCCGCTCGTATGTGCAAGCACTTGCCGGAGCTGTAGAAGCAATAGCCAGCAGAGAAGGTGAAGCAGAGAGGGTTGTTGTGCAGTCTGCAGTAATGGAACAGAGTCGCATTTCCAAGCAAAACTTCAAGCAGGTAGATGATCCGGCATCTCCCTATTTTCTACAGCAATCAGACACGCTAACTTCAGTTGTAGTCACTCCGGCATTAGATGGGTCGAATTACTTCACGTGGAGCCGTTCGTTTCAAATGGCCCTTGTGTTTAGAAACAAACTAGCATTTATAGATGGGCGAATTCCGGTTCCTGCTGTGAATGATGATTCATATGATGCTTGGACAAGGTGCAACACCATGATAGTATCCTGGTTGCTGAGATCTGTCACGGAATCTATAGCTAGCAATATTTTTTACATGAGTTCAGCCGTAGACATCTGGAATATGCTTAAAAGAAGATATGCACAACCAGATAATGTGAAGATTACAAGATTGCAGCAGTTGCTTATGACTGTGGTTCAAGGAAGTCGCTCGGTGGATCAATATTATACTGAGTTGAACAGTATTTGGGAGGAACTTAAAAATTTCAGGCCTTTACCAACCTGTAGATGTGGGAGATGTAATGAAGAGTGTTTCAGACCTTTCATGGAGTCTCAAATGCATGATTATGTGAACAGATTTTTACTGGGACTGAATGATGCCTATGATGCGCTTAAGAGTAGGGTGTTGGGCATGAAACCTTTGCCAACGCTTGATGAAGTGTATAGCATGACGATACAGGAAGAGTCTTATCGAAAAGTTAGAGACATTGAAGTGAATAAAGGAGGAATGAAAATGGACTCTATGGCACTAGCAGTTCCTGTTGTGCCTGCAGCTGCCCCCCCATTTATACCTGGAGCATTTGATAAAAGGAAAAATAGAAGGGTTGAGTTGATATGTTCTCACTGTGGGAAAAGAGGGCATATGAAAGGAAGATGTACATGGGAATCAGCAGAGGAAGAGGCTCGGGTAGAGGGATGCACATGGCTGCAACTACTGAGGTACAGGTTGATGATAATTTTTTTGGGAATCTGGCTAACTCAGAGTTCTATGAGGCAAAAGGCATGTTCAGAAACTTATGGACTTGTTGAGTGGACAGATGGATGGAAAGGAGTTCACCGGAAGAAACCCTTCCTCCTCAGATCGACAAACTCGACGATGTCGGGGGTTCACCCGACAGCTATAGACAGGTCAAGATCAAGCACCCGGAAGAGAGGCTCAGAGGAAGATGGGAGAGCACCGAGGAGAAGAGCAAAACCCCTAGTTCAAGGGCTCGAAGCTGCTGTACGTCCTCACCCCCTCCCCTCTCTGTTTGTTGGTTGCATCGTTTGCTTCGGTGAACGAAGGTTTCACTTATCGATATAAAGCGGAAAGTGATGTTACCAATGACCAAGAGAAGTTGGCCATGGACCATTTTAAGGTAAAATTGATTTTGAGCAACATGAGTTATATGAATATTAGACATAATAGGGGCGTTTATCCACTAAATTCCCGATACATTTCTAAATGGATGATAGATACCACATGATACTTGCGCATGAATGAGTATACGAAACGACAACATAAGCAGCGGAAATACAAGTATACTTTGAAAATTTAAAAAATGGACCGGTAAACAAATTCATTTTTTCGTGTCTAACTACAATCAATTATTGTAACATATAAATGAATCTAATTAGACGGGAATCCGACTAGGTCCAACTAACAAATTTTAATCTATGGTTATGGTCCGTTTGGTCAAAAACTTTTCAGTGAAACAAAAAGAATTTTGATTTGAATTTTTCTAAAAAAATGAAAGTAATATATTATTTTATTTCATACCTCATTTTGAATTTTATTTATTCATTCCATTTTCTTTCTCTACCCCATGTTTGGGTGATAGGGACGAGGAAATTTATTAGCTTAAACAATATTTGATTTGTTTGCTAAGGTTGCATCATAGTTATTTAGAAAAAACAATATCTTGTGTCATATTATTTTTTATTATTTTTCGGAGATTCGATTTTGAACAGAGTTTTTGAATATTTTAAAGTCATGTGGTCATTCTGATCCAACGAAATATCAAGTCTTACCACGCCTTGGGCAATCTGACTTTTTAAATTAAAATTCATTATTTCACTCGTTACCTAGTTTTAGATGGGTAATAAAATTATTTCATTAAAATATCATTTTTGTAACCAAAAAATCGGCCAACTACAGATCATATTATGAGTTAGTTCGTATGCCCATAAAAAAAATCTAATTGTTAAAGGTTCAGTTGAAATAAAAATTATTTTCGATAGCAAATGTAATAAAAGAGTTTGGACGTACTAAAAGATTTAGAGGATCAGAAAAACATGATTTCTGAAAAAAATCCACCTTTAGAGAAATCCCGACAATGCGTCTTACCAAGACTGCCCCAACACCTTGTTATAAGGACGATGATAGTCATGACACCACCTTCGTGAGATCAAATGACGATGATGGCTGTAAATCGGGTTTGCCGCTTCACAGTCCAAAGCGAATTCGTGACACCACCTCCGAGGGATATGACCTTTCTGCCGAAGGAAATGGTCAAAAGGGGTGGCTGGTAGTGACGATGCTCCTGCTACACGGCCAACCTCAAAAATGGAAAAAAAAAGTGCAAACAAAAATCCAGTGAGAATATTATGTTGTTGAAGGAGATGGTCAAATATGTTAAGCTAAAAGGCGAATGCAAGCGTTAGCAACTTGTCTCTCAACGTTTTATTCATATCAAGTAATATTGAACATTCAAGTCAGATGAAGTTGTGGGAAGAATAAGGAAAGTAGCGGAAGACGATCCTAAAATGAAACTTTGGGAAAATGCAATGCAAAAATCTGTTAGAAGATATTCCCTTGGTTAGGGATGTCAACCATGTCTTGGCGAAAAAGTGACTTAAAGAGAAGCTCAAGGTGGATGGAGCCATATTTAACCGGAGTGTCATAGAGGAAGAGTGTTTCAATGCCTTGATTGCATAGCATGAAGACACTCTTAATCTATGGCAGTCCGATTAAGTATGGCTCGATCCACCTAAGCCAATCTTTCGCCATTTAAATTTGTGCAAGATATTAATCCGGGACATGGTTTACATCCCTAAACAAGCAAATATCCTCTCACATAGTTTTTGTATTGCATTTTCCCAAAGTAACATTTTAGGATCACCGTCCGCGGCTTTCCTTGATTCTGCCCACAACATTACCCCCAAACTTGAATATTTAATATAGATCGGGCCAATGATGAATAAAACATTGAGAGATAAGTTGATAACAACTTGCATTCACCTTTTTGCTTAGCGTATTTGGTCATCTCCTTGGATTTTTATTTGCACTTTCCTCCATCTTTTGAGGTTGGCAATGCAGCAGGAGCACTAACAGCAGCCCCTTTTCGACCTTCTCCCTTGGCGGATCCCTCGGATGTGGTGTCATGAATTCACAAGCGATAAATCCAGTTTAGGACCCTTGAAGGTGTGGTGCCACGGTCATAGGAGGTGTCATGGTGCAAGGCGTTCTTTGTTGGACTGTCGGGATTTCCCTTGAGGGTTTTCGGGAATCCTATTTTTCTGACCCTTATAAACCTTTTACTATTGCTCCGTAATAAAAATTTTTTTCTAAAGCAAAAGTTAAATCCTATAAACCTTTAGCAATTAGAATAATATGATTATATGACTTTTTAAAATATTCTAAAATAAAAAAAGAAAAATTTAAATTAAAAACCAAAATTCCAAAAAAAAAATAATATTGTTTAACCAGGTAATTTCCTAATCCCTATCACCCAAAAACTAACAGTAATAGGAACAGATCAAATTTATGTATGAAATAAAATCTAACAATTTCAATTTTTTTAAATAATTAAATCAAAGTGATTATATTCTGACTCAAATGTTTTGTTTATCAAATCCACATATTCAATCTTCTTAATACTAATTTATAATACTTTTTTACTCTTAATACTAATTTATAATTTTTTTAGTTAATAGTTCATATTAGAGTGTTTCGAATAGGAAGAATTTGCTACTAATTTCACAATTTCTAGCATAAGTTTTTCGATATTTTAGATTTTCTTTTATAATTATTCTACAAAATATTATATATTCTGTGTTTTACTTGAAGTTTACTGCTTAATGTGTGTATTTTATAAATTTTCTGTACAGCAAGTATAATAAAAAAAAAGTGACACGAATGATGATGGATCAAAGAAAAGAAAGAGGAATACTGCACGAATGATAATTAATCAAATGTATTTGATTATTGAGCAGGTTTGTTTCTCATATTAAAAAACAAAATGACATCAACATCCACCCATCCCCATATAATAGCTGTGGCTACCATTTGGTTTGAAGGAAGACCGGAGGATTCATTTCTTGTGACTTGGAAGTTTGGAATTTACTTGTTGCTTGGAGAATGAGTTACATTCAAAATAACTTCTCTCTTTCAATGAGTACTAAAAGATCCCTAACTTTATGTTTTCATTTATGATCGTATGGTTAACTTCACGTTTTGTCTGTTTTGTGGCCAATATCGAACCGCGTTATTGAAGATAATGACGTGGCATTAACGGCGTCCCAGTTGGCATTCCCCGTTGGATGCCACCCTGGAACGTGCGACACATCAGCAATATGGACGACTGCAGATGGGCATTCTTCCGGAAATTCCCATTTTTGTTCTCAAATGCCCAAACCCAGAGAGAGCGCCGATCTCCGGACCCTGCTGGGAAGAATCCCCAATGGCGAAGACTGCCGCGGCAGCCACAGCGAAGCTCAAGAAGTCGGGCGGGGCGGGGAGGGCGGCCCAGAACCCACGTAGCGGCAATCCCTGGCTGCCCTACCAGGACGTCATCCTTGGCGTGGCGGGGGGTGAGGAGGGGGGAGGGCTTGTGGTTGTGGTTGGAGGAGTGGTGGAGGAGGAGGGAAGCGGCAGTGGAGGAGCGGGAGGTGGTAGGAAGGAGATGAGGGAGAAGGAGGCGGAGGATGTGCCGGTGGTGGCGATGATGGTGGGCTTGATGGTCATTCGATGGTCTGGCTGTCAGACTTGTGGCCGAGCTCGCGGTTGAGCTGGAATACTCAGGGAGCACAGATGTCGGGCATGGGGATAGGTCGGCCGCGGCCATCGACCTTTCTGTGTCGGTCCTTGGAGGGGGATTTCTTGACGGGGAGGGAGGCATTGGAGGAGGGAGGTGGTGATGGTGGTGATGGTTGGATGAGGATGACATGGCCGGAGGTGAGTCTGTCAATCTGTTAGGGAGGTGGAGGAAGGGGCGGGGAGGGGGTGGGGGAGTGGGGTTGTAGGTAAGTAAGGAGGAAGATCGAGGGAGACAAAAAGAAAGAGAGGCAGCAGCTAGTGGTGGTGCTGGCGACAGGAACGAGGGAGTCGCACATGGGGGGCTCCTTCGTTAATGCCACATGTTTTCGATATTGGACAATCATATATAAAAATAAGCAGTTGATAAAATAGAAGGTTTGAGTAAAGTTAAGAATACAGTTGCATATTTTGCCAAACAATTTTAACTACTAAATTGAAATTAATTTTGTCAGTAGCATGTTAGAGATGATGAAATATTATAAATTAGCATATTTTTATTTAATGATAAAAATTACATATTTTAGATTTTTTTTATATTGCTCAAATTATTTGAAATGGGCTTCCGGAATCAACTCATATACCAAAAACAACATAATTTTCTTTGGAGAATTTGGAATTGTAAGAAAAACAGGGCAATATATTTATAGATTTTTATCGTAGTAAAAAAATAGAAACATGTGGCAAAAGGTTGAAAACAAAAACAACAAATTGTTTTTTGAAATATTTGTATGATATGGAGAATGCAAATCGTCAAATTAATTTCACAACTTCCTAAATTCTACCTAAATATAAAGATTAACCTTATTAGCATGACCATTACATTAATGCGGTGTTTGGTTTGCGGAATCGGAAAGGAAATAGAACGAGAGGGGGAATGGAACGAAGAGGGAATAGTTAATCCCGTCCAAAATGAATACGATGGAATGGATTTCATTCCATTTCTTCTATCATTCCGCAAACCAAACACACCATAAATATTATGATTTCATATTAATAATATATATATAATATAAACTGACCTGAAAATTGCTATTTCGGATCAGTTTAGAATCATTTTGAAATTTCTGGGAAAAGATGTTTATTTTGCAGTGAAAGAATTGTCACAAACAAACTACATAAAAGATGTTTAAATAAATACGCAGTTTCTCCTGCTTCGAGTCGATGAAATGGATTCATCAGGGGACAAAGATGAGGCCGTCCTTGCCGCTCGTCCGGGAATGATCGAGAACCCGGTAGATTTTGCTGCTTGTTCTCGAATCTGCCTAGACTTATGAAGCAAGAAGTAATACGTTGGAATCTTTCCATTTGTCCAGTCTCTCTGCTGCTTCTTAAAATTTGACGGCCTGACAGTTTTTGGTTTATCCTCTCGCAAACTTATTTTTGTTTTCTCCAGGTTACGCGCCTCTCTGTTTTAGGCCGGTGCGGCCAGCACTCTGCACCAGATCGATTTGGTTCATGGGACCTACACAAGACCGAGTGTTTAAATTTTTAAATGGTAATTTCACAACACTAATAACATCTCCATGATCTCATCACAATAAAGAGGCCAGGAAGGAAACCGCACAAAACACATGCAGAAGCAGAACAATGTTCTAGTCAATGATTCGTAATCCGCAGCAGTCCTAACCTTACTCGAACCTTCAGCCTCCTGAAGCTTTGATGGACCGGAGTTTTACTGCAGCCTCGCGGATGTCCATCCTTTCCCCAGGTGACTCCCTGCAGCAACCGATTCCTACTTCAAGCACCTTCACCAGGCATTCTCGCATCCTCCTCGGGGCACGGATGCCCGATCCTTCTCCCATCTCATTTGAAAACAGACAAGGGTCTGCTATCTCTGCCGCCCTTTCTGGCAATGAGGCCTCACAGTAGCTTCGGATGTTCCAAGCATCCTCGAACATGTCATCGGTCGGTCTCTTTCCTGTGAACATCTCTAGCAGAAGGATGCCGTAACTATAAACGTCGCCTTCCCGAGACACTTGGCTTCCCATGCCATACTCTGCACATTTCATGTTGAATGACCGGATCAAATTTTCATAAGCATAAGAAAAGGTAATTCCGAGCACAATTGTATCCGGATGGCCGTGAACAAATATTTTCAAGGATAAGATGAAACAAAGACCTGGAGGGCTGTAGCCGATCGTCCCTCTCACCCCCACTGAACTGGCTTGTTGAATGACTTCTTCTGTAGACAAAATCCTTGCAAGACCGAAATCACCCACATGTGCAGTCCTCTCTGCATCCAGCAGTACATTGTTCGGCTTCAGGTCGCAGTGAATTATTGGTGTTTCACAGTCATGATGGAGATACTCCACCGCACAAGCAATATCGATGGCAATACTTAGCCTGTGCATTAAACTTAACTTCTGGTCCACTCCGTCCACTGCAGCCTTATTATGAAGCCAACCTTCTAGGCTTCCATTTTCCATGTACTCATACACAAGGGCCTTAAAGTCGTTGCCTTGGAAGTCAACCGTCGAGCATGCAGTGAAGATCTTCACGAGGTTTCGGTGTCTTATATTCCTTAATGCCTTGCATTCTGCCATGAAGCTTTTCGAAGCAGCTCGTGTTCTAAGATCAAGAACCTTTATGGCTACCATAGTATCACTGTTTTCCAGAATCCCTTTGTACACGGAACCGAAACTGCCAGCACCAATCAAGTTGTTTAGATTGAGGCCATCAGTTGCCCTGAGTATATCTTCGTACGAGATCTGTGGAAAAGGGCCTTCAGGCACCAACCCGGACTGTGCCTTTGAGTTTCTTCTCTTATATCTTCTCTTATATCTTCTAGGAATTTCGGAATCTCACCTGAGAAGTTATTTTGTGACAGGTCCAAGTATTGGAGTCCTCGTAGAGGACTTAAAAATGTGGAGATGTTACCTTCAAACAGATTATTCCCCATGAACAATTGCTCCAAGCTGGTGCAGCGGCCGAGGGTGTTGGGAATTGGCCCTGTCAGTCTGTTCCCCTCAATGTACAACATGGCCATTTGGTTTAGACTGCCGATTTCGTCTGGAAGTGCACCGATCAATTTATTATACGATAAATCCAGGCCAACTGTCAACGAAGGTATGCTGAGGACCTGCGAGGGTATGGTTCCACTCAGCTTGTTCCGAGAGAGATCCAACCAGTTCAAGTTTTGGCATCTCCCGATGCTTGATGGGATGCTCCCTCGCAATTCGTTTCCTAACAATGAGAGTACCGTCAACATTGTCAAATTTCCAAGAGAAGATGGGATTTCCCCAGAAAATCCATTGTGCTGTGCTTGAAGGTGCTTCAAATTTTGGAGGTTCCCGATTTCTCTGGGGAGGTGACCCGTCAATGGGTTGGAATCGATAAACAGAGTTTCCAGGTTGCTGAGATTTCCGATGCTAGAAGGGATGGGTCCGGTCAGCTGATTAAAGGCGAATACCAGTATACTCAGATGGGCTGATAAATTCCCTATAGAATGAGGTAACACCCCCCCGAAGTTATTTTCATTGAATGCCAACAGCCGGAGCTCGGTTGAGTTGAGTGACTCGATGAATGTCAAGTCGCCTGATGTACCGCTGCCCAATTGATTAACAGATATACTCAACACCTGCAGTCGATTCAGACTTTTGAGATCAGGCACCGAGCCGCTGAAATTGTTTTGGGGTATCTGCAGCCTCTGTAACTTAGTTGCATTTCCTATTGCAGGAGGAATAGGACCACTCAAATGATTTAAACCTAAACCAAGGTCAATGAGATTAGGAAGATTGGTTCCGAAATCAGGAGGGAGACCGCCATCGAGATGGTTTCCAGCAAGATCCAAGTATGTTAGAGAGGATATGTTGAAAATCGAGGCAGGTATTGCACCAGAAATGTGGTTTGAAAACAGACCAAGCCATCCCAATTTCTGCAGTCGACCAAGAGAAGCTGGGAGGGTTCCCTGGAAATTGTTGTACGGTCCATCAAGGTACACCAGGGACGAGAAATTGCCGAAGAAATCAGGGATGTTCCCCGTGAAGTTGTTTCTAGAGATCTGGAATATTTGAAGCTGCATCAACGCAGCTAATCCACGAGGTATTTCTCCAACAAGCTTGCTCCTTTTTAGCCTGATTTCTCTCAGGTTCGTGCAGCTAGAGATGTTCTCCGGGAGCCGACCGGAAAAGGAGTTGTTGTCAAGGCGCAACGCTGTAAACCGACGCAAGTTACCGAGTTCAGCTGGGATTTCTCCGGTAAAGCTGTTGTTTTCGAGGTCTATTATTCTGAGGAAGCTGAGATTCCCGATGTGGGGTGACAACGAGCCCCCAAGTCTCGCGCTCCGAAGCTCCAACTTGATTACACGCGGATGACGACGGCCGCAAGTGATGCCCTGCCAAAGGCAAAAGTCGACGGTGTCATTCCATGAGCTGAAAATCTGGTCAGGGTCGTCCGATATCCGGCTTCTAAACTCGAGCAAGGCGGCATAGTCGGTTTCGTTGCCCTTGGATGCTGATCCTAGCACAAACAAAGTGGGGCAACGAGGAAACAGGCAAGTGAAAATCACAACAACAAGGCAGGATTCCAGTGAATCCATAAATTGATAGAGAGCGTGGTGCTGTTTCGCCGTGGAGTCTGAATGAAACTATAGGAGGGCTTGGGATTAGATAAATGTCGCAATCGAAGTAAACTATCAGGGATCCAAGTCCATGACTTGATCAAAGCGAATTGGACCCCTGCGTTTCCGCCAAAATCCAAGCCATTTGTCCAGTTAAAACTTAACTGATACACACGGACAATGACTGCACGAATGATCGGGTCCAACACGGCAAGCATAGACAAGCCATGGAAGACCACGCGATATTGACGCTGAAAATTAAACGCCGTTTTGCAGTCTTACTAGTCATCCACTAGATAGGGTTTATGATGACAACAAACCTCGTCGGGCTTTCCACGAAATGCCTTTGCGCAAACCTTAGTCGTTTTCATGTACGGGAAACCCGCAAATACGCTACAGCGGCAGATTTGCGGTCTCGGTGGATGACGGTGGTTTGGACTTTTCATTGAGCGTGTGGCAGACGCATATACTGAGCTTGGAGGATGAAACTAATAAGCTTGAATTCATAAGCAATGTTCCCGGCAAAAGTGACTGGTAGATAAGCCGGATCGAAACACATCGGAAATTTCCGGCACTACGAGCAACTGATACTCGAAGGTTCGTTATATGGTCGTCGTATAAATGAAAAAGAGAGCAGAAGACAGCGGACATACATCCTTAAGCGGAGGAAGTAGGAACGCATAAGCACATTGTACTTGAAAACAGTAACTAGTCTTGTAAAGTATGAAATGGACACTGTTTCGTAAAATTTTACGAAACATTATTTCGTAATTTATGAAACTTAAGCGGTGATCCCGAACCTAAACTTAAATATGGGGAACAGTTATCTTTTTCATTTTAACTTTTCTTTTTAATAATCAGGTAACAGTTTTATGTCTTTTCCCCTCGGTTTACCAAATCTCTTGCCACTATTATGAGCTTCTTTTTGTGTTTATATTGTACATGTATTTAGTGTGTGTATATTTTATACATTAATACTTTTTCTTCTTTCGTTAATTTTGTAATCACATCCTAATTAATTATTATTCTTTATTTACAATTATGTCGTCGTGTTGTAAAAGATGTGTATATTAAACTTTCTTAATTAAAATCAAATCACAATAAAAATATAAGGAAATGGTAGAAATTATGCATTTAATTTTAATATTTTTAATTTGCCAAGGTTAAACAACAACAATGTTTTTATGGAGCCATTTTGGATGGGTAACAGTGACACGAGCCGCTCCCTGAATCCTCCCTAAAATTTTCAAGTGAGGTCTTACACAGCCTTTCACCCGTCGCCTTCAAGGACTGGCTGGAGACGGTTGGCGAAATGCCCCGCAGACAGACCTGGTTTTTGTTAAAAAAATTAAAATTAGACTTATTTTTTTTAAATTAAAATAATTCAATTTGACCCCTTAAATTTCTTCTCGTTACCCCTTCCGCCTTCCTTTTCTTCTGGCTTCGCGGCTGGAGAGAGGGTCGAACTCCAAGGGGCGACCCTTGACATTCTCTAGAGATACATAAAAGACAACCCTACGCTATTCTTCTTCACTGTTTGTTATTGTTTTATATTCATTCTCTCCTTTGGATTGCTTCGGTCCGTTATCTTCAACGATGCCTTCTTTTTTTTTATTATTTTTGTTAACTTAGACTACTCCGACTCATCAATGGCTCAGAGGTATCAATTGAAAGATTTTCAGGAGATGTATTGTAACTTCCGTGGCTGGAGGCTCTTGAAGATTATTACTGCCGCTTGCCGGAGAATGCTCGGGTTGCTCTCTGGCAGAATCACCTATCTCACCAACTTTGCGGGAGTCTGTTCTTGATGGCGGTCCTCATCTGGAGTCGCTTGATCTACGCCAACCTGACGATGTTGACCTCGGAGGTGACGTTCCAAAACGACATGAGCTGGCTGGCAAACAATTTGAGGCATCCTTTGGATCCATTTAATGGTTACGGATCCGATGATTTGGTCGAGGACGTCTACGTGTCTACCTCAGATGACTCGATAGGTTCCTATGCTTCATCCGACTACTCTTACCAGCCTCCTCCCCTGCCTCTCCCTCACTACTGGACCCGCGGTCCGAAGCCAAACTGGCTCGATCTCCCTAACGTGGTCCTATCTGAAATTCTGCTCAAGCTCGGCGCCATCGAGATCATTGAGTCTGCTTAGAAGGTGTGCACCCAGTGGCACCATGTCTGCATGGATCCTTCTTTCTGGCGTAGCATTGACATGTGGAACAGTGGTGATCTCAAATGTGCGTGCTATGTCCTCGACAGCACGCGATATGACCTCATAAAGATGTGTCGCCATGCTATCGATCGTAGTCCTGGGGGTTGCATGGATATCAATGTAGAGTACTTTGGTGACGACAATCTCCTGAATTATGTAATAGAAAGGTATGAGAACAGCGCTACTGAGCTTGATGTTCTTCATGCGCAGGCATTTTATGTCCATTCTAAGTTTGCCAGTTTACTTGTCCACAGTGGATGTAAGCTCAGGCGCCTCCGTCTGAAGGTTTCTTGGTCTGTAACAGACGAATCAAAGGCCGAAGCAGCACAGAGAATGTTGTTTCGGGAGACATTCGACCATTACGTGGGCAATGTACAGAAGAAAGCTCTCACATCCATCTGTAAGAACTGCCCACGGCCCACAACCTTGAAATACGAAGAAAGTGGCCTCACAGAGAATCACTGGGATATCGATGAAGAGTGTCTAGCTATAGCGAAGCACATGCCCAGGTTGCGTAGCCTCGCCCTTTATAGCAACAAGCTCACGAACAACTGCCTAGGGGCTATTCTCGATGGCTGCCCACATCTCGAGTCACTCGACCTAGGAGAAGTCCTTGGAATCGACCTCACGCATGGTGACCTGGATAAGAAATGCGTGAGGATCAAGAATGTGAGGTGGCCACCGTGTGATGACTGTTTCGTGTGAGGTTCATTCCCAAGCCTGAGAATGGTAGATTTCCTTCACAACTCCCCTCTGCCTCCGCGCCCTGTCTCTGTTTTACCGGACTCCGGCAAGCTCACACGTCTCCGGGTGGTGCAATTGTCTGAATGAATATTGTACGCGCGCCCTTCGGCCTAGCACGTGCGTGACGATTCGGACGACACGAGGATCTAGGCCGGCTCCCCCCTGATGTCCTCCGGTTGACATCATGACTCGAACGTTAAGGCGCTGCGAAGGAAACTGGAGTCGATCCTCCTTCAATTCCTAATTGGACCTGCCCAGGCCCTTGCCGATCATCTCCGTACTCCTTGGAAAGGCGAAGGGCGATGAGCGAAGCATGGTCCGTAAATGAAATTTTTTGGAGGATCAGGAGCGGCTCGTGTCGCCTTCCCTCATCCATGATAGCTCCGTAAAAATGGTTATTGTTCTTTAATCTAAGTAAGCTATTACGGAGAAGCCACCGACTTATTTTTAAAACTGTTTAAGTCGAAAAAACCGTTGGTTCGTGAATTCCTATTCACTAGCTCTTACATCAAAAACAGTTCGCGAAAAAATTGTTTAACCTAAGTAAGCAATTACTGTTGTAGAGTTTCCTCGTTCGCCCAGTTGACTGTCGCTTGATCGCCTTGTTGACCCTGCCATTGGTAACCTCGTCGCTTGGTAACCGCTTCTCCCGTAAAGCCTTCGCCTGGCGTATTTCCGTGGTCACCTCCTTACTGAGCTTCCATACCTTGGGCTTATGTTCTGGACCATCGTTCCACAGATGAGGCCGAAATCTATGGCCTAGAATTTCTTTTGCTAAACAGAATCACAAGAGAAACTTTTCGCTTGCAAAGATTGTTGTGACAGCCACTGCGATTGGACTCTTTTTGTTGTACTACTGTTGCCGGCATTATATATCTTCATTAAGAGAAATAGAGCAAGAAGCCTAAAGCCACAATTCGAGTTCGTGAAAGGAGTGCCTTTTCTGCAACTCTCATACGAAGATATTCTTAGAGCAACCAAAGGACTCGACCAAAACGACTTGATCGGCGTTGGCAATTTCGGTTCCGTGTACAAAGGCGTCCTTAGAGACAGTGATCAAATTGTAGCCATGAAGGTTCTCGACCTAAACAACTTTCATGACAGAGTGTGAAGCATTAAGGAATATTAGACACCGAAATCTCGAAAAGATTTTCACAGCCTGCTCAATCATTGACTTTCAAGATAACGACTTTAAGGCTCTAGTGTATGAGTACCTGGAAAATGGAAGCTAGATGAATGGCTGCATTCCAAAGTTTCGGCTGAGGGAGTGAAACCTGGGTTAAACATCACCCCTGAGAATCGCCATCGATATTGCTTGTGCGATGGAGTATCTCCATCATGAGTGTGAAACGCCAGTTATTCATTGCTATATCAAGCCGAGCAACATTCTATTGGATGCGGAGATGACAGCACGTGTTGGTGATTTTTGCCTCTCTAGGATCTTTACTGGTACCGACGTCGTTCTGCAAGTAAGCTCGGTGGGGGTGAGAGGGACAATCAGTTACAGCCCTCCAGGTGCGTCAATTTCATGCGGATGTCCTTTTGGAATAATTTTTGTGGTGGTTGTAATATAAGGTTGTTTAAAATACGGAGATGTGTAGAGTATGGGTTGGGAAGCCAAGTATCGACGGAGGGCGACGTTAACAGTTATGGAATCCTTTTACTGGAGATGTTCACAGGGAAGAGGCCAACGGACAAGATGTTCAAGGATGCTTGGAACATTCGCTGCTATTGCGAGGCAGCACTGCCAGAAAGGGCAATAAAAGTAGCAGATCCTTGTCTATTCTCAAATGAGTCTGGAGACGGATCGAGCGCACGTGTTCCGAGAAGGGTGAAAGAATGCCTGAGGAAGCTATTTGAAGTTGGAATCAGGTGTTGCCAAGAGACGCCCGAAGACGGGATGGACATCTGCAAGGCCGCAGCAAAGCTCCGCTGCATCAAATCCTTGGCGCACTGAAGTTTCGAAGCCCGACGACTTCACAAATAATCCGAGCAGGGCAGGGTTGTGCCAGTCATAAAAGTTTTTAGTTTCTTGTTACAAATGATTTTTAAACAGGACCCAAAATCATTGTAAGAAAAAGCAACTTAACTAAATTATGACAACGACAGTAATCTTTTTTGTAAAAAGAATTGAGTCTCGCACGGAAGCGGCTAAAGTGCCGTGAAGGGCAGCTTACGTGAGGTGTACTAATTTCGACCCCGATTTAGTACAATGTACTAACTCTATTAGTACATTTTGAAATTACTAATGATGTACTAACACTGTAGTTAGTACAGTGTACTAAATGGTACTGTTCTTGTACTAATAACATTTTTGTCTTTTGGGAGTGACTCCGTTCTTGGTTCTAATATCATCTCTTAATTGGCAGGCTGCCCCCCCTTCTAGTCCTCAAATTCCGATACTCGGAGAGGCGGATATTGTTACCATTGGAGCAGAGGTTGCAGCGCAGGAAGAGATAGTCGCTTTTGAAGTCAATCCTCCTGTTGCAATGGCAACCCCGACTGCGGTAGAGGTCATAGTTCAAGAAGAGGTTGGCACTTCTGAGGCCAATCTTGGTGTCGCTGCGCAACCAGCTGCAACAACAGTTGTTCCTCTCCCCTCCTCATCATCGAATGTGCCTACTGGGGAGGGTACCTCAGGCTGCCTCAGCACTCATGACTAGCTGGTGCAGAATGTAGATCGCATCAGGAATCTTCTTCGTCTCGACAAGTTCTCTGAAGCCCAATTTAAGGAACTTGAAAGCCTGGTTGATGACGTGGAAGGTTCCCTTGCGGCCAATGCCCAGATGCTGGCCGCTTGCGAGGATTTTCGGGCACAATTATGGACTGAATGGACAGTTTACCAAGCGGATTTCCAAGCGCTTGATGATACTTCATCCAGGATTGCCCAAAGACTCAAAGCCCAGTAGGAGGAGGCAGCCGATATCAAGCTACTCGAAGAGCAGAGGGACGAATTATCTTCCCAGCTTTCACAAGTGCAGACCAAAATCAACGAACACTTGGCTCTCGAGGTGGATCTTAAGGAGCGGGCCTATACGGTTGACACCCTGCTTGCTAATTGTCCTGCTCAAGCTTCTGTTCAGCAACACCGAGACGAGCTGAAGTCTTGGTATCGCCAGCAGAACGAGCTTACTATAAAGTGGACTCGTGCCAAGGTTCTTACTTTCTTATTCGTGGAAGCTGTTAAATCATTGCCAGAGTCTGGAACCAGGAGGTTGATTCTACGAGCCTCTGCTCGTAGAAAGGTTTAACATTTTTTACTAATTATAGACGACAGGCCTTAAGGGATGACACCCTCTAAACAAACTCAGTCTACAACTGTGTAATTTTGGTTTCTTGTAACTCTTTTATTTCTATTGGTTTGCTGAAGACAATACTCTATGCGCAGGCTTGCAGGTCTACAGCTGTGTGGACGCTTTTAGGACTCTTTTCCTTGTGCGATTTGTTTTGAAATAGCTGGGAATCGCTTTTCCAAAATTCTTTTGTGGGATTCCCAGATGGTCCTCTTATATCGCTTTAAGTATTTGCCATTAACTTTTAAGGGTTGTCTACTGCCTTCGAGAGTCGACAATCTATAACTATTCGTTGAATAGGTTTTGACCACTCGATACGGCCCTTCCCAATTTGGAGACCATTTTCCTAAAATTTGGTCTTTAGACTTTAGAGGTAAAACCATTTTCCAAACCAAATTGCCAACGTGAAAGTGTTTATGAACTACTTTCTTGTTGCTATTCTTTGTTTATGTGCTTCTAGCTTGTCTACAACCTCTAACCTTTTCTTTTCCAGTTCTTCCAAGGCTATATGCATGGCTTCATCTTGTAAACAAGGTTGGGCGACACGAAGCGACCTGTACCTCATTTTTATGGGCAATATTGCATCATGGCCGTAGACTAGCGCGAATGGAGTTTCTCCAGTACTTTCCCGCTTAGTGACTCTTAGAGCCCATAATGTGTTGTTTAATACATCATGCCATTTCTTCGGATTGCATCCGATCATTTTCTGCATGTTGTTTTTAATCAATTTGTTGGACGCCTCGGCTTGTCCATTTGCTTAGGGGTAATACGGGGTAGAGTTTGACATTGAGAAACCGAACTCCTCGGCGAATTCCCTTACCTTAGCATTGTTAAAGGCCATCCCATTGTCTACCACAATATTCTGGGGAATGCCAAATCGATAAATGATATTAGTTCGCAGAAAATCAATCACCTCACTATAGTCAATTTTTCTGTAGACTTGCACTTCTACCCACTTAGTGAAGTAATTTGTTGCTACCAAGATAAATGCATCTCCTCGACTAGAATGGGGATGAATTTCTCCTATTATATCCAGAGCCCAAGTTCTGAAAGGCCAAGGTTTGATTATGGGGGTGAGATCTGCTGCCAGAGTGCGAGTCGATGGACCATGTCGCTGACAGTCTTGACATCCCCTAGCCATCTCGATGCAATTTTTCATCATTGACGGCTAATAAAATCTATGCCTACGGATAGTCCAACACATTTTGACCCCTGATTGATGTGAGCCACAAAGGCCCTCATGAGTTTCTAACATTATTGGGGTAGCTTCATCTAGGTCTATGCACTTTAAAAGAACTTCGTTCACATCCTTCTTGTAGAGGACGCCATCTAGAAGGGTGTATATCAATGCCTGGACTTTGATCCGTTGTTTAACCTTCTAATTTGGATCCAATAAGAAGTCTATGATTGGTTTCCTCCAATCTTTGTCTTGGTTCATGATGTCTATAGCCATGACGTCATCTCTTGGCTGTAAATGAGACTCAATTTCTGTTACACCCCCTGGTTTAGCCTTTCCTTTATAACCTGAGGCTAATTGTGCCAAGTTATTAGCCACTCTGTTCTCGTCGCGACTTACGAAGTGAATAGTTATGTTTTCGAACTGTGTGACTAACTGTTGAACCATCTCAAGGTAAGGTCGCAGCTTCTCCTGACACGAACATTCCTCGTTTACTTGGTTGATAACCAACTGAGAATCTCCTTTAATTCGGGCTCGCTTCGCTTTTAGCGACAGAAGCTCTTTTAATACTGTTATCAATGCTTCATATTCGGTGGCATTGTTGGTCGACATCGCCTGTAGATGAAAGGATAGTCTGATGTCTTTACCCATAGGGGACATTATATGGATTCCTATCCCCGCTCCATTTTTTGTAGACGAACCGTCGAACCACGCCTGCCAGATCTCGTCAATCCTTTCCTCTTGGTCTATCGACAGAGTAGGGTCGTGATCCACTAGGAAATCAGCCAACGCTTGTCCTTTAATCGACAGTTGAGATTTATACCTTAGGTCGAATGGGGACAAAATTAAACTCCATTTGCTGATTCGTCCGACTAACAATGGGCTTTCAAAAAAGTATTTAATTACGGGCGACTGAGATACCACATAGACTTCTCTACTCCCGATGTAATGCCTAAGTTTCGTTACGGCATAAAATACCGAGAGGCATAATTTCTCTTTTGATGTATATCTGACCTCAGTTGGGGTTAGTTGCCTTGATAAGTAATAGACAGCTCTTTCACGTCCGTTCTCGTCTGTTTGTCGTAACATCGCACCTACTGTTATTTCGGTAGCCGCCACATAAAGAATGAAAGGTTTCCCCTATTGAGGAGGTATTAAGACCAGTGGGTGCGTCAAATACTATTTTAAAGCGTTAAATGCTTCCTCATGTTCTTCGGTCCACTTGTAATCATTCTTTCCTCTCAATAAGTTAGTGAAAGCTTTTGTCTTTCCCGCGACGTTCCCAATAAACCTGCGCAAGTAATTGACTCTTCCTAAGAAAGCCTGTAACTCTTTCTTACTTCTTGGCGCTGTTAGGCTCTGAATAGCTTTTACTTTGTTTTGATCGACTTCAATGCCACGTTGATGTACCAGGAAACCTAAGAAATGCCCTGCCTTGACTCCGAATGCGCACTTGAGAGGGTTCAGCTTCAGCTGGTGTTTCCTCATCTTCATGAAGGCACTTCTTAGATGTTCAATATGTAGTTCTTCTTTTGTCGACTTGACCACTATGTCATCAATGTAGACTTCTATCGTTTTTCCTAGATAAGCATCGAATATAGCGTTCATCGCTCTCTGGTACGTAGCGCCAGCATTTTTCAACTCGAAAGGCATTACTACCCACTCGAAAATGCCCAAAGGGCATCTGAATGCAGTTTTGTGAATATCTTCTTCCGCGATGAAAATTTGATTATAACCTGAAAAACCATCCATGAAAGACATGACCTGATGGCCCGCGGTTTTATCTATAAGGTCGTCTGCGACAGGCATAGGATATTCATCTTTAGGAGTAGCGCGATTCAGATCTCTAAAGTCTATGCAGACTCTAATTTTTCCGTTTTTCTTCAAGACCGGTACGATACTAGAGATCCGCTCTGTATAACGTGACGTTATTATATATCCTGCTCGAAAAAGTTTTTTAACTTCCTCGAAAACTAATTGCGTCACCTCTCTAGACATATGTCTTGGAGCTTGTTGAATTGGCTTGAAATCTATTTTAATGGGCAAAGTATGTTCTACCAGTTTACGATCTAGCCCTGGCATTTCGGTGTAATCCCAGGCGGAGCAGTCTTTAAACTCTTCAAGTACTTCCTTGATCGATTCAAAGAATTCTTTAGTTACGGATGAACTGATAAAAAGGGTCCTAGGGGAAGGCTCACTTCCCAAATTAATACTAACTAGAGGATCGCATGGGATCATTAAAGACTCGCGCCCCTCGCTACCACTAGAATGGTAGAGACGGGCTTATTATGAGCATCGGGCACTCAAAGCCCAGCCGGGTTTATTGACAGAGATGACGTGGGCTGATCCTGAGGACGTTCTTCCTTGTAGACTTGGAGCCGCTGGAGGACATCAGCAACTGCCGCATTCTTCCCTTCACTCTGGTCCATAAGTCCTTTCTTTTAGGAGTCTGTCGGGCTCCAACTCCACGCCAGGGTTCTTCTGGCTTTCTAAGGCTCCTTCTTTACCTCCCGTGTGGCCGTTCATGCTTTCTTCAGCAGGGTTTTCCCCTGAATTGACTTCTTGCAGGACTTCTTCTATGTCCTTGTCGGTGAACTCATCTCCCCATCCCGTTAGAACGATCGGGCCGGACTCCGGCTTGGGGTGTGATGTTCCATAATCTACGATGTAATCAAATTTTCTGGAAGGCTGACCAAGGGGTCCGACCGTGGGATCACCTAGCTCGTATCGCTGATGCAGGGTAAGGTCTTTGATAGTCTTGCTCGTTTCTGCATGCAAAATACCTTTGTCACAACAAGAATACTCATCAGCTTTCACAATTTCAACTTCGGAGTCAAGCCATAACATTAGCTCCCTATGTAACGTAGATGGGATGGCGGCGGCTTTATGAAGCCAATCGCGCCCTAGTAAGGCATTGAAAGTAGGAACTATGTCTATCACGAAAAAAGCGGTTTCTTTTTCCTGTCGACCTACTCCCAGATGTGCCGAAAAGACTCCCAGGCATTCAGACTTCCTGCCATTAAAGCCACTCACGGTGATATCGTTTTTAACCAGATCATGTGGTTTATACCCAAGCATTTTAAACTTGGATAAAGGCAGCACGTTTATAGTGGCCCCGTTGTCTACTAAGACCCGGCTCACTAGGGTACCATCAAAGGTAGCATTAATATACAAGGAATGCATGTGCTGTTTCATGCTATCCGAAGGCTTTTTCAGCCAATGAAGCGGGAACCCAGATGGGTAAGGCAAAAGACGGGAATGAAGCGCCTTACCTCTCGAAGCCTCTACGTCTTTTGCTTTGGCGAAGTCTACAGGCAAGGTGACGGCATTGCAACTCACGACCACCTCTTTTCTGCCATCAGTGTCACTCGTGATTTCACTTCGAAGAGGGGTGTAATCAAAACTTAAGCCTGGCTCTTCTGAGTGATCTGTAGACTGAATGCGCTCAATCTCCGCATTTGGTTCCTTTGCGTGCATCTTAGCAGGCGAAGCAGCCTCCGACGGGGCGGGCCTAGGCCTTTTTGCGACGTGGCTTAGATGTCTATCTCTCCTTTTCCGAGCCTATGGCGGCAAACTCGCTCTGCCAACGGCTTTCTGCCAAAATTTCGAAGGGTTAACCACCCTGACCATTCTCGATTTCTTAGAATCAAGCAGGGTTTGACGTACCTCCACAAAGTCTCTAGCAACTAGGTCATATCCGAGGACCGTTCGCGTTGGTTCCTGTTGCATTTTTGAATGATGTATGGGGTCACGAGTACCTGTAGTCGTAAGGTGAGCAGGTCGGACTATGATCTCTCCATTTGCTGATAAGTCTACCAGCTTGAGGAAGTAGTCTATACAGCATGCCGTACAGACCTGTGTGATCAGGATCCTATTTCGTCCTATCAGCTTGTACTTCTGGCACAGCACCTTCTCATTCAGGAATTGGGCTATCGGCGGCGCCATCCGGATCGCCTGGGTATCTACTTTGTGCATCCGGTATCTTGGTTTGGGGCCTTTCTTCTGCGTCCTGTCGACTCGCTGCGCTCCGTCAGGTGCGTTTGCTTCTGAGGCCATAAAATGTTCTTCGCTGGTGCGACCATTGTCTACTTGCTTTGTCCTCTGCTGAGTCGACGGGTCATCAAATTTCAAGTGTCGTCTGGGACGCTCCACAACACGGGGTTGGTGCTCAGGCGCTCTGCCCCGACCATGAGGACCACCCCTTCCTCCTCGGGTCGTCGGCCTGCGCTCTAGACTTGGAGGGCTCTTGAATCCCTTTTGTGGATTGTTCGGAGCAGTTCGCGTCCCTGGGGAGCTTATTCCCATTGCCACCTCCTCAAATGGGGTTAGGTCGTACCAGGTGTAGCCCTGGTTGCCCTACAGATATTTCCTGAAAGTATTGCACCTATCGGTGGTATGCGTGTCGTCCATGTGCCAGCAGCAGAGGTTTCCAGCGATTGCTTTGGCTAGGCAGTTGATTACACCTTTGTCAGCCAGTTTACGAAACAGGGCATTTGCCACCACGGTTTCTCCATGTACCTTCGTGTCCTGTAGAGAGAAACTGGTATTAGTTTCTATAAGATTGATGTCTACATCAGAAATATCAAACATATGTATAGCGATTTCATCATCAAAAGGTTTATCATCGACCATAGTGACTTCGTCGACTTCCGGGAAGCATAATTCTTTTGCCTCTATAAGGTCTTAAATTATGTTCCTAAAGGACAAACAATCCCTGGTCGTATATGTAAACGACCCATGCCACTTACAATAATTCCTAGACTTTTCCTTATCGGTCAGAGGGGTTCTATGACCCGGCTTTAGTTTAATCCGTTTTCGCTGGTAGAGCCTGTCGAAAATTGCATCCGCTTTGTCTACATCAAAAGAGAACTTTATCTCTTCTCCTGTTTTCTGGGATGCCTTCGCCTTGGAATTCCTCCTCGCCAAAGGCTCACAGACTGTCGCCTCACCTTTTACGAATTCGGCCACGTCTACCTCAACAGTCTCTAACTGATAAGTGCGCGTAGACTGGGTCTCTTCCATCAACAACTGATGATATTTAGTCGCTCTCCTGGCGAGGTCGTAAAGATCAGTGAACCTTTCCCCTTGCAATTTCTTTTTGAAGGGAATCGACAAAGCATTTAATGCCACCATCAGTTGATCCCTCTCCGGAATTGCTGGTCTACATCGGAGTAGCGCCTTTCGTAGGCGCATCAGAAATTGCCCTGGGTGTTCTCCGGTGGCTTGTTTCAAGTGCATAACCTCAAAAATCGACAAAGGCGTTTCTAAATGGGCGAATGCTTTCATGAAACTAGACTGCATTTCTACCCATGATGCCGCTGATCCAGGGGGTAGACTAGCATACCACGTAAAAGCATCGCCTGTGAGGGAGTTTGGGAACAGCTTTAGCTTCCAAAAGTCATTAGTCGCAGCCTCTCCGATTTGATGAGTGAACCGAGCTATATGCTCCAAAGGGGTTATCTCATCTTCCCCCGAGAAACGGGTGAAGTCAGGCACTCTGTATCCTTTAGGCAGGGGAAAATCCCTATCAATGAAAGCCGGGTACGGACTCCTGAGAAACAGGGGTCGTCCTGTCTAACTATTCCGGGTACCATCTGTTCCAAGACCTGGGCTATTGTTTCCCTCAAGTTTAATGGGGGTGGATGACCAACTGGCTCACGCGCGGGGTCCTGGCCCCATCTTCCTGTAGCGCAAGGCGCTCTTTCACCGCCCCTTGGTAGCTGTTAGTCTACAGAGGCTTTAGTATAATAGATTTCTACCCGAGATGGTCCCCCCGCGATTGGGAGTTCCCCTGGTAGAATTTCATCCATTGGTGCTTTTCCAGGGCGATGAACAGGGGCAGAAGGTGCATATCTGTTTGCTTCGCCCTGGACTTCATCGTACTCATCTGTTGGATTTACTGCGTAGACAGCATTTGATCTCCAAATTGTAGGGGATCGAGAAGAGGACGGCTTGGAAGGAGACGTTCTGTCACTATTGCAGGCCTCTGTAGCGTACTGATCGTCATCGTTCCATGGATTATCCTCCTGAAACGACACGCTCCTCCTTTCCACGCGTCGCGCTTCCCCCATGAAAGGATATTCTCTGTCTACGGGGTTATTTGGCTTGGCGACGGTACTTGGCCTATTTAAGGCGCTGATTTGCTCTAGTATCTAAGCCATGTTGCTTTCTAGTCCAGAAATACGTCTGTCGACCAAATTCCTCATATCACTGAACTCTTTATGGAACTCGAGTCTAGATATGAACTCAGAGGGTGTATGCATCCCGAGATCGGTTTGACTGGCGTTTACTTGGCTGCTTAGATCCACATTCTCTGTATTTGTGTCCCCCTCTGCCAAAGTGCCATCTCCATCTAATGGAGGTGGGGGATCACGATTAGCTCCGCTTGTGGTATTTTTTGCCATCTATAAATATGTGGTATTTTCCTCGAATCCCACTGTGGTCGCCAAAGACGTGTTCGCGTAGAAAACGGATCACGTCGGAAATATTTGGCAATTGGACTCACAGGGAATTGTATGTTGTCGCCAGAAAGATGAATTTCAATGATTAAAATAAATGACTGTTACAAACTCAAAGCTTTACAAAAGTGAACGAACGCTTACAGCCATTAAAATAAACAAAAAGCAGTGGTACGGTTGATGGAGGCGTTGTAGACTCGCTGCTGACGTCGTAGACTCGGTACAGTGCGCTGTAGACTCGTGGACTTGAACGGTGGATGCTGACTGCTGAAACTTGACGTACGGAGTATGGTCGAAGGTAATGTCGGATGTGGATGCCAAGGGTACGGATGAACGCCTTGGTGATGGAAGTGCAAGCGGATGATGATTGCCGGAACTACGGTTTCTCGTCCCGACGGTGGAAGTGATGGCGGAGACTGGTTGTCAAGACTACGGTTGCTCGTCTTGACGGTGGGAGTGCTGGCGGAGTGTTGTTGTCCCGGTTACGGTTGCTTGCCGAGATGGTGGAAGTGCTGGCGGAAGGTTCTTCACCAAAGCTACGGTTGTTCACTCTGGTGCTGGAAGTGATGACCCAAAAACCCAGGCCGAGGTATCTAATAAATCCTAAGGGTGACGAGCAATACAAATCTGTGTTTGGCTTATTGATCGTGAATTTTCCTAAGGAGAATCTGTTCTCCTTTTATACTGAACCTTGCAAAGCTTGACGTACTCTGCACGCCTCACACGTTCATAGAATAATCCCTTAAATCGTGGTTCGATCTTAACTTCTCTCCAGGGATCTCGGAGTCTGTTTAAAGTATTCTTTTAATCTTCGGAGTTGTGCGTTATGAGATCGTGTGCAGGAACGTGTGTCGACACAAGCTGTAGACTTAGCTCCAGCCCACACCTTGACATGGGCCATAGATTCAGAAACGCCTTGCGGGCTGTAGACTTAACATAGGCCCAAGATATTCTATAGTGTCAATACAAAGGCAACAACTGATGGCTTGGGAATGAACACAAGTTCATGTACTCAATGACTGCGATTTGTTTGAGGTTAGTGTCTGATTTTACTTGTAAGTCTTCGCGTAACACCTTTTATGTCTTATAACGACCACTGTCGCAGTTCAAAATCGTTCGCGGACAAATATTTCCGACGTAATTGTTTTTCTAGCCAAAACTATTAGTAAAAAGACATTGACGTAATCCAATATGTCAAATATTTTAATTGTCGTAATGTAATATGTCAGGTATTTTGATTATTTAGTGGAAAAGCACTCTAACCTTGACATATGTGACGAAGACTTCTTTTGACATATGTGAAAATAAAATAATAAACAAAGGCTCTGTCTCGATAAGACAAAGATAATAAAAAAAATTATGTTTTTCGAAATAATTTTTATACCCATAAAATTTCAAATTTTTCATCGAAATTTCATAAATTTTGTGGTTTGCTTTCGACTACGATTCCCAAGTATACAATGCATTAAGACATCGGTTTCTATGTTCCATAGGTTTTTAAGAGTACAGTGTTTTGGATCCCTTGAGCTAGAAGACATAGACTTGGTATTTGTGATTTTCGTGAATCACAAGAGTCTTACGAAGACATTAAAGGATATACGGAGTCCGAGTCCGAGTCGGACAAAACATTTCCGCTTAATTTATATAAAAAAATGCAATTAAACTAAACTTGGAATCAAATTTTAGAGATTTTTGTATAATTTTGATACATTTTGCTCATCCCCTCATTGTCTATATAAACTCCAATACCCTCTTGGCATGCAAATTATCCATCCCTTGAACAAATTATTCAAAAAACCATCTCGAGGGAGAAAGAAAAATAACAGGCCAAGAGCAGCAATGAAATCCCATGTCGTCTGTGTACCAGTCCCAGCTCAAAGCCACATTGGAGGGATGCTAAAGCTAGCCAAGATGCTCCACCACAGGGGCTTCTTCATCACCTTCATCAACACCGAGTTCAACCACCGCCGCCTCCTCCGTTCCGGAGGCCTAACCTCCCTCGAGGGCCTCCCCGACTGGCGGTTCCTCTCGATACCTGATGGCATCCCTCTTTCAGATGCGGATGCCACTCAGGATATTTCTGCCCTGTGTAACTCCTGTAGGAATTACATTGTCAACCCCTTGTGTGACCTCATTAGGAAGCTTAATGAGGAAGTTCGCCGGAAAAACGGCTCGGATGTCCCTCCGATATCTCATATCGTGGCGGATGGCTTCATGGACTTTGCCGCGGCTCCTGCTGCCGAGAAGTTCGGGCTTCCGCTTGTGCATCTGTTCACGATATCGGCTTGCGCTACCATGGCCTTGAAGCATTATCGCTTGTTCATGGAAAAATGCCTTACGCCGTCGAAAGGTGATCTTTGTGAGGATAAGTCCCCGGGCACGAGTTTGCATTGAGATCTTATTAGTTTTCCGGTTGATTGATTTATGCAGGGAAATCGGATCCGGTAAAGATCGACAGGTTGAATGGCGTGATTGATTGGATCCCGGGAATGAACAACATGAGGCAATGCGACATGCCGTACTTTTTCGGAGCCACAGACAATAGCGATACCGTCCTGAGTTTCACCGTGGATGCGGTGGAGAGGAGTGGAAAGGCCGACGCGACCATTATTAACACTTTCGAGGAGCTGGAGCCAGTCGTCCTCGAGGCACTTTCGTCCCTGATCCCAAACATTTACCCAATCGGCCCTTTCCATCTGCTTCTCGATAAGACACCCCAGGACAAGTCTGTCTCGAAGCTTGCCCATGGTAACCTCTGGGAGGAGCATGTTGAATGCCTCAATTGGCTAGACATGAAGGACCCTGGTTCTGTGCTCTACGTGAACTTCGGGAGTGTAGTGTTCCTGACGCACGAGCAACTGACCGAGTTCGCCATAGGGCTCGCCCACAGCCAGCGTCCATTCCTGTGGGTCCTAAGGCCGGACCTCGTGAACGGCGAGGCCGCAATCCTCCCTCTGGGGTTCGTCGACGAGACCAAGGAGAGAGGATTCCTGTCGGGTTGGTGCCCCCAGGAGAAGGTCCTGAAGCACACATCGGTCGGGGGATTCCTGACACACTGCGGATGGAACTCGGTGCTAGAAAGCCTGAGTGCAGGGGTCCCAATGATATGCTGGCCGAACTTCGGGGACCAGCAGACGAACGCGAGGTACGTCTGTGCCGAGTGGATGGCAGGGTTGGAAGTTGGTGTGGGCGACGTGAGAAGCGACAACGTCGAGAGGGTCGTGAGGGAATTGTTCGGAGGCGAGAAGGGGAAGGAACTACAGAGGAGCGCGGCTGAGTGGAAGAGACTTGCCGAGAAGGCGACGACGAACCCGACCGGGTCCGCGGTCAAGAATTTGGACAAGCTGGTTAAGGATATTCTGTCGACAAGAACGTGAACTTAAGATTTGTTAGAAGGCGGTATTTACCTTTCTAGTTATGGCAGTGATGTTTGTCTTACTAGAATCAAATCTATTGTTTGCCAAATACAATTATGGGAAATGATCATACAATAAAGTAGAAAGATTGGAGTTAGGATTTGAGGCTTGAATATTCCAATTAGCAACACACTTTGTTTCTTTCACACGATTAACTCATTCAAAATTTATTTTTTATATTCAGATTTTCTAACATTTTCGATGGAAGATAATTTGGGATTATCTAGTTAATTCAAAATAATTTTTAATTTTTAATTTTATCCTAGTGATTTTTTTATATAAAATCACGTGACTCCTTGTTTGAGAATCAAGTCTTTGGGGTGTTGCCAAAAGGGTTTATTTATATATATATATATATATATATATTGGCAAACCTCCTCACTGTCTCAGCACCTCTACATTCTTTATCACTGAGCGGTCATTCAGAAGTCTTAGCTAGTGATTCGGGTTGTTTCCCTCTCGACGATGAAGCTTATCCCCCATCGTCTCCCTGGCCGACCTTGACCCCTAGTATTTTGGGGTCCCATCTAGTGTTCAGAGTTTGCCTCGATTTGGTACCACTCTCGCGGTCCGCACAGAAACAGTGCTTTACCCCTATATGTCCATTCAACTGCTGCGCCTCAACGCATTTCGAGGAGAACCAGCTAACTTTGGGTTCGAGTGGCATTTCACCCCTAACCACTGCTCATTCACGGATTCTTCAACTTATATATATATATATATATATATATATTCAAAGTTATTTATCTAATATGACCTAAAGTTCATTATAAAAAGTTATAAACGCATCATTTCCCTTACAGTTTTCATAGGATAAGAACAAATATTGAAGTAGTAAGCCAATTGGTCCAAACATCAAATCTCCATAGTTATGAAAGATAACGTCCTGATGATGCTAAGCACATTGACGAAAAGATGGTGCCTGGAGAAGGCTGCAAATGTCTGAAAGGAAATGGTAGTATGCCATATCTGAAACAATTGTCGTGTACATTATATCTGCTATTTGTTTCTCCTTAGACATGTTTGTTTGACTTCAAAAGAATTTTAAGAGATTTTCTTTGTTTGAATTTCATTATAAAACATATAACATTCAATAAGGAAATGGTGCCTATAAGATGGAATTCCGAAATTGTTTGATGGCTTTCTTTTTACTACTACATAATGATAACATTGCTCTGTAGAGCTAAACTCTCTTCCGGTATATCCAAAGATTGATTTGTTTCATTACTAGTTTATAATGGTTCGGCCTTAATCAACCTATGTCCACTTTCCACCAATGAGGTGATTCTACTATATAATATAATGGGCGCAAAATGGCTTGCACTAGGCTTTTAGTTTCTCACAAAGTGAGCTTTAGAATCCTTGAATAAATCAGAGATCCCTTCGAGGCAACGATCAGCTCCTCACTTAATGGACTCCTCGTTTTCAGCAAATGGATGCTCACGCCCAGCAGTTGGTAGCTTAACGTTGTAATATAAATCCTCACAAAGTAATTCGTTACAGTGACAGAACGACTTCTCAGTGGGCAGCCCATTTCTAATTCATAGTAGAGGAATGATTCATCACTTAATAACACAACAAAGGATTTTCACACATCTCTTGTCTCCTTTTGATGAGAACCTATCTATAAACACAAGAGAGACAACCATAAAGATAGTCACTTAGAACAGAAAAGAAAAAAAAGGTTGGTTCCTCACGTGGCTGAACCTAACTTCTCACACAGCAAAGTCGGTGTATCCGTCCAACACACAGTTCGGACGTGCACGGTTATCACGACCGTGACTCGCTGCACTGTACCCCTAGTGCCTAGGGTAGAATTTTCAACTCCGGCGGCTCCCACGCGACCTGCTCTATTATCCCTCTGTATCAGGAGGTCGAGACTTCTGCACAGCATTCCTATTCTAAGAGGATCTCTTTCCACTCCTACAGCGTTCCCAACTCCTGCAGGCACGAGACTTATGGCACGCACCTGCAAGTGCTTGTCTAACTGCTCAAACTCTATAGCCCCGAGACTTCCCTGCGAAATAACACGACAAGAACAGCTTCTTGCCGATGGGTCAGCAACTGGTTATTCCAATCAGAACAGGTATTCACTTAACTTCCCTTAGACGATTCGCCAGCCGCTCGTTGAATGCACTGAGGACACACAGTCGCTCTCACGACGATCAAGGTAGCACAACCCTTGACACTCCCGCACGCAGTTGAGAAAGGTAAGAACTCCGTTCTCCGCGGATTACACAGCTCACACAGATCCTCAAAGCTTCACACAAATCACATAGGCTTTGGATAACCACACAGACCACTTAGACGCACAAAGACATTTTGATCTGAGAGCCTTATCTGATTTTTATGGGAACTCATCTGGGAGGTGACCAGGTTCGTTAGGACGATTCCCTTGATTTTTTTCCAAAATTACAGATAGTTCTAAGCAAGCTCAACGGTCGTTGCGCCCTAGAAGGAAAGTCTCAAATGGTAACTTCCCTTGATTAATTTATCTCATCCAAATGAGATTAATTATTTCCATGTTTTATGAATTAACTGACCTAATAATAACTTTATCGGATCAATTATTAAAATCAAATCATAATCAAGACTATTGATTTTACAATTTGTCTCTTTACCGTTTAACGTTGTTGTAGATGATCAGAGATTTCCATAATAAAATATTTTATTTCCATATCTTAACTTGGAAAGCTAATATTATAATTTTGAGTTACCTAACCACATGATTTGGAATTTTCAAACCAAGTTCAATGTATTAAGACATCTCTAGATATATTCTGAATTAATTCAAAATATAACATAAATATGAAATATTTATTCCATATACTCAACGGGTAAGCATATCATTACAGTAGCAACTTACCGTAAAGTGACCATCCTACTCACTCTAGCTACTCAAGCATATCACTAACGATAAGCTTTCATCTTATGAATGTAAGTAATCAAAAGGATTTTGATTAACTTCCAAAATTAGAGATTTTATTATCATAATTATGGTAAAATATATTCTAAAATAAATTAGAATATTTAGAACATTCAGATAATGATTGAAGCATCGAATTAGTCTGGACAATTCAAAATACAAATGAATTTTAATAGTTTTATTCTGGAAAATTAATTATTTACATATTTATAAAAGGACATACGCATTATTACAGCTACACCTTATTGTAACGCAGCATCACATTCCTCGAGCTCATTATCAAAGACATGTGAAGTGTTACAGCAACATATTGCTCTGATTTTATAGCATAGCTGCTCAAACTCATCATCAAAACCAAGGTTAACATGGTATAAAGTCGAAAAAAACAGGGAGGGTTCAGGGATTCTTACTTACTAACTTCAACATTATCACATGTGAAAAGTTGACGTTGCTCTCATAAACTGATGTGATTTGGACCTGGTTTGAAAAGAGCTTTTTTTTACGGGCGTCAGGCTCGATTCGTGTATTGGACCCGAACTCATGTGAAATGTCATAGGCAAAATCACAAACCCGAACTCATGTGAAATGTCATAGGCAAAATCACAAACAAGTATCGAGATCAAAGTAGACAGGCAAGGGTGGTGACCGTGGGTCTATGCACATGGACCTACAGCCCATTACAAGCGGATTTGATTTTGGAGAGACCCGCACCTCCCGACAGTTAGGTTTGTCGGTTGGGACTGCTTTTGAAATCTTTATTCGTCGCGGTTTTTACAACGCAGAGAAAAACTCACGCAACTTTGAGACTTCTTTTTGCACTTGTTGGAACTACAAATTCGCACGAGCAGTGTTCATGCAAAAGAAATAAGGAAGTGGAAATGTGGTCAAAAGAAGCACTGCAGGTAACAAACACTATGACAATGAGAAAACAGTACTAGTGGCCAGAATCAGAGCAAAAGGATGACCAAATAAGGGGAGGTGCGGATAGTTGGCTAGTGTCGTGAACCAGCAGTGTAAATGATCAAACTTGGACAGATTTAGAAACTAAACACGAATATGTCAATGATGAAAAAAATTAAGCACGGAATCAACAGCTGCAGTGATGTAACAGCATCGAAGTAGTGGCAGTAAAGCAGCAGCATCAAAATTGTATAACCTGCCGAGAAATGGCATGAGCGATTGTCAGTGCTATGGTGACATGTGAATAATGCACTGAAACAACAAACAAGTTGAGTAACGCCAATAGTAAAGTTGAAAAGCAACAGACTAGCCAGCGACAGATCTCTAAGAGCAAACTGCAAACCAGGCCCTAAACCAGCAAGCAAGAATCAAGTTTGTAGTAAAGATGAAGATTAGAAGTCCATTTAGTGAAGATGTGAAGTGAATCGTCACTGCAGCAGCAAAGCCAATCATGTTAGTTCGAGCATCACAAGAATCGCAAAGACTGTGATTGCACTTTTCCAGATCAGTGAAGGATCAGGTGCAAACCATCATTGAAGATAATCAGATGAAAAGCAATTCAATCAGGAACAAACAAGCAGTGAATTTAGGAAATTGCAGGAAGCATGCGCGAATCCACTGCGCAGTGAACAGTAAGATCACACCAAATTAGGCAAGAATGAATATCGAAAAAGGACGTCAAGGAACAAACAATCCTTCTTGTAAACTAGCAGCAAATGCAAAGGATCCGCGAATCGACCTGTGTTAAACCTATGGCTTGTAGCTGTTCTATTATTCCATGCGTCCTAAAACCTGCAGGACTTGAGACGGATCATTAGTACCAAAAACAGGTCTTTGGCCCAAACTTCAACCAGATTGTAGCTGATTCTTAAGTTGCTAAGGTCAGGCAATGACAAGTAAAGGCAACCCTTCTCGATTTTGGGAGGATGAGCCCGACGGCACTCCATTTTACTGCGGCCGGCTTTGATGGTGACGGAGGGGCTGGTTCCAGGCGGTGTCCGTGAGGTATGAACCTTACCTTGATTAGAGGAACTGTTGCAGATGCCAACTGAGATGCCGCTCCAGTTGCCGATCAAGAAGCTGGCTTCAGCTGGAAAAGCGCCGCTGGAATCTGCGGCTTGGGGAAGGAGAGAATCGGAGGAGGTGGAGGTGATCGGTTGGAGGAGGAGAGGACGTCGGTTTGGGGAGGGGGAGTTTGTTTCGCCACACTAAAAAAAAAAAATGCCCAAAAAAAATGAGTCACTCCCAAATAAAAAAAAGGCCAAATTATCCAATTTATCCTAAACTATTCAGGTTTTTTCCGATTTATCCTATCGTTTGAATAATATCACCATATATCATAAACTTCCACCGTTAATCCATATTTATCCTCCGTCAGTCGACCGACTAACGGACCTTGACGTGGCGAGTACGTGGCGGTAACGTCGTTAGTCGCAACGTGAACGGAAATGTAATTGTCATAATCGTCCTCAACGTTGTTTTTTTCGTTTCAATTAGGTCCAAAATTCAATAAATCCTAAATAAAATTCAATACCTCCTCCTTCCCTATCCGGACCTCCATTTTCTCATCCTCTTCCCTCACCCCAACCTCATCTGCCCCACCCCTGCCGCTTCCACCATATCCGTCAGCCATATCAATTTCCCCGGACTCATCCCGCAAGTCATCCCCGACTTGTCCACCACCCCCCTGACCCATCCCGCAAGTCATCCCCGACTTGTCCACCACCCCCCTGACTCATCCCGCAAGTCATCCCCGACTTGTCCACCACCCCCCTGACACATCCCGCAAACCCCCCACCCATCCACCCCCCTGGGCAAAGAGGCGGAGGTGGGGCTGGGCAAAGAGGAAGACGTGGGTCTGGGCAAAGAGGAGGAGGTCGGGCTGGGCGAAGGGGAAGAGGTCGAGCGTGGGCGAACGTGGGCAAAAGAGTTGAGGTCGGGCGTGATGAGATCGTAGATGGTTGGAGGAAGCGGATGTCGGGGTTTGAGGGAAGGGGAACAGGTCGACTGTGTGCGAGCGTGGGCGAAGGGGAAGAGGTCGAGCGTGGGCGAAGAGGATGAAATCGTAGATGGTTGGAGGAAGCGGAGGTCGTGGTTTGGGGGAAGGGGGGAGGTCGGAGACGGTGTGACGGAACAGCTGGGAGAAGGAGGAGTTCGGGGGTTGGGAGGAATACAACGTCGGGAGGGGGAGAACACGTTGATTTGGGAATTAGAGTTTTATGAATTATTGAATTTTGGACCTAATTGAAACGAAAAAACAACATTGAGGACGATTATGACAATTACATTTCCGTTCGCGTTGCGACTAACGACGTTACCACCACGTCCTCGCCACGTACTCGCCACGTCAAGGTCCGTTAGTCGGTCGACTGACGGAGGATAAATATGGATTAACGGTGGAAGTTTAGGATATATGGTGATATTATTCAAACGATAGGATAAATCGGAAAAAACCTGAATAGTTTAGGATAAATCGGATAATTTGGCCTAAAAAAAAAATCTTCCACCTTTTATAGTCTTCCACCTCCCTTAATTTGTCAGCAAGTTGCGAGAAATAAGATGGAAATTCAAGTGAAATTAAAATGAAGGGTAAATTTCAACAAACTTTTGGAGTGAAAATGTTTTATGTGATTATCATGAGTTTTGTACGAAAATACTGATAGTTTTAAAAATAAATTGTGAAATACGGTTTATGTTTCGTAAAATTCAATACATCTTCTAAGTTAAGGAAATCTTTAACTAAGTGAGGAGGTTTTCAAAACTCGCCCCTTATATTATTTTAGAAAACCCGCCCCTTATATTATTTTAGGGCAATGGCGGTTTTTGAAAACCCACCACTTTTTCATTTGAAAACCTACCGGTAGATCCCCCAATTAGCTATTAACCCAAAACACTCAACATTAATCAATTTTTAATCACATGCGATTAGACTAAGATCAACCTTAAGACGGCGTTCTTTAAATTTTAAAGATCATCAAGCATGCTTACGTTTCATAAAAATCGTTGAACATGTTTAGCGATATTTGGTTAATGCTTATCATCCCTAAACATAATTAGATAATTGATTTAGAATTAAAATTAGTTACCTGAAACTAATAACATTAATTTTGATCTTTTAAACTTTTCATGAGTTTTAAGCACACATACCCGTTTCTGCTAGTTTAATTTTGATTTTGGACGAAATTAAAAACTCATTTAAAATCCAAGGACTAAATCGTGATTTTCCAAATTTTTATTCAAGTACCGACCAAATTAAGAAACGTAGCTAAAATCTAGGACTCGATCGGTCAATATCGAATTCATCTAAACATTTGAAGAGAATTGGGGACCATTACCCTCCAACGATCCGTACAACAACGCTCCCTCACCTGCAGGGGATAACGACGCCAAAGGACGATCCCTCCGCTAACGATTTCTCTTTCCTTAATTCTCTTTTCCAAAAGAAAAAAAAAAAAAAAAAAAAAACAGAGAGAGAAAGGTCCGGAGGAGGAAGAATGAGAGAAGAGGGGAGGAGGGAGGATGAGTGGGGGTGGGGAAACAAATTCCCAACCAACGGCCATCTTTTGAGGGGGGAGGGACAAATAAAATCCCCATTCCCCAAGGGGGGTGGAGCTGAAGAATCGCCTCTCCCTCTCCTTCATCCAGGGGGACACGAGAGCCAAAGCCTAGGAGCTCCCATCCATCTCCGGAGAATCTTCTCCTCCGAGAGATTCAAGCCCTTCTCCATTTTCCTTTTGTCCAGCAGAGGTCAACTCCTCTACCTTGGCTACCGACAAATGCAGCGTTAGCTCCATCAACAGCAGCATACAAGTGGTCGTTCCCTAATCACGTCGACTCGTTGGAAACGGTCCCCTCTCCGGGATGTTCAAGGCTTCAAATCAACAAAATCTTCACACCAGCAGCCCGAGCAGACGTTCCCGGATTCAACTCGCCTCGGCTACGACAATAGCGACCATCTCCGATGTTTACTTCAGCGGCCCTGAACTTCCGGCCGTCCCGTACCAACTCCTTTGACGTTCCAGACAGCAGCAGCGTCCTAGTCCTCCACTGGCAGCAGCAACGCCCGCTAGCTCGGCTAATAAACAAAATCGAAGGCGACGACAATCGCCTTCTCCTCAGCCGCAAAGCAAAGCACGAACCAGCCAGCCTTTCCTTACCAAAGACAGAGCCAAAGCCTCTTCCTAGAGCAAACTCTCTCTCGACCAGCCGAGAACGAACTCTCCCGGAGTGTGCTGTGGAGCTCCACGGATCATCCATGTCATTCCTCTACCCATCTGCCTCTGACATAGGAGGGTCGAATATGGCGTGTTCTCCCCGGCCGCACCAGCACACCAACAGCAATGATGAGACGAGCATCAACAAAGTTGTCCGTGTCTTCCTAAGCCCAACTGCAAAGGAACCCTTCTGAAATCCTATTCTCAGCACCAACACCCCAAAGCACTAGCCGCTAATCTCGACGAGCAATCCTCAAGCACAGTGGCTGGTGGCTCTATAGGCAAGCGTTCCTCCGACGTAACACCACCCAACATTCCCCCAAAGAGCCCAAGGCAGCTCTCAGCTCCAGTACGTGCAGTTCGGGCAACCAGCTGCAGCAACAACAGCCTCCGTACCTTGAGAAAAAGTCAAAGCCTCTTCGAATCCTCCTCGGGCCACCCCGAGGCGAGGTACCCTCGGTGAGACTTCCTCTCACCTGTGAAACTAATTAAACGAACACTCATGATATTCATTACACTAACCGCATTCTGTCTACTCGTGTTTTGGTGTTAATTTGCATGAACACACCGTTATTCATGAGTTTGGAATAGTCGAAGACCGGAAACCGTGAAGCGCGACGTCGCAGTTCACTTCTGGGGAGCGCTGCTCTTCTGTCCAGAGACGGAATCGACCTTAGTCAGACATGGAACCCCTCTAGCCATTTATTTGGGGTATTCTCGAAAGATCACAAGTCGACTCGATTTCCCATCCTCAAATGGAATTCACTATCAAGGAACGTTATCTTCCGACATCAACGAGCTACACAACGTCCCATTATCTTTCGACGTCACGGAGGATCGACATGAACGGGCTCACAACGCCCGTAGGTATTGCTCTTACTCAATTAAGTTCTAATTATTCACTTTAATTTAAATTAGGACTTTCTGACCACTTTCTTGTTTGGTTTGCATGAACATCGATCGAGTGGTGCGAGAATCTGACAAGGCGGATGACAAAGGCCGAATATTACTCGAAGGCGCGTGTATCAAACCGCATGTGTAAAAACCGCGACATCAAGACGATAAAACGGCCCCAACCTTCATCAAAGGTACAAAGGGGAGGTGCGGGCCTCCCCGAATCATTTCTTTTAAACCCACCTGTAACGGGCTGCGGGTCCACGTGCATAGACCCGTAGTCACCGCCCTTCCCCATCAACTTTCATCTCAATAATTGCTTGTGATTGTGCGCATGATTTAGGCTTTATGATTTATGTCTTATGCTGGGTTTCAATCAAACAAACCTAAATTCTGGTCCAACACCCATAAAACGTCGATACGAGTCCGGCCTAACTCTCGGATCGGATCCAACACCTGTTAATCAAAAGCAAACCTTTTTGGACATTCGCCACCTTTTTCGCATACTTAGGATGTAAGAGTTAGTAAATAGGAATCCCTGAACCCACTCTGTTTTTTCCGACTTAAATCAGACTTGTAAAAATTAAGTCGGTGGCGACTTTGTATAGTTTACATAGGTTAAACAGATACACTGTTTTTACGGAGTCATTTTAGATGGGTAATGGTGACACCAGCCGCTCCCTAAGTCTTCTCCAAAATTCTCAAATGAGGCCTTACGCAGCCTTTCGCCCGTTGCCTTCAGGAAACTGAAGACGATTGGCGAAGTGTCCCGCAAGCCCATTCGGGAACCAAGAAAGGGCCCAACCCAATTCCCTTCCGTAGCATCCGACGCTCGAGTCGTGACGTTGACCTGACTGAGCCTTGGGGGAGCGGGGCCCAGATCCTCGGGTCGTCCGAACCGCCACGCGCGTACTAGGCCGGAGGGCGCACGTACACCGCCCTCCGTCAGATACCAGACCCCTTCTTTGGCGAAATTTTTCACTAAGTGTTGGAGGGGCGGGTTCTCAAAACCCGCCCTTGGAAGACGCGTTTTGAGAACCCGCCTCTGCATGAAGGCGGGTTGTCAAAACGCGCCTTCATACGCATCATGGAAAGTTGCATAGGGGCGGGTTACCCGCCCCTCCCTATTTAGTTGGAGGACCGGTTTTAACGCGCCTATTCGACTGTAAAAACGTATTTTACGAAACACGGACCGTGAATAATTTGATAAAATGTATGCACGTGGGTTTGGGCTTCAAATTAAAATGTATGGACTTCGTTCAAATGATAAAAACCACTAGAATATGAAAAATGTTTAACAATGCAAACAAAAATGTAATTAAGAAATTAGGTTCATCTAATTAATTCTTAATTTGAAATAAAATCCCTGCCTACTAAAACTTTGATTTGTAATTAATTTTGAATCCTAGTTTCTTTTATTTGTAGTGTAATTATAGAGTGAAATTTTGAATTCAACCCCCGTTTTGTGTGGAAAGTTGAATTAAGATGTCTTCCGAATCCGAAAATTATTGGCTTTGCTTCTGTTCGACTTAAGATTCGAAAAATTCGATTTTGGGTAATAGGGTTCCAGAAATGTGTGTGATAATAAGAATATCCATTATTGAATGAACATGAATCTTTTAAGAAGACACCACGTATGAATTTCTTGCAATCGCTGTGGTCATTTGTTGTACGAGACATCATCAAAAAGTGAACTTTAGTTCAAAAGTTGTCTTTATTGGTCTGGTTGTTCCTTAACCCATAGTCATTGGCTCATTATATCCACTAACATCAGATATATCTTCTTGTTATCGATTATCTGATGGTTCTGGAGTTTGTTGCCGATCCTTATATTATAAGGTAGCTGATTTACTTGTTGATTTTAAAACTACACCAAAATAATAATAATATCAATAACATAAAATAATTCTGTAAACGAAACGTATTGATAATTTTTATTCTTTTATTGGACGTTATCGATCGAACTTAAAATGAATTAGTTAAAAATCAATACTGTTCTAATAATAATATAAATATATTAATGAATGATTGATTGATTGAATACTTAGTTATTTTGAATCAAAAATGTAAAAAGACTGGACAAATTTCTCGATTTATTTTAATTAGTCTCATTATATCTCATTATTCATAACAAATTTTATTATACATTAGTTTTGCAATATATGTTGTCGTATGCCGTTTAAATCGGACAAAGCGGGGAAAGTTGAAACACTTTACTAATTCTGTTTGTAACTATTGGCATGCCCAAGAAAGATGGGCTCTGAAAAGCTAGCCAAGCCTATGCAAAGTGTGAAACGTCAGTCGAGCGTAACACAATGGGCGAGCGACCAAGTAACAGTGGCCAATTAACAGGCGACCACAAGTTAACGAGCGAGCAGAGACATAATGGGAGCACTATGATGTCGAGAGCAGAAGGATCAAGTGAATATCTTGGGAAAGAACACCCCAAGTCCTCTTGCAGTCTAGCGACCTCGAGACTCAGAGCCGATGGAGCCAATGGACACCCAAGTGTTCTCACTAGCCTGTGAGCTCAACCCACGGCCCTACGCACACCCCTCAACGATTACTGTACAGCCTCACGACCTAAGACACGAACACCAGCGGTTATTGCAGAGGACCAGTATATATGCAATTCTCATGATAACTTGACGAGGGACGATAATCAAACACAGAGTCTTGAAGACTTAAAATTTTGTATTCGGCTTCTCACTTTCTCTCTCTCGCCTTCACCTATTACCTTATAAAGCTATTTTCTTTTTTTTTTTATATCAGCAGTATTCGTGTCGGACTTATTTTTTACGAGCCCTCTCACGAGGACCGGAGGTTCTTTGACAAGCCTGCGAGCTTCGGGCCCAGCCTCACTACATCCCCTCTGAACCCGACTTGAGGTCTGCTCCCCTGTCGATCCAATTTCAGTCGAGGCCCAAAGACCGTGGGCGCTTCGTGAGCTTTATTAGCCGTTTCCCATAAACCAATCATAAATCCAAATAGAATGTACATGATGGGGTTCAAACCAGAAATCATGTCAAAATTCAAAACACTCATCACCCATCTTACGCCATTTGAATGTCTTCGAAAGGATCAATCTCGTTCATTGTACTCAAGTGTCCGGCTTTATCCTGTTCATGTATTTAATCGACAGTGATTTGTTTGAGGTTGGTGTGATTGATGGTCACGGTAATAATCCCAAAATCGATCTCGTATAGTTCGTGACATGATATTTTGTACCTGCTTATCTTTTCGAGCGAATAGTAACAATGAAAAGACGTTGACTTAATCCAATTTTCAAGTATTTTGATTATTCCGTGGTGGCCGCCGGAATGTAGTTGGTCTTATTGTTATGATCTCTTTTTGCTTGGACTTTTTGGTAAAACGTGTTTTGTTCGGTAAAACTCCCCATGTCATAAAAGAATTATTTTTTTATTGATCACCAAATAGAAATTAATAAAAAAAAATGATTGAATGGAGGAATAATCAAGGGCGTATCATATATGAAGTCAAGTTCACCTACATAGACGTGAAATTAGAGTTTTAATTAGAATGTTGAGACTGGTTCAACATTGGAGTTCCATTCGTTTCTAATGTTATGTTATTGCAAGAATTCTATTAAACATTTTCTACCCGCAGTTGGATTTAGAACTTTTCAAGTCGTCGTCGGAGGGTGAACAAACTTTTTCGATAAATTTATAGTTTGTAGTAATATCTGTATGAAAAATTTATTTAATTTTTTGAAATTTTTAGACTGATTAAAACAAGCATAAAATGTTTAAATAGCATTGATGATTCATTTGTGGGATTTTATGTTCAAATCACTGCACTCTCGAGAATTTCTCAGGACTTAGTTTTGATGCGCTTGACTTACGCGATCATCGTTGATTCCAAAATCTTATGACGGCCTAAAAGAATATACTGGATTTGGGTGGAACATAATCTTTGAACCGTTCCTGTTAAGAAGTGCAATTAAACTAAACTTGGAATCAAATTGTAGAAAGTTTTGCATAATTTTGACACATATTGCACATTGTCTATATAAACTCCAATACCCTCTTCGCATACAAATTATCCATCCCTTG
The DNA here is from genome assembly GCA_023653495.1 of Melastoma candidum. NCBI lineage: Eukaryota > Viridiplantae > Streptophyta > Magnoliopsida > Myrtales > Melastomataceae > Melastoma > Melastoma candidum. The sequence goes on from CM042890.1 coordinate 24,653,045, forward strand.
AACAAATTACTCAAAAACCATCTCGAGGGAGAAAGAAAAATAACAGGCCAAGAGCAGCCATGAAATCCCATGTTGTCTGTGTACCACTCCCAGCTCAAAGCCACATTGGAGGGATGCTAAAGCTAGCCAAGATCCTCCACCACAGGGGCTTCTTCATCACCTTCATCAACACCGAGTTCAACCACCGCCGCCTCCTCCGTTCCGGAGGCCTAACCTCCCTCGAGGGCCTCCCCGACTGGCAGTTCTTCTCGATACCTGATGGCATCCCTCTTTCAGATTCGGAGGCCACTCAGGATATTTCCGCCTTGTTTAACTCCTGTAGGAATTACATAGTCAACCCCTTGTGTGACCTCATCGGGAAGCTTAATGAGGAAGTTCGCCGGAAAAACGGCTCGGATGTCCCTCCGATATCTCATATCGTGGCGGATGTCTTCATGGACTTTGCCGCGGCTCCTGCTGCCGAGAAGTTCGGGCTTCCGCTTGTGCATCTGTTCACGATATCGGCTTGCTCGACCATGGCCTTGAAGCATTATCGCTTGTTCATGGAAAAATGCCTTACGCCGTCGAAAGGTGATCTTTGTGAGTATAAGTCCCCGGGCACGAGTTTGCATTGAGATCTTATTAGTTTTCCGGATGATTGATTTATGCAGGGAAATCAGATCCGGTAAAGATCGACAGGTTGAATGGTGTGATTGATTGGATCCCGGGAATGAACAACTTGAGGCCATGCGACATGCCGTACTTATTCGGAGCCACGGACAATAGCGATACCTTACTGAGTTTCATCGTAGATGCGGTGGAGAGGAGTGGAAAAGCCGATGCGACCATTATTAACACTTTCGAGGAGCTGGAGCCCGTCGTCCTCGAGGCACTTGCATCCCTGATCCCAAACATTTACCCGATTGGCCCTTTCCATCTGCTTCTCGAGAAGACACCCCAAGATGAGTCCGTCTCAAAGCTTGCCCTTGGTAACCTCTGGGAGGAGCACGTCGAATGCCTCGAGTGGCTAGACACGAAGGACCCGGGGTCTGTGCTGTACGTGAACTTCGGGAGTATAGTGTTGCTGAACCATGAGCAACTGACCGAGTTTGCCATCGGGCTCGCCCACAGCCAGCGTCCGTTCCTGTGGGTCCTAAGGCCGGACCTCAGGAACGGTAATACCGCAATCCTCCCACCGGGGTTCGTCGATGAGACGAAGGAGAGAGGATTCCTGTCGGGTTGGTGCCCACAGGAGAAGGTCCTGAAGCACAGGTCGGTCGGGGGATTCCTGACGCACTGCGGATGGAACTCGGTGCTCGAAAGCCTGAGTGCAGGGGTCCCGATGATATGCTGGCCGAACTTTGTGGACCAGCAGACGAACGCGAGGTACGTCTGTGCCGAGTGGACGGCTGGGCTGGAAGTTGGCGTGGGCGACGTGAGGAGGGACAACGTCGAGAGGGTCGTGTGGGAGTTGTTTGGAGGCGAGAAGGGGAAGGAACTGCAGAGAAGCGCAGCAGAGTTGAAGAGACTTGTAGAGGAGGCGACGACCAACCCGACCGGGTCCGCGGTCAAGAATTTGGACAAGCTGGTTAAGGACGTTCTGTCGACAAGAACGCGAACTTAAGATTCGTTAGAAGGAGGCATTTATCTTTCTAGTTATGGCAGTGATGTTTGTCTTACTAGAAACAAATATTATATTGCTTGTCAAATAAAATTATGGGAAATTATCTACAATAAACCCAAGGAATGTTACTCCGTATTGTTGCTAAAAAATAGAAAACTTTGCTAATAACATATGAAGTTTCATTTATTTATCGTCCATAAATCACCACTTTAGCGAGTTTTCATGCTTCAAATTTCTTAATTTTATCATTATCGTCTATAAGTTGCTACTTAAAGTAGCGAATTCCTAGAAAAAAACAAGAGAATTCGTTACTTCAAATAAGCAGTTGTTTTATGCCTTATCCATTGATACGAGAATCGTTCTCCATTAATGGATATTAGGCTTCAATATTCCAAAGAGCAACACTTTGAAGCCCAGAGTCGTTTCTTAGCTTCCTCGTATCCAAGTCATCAGTAAGAATTCACACGATTCATTTATTGATATTTGATATTTGATTTTTTATATTTTCTCACGTTTTCGATGGAAGAGATTTTGGAATTATCTAGGTAACTAAAAATTATTTATAAATTCTTCAATTTTTTAGAAGACACGACTCCTTTTTTGAGAAACAAACCTTTGGGTGTTGCCAAAAAGAGTTTATTTTATGTCATTCACAAATTATTTATTTATATGGATAAATTTCATTCAAGTAGCTAATATTTTTGTTTAAGAACTTCTAATACTACATTTCATTCAACTTAGTAATTTCTCGTCAAATCACATTAACGTTAATGAAAAGAACATCGAGATATTACGAACTTGTCGTTAAAAAAGCTGCGCAACAACAAAAAGTATTGTTGTTTCTTTCTCTTTAGAAATTCCTACGGGTAGATAAAGATAATCAAACGCTTGTAAGAACCAAGCAATGCTAGCAGAAGTAGCAGACCTCGAAGCCAAATGAAAGTACCAACCAAGTTCTTGATTGTTAACCAATGTAATCTCTGATGACTACAAAACTAATGAAATATGTCCATCATCAACTCATATCGATGAATCATTGAGTAACAGCAATGATTAATTCTTCACATTATTCCTTATTAAATACAATGAAACAACTTAATGTAACAACATGCACACTTTCAACAAGCATAAAATTCGCAATCGATGACCACTCACTAAAACAAGCATATGGTCCTCCTTCTCTATGACTTGAAATAGACACTGTAATGTAGTTTGCATCTTCCATTTCAAAATGCACATACCGACTCAAAGTAAATACTACGATCCAAAACATTACTAGTAAATGATTTCGACGCCCCCAAAAGAAGATTTCAGACCTATTATGAGATGGCTTCGGGCTCCTCCTGACGGAAGACAAGGTTGAGACCTATTGAGACGGCTTCGACGGAAGAGAGGGGCAACGATAAACCTACGAGAAGGCTTTGGGACTGACGGAAGAGAAGGGCAATGTTCGGAAACCTGTCGTCGGAGAAACTAAAAGCATGAAACTAAAAGAAAAACTTGTAAGAAACTAAGGCTCTTTCCCTTATTTTTGTCTTTTTTTATTATTATTTAGCTAAGCCCTAAATCTTTAAAAGGTTTCAATTAGGTTCCTGATATGGCTAGAGAAGGAAAATCTTCAGGAAAATATTCTGGAACTCCGTCACGATTGGAGTTCTTCACATAATCTATAATGGCTCCCTATGGAATTAGTAAAAGTATAAATGACATCTTAATACAGTTAACTATTCAAGGGAGTACTGAAAATCTTGAGAGTCGAAACTATCTTGCTCAAGAAGTAGGCTCTATTGTAAACAAGATGCTGTATTCTAGTGAGCATGAAAGAAGATTAAAAAGACCTGATATAGACACGACTTCCGGACTGGAGAGCACCTCAGGAAAACTAGTTGAAAACTTGAAACTAGAAGAAAGAAATTCCAAACAAGATCAAGGCAAGAGTGTGGATGAGATGTACAAGGAATCAGTTGTTCCTTACATCTTAGACCCACGAAAGAGAAATGCAAATTTGAACTCCCAGAGGAGGGAGTTGGCAAAAGACTTAAGGAAAGTCTTAGGTCTGACAGAAAGAACTCCAGTTCATTTAGATAATAGAATTTTTAATGAACTGATTACTACGAAAAGGGAGATTTACAGGCCGGATTATCCTCCAGAATCAAACCAGAATTTATTCCAAGGGATAATGTCCTCAAGCCAATAATTACCCCTTGTGTTTTTCTAAACATCGATTTTGAAAAGTAGGTATCCGAGAGGATCGATGAGTGGCTCTCACTGATTCGAATGATTGCCATGGTAGGGTGGTGGCTTATGCCTCCAGACAGCTGAAGGTACATGGGCAAAATTACCCCACTCATGATTTGGAATTGGCCGCAATAGTCTTTGCTTTGAAATATGGCGCCACTACTAGTATGGTGAGACTTTCGAAATATTCACCGACCATAAAAGCCTGAAGTATCTGTTTTCTTAAGATGAGCTAAACATGAGGCAAAGGCGGTGGATGGAACTGTTAAAGGATTATGATTGTACGATTTCTTACCACCCAGGTAGGGCCAATGTAGTGGCCAATGCCTTTAGTCGAAAGACTGCCTCGCTGGTAGAGGAATGGCGATTGCTCGAGCAAGTAAATGAGATCAGTATTAGAGTGGGTTTCGGCGATAATGATGCCATGCGCGCAACCATGATTATCGGATCTGAACTGATTGATCAAATTTGTGAGGCTCAGTATCAGGATCAGTACTTGACAGAAATACGATCCAGGTTACGTGATCAGATAAATGATGAGTTTAGCGTATCTGGTGACGACCTGTTACGTTTCCAAGGTCGTATTTGCGTTCCTGCTCAGGAGGATCTTCGTACCCTAATAATGGATGAAGCGCACCAGAGTGCTTACAGTATCCATTCCGGAGTCACGAAGATGTATCAAAATCTACGGAAACAATATTGGTGGTCATGAATGAAATGAGATGTGGCTCAGTACATGAGTCGCTGCTTGACTTGTCAGAGAGTCAAGATTAAGCACCAACGAATAGCGGGGAGAGCTACAGCCGCTGCAGATTCCTCAGTGGAAATGGGACGAAATTGCCATGGATTTTGTAACTAACCTACCCAGGAGTTCTCATGGATTTGACTCAGTGTGGGTGATAGTGGATAGGTTAACCAAGTCCGCCCACTTTATCCCAATCAGTCCGACCTACTCGGTCATTAAACTGGCCAAGTTGTATGTGAAAGAAATCATATGCCTTCACGGAGTACTCAGCGTGATCGTATATGACAATGGTCGATGGGTACGAGATTGATGGGTATGAGATTGAATATGAGCACGAATTTTCATCCTCAGTCTGATGGTTAGACAGAGCGAGTCATCCAGATACTCAAGGACATGTTGAGAGCTTGTGGCTTGGACATGGAGAGTTCTTGGGTTGAACAACTACCTTTGGTGGAGTTCTCATACAATAACAGTTACCAGTAGAGCATTCGGCTGGCACTGTTTGAGGCTCCGTATGGTCGCATATGTAGGGCTCCATTATGTTGGAATGAGGGTGGAACATGCAGAACTAGGTCCCGATATGGTACGAGAGACCACAGAGGCGATTAGACTCATCCAAGATCGTCTTCGCACCGCTCAGAGCAGATAGGCTGCGCAGGCCTCTTGAATTTGAGGTGGGAGACTTTGTTTTATTAAAAGTCTCTCTTACGAAAATGAACCTCATAATCAAATTAAAAGGGAAATTGAGCCCGAGGTTCATTAGACCATATGAGATACTGGAGAGGATAAGTAATGTGGCTTACAGACTAGCCTTACCACCCAGGTTATATGATATCTACAACGTCTTCCACATGTCTATACTAAGGAAGTACGTTCCAGATCCTCGACATGTACTACATGATGAGCGGATTGAGATTGTGGATAGGATGGAGAAATAGCTTCGTCGTAGGGTAGTTCCTATGGTACGGGTACGCTGGAGGCGTGGTCAGATTGAGGAGTTGAAGTGGAAAACAGAGTCTCGCATGAGAGAGTTGTACTCGTACTTGTTTGAGTGAAATGTTGTAATAAGAAATGTCGACGACGAAATTTAAATTAAGGGGGTGAATTGTAATGACCCGAAAATTTGATGTCGATTATAAAAATATATACGGTTTATGGTAATAGTAACTAAATAATAATCGAACGGTTGACTGGATCAAAATCCAACGTGGCACGAGAGTTTAATATTCTCGTAGTTGACTGATGTTACTAGCAAATGTTATCGAGACGTCGAATTCGATTTCGTGTGACCGCGTCACGCCGGAAAGGATACACCAGGACTTAAACGGAATCAGATTCGAGTAACGACGAGGTTCGTATGACGTCGTGGGTTTTAACCGGAACAAAATCATAATTAGTATCTAAATTATGAGGAGTGGGTTTACGGGTTTAAAATGTTTTACGGACGAGAAATCATCAAATTACGTAACCCAAGCGGTGGATTTGGAGATTCGGGGAAATCACTTCCATACCTCACAAGTATTTGGGGGATTTGGAGGTCATACCAGCCAGCTTTCCTTTCGTTCACAAATATTTTCTGAAGGTATGACATTTATTAGTGGTGTGTGAGGAATCCATGTGCTAGCGGCAATGATCGTGTCACATCCCCCTTAACTCAGCAGGGCATTGCAAAATTCTTTTGCTCACAAGTTGCTTGAGCATCTCACCGGTCTATGAGCATGTTGGCTATGAGCATCTCACCGGTCTCAAGAGATTGATCTTTCCTTTCCTGCATTACCAAGGGAGAAGTGGTTAGACAATTAACGTCAAAGGTATTCACATTGATTAAGTCATCAAAAGGATGACTCTATTAACGTCTGATCCTGCGAATCTGGAAAGCGTAGGTCCTTAAACTCAATAAGGTCATACACCAAGTTTCTAAACGTGATGCAGTCCTTGGTAGCATGGGTGAAAGACCCATGCCATTTGTAGAAGTTCCTCAACTTTTCTCTATCATTACGAGGAATTCTATGGCCTGATTTCAGTCAAATCCGACCGTTTTGCAGCATAAACTCAAAGATCTCGTCCGCTTTTGACTCATCAATGGAGTATTTTCTCTCTTCCTGAGTTTTAGGAGATGATTTGGCTCGAAAGTTTTTTTTGCTAATTTGTCACCTGTCAGAGGTTGCCCCATCACATATTCCACGACGTCCATGTCTATGACTGGCTCAGCCTGATAGGTTACCCAAGGTCTCTCTATCAAACTCCATTTCGCTTGAGTTTTCTCCCTAAGGAGATTCTCGTACCGAATAGCCCTTCTATTCTCCGTCCAACTTCTTTCTCAGGCGAAGAAGGAAGAAATCCTGGGCAATAGCAATAAGCTCAGCCTCAGACGCGGAAGTTTTGCACCTCAGTAGTGCCTTCCTCAATTTATTCAAAAATACAACCACAGGTTCGCCTGGCTGCAGTTTCATATTAGTAAGGTCTTGTAGGGTCATAGCTGGATCAATCTGGGCGAATGCCAACGTGAACCGGACTTGCATGTCCTCCCAGGTTCTCACTCAATTATGGGGGATGTTTATATTCCACGTGAAAGCAGCTCCTGTAAGAGAGCTTGGAAACAGACGTAGTTTCCAGAAAGCATTCGTAGCAACTTCCCCAGCTTGGTGGGTGAAACGGGCAATGAGTTCGGCAGTCGAATTCCCTTCTTCGCTAGAAAAGCGGGCGAATTCAGGAACGCGGTATCCCCTTAGAAAAGGGTAGTCCTGATCGATGGTTTCAGGATAAGGGGCCCGATAGAGCTGAATCTCATTTGTGTCATATGTCCCATGGATCGCCCGTTCGATTAATTGCGTAACATAGTATCTGATCTCAGGAGAAAGCTCTTGTGGTGGGATGATTTCGGGCACTGTTGTTTCCCTCCTTCGTGCTGGCTGGGGAATATACTCAGAATGTCTTTGATCCTCTACAGAGCAAACAAACTCGCTCTCTGCGGGCCTGACGAATTCTTCCCTTCTCAGGAACGGAGGTTGGTATGCTATGTGATGGACCTGTTGCACTACTCTCTTACCTTTGTTTATCCCAAGTGGCGGGTTATTGTACATTGTCATCTCGGGGCTAATGAAGGTAGGGACATCCTCAATGTCAACCTTCATTTTTCCTTCAGTGATTACTGCTCTGTGCGAATAGTAATCATGCCGATGCCTGGTCGGTGACTCACCCCTGTTGTCTGCGGGGCTGCCTGAAGGTACCCCTAACACAGTCCCAAGGTTCTAAAAAGGGCCTCCATCTTGGAGTTGATTGTCTCCTTGAAGGCATCATGTTTCTGGTCTATGGCACTGGCCTTTTCCATTAAGAGTTGGAGAGTACTCATGATTGCCGATAACTTTTCAGCTAAGACTGGGTTTGAGCTACGTCCATCGTTGCTCTTTTCTCCATCGGAGTTGTTACCTCCAGGATTGTTTAAGACAAGACCAGATCGAGTCGTTGGCATCGTCTTAGCTTAGTTTCTCCCACTGTGATCGCCAAATGCGTGTTCTCTCAGGAAGTGACCGTGGATAAGCCCGATCCAAACACGTCGGAAATCTCTGGTACTACGGACAACTGGTGCCCGGAGTATTCGTTGAATGTGTTGTTGCCTTATGAAATGAAAGTAAAGAAGATGAGAAGACAACGGATGGGCAGACTTAAGTGGAAACACTTACGGATGCCATCAACGATGTCTTCAAAAGTGAGCTGGAACGCAAGAGCACAAAGAGAGCTTGAACACTGGAATGCTTGAAAAGATAAATTGACAATATATTCCGTCTGCAGAGAGGTGACGATGTATATGTGTACAATGCCTAAGAACCACTATTTATACTAAGCTAGATCTACATATATATGGTATTTTAATATTGCACATATATTACAATTCCTTTGTTGCCAGTAGCCATGGAGTATCTCCTTCCCATATGAGTAAACTTCGTAACAATCTCCTTACGGATCCCGAGATCTCCTTCCCATTGGCCTTCACAGTAGAGTTTCCTCGCTCGCCCAATCAGACTGTCGCTTGTCGCTTCGCCGACCTGTTGTCGCAAGTCGCCTGGTAATCTGGTTTCTTGGTGATCCCTTCTCCTAGCAAGCGTTCACCTGATGTGTATCCGTGGTCACCTTCTTCCTAGATTTTCCTTCCTTGGGCCTGTGTTATGGACCGTCGTTCCACATGATTGGGCTGAAATCTATGGCCCAGAACTTCTGTTGTTAATCAGTATGCATAATTATGTGAGCAAGTGGAGTTATTTCGTATTTGTACTGTAAACGCTTGGCTGCCAAAGCGGCTCATTTCAAGTGACATGCGAGGTGCTTCACAGGCGCGTGCAGCCGGGTGAGTTACTTTAAATATGTGCTCTAGTTGTTTGGCCACCAAAGTAGCTTGACCAGACTGACAACTGAAGTTTTTTAAAATAATCGTACGTGTACTCAATGAGTGAGAAATCTCATAGTTGTACTTTGATTGCTTAGCTGTCAAAGTATAACTATGAGATTTCCATGAAATTTTATTAATCTTATTGAGGTGTGTTAGGAGACTTGAAAATACCAATGTGGTTACCTTTATGCTCAAAGGTGTTTAGTTCCCTGCATTTGGTGAGTTTTGAGTGTTTCCGCGAGGTCTGTTACGTGTTATGAACTCTAAATAAAGTGGAGTTTGTGATATTGTGTTGATGGTCACGTGCGAACACCAGGCTTAATACTTTCATCTGCCAATAGATGTTGGCGGCTTGGAAGGCCGAGCACATGCTGTCCACGGCCGACAGTCCGAGCTTCAGACTGCTACTAGTCCCTCGAAAGACGTTTAGGGTATCACAGAACTTGTGGAATAACATCTCTGCACATTCGAAATATTGAATTCTGAAATAATTTCTCGTGGGCCTCGCTATGGATGCATACATAGGGGATCTGGGCCGTCTTAATTCGGCCGGTTGTATTTTTCGAATAATTTATATAATTTGGTTTTTTAACACCGGCTCTATATAAATCAAACTCGTTATTTTTAACATCAACGAATCATTATTCGACAAATTTTGGAAGTTGTTGTTTTGGAAAAATATTTTCATTTGATTTCTTATTTTGGAATTTAGCTTATCTTGGAATTTAACATCTCTGCACATTCGAAGTTTCGAACATACGACGGAAGAAAAGATAGAAAGAGAGGCAGAAGAGCAGTGGCCGACCCCACCAACCGCACTATCTCCACTCCCCATCTTTTGCCATGGCTGAAGCAGATCGACCCCGACTGCCAAGACCTCGGCAGCAGCTCCTCCTCGATGATGAGGAGGCACACCGCCCTTGGTGCGCTGAGGGACGCAAGGGCAAGGATTGAGGCTGCAGAGGCGGAGATGGCCAAGGAGAGGGACGCTGTGAGGGCGGAAGCGGACAGGCGGCATGCTGCTGTAGAGGTGGAGACGGCTCGCCTCGCGGACGAGGCACTGCAGAGGATCGCTGGGAAGAGCACCGGGAGGAAGAGGAAGAGGGCTGGAGAAGTGGCCCAGGAGGAGGTCTCTCTCCAGTAAGGTAAGAGTTTATGAATACACATATGAATAGAGTGTTCCTAAACTAAGGTTTCGTATAAATAGTGAGATGGTTAACTGGGTGAAAATGACAGGGAAGGAGTTCTGTTGTTGGGCTTACTACAGTGCAACCTGTTCCTATAAGCCTAGGAATGTACGAGAGCATCCCGGACGGTGCTCTGCTTGCTTGCCTATGGGTGTTAACAGGCAGGTTAAACTGGCGAGATCGACTTCTACTGCTAAACTCAGACCAGGTAATAAGCCTGGTCATTAAATTCTAGAAGATTTTGGTAGTGTCAACTTTGGCTGGTTGAGATCGATCCATTTCGAGTATCTTACGATCGAAGATCGCGCATTTCGAAGGAGCATTTGAGTTCCAATTTGATTTTGTAGAGAGCCCACACAGACTGCAGCTAGTCAAAAGAAGCAACTTACCCACGGCATCAGACTTGGATTACTTGAAATTTATCTGGCATCGTCATCTCATGATTAAAACCGCGCAACTTTTCCATGGCAAAATTAAGAAGATGATGTAGCCGCGCCATTCTCGGGCAGAGTGTTCCTTTATCCGAAAAAGTCGACCCTCAGATGATTCATTCAAGTGGAGTGGATGAGAGCCTCCCACGGTGGGTACATTCCGTTTATTGGAGGTGTGGTCTTGGCGAGTGCGCCATGCTCCAACAAAAGCGTGTGGTTGACTGCATCGGATGCTGGGCCAACAAACTGAATGGGACCTGCCAGGGCACCGTGAAATGCAGAAGGTGGTTAGAGAAGGGGGACGGACAACGGGAGTACAGATCGGAGAAACTCAAGCGCACGATGCAATGTCGTAAACTTCATGTCCTTCACAACATACAGGCATCTGAGACACTATATGGTGTATTAAGTAACTTCGCAAGACTTTCTTAACAATGAACAATATGAATGGGGAAACTTTCTGAGAATGACCCCGACGACTTACCGCATTTTCTGGTCCCGTGAAACACGACTGGAAAACGATTTGCTATATAATATTTATCCAATTCAATTGATATTATTCCGTGTGTAACACCGATCATTTCATGGATTCCCCAAAATCCCGCGTTGTGATTGTTGTGTTTAATTCTCTATTTTTCCTCCGGTCTTTGTTGGTGCAGGGAGCGCCAGGCAGCAACGGAACAGATCGCGCTGCCTTGGTCGAGTTCAGGAACCGAATCTCCGACGACCCCGACCAGATCTTTAGCTCGTGGAACAACTCCGTCGACTTCTGTCGTTGGCCAGGCATCACTTGCGGCCGTCGTCATCCACGCGTCACCAAAATAGCGCTTCCGAACTTGAGGCTAGGGGGGTCGTTGTCGTCGTACATCGGTAATCTCAGCTTCCTCAGAACAATAAACATCGGAAACAACAGCTTCACCGGGGAGATCCCGCCTGAAATCGGCAACCTGCACCGGTTGAGGGTGTTGTTCCTCGGTAATAACTCCTTCACTGGCCAGTTCCCAGAGAATATCTCGGCCTGCACGAACCTTAGAGAGATCTGGCTGGCAAATTGCGCCCTTGTTGGAGAAATACCCCGTGGACTAGCCGCTTTGTTGGAGCTTCGCAGCTTCTCTATCTTCAACAACAATTTCAGTGGGAAGTTTCCGGATTTCTTCAGCAACTTGTCGTCTTTGGAGATCATTGACGTAACATACAACGCTTTCAGGGGATCCATCCCATTATCTCTTGGGCAATTGCAGAAATTGCGGTGGCTTCAACTTGGAAGGAACTCCTTTACCGGTACCATACCCTCCTCCATTTATAACATAACCACTCTGGCCCGTATAGGCTTTGCAGGCAACCGACTCGAGGGCAGTCTGCCTCAGGATCTCAGAATCACACTTCCTAATCTTCTGAACCTCAATTTAAGTCATAATCAGTTGACCGGACTAATTCCTCCTTCAATAGGGAATGCAACTAGTCTACTGAGGCTGGGGATGTCCGCTAACAGCTTCAGTGGTTCAGTGCCAGATCTCAGTCGTCTAAATCAGTTACAGTGGTTGAGTATTTCTATTAATCAATTGGGTAGCGGCAAACAAGGGGACTTGGCATTTGTCGAGTCGCTCAACTCCACCGAGCTAAGGCTTCTGGCGTTCAATTGCAATAATTTTGGGGGCGCACTACCTCAGTCTATTGGGAACTTATCATTCAATTTGAATATATTGTCTATCGCCCTTAATCGACTGACTGGAAATATCCCTTCTAGCATCGGAAATCTCCGCAACCTGGAAACGCTATAAATAGGCTGGAACCCATTTACCGGTATCCTCCCTGGTGAAGTCAGCAAGCTTCGCAAGTTGAAGTCCCTTGAAGCACAGTATTGTGGATTCTCCGGGGAAATCCCATCTTCCCTCGGAAATTTGACAATGTTGACGGTACTTTCATTGGCAGGAAATGAATTGGGAGGGAGAATCCCGTCAAGCCTCGGACAATGCCGAAACTTGCTTGAGATGGATCTCTCTCGCAACAACCTGAGTGGATCTATACCCTCACAAGTCCTCAGTATATCTTCCTTAGCGCTTTACATGGATTTGTCGCAGAATAAACTCACCGGTGCCCTACCGGATGAAATCGGTGTTCTAAACAACCTCGGGAGACTGTATTTGCAGGATAACAGATTGTCTGGACAAGTCCCGGACAGCCTCGGACATTGCACTAGCTTGGAAGAATTGTACATGGGAAATAATCAGTTCAAAGGCAACATCTCTCCATTTCTACGTCCATTGAGAGGACTTCAATATGTGGACTTGTCCCGGAATAACTTCTCCGGTGAGATTCCTAAATTCCTAATAGATTTCAACCTTACGTATCTTAACCTGTCTTTCAACATGTTCAAGGGAGAAGTCCCGAATCAAGGAGTCTTCTTAAACATCACGGGAATCTCGGTAATGGGAAACGACGGACTTTGCGGTGGTACTTCGGCTCTGAACTTACCAAACTGTCCTAATCCTATATTGAACCGCAAGAAAAACTTCTCATTTTCAAAGATCGTTGCAACAGCCTGTGCGATTGGGCTCTTGTTTGTTGTACTATTGTTGCTGGCATTATACATCTTCATGAAGAGAAACAGAACAAGAAGGCTGAAGCCACAATCCGAGTTCGTGAAAGGATGTCCTTTTCCGCAACTCTCCTACGGAGATATACATAGAGCGACCAAAGGATTCGACCAAAACAACTTGATCGGTGTTGGTAATTTCGGTTCCGTGTACAGACGCATCCTTAGAGATGGCGATCAAATTGTAGCCATGAAGGTTCTCGACCTAAGAAATCGAGCAGCTTCGAGATCCTTTGTGGCAGAGTGTGAAGCATTAGGGAATATTAGACACCGAAATCTCGTGAAGATTTTCACAGCCTGCTCAACCAGTGACTTTCAAGGTAACGACTTTAAGGCCCTTGTATATGAGTACCTGGAAAATGGAAACCTGGACAAATGGCTGCATCCCGAAATTGTGGCCGGGGGAGGGGAACATAAGTTAAACATAATCCAAAGGCTGAAAATCGCCATCGATATTGCTTGTGCGATGGAGTGTCTCCATCACGAGTGTGAGACGCCAGTGATTCACTGTGATATCAAGCCGAGCAACATTATGTTGGATGCGGAGATGACAGCACATGTTGGTGATTTTGGCCTCTCTAGGATTTTTTATGGTACCGATGTCGTTCCGCAAGTAAGCTCGGTGGGGGTGAGAGGGACAATCGGCTACAGCCCCCCAGGTGAGTAAATTTAGTGCAGATGTGCTTCCGGATCTATTTTTATGGTGCCTTGTAATATAGGTCGGTAAATGTGCAGAGTATGGGATGGGAAGCCAGGTGACGAGGGAGGGCGACGTTTACAGCTATGGGATCCTTTTGCTGGAGATGTTCACAGGGAAGAGGCCAACGGATGAGATGTTTGAGGACGCTTGGAACATTCGTAGCTATTGCGAGGCAGCACTGCCAGAAAGGGCAACAGAAGTAGCAGATCCCTGTCTATTTTCAAATGAGAAGGGTGACGGGTCGAGCGCAAGTGCTCCGAGGAGGGTGAAAGAATGCCTGAGGAAGCTGTTTGAAGTTGGGATCGGGTGTTCCCAGGAGTCACCCGTGGACAGGATGGACATCCGCGAGGCAGCCGCGAAGCTCCGATCCATTGAAGCCTTGGCTCACTGAAGTTTTGAATACTTCACAGATAATCCGAGCAGGGTTGTGCCAATCATAAAAGTTATTAGTGTCTTATTACAGTGGATGATATCTACTTTCTATGGGGGGCTTTATTTCAACATCAATAAATCAAATCCCAAAACTACTTTCGGGGGTTTTTCAGGGTAAATAACAATCGATCCGGACTGTTTTTAATCTCATCCCGAGAACTTGTCCACAAGCTGCCGTTTCGAACCCGCTCATTTCTTTTTTTTTCCTTTTAAAAGTCCCAAGTCAAGTCAATCAACTCCATCAATTTCGGAGGTTGACTTTCCTACGACTACAAAAGACAAACTACTAATTTCCCTACTCTAGACTTTGAACTTTTGGTCCTAACCGACGTCATATATAATTTAAGTGATTAGGAGTTCAGATTAACCAAAAAAAATTTTGTACTTTTTCAGTTTTACGTTAGAAAAGAAAGATGTATAGGTCATATTACTTTCTCTCACATTTAAATAGAAACTCCAGTGTAAAAGAGTATGGTAAGATCAAAATTTATTCATTTTGGACACTAGTTTTGTTTTTCCTTATAATTTTGAGTAACAAGTACATATAAGTCTTTTGTCATGTTAAAATTTAGAAACCATTTGCTTATATGCCGAGTCGAAAGTCACCACATTTTTTAAACTTTCATAATTCCAAACCAACGTCTTGTAGTTATCGGTAACAGTATGCTCTGTCCACTAACGCCGTGTCTGGATTTGTAAGAATAAAAAAGAAAAAAAATGGAAAAAAGGAGAAAATTTTGAATGTTACGAGGAAAGATTTTTGGAAAACGAGAAAGAGAATTAGTATATGATCTATTTGAAGCTGCCACCGGTATGAGAATGATGCACAATTATTTTCGTATCGGAGTCTGTAGGTGGCTTTTTAAGTCCGCCGTCAAATCCCAGGGCTCAACCCCGTGTTTTCCATTCTTTTCTTTTCCTTTTCTCTCCCATACACAGCGTAAACATTGGGTGGGATTATCTTTATTAGGTTATAATTTTTTATTAAACATAAATTAATAAAAAGTATAATTATTTTATAACTCGCTGCAAATGACATGCACTACTACACAAATCTAATTTTTCAAATGGATTTGTCGCAATAGGGTGTATATTGCGATAGGAGTACAAAGTTAATTTGTATTTTCATGAAACATTTAACATCAAAACAATCATAAATCCATTACTGTGATGAACACAATCACGTGCAAATACAAATAGTGTAAATATATTATTTTAGTAAGAATATTGAAAAAAATAAAACATTTTTATTGAACAATATTTAATGTTCTATTGATAATTTAATGAATATCAACAGTTGTGGCATTTGATCCGGATGAAAAACGTCAAGGGAGACACCATCTCCCAAATCCTTTGAGCTCAAGAAATTATTATATAATACAATTGGTAAAATCAATGTTTAATAGAAGGCATCAAATTTAGTATAGAGTTTTCATGTACACAAGAGAAATTTGCATGGGCTGTTTGACTAAAAATTTTCAAGAAAATTGCTTTTTTCTTTAAATGTTAAATTATCGAATATATCCTAAAGTTTTACATTTTATTTCGATTTAGTCTAATATTTGAAAAATGGTCTGAAATCACAACATTGAGACGTTTTCTCAATTATATACTCTGTTAGCCTTTTCTGTTAACAGAGGCCTACTAGCGCAGTGTCAGCTCCACGTTTAATCTTGATCAAATTATCAAATATATGCTAAAATTTCTCAACTTTTTTCGATTTACCCTAACATTTCAAAAATATATTCATGTAACCTAACATCAAGACGTTATTTTAAAATTATTTGTCATTAACACAACCCCTAATGGGGTCTGACTTGGCGCTAATGTGTACTTTAGTTGCCATTTAACGCTGTTTAAATCTAATGTCAGTTAATTTTCCTCAAATCGCACCGGGCTAAAAGTAATCAGCAAACTCTAACTCACAACTGTCATTTGCCACCCAGGCACGACCCTAAGCCACTCCCCGACCGCAGCCTCCATCCTCGCCCCGAGCCTCGATCCCTGTCCCAACTATTAACTGTGCAATGCAACCTGTTTCATGTTGTGTTGGAGTCTTAAAACCTCTTGTTATGGTAAATAGAGTTTGCATCTCCAATCCTTTTTTGAAAGTTTAGTTACATTCTTTTGCTCTCATGGATCTGGCATCTTCATAATCGCGTCTATCTTTCATGGTTCTGGCTCTGTCAAATACTTTTCTCAAGTCATCAATATGATCTTGCCTTTGTTTGGACTTAACAACCAAATCATCCACGTAACCTCTACGTTTTTATGTAGCATATCATCGAAGGTGCGTTGCATTGCTCTTTGATAAGTCGCTCTTACATTCTTTGGCCCAAAAGACATCACCTTATAACAGTATATTCTTTTTTGTGTACGAAAATCTGTCATTTCTTCATCCTTCGGATCCATTCGAATTTGGTTATATCCTGACGATCCATACATAAAACTGAGGGCTTCATAGCCAGTGGTAGTGTCTACCATTATCTCAGTGATCGAAAGAGGAAAATCATCCTTCGGGCATTCATTGTTGAGGTCGCAAAAGTTAAAACAAATGCGAAGTTGACCGTTCTTTTTCTTGATGGGTACTATATTTGTGATCCACGTTAGGTACTCCACCTCCCGAATGAATCCAGCTTCGATAAGTTTATTGACTTCGGCTTCTACAAGGAGAATCAACTCCAGGTAAAAACGCCGTTGAGCTTGCCTTATAGGGCGAACCCCATGCTTCACAGCTAACTTGTGAACTGCAATCTTTGGGTCGAGGCCGGGCATTTCTTTGTAGCTCCACACAAAGACGATCTTTGTATTCCTTTAACGATGGACATACAACTCCTTTTCTTCAGAGGTTAAACTCGCATTGAGGAAAGTAGGACGATGATCTCCTTCTTCTCCAAGAATGCCTGAGGAAGCTGTTTGAAGTTGGGATCAGGTGTTCCCGGGAGTCACCCGGAGACAGGATGGACATCCACGAGGCCGCAACGAAGCTCCGCTCCATTGAAGCCTTGGCTCACTGAAGTTTTGAATACTTCACAGGTAATCCGAGCAGGGTTGTGCCAATCATAAAAGCTTTTAGTTTCTTGTTACAGTGGAGGATATCTACTTTCTATGGGGGGTGGTTTATTTCAACATCAATAAATCAAATCCCAAAACTACTTTCGGGGGTTTTTCAGGGTAAATAACAATCAGTGCGGTCCACAAACTGCCGTATCGAACCCGCTCATTTCTTTTTTTCTTTTAAAAGTCCCAAGTCAAGTCAGTCAACTCCATCAATTTCGGAGGTTGACTTACCTATGACTACAAAACACAACTACCAATTTCCCTGCTAACTGACAGATTAGTCCAAATGATAAAAGAGTTCAGATTAACCTAAAAAATTTTGGATACAAAATCTACTGTACACAGTAATACCTGTTTAGAAGGCTCACCCAACGTAATTAGGTGTCTTACCCGGGTCGATTCACTCCAACACTGGGCGAGCAACCAAAAAACGACTTTGCTCCTCAGCCCAATTTTTTCAGTTTAACATTAAAAAAGAAGGATGTTTGGGTCATATTACTTTCTCGGACATTTAAATAGAAACTCCAGTCTAAAAGAGTATGGTAAGATCAAAATTTATTTCATTTTGGACACTAAATTTTTTTTCCTTATAATTTTGAGTAACAAGTGCATATAAGTCTTTTGTCATGTTAAAATTTAGAAACCATTTGCTTATATGTGGAGTCGAAAGTCACCACCCCGTTCACACTGTATTCAACAAGTGAGAAATATTTTGTTTGTTTAAAAAAATATTAAATTTCAAAAAAATTTCATAATTCCAAATAAACGACTTCTAATAACTGGTAAAAGTATGCCCGGTCCACTAAACATTGGCGAAGAGAGGGATTATCTTTATTAGGTTTTAATTTTTTATTAAACATAAATTAATAAAAATTAAAATTATTTTAGAAGTCGCTGCAAATGACATGCAATACTACACAAATCTAATTTGTCAAATGGATTTGTCGCAATAGAGTGTATATTGCGATAGGAGTATCATTTCTCTAAATAAAATTTTCAATTATGAAAAATAAGTTTATAGATTTTCATTTATGATTACTTAATAAAATTTAAAATTATTTTTTAAATATGTTTATAATATTCTGTATAATTTTAATAATTTTTTTGTGACAGTATTGGAATCCATTTTTGTTTCTCAAGAAATATATAATGATATAATGACAAATGCTTTAAAAAAAAAGCTTAACTGTTATTAGCATTTTTTGTCACAACAAAGTTAATTTGTATTTTCATGAAACATTTAACATCAAAACAATCATAAATCCATTACTGAGATGAACACAATCATGTGCAAATACAAATAGTGTAAATATATTATTTTAGTAAAAATATTAAAAAAATAAAACATTTTTATTGAACATTTAATATTCTATTGACAATATAATGAATATCAACACTTGTGGTATTTGATCCAGATGAGAAACGTCAAGGGAGACACCATCTCCCAAATCCTTTGACCTCAAGAAATTTGCATGGGCCGTTTGATTGGACTAAAAATTTTCACGAAAACTGTTTTTTTTTTTGAAAATTTTCACCACCCTTTCCTGTTAACAGAGGCCAACTAGCATAGTGTCAGCGCCACGTTTAATCTTGATCAAATTATCAAATATATGCTAAATTTTCTTCATTTTTTTCCGATTTACCCTAACATTTGAAATTATCTTCATTTAATCTAACGTCAAGACGTTATTTTAAAATTATTTTTCATTAACACAACCCCTAATGGGGTCTGACTTGGTGCTAATGTATATCTTATTTGCCATTTAACGCTGTTTAGATCCAATGTCAATTGATCTTCCTCAAATCACACCCGGACTAAAATCAATCAACAAACTCTAACTCACAACTGTCCCTTCCCACCCAGCCACGACCTTATGCCTTTCCCTGACCCCAGCCTCCATCCTCGCCTCGAGCTCGATCCCAATCCCAACTATCAACTGTGCAATGCAACCTGTTTCATGTTGTGTAGGAGTCTTAAAACCTCTTGTTATGGTAAATAGAGTTTGCATCTCCAATCCTTTTCTGAAAGTTCGGTTTCATTCTTTTGCTCCTATTCTACTCATCTCTTCATGTTCTTCTTTGGTTGGGGTTAGGGTCTGGGAGGGGCTTAGGGTCGAGGATAGGGTGGGAAGGGATGGGGTGGTTATAGTTTATTGATTGAATATAGTCTGTGTGTGATTTGAGCGAACCTAATTGGCCTTTGGATCATAACAGCGTTAAGCAGCATCTATGGTACACATTAGAGCCAAATCGGACGTCGTTAAAGGTTCGGTCTAACGACTGATAATTTTCAGATAACGTAATATTATGTAATAATGTTAGGTTGCACGAAGATATTATCCAATTGTTAGGATAAATCGAAAAAATAAGTGAGAAAGTTTATGATATATTTGACGGTGTTAGTTGCCATGTTGGCTCCATGTAGGCCTCTGTTAAGGGGGAGAACTAATAAAAAAATTGAAAACTATAAATTCAGAAAATTTTCATTAACTAAAGAAGCTTTTAATTTCTTCATTTTAATGTTATCATACTTTGGATAAAATATCATAAATTTCATATAAAATATCAATATATAAAAACCCGTCTATAGATTTTCACAATATTTATGTATAAAAAATGCAAATTCTTGATTGCTTTTAAAATTTCCAAATAAATCATTGCTTAATCATTTTTTTCTTAAATAATTAAGTAAAATGAAAAATATTTTCTCTTTCATAATAGTTGTCCATGGTAGTAAAGAATTATTGGCAAATGGGTAATCTTGACGTGACAAGTTGAAAGAGACAATGCTAATATTTTCCTCGGCTTAATGCTTCATATATGTCTCTCTTCAACGTGTCCACATAACACACCTTACATCATGTGAGCATAAAAATCTCACGGTCTGTATATAGACAAAAAACGTATAAATTGTGGTATTAAAAATATGAGCGGGTTCAATTTCTAGTCAGTGACAAAGCACAGAGTCCTATGATTCTATACTTGTAAGATATCAAATTATGGAAGGGTTGATGCTCTAGCGAATATCCGCTAGAGCTCCAAGGAGATATGTTGATGAAGATGCTGGGGATGTAGAGCTTGGTCTAACGATTCTTCAGGAGTGGCGAAGATTATCAGGGCTGTAGAAGCTTGATCTGGATATGTGCGAAGAACACTAGGACTACTGAATGTTGATCTGGAGTCTTCAGGAGATACGAAGTTCACTAGGGCTATAGAAGCTTGATCTAGAGAGTCTTCTAGGGATGGCGAAAAACACCAGGGTTGTTGTATAAGCTTGATCTAGAGTCTTCAGGAGTGACACTTGATCTGGAGTCTTCTGAAGATGGATGAAGAACACCAAGGCTTGTTGAAGAAGCTTGATCTTGATCTTGAAGGCTTGATCTTGAAAATTTGATCTTGCAGAAGCTTGATCTTAATCTTGAAAGCTTCGCTATTGAAGGAGCTCCTCACTCTTCAAGTTGTCAGGCTTTGGGCATGAACTGGTAGAGCTTCGGTATCTTGATGAAGTCGTGGGGGCCTTTGGTCTTGATCGGGTAGAGCTTCAATATCTTAATGAAGCCGTCGGGGCCTTTGGGCGTGATCCGCCAGAGCTTCGATATCTTGATGAATTCATCGGGGCCTCTGGGCGTGATTCGACAGAGCTTCGGGCGAATTGCAGGGCCGTCGGAGATAAACCCGCAAGAGGGGCCTTCACCACCACACCACCCGCCAAGGGACCTTCGCCGCACCACCCGCAGAAGGGTCTTCAAAAAAATAACTAGAATCTCTTTATAACCCAATGGGGCTTAAAAGAATAAGAGAGAAGAGAAAAATTTTGTGTATGAGAGGTGTCTTCAAAAGGAATGAGGGATGTGTTATTTGTAGGTGTAGATGGCCCCTTAGATGCATTCTCCTTCCGAAATTGGACAAACAATAGGAATTAGGGATTGGGCTTGTGACGCACTTAGGCTTCCATATATTAAGGCCCTCCATATAAAATATTTAGCCCATCATATGATTTGGGCTTAGTGATAGACATTTGCAAAATTTTAATGTCTACAAATGCCCCCACTTTAATTCATGTCTCGCATGCTTATATATTATAAAGAGACGAGAATTAAAGTATTAAAGTGATGTACATATATATCATTCGACTATATGAAGATTAAGTCATTCACAATTTATATTCGTGTGCGAAGGAGTATTATATGAAGATAGAATCGTTCACAGTTTATACTCGTGTGGACAATGAGTATTATATGAAGATTTTTTTTGTCACAGTTTATACTCATGTGGAAAAGAGTATCACATTTTACTTAGTCGTTCACAGTTTATACTCAAGCGGTCAGGAGTATTACATGTTTTTATATTTTTTTTTTCTTTTTTTATTTTTTATTTGGTGTCGTACAATTCAGGCTCATGCGACATGGAGCATCATTCTTTATGCATAATACGCCTATAGGAACATCCCATTGATTGGCCCGACTCGTACTCCATCTTCATCGTACAAGCGCCCTAGTGCAAGCTTCTTGGACGACATATGAGCCATCCCATTTCGAAGTGAAGTTGCTTCCAGTCGTGTGTGTTGTGATTATAGGTCTTCTCACTGTAAGTACGAGATAACCAACTTGGAAAGAGTGATGACGAACTTTCTTATTAAAAGACTTGGACATCCTCGGTTGGTAGCACTCGATTGCTGTTGTGCTTCCAGTCGCTTTTCAACCTGAACTACCAATTCCTGTAACCGCAGTCGTGCATTACCTTCTTGACAAAGTTCCTCCTGTATAGCTAATCGTAGCGACGGTATTTGTCGTTCAAGTGGGAGGACCGCCTCAACACCATAGACCAATGAGTACGACGTTATTTGGGTCGCGGTTCTATATGTCGTTCGATACGCCAATGGAGCTTCTCCAACTCGTTCATGCCTATCTTTTCTTGCTTTATCGACCACCTTTTTGAGGAGGTTACATAGCATCTTATTGAATGCTTCTGCCAATCCGTTTGCAGCCGCATAATATATCGATGAGTTATATTGCTTGAACCCAAATTGCTCGTAGAATTTATACTTGGCCTTATTAGAAAATTTCCGACCATTATCGGTGATGATATAGCGAGGCACACCATAACGAAAAATGATATTATTCTTGATAAAGGCAGTAATCGTTTCTTTTCCATTTCCCGAAATGGTGCGGCTTTTGCCTATTTTGAAAAATAGTCAGTTGCTGCCAAGATATATGAATGGCCCCTTGACGATTTAAGCGTGATAAGGCCTACAACATCTAGCCTCCATGCTTCAAATGCCAAAGATGCTATAGTTGGATGAAGAGGCTCGGGCGATTGATGGATGAAGGCACGAAACTAACACGCTTGGCATCTCTTGGCATACTCCATGCAGTCCTTCACCATTGTCGTCCATTAATAACCCATTCTCTTCAAATGAAATTGAAGTTTGGGTCCGGACTGATGAGCTCAACATACTCTAGAATGCGTTTCTTCTATTGCTTGGGTGGCTTCTTCTTCTCCAAGACACCGTAAGAACACTCCTTCGATGATTATCGATAAAGAGTATTTTTGAAATATATGAACCGAGGTGCTCGTTGCCTCTACCCTTTGTCAAGGATCATCGGGCAACTTTCCATGCTTGAGAAAGTCAATGAGTGGTTGCCTCCAGTCTTGGTCTTTCACATATAGACAGAAATAATATTGACTTCCACTTCATTAAATGTTGGAGGATCCACCCAAGCTTGACATATTACTAACTTGCTTGTCTACCAAAGTGAGTGCAGAAGCGAGGTTCGCCAAGGCATCAACTAGCGTATTTTCCCTCCTTGGTATATGCTTATGATAAAATCCTAGAACCATCCCGCGAGTTTAACTGCATAGTCATGACAAGGCAAACGCTCTGGCTTGCGAACTTTATATGTAGATAGAAGTTTATTGATCTCAAGCTTGGAGTCTTCATATACCCTTAAACTATGCACTTTGTTATCATGGCCATATCAAGCCATAATATGAGGGCTTGGTATTCAGCCATGTTGTTTGAGTATAATTGTGTAAGAGTGTATGCATATGGGATGATATCTCCATCAGATATGACGAAGACAACTCCAGCTCCTGCACCTCTTTGGGTAGCCGATCCATCAAAGAACATCTTTCATGGATGGGAAAAATCTACCAACATCACCTCCTCGTCAGGTAATTCCTCAAAAATTTTCCAGTCATTTGATATATGATGATCTGCTAAGAAATATGCCAAGGGTTGTCCTTTAACTGCTTTTTGAGGCACATACGAAATCTCGTATTCCTTGAGCATGAGTGCCCATTTCGCTAGACGACCAAACAGTATTGGCTTTGACATGATGTACTTGAGAGGATCCGCGTGTGATATGAGGCGAAACACAATATGCCTGCAAATAATCTCGCAACTTTTGTATAGCGAACATTAGTGCGAAGCATGTCTTCCCATTTGGAGAATAATTTAGCTCTACACTAGTTGAAGTTCTACTCAGGTACTATAGAGCGTTCTCTTTTCTACCATCATTCTCTTGGGTTAACAAGATTCCTAACGAAGCTTCTTGTGCTGCTATATACAATATGAGTGGTTTACCTTGGATTGCTGCAATTAAGATTGCCGCCTTTGATAAATATTCCTTTATACTATTAAAGGCATTCTTACATGTTTCATCCCACTCGAAAGGGGTATCTTTCTTCAGTAGCCGATGGAAAGGATGACATCGTCCCGCCAAATTCGATATAAATCTCTGGATATGTGAGAGCTTCCCTTGAAGGCCCTTCAGCTCGTGTATATTTCATGGCTCTGGCATCTTCATAATCGCGTCTATCTTTGATTGGTCGACCTCTATGCCTCGATGCCGAACGATAAATTTAAGAAATTTGCCTGAAGTGACCCCCAATGCATACTTCATGGGATTCATTTTCAGTTTATATTTACGTAGTTTGTCAAATACTTTTCTCAAGTCATCAATATGATCATACCTTCGTTTGGACTTGACAACCAAATCATCCACCTAACCTCTACGTTTTTATGTAGCATATCATCAAAGGTGCATTGCATTGCTCTTTGATAAGTCGCTCATGCATTCTTCAATCCAAAAGATATCACCTTATAACATTATATTCTTTTTGGTGTACGAAAAAATGTCATTTCTTCATCCTTCGGATCCATTCAAATTTAGTTATATTCTGATGATCCATCCATAAAATTGAGGGCTTCATAGCCAGTGGTAATGTCTACCATTATCTAAGTGATCGAAAGAGATAAACTATCCTTCAGGCATGCAATGTTGAGGTCGCGAAAGTCAACACAAACGCGAAGTTGACCGTTCTTTTGCTTGACGGGTACAATATTTATGATCAACGTTAGGTACTTCATCTCCCGAATGAATTCAGCTTTGATAAGTTTATTGACTTCGGCTTCTACAAAGGGAGTCAACTCCGGGCGAAAACGCCGTTGAGCGTGCTTTATAGGACGAACCCCATGCTTCACAGCTAACTTGTGAACTGCACTCTTTGGGTCGAGGCTGGGCATGTCTTTGTAGCTCCGCACAAAGACATCTTTATATTGCTTTAACAATTGGACATACAACTCATTTTCCTCATAGGTTAAACTTGCATTGTGGAAAGTAGGACGATGATCCCCTTCTTCTCCAAGGTCAACTTCCTTCACTTCATCGAAAGTGGACTTCTTCTCATCATCTTCTTTGTGAGATGCGTCTTCATCGGCCTCTGAAATTGTGACATGATAAGAAGCAACATCATCTTTAACGTTATCTTGAGATAGCTGCTCATTGCCATTTGTAGATGCCCATGTCTTCGTGGTCATTTTTTATGCCTCTCTAATAATCACTTCCACATCGGTTTGACGCTTCATCCTGAAAGGAATTTTGCTACGGAGATCATTCATGCCTTCAATTATGACTGGGACGTCTTTTCTGTGGTCCACTCTTTTCCATATCATTCGGCTTGTTGGAGGTTGGCCTAACCTTATCATGCAGGTCTCCGAGCATCAGTCTTTTCCTCTAGAGCACCAAGTCTATTAGATACCAATCTTCGCTCGGGCGGGGCTCCAAGTCGATCTAATATTGAAATTCTTGCAAGTACCTTGGCAGTTTCATCAATGGTTTTGATGTATTGGGTGATAATCGGGCTTAGGAGTAACATACCCAAGACCCAATTTTGACTTTTGTCCATCACCTCCTGGATTAACTTCTTTTTGGGACGTCACCGAGCGTCGTGTAGCCTGCTGCAGAAAGTAATCTGAAAGCATTTGGATCAAACCCTTTGGTGGGATGTTCGTGGGGGCCAATGTTGAGAGCTTTGTCACTGACCATTCGAGTTCTTTCTACAGTATCACTTTGTCACTAGCCAATCTCTTTATAACTCAATGGGGCTTAAGAGAATAAGAGAGAAGAGAGAATTTTTGTATGAGAGGTGTCTTCAAAAGGAATGAGGGAGGTCTTATTTATAAGTGTAGATAGCCCCCTAGATGCCTTCTCCTTTCGATGTGGGACAAACAATAGGAATTAGGGTTTGGGCTTGTGACGCACTTGGGCTTTCATCTATTAAGGCCCTCCATATAAAATATTTTGCTTATCATATGATTTGGGCTTAGTGATAGACATTTGCAAAATTTTAATGTCTACACATCATATTTACATTCCATACACCACATTATAATATGTACATCCTTTGCTCACTCACTTCCACATCCTCCTCCAAAAATGTGCCACGGATTAGCTACATACTTCTTCAATATCAACATGTGGAAAGGACTATGTACATGAGACATCCTCGGTGGTAGCACTAAATAATACATTGCCTTCTCGACACGCTCAAGTACTTAATACGATCCAGTGTAGCTCGAACCCAACTTTCCCATCTTCTCAAATTATTCCGTAGATTTTATCTGCGATATCTTATGAAAAAAATAATCACCGACCTCAAACTCGAAGGGCCTCAAAGAAATGAGGCCAGTCGTGAGCTGCAATGCCCTTACCCTGCCTGTAGACTTCGCATGTAAGCGAAACACAGGGACTCCAAGAGGTAAAGTGCCTCTCCCTTGTTCTCTCATTTACCCATCGAGCTTTCCATTAAATTTGTTGGAAAAGTCATCTAATAGCATAAAACAACTGATGCATTCATTATACATGACTGCTACCTTTGACGGTACAGTAGTAAGTCGAGTCCTTGTATACAACGGAGCTACTATAAACGTGCTCCCTTGTAGAATGCTTGGATATAAGCCTTGTGACTTGGTTAAAACCAGTGTCCCAGTAAGTGGTTTTAATGGCAGGAAATCCGAATGCCTAGGGGTTTTCTCAGTGCACCTTGAGGTGGGTCGCCAGGAAAGGGAAACCGCCTTTTCGTGATAGACATAATTCTCACTTTTAACGCGTTATTAGGCCGCGACTGGCTCCATAAAGCTGTCGTCATCCCTTCTACATTGCATAGAGAGTTGCTGCTTTGGGTTGACTCTGAGATTGA
This sequence comes from Melastoma candidum, assembly GCA_023653495.1. Classification (NCBI taxonomy): domain Eukaryota; kingdom Viridiplantae; phylum Streptophyta; class Magnoliopsida; order Myrtales; family Melastomataceae; genus Melastoma; species Melastoma candidum. Next base: position 24,679,907 of record CM042890.1, read on the forward strand.
AATTATCAAAACTGATGAATATTCCTATTGTGACAAGGGTATCTTGCATGCAGAGACAAGCAAGACTGTCAAGGACCTCACACTGGATCAACACTGTAAGGTTGGCGACCCTACCGTAGGAGCCCTTGGCGAGCCATCCGGAAAGTTCGATTACATCGTCTACTACGGGACATCGCACCCTAAGCCGGATGTAAGGCCGATCGTTCTAACTAGATGGGGAGATGAGCTGTATGACCAAGACATAGAGGAAGTTCTCCAAGAAGTTAACTCGGGGGAGAACCCTGGGGCGACTGACAAGGCAAAAGAAGGAGGAGTAGCAAAGGACCAGCACAATGGTACTGCGGAGTTGGAGCCCGATAGACTCCTCACGGAAGGGACCTAGGGACCAGAATGAAAGAGTAACCGAAGCAGTCGTCGATGTCCTTCAATGAGTTCAGGTCTACCAAGGAAATCGCTGCTGTAAACAACCCGTCTCTTGGTTTTCAATAAACTTAGAAGCGCTTAGAGCGCTTAATGCTTGTAATAAGCCCGTGCCTACTGACTTAGGCGGTTCAGAGGAACGTGAGTCTTTGATGACACTATGCGACCTATTGGTCAGCATTAACCTAGGAAGTGAGTCATCCCCTAGAGTTCTTTTTACTAGTTCTTCTGTAAATAAAGAACTTTTCAATGCAATTGGAGGAGTACTTGAGGAATTCAAAGACTGTTTCGCCTGGGATTACATTGAGATGCCAGGGTTGGACCGTATACTTGTAGAACACACCCTTCCTGTAAAAAAGGATTTTAAGGCGGTGAAGCAAGCGCCCAGGCGCATGACTACTGAAGTCACGCAACTAGTCTTTGAAGATGTTAAAAAACTTTTTTGAGCAGGTTATATTAGGACCTCGCGCTATACAGAATGGATTTCCAGTATAGTTCCTGTCCTTAAAAAGAATGGTAAGATCAGTATAGACTTTAGAGATCTTAATCGCGCCACTCCAAAGGATGAATATCCTATGCCAATCGCAGACGATCTTGTAGACAAGATAGTAGGGCATCGGATTATGTCCTTTATGGATGAGTTTTCTGGTTACAACCAAATCTTCATCGTAGAGGAAGACATACATAAAACTGCATTTAGATGTCCCTTAGGGATTTTCGAGTATACATCGATGAACACTATATTTGATGCCTCTCTTGGCAAAACGGTAGAAGTATACATCGATGATATAGTAGTTAAGTCGACAAGAGAAGATCTCCATGTATATCATCTCAGAAATGCTTTCAGGAGGTTGGTAATCTCCATCGGAGAGATAAAGACGAACTGGGAGACCCGTCACGTGACTCCCCGTCAGAAAGGAAATATCTTCCAAGGTCAGACTCATGGGTCCCTCAGGGAAGTAAAAGCAGTTAACTGAGTCGTTCCAGAAAGGAAGAAGGCTCACACATACCCGGGGGTCGCAGCACGTCCTGGCGATCGACAGTCGAACAAATGACCACTGCCATAAATCTTCAGCTTGTGCTCCAGTTTCGCGAGCCAAGTGTCGAACCCCTTGTGCAATGTCGGCTTATCTACAGATGGAAAGCAAAGGAAACCGCTTTTCTTCTCCCAGTTCAGAGGATCTATAAAGTTCTCACGACATATAGGGATGGGAGTCTCTGTGAGCAGATATTCATGGGGGCCGTCTCAGGGAAAAGAGAAGGGGCAAGAATAAAACCCAATGTTAACCAACTCTTGCTCGATGGAACCACGCCATAAGGACCGGCGCGGTGGGCATGCCATTGAAAGGAAGAAAGCTTGGACATCTTTGAGAAACTAGGGTTTCTTGAAAAGCAATAGAAAGGATTCTTTTTAGAAAATCTAGAGAAAAGAAGGCGAAAAGTTTTATTCGGCAAGAAGACAAAGGGGTTCTTTAAATGCAGTGAAAATGAATTTTTTGTCAGTGCGGAAGACGAAGGGCTGTCTTGTGACACAAGTTGCTCAGGCGACAGTAGTCCCCTCAGCAAAAAAGGATAGTTTATGTTAATCCTCTAGAAAATCTTGGACCTAATTTTGACAAAGCCCACAAAAACCCACAACCAAGTTAAATATATCAGGCTTGCGCCTGCGAGAGGAAGTCTACAGAGGCAGAGTAGTAAGCTTGTAATCAAGGGCCTGCGCCTGGAGCGCAAAGTCTACAGGCCTGCGTCTCGGACACAAAGTCTATAGGGCTGCGCCTGGGACACAAAATCTACAGGCTTGCGCCTGGAACATCAAGTCTACAGGCTTGCGCCTGGTACACGAAGTCTACATGCTGACGCCTATAGAGGATATTAAGTCTACAGGCCTGCGCCTGTAAGAGACACGTGTCAAAAGAAAACGGTTCCATGGGCCCGAGATAATTGAGACTTGTTACCCACGCATAACACTAGCCCACGTCTTAAAGATAATCAATTAAACCCGAAGTCAGAGGAGCTGATCCATGATCAAATGAGTGGGAATCAGTTAGTTCCGAAATTTTTGGGGTGAGTTCGGTCTGGAAGATCTTCAGAAGCTCGTAACAGACCGAATATAAAATGGAGGAGATCTCCCTAAGAGAAAATCACGATTAAATCAGCCAACAGAAGCTCATCTTGCTTGTCACCCCTTAGCGTAGTTGTTAGGATTCCCCGACCTGGGCGAGACCCTTTAGGTTTCATTGGTCTTCGCTTGCACCATCAGAGTGAGCAACCGTAGCTCTAGTAACAACCCTCCTCCTTCACTTCCACCATCAAAGTGAGCAACCGTAGCTCTGGTAACAAGCCTCCACCTTTGACTCCAATGCCAGGACGAGCCACCGTAGTCCCGGTACGCACCTCCGCCTTCGACACACACTTCCCCCTAGGTGAACCACCACAACCTTAGCATCCACGTCCGCCTCAGCACCCGACCGTACCTAGTCCATCAAGCCCAGCAGCTAAGTCCTACCACCCGAGGTGCGTAGGCCTGCAGCATTCCACCATCAAGTCTACGACAATGCTCCAAGTCTACGGAGCACTGTAGTTAGTCTACGTCTTCACCAACGTCCTTATTTTACTTTTATGGCTGTATGCGTTCTTTACTTATTATAAAAACTGTTTGTATTTAATCAAATTCTTCAATTACTTACTGGCGACCACATCTACAAAATCCCTGTGAGTCTCATTGTCAAATATTTCCGAGGTGATCCGTTTCCTACTCGAACAGTATTTCTTCAAACCGTGCCACCAAAAATTTGTTTTCAACCTATGGTACATCTTTGTGGCACTCGATTGCACGCTATGTGTAATCTTATGTGCTTCATCAAATATTCGAAACCTCAACTCCTTTGACACCGGAACACACCCTTTCTTTGTAAACAATCAATCGTGCCACCGAAATCTCGAAGTCTTTGTATTAACCGCCATCAATCCTCGACTTAACCGATTTCAAATACTCATCTTGGTCTTGTCCCTTCTTTATTACAGCTATCATCCCCTCTTCTACTCCCCAAGTTGGGCGTCAAGCTCACTCACCGTCTCACACAACCTCCATTCCTCAACCATCAAACTCACCATCAAACAACTCTTCTTAATTAAGGTATCAATAATCACATTGGCTTTCCTTGGGTGGTACAATATTGTACAATCATAATCTTTTGCTAATTTCGTCCATCACGATGTCATATATTAACCTCATTTTGAGCAAACTAATATTTGGGACTCTTATGATTCGTGAATATGTCTGATGTCTCACCGTAAAGTTAATGCTTCCATATCTTCAGTGCAAATACCATTGCAACCATTTATAGGTCGTGCCTCAGGTAATTCCTCTCATGAGGCTTCAGTTGTCTTAGTGCATATGCCATGATTCTTCTTTTTTTTTTTTTTGTATGAGCATGCCATCAAGCCCGTGGCACAATACATCACAATAAACCGTGTATCCCCGCATTCATTCGGGATGACTAGTATCAGAGAACTTATCAACCTCCATTTCAACTCAACAAAACTCTTTTCAATGCCTCAGTCCATGCATAAGTTGCGGCATTTCCTCTGTCAACTTGGTCCGGTTTCGCAATGATAAAAAATCCGTCTGCAAATCAACGACTAGCGAGTTCAAGAAAACTTTGCACCTCCATCACATTCCTAGGTTGCAGACATCTTGCTACCACTTTGATTTTTGACGGCTCCACTTCTACTACCTTAGCTGAGGCAACCAAGACTCGTACTTGGTCAGCTTTTCATACAACTCGTCCTCTTTCAAAATCTCCTCTACACTCGCCGAATACACCAAGATACCATCAATGATTACAATCAGTACAAACTGATCAAAGTATGGTCATTACATTCGATTCATCAAGTCCATAATAACAGCCGACTCATACGTTATCCCAAAGGACAACCAAAATCTCGTAATGTTCACGCCTTGTCCGAAACCCTGTTTTCTTCTCGTTCTCATCCCTCACCCAAACTTGATGATAACCGGACTATAAGGCGAGCTTAGAATACACCGCCGGATGCAAACACGCAATTATGTAAATTTTAAGTATCCCTATTGAATTATCCGAAGAAGTTTTAAATTGTGAACTATTGAGGAAAAATATATTTATAAAAAAATATATTTATAAAAAAAAAAAATTTCAAAAATATAGTAAGGATATGTAATTGGAATTAGTTCCATGATCTTTGAAATTGAAGCACGGTTCCGAGCCTGTTTACTTATTAAAATTAAAACTTAAAAAAATAAAGAAGATTAAAAACTTAATGAAATATATATTATTAATAAGATAAACGTAAAAGTCTTTTGTCATGTTTTATACTCGGCCTATTTTTCTTTTTAATAAGTCCAAAAAAAAAAAAATAAAGTGTCTGTCTAATTTTATTCCCGTAGACTCCCAAGTCATCACCCAGAACGCGACAAAGTCTTGAAAATCTGACTAATTTTGGGTGAATATAAGACGAGTGAAACATAACTCACACTCGTCATTTCTTGTGGATTCGCTACTCTTCTGCTGTGTCATCACGTCCACTTTTCTGTTTTCGCTTTCGGGTTCTTCGGGGCAGGGAGTGATCAAGAGCAACGAAACCGACCGTGCCACATTGCTCGAGTTCAGGAAGCGGGTCTACGGGGACCTTGATGGGATTTTAAGCTCATGAAACGACACCGTCGAATTCTGTCACTGGCCGGGCATCACCTGCGGCCGTCGTCACTCGTGTGTGACCAAATTAGAGCTTCCGTACTCGGGACTCGTGGGGTCATTGCCACCGTCCATTGGGAATCTCAGCTTCCATAGGGTAATAGAGATCAACAACAACGGCTTTACCGGCGAGATCCCACCTGAAATAGGTAACCTGCGTCGGTTGTCAGTGTTGCTCCTGGATAATAACTCGTTTTCTGGTCAGCTCCGGGGAACATCTCTGGCTGCACAAACCTAAGAGATATAGTGCTGGGAAACAGCATGCTTGTTGGAGAGATACCTTGTGGACTAGCCGCTTTGTCGGAGCTTCGGTACTTCCAAATCAGCAACACAATTTCACAGGGAAGTTCCCTGATTTCTTCAGCAACTTCTCGTCTCTGGTAATCCTTGGCGCCTGGAGCAACAATTTCTGGGGAACCATCCCTTCCTCTCTTGGACTACTGAATAAACTGCGTTGGCTTGCCCTCGGAGTTAACTACTGGCTCCATACCCTCCTCGATAATTAACATAACCTCTCTTGAATACATAGCTTTTTCGATCAACCAACTCGAAGGCTGTCTCCCTCCGGATCTCTGGATCACTCTTCCTAATCTCCACCTCAGTTTATGTTATAATAATTTGACCGGACTTATCCCTCCTTCCATAGACAATGCAACTAAATTTCTGAGCATGCAGATGCCATAAACAATTTCAGTGGCCTGGTGCCCCTTCTCAACAGCCTAAATCGGCCGCAGATGTTGAGTATTTCTGATAATCAATTGGGCACCGGCGCATCCGGCGACTTGACGTTCATAAACTTGCTCAACTCCAGCGATCTGTGGCTTATGGCATTCGATGAGAACAATTTTGGGGGAATGCTACCTCAGTCTATAGGGAACTCATCATCAAATATGAATATCCTGTCATTTGAGTTGAATCGACTGACTGGAACCATCCCTTGGAGCATCCGAAATCTCCGCAACCAAGAAACTCTATTTGTGGGCTGGAACCGATTTACTGGTAACCTCCCTTGGGAAATCAGTAGGCTCCACAAGTTGAAGTCTTCAAGCACCATACAGCAGATTCTCGGGGGATATCCCATCTTCCCTTGGTAATTTGACAATGTTGACGTTGCTGTCATTTGCAGGAAACGCTTTAGGAGGGAGCATCCCGACGAGCCTTGGGAAATGCCAAGACTTGATCAGGTTGGATCTCTCTCGAAACAATCTGAGCGGCGCCATCCCCTCGCAAATCCTCAGCATATCTTCCTTGTCGGATTTCCTGGATTTGTCGCAGAATAAACTGACTGGACTCCTGCCAGATGCAATTGGCGACCTCAACAACTTGGGGAGATTATATTTGCAGGAGAACAGATTGTCAGGACAAGTACCGGAAAGCCTCGGTCGTTGCACTAACTTGGAGGAATTGTACATGGGGAATAATCTATTTGAAGGGAACATCTCAACATTTCTGAGGCCTCTGCAAGCGACCCAATACATAGACCTGTCACGAAATAACTTATCCGGCGAGATTCCGAAATTTCTGGAAAATTTTCGGCTTATATATCTTAACCTGTCTTTCAACCATTTCCAGGGAGAAGTTCCGAATCAAGGAGTCTTCCTGAACTAGACTTACCGAGCTGTCCTACACGCAAATTGAACGGCAGGAGAAAAATATCGTTGAAGGTGATCATTACGACCTCCATCGGGATTGCTTTCTTGTTGGTTGTGTTTCTATTGCTGGCGATCTATATGTGCAAAAGAGAAAAAGGAGGAGACGTAAAGTCGCAGTCCAGGTTGGTGACAGGAGGTCCTTTTCCACAAGTTTCATATGAAGACATAGTAAGGGCAACCAAAGGGCTCAACCAAAACAACCTAATCGGTGCTGGAAGCTTCGGGTCTGTGTACAAAGGGATCCTCAGAGAACTTGATCATATAGTAGCCATTAAGGTTTTCAATCTAACAAAACGAGCAGCGTCAAGAGGCTTTATGGCAGAGTGTGAGGCATTAAGGAACATCAGACACCGGAATCTCATTAAGATTTTCACTACTTGCTCGACCATTGACTTCCAAGGTAACGAATTTATGGCCCTTATGTATGAGCACATGGAAAATGGAAGCTTGGATGATTGGATTCATCCTAAAGTTGTACCCGGGGATTGCACCGGAAGTTAACTTTCATCCAAAGGCTGAGTATTGCCATTGATATTGCTTGTGCGACAGAATATCTCACCATGAGTGTGAGACATCAATTATTCACTGTGATCTGAAGCCCAGCAATATTTAATTGGATGCCGAGATGACGGCACATGTTGGTGATTTTGGCCTCACAAGGATTTTATCCACCTCCGAAGTCGTTTCACAAGTAAGTTCAGTGGGGGTCAGAGGAACCATTGGCTACAGCCCTCCAGGTGCGTTGATTCTGTGTAAATGTACTTATAGATTTAGTTCGCTTGTGTTAGTATAAAATTGTGATAATGGCAATCGCACATAGTACGGTATAGGATGCCAAGTGTCGAGGGAAGGCGACATCTACAGTTACGGAATCCTACTATTGGAGATGTTCACGACAAATAGACCGACCGACGACATGTTCGAAAATTCTTGGAACATTCGAAGCTACTGCGAAGCCGCATTGCCGGGAAGAGCCACAGAAATTTCAGACCCTTCTCTGTTTAGAGTTGAGTTGGGCAGGGGATCGAGCATCCGTGCTCCAAGGAGGTGGAAAGAATGCCTGGCGAAGGTGTTTGAAGTTGGGATCGGGTGTTGCCGAGAGTCACTGGGAGAAAGGATGGATATCCGCGAGGCGCGGTGAAACTCCTCTCCATCAAAGATTTGGCTTGCTGAAGCTCTGAATCTGAATAAGCAGGAAAATATTCTGGTAGAATGTTGTGTTGCAGTCATCCTCCGGACAGAGAGATGAATAGAGCGGACAGACACCATTCAAGTTGGAACATACACTCACATTGGGGCATGTAGATGATATTTGTTGGAATTCGATGGGTTTTCTACTCACACAGCGGAACTAAATTTTAAAACTTAAAGCACTCGAAAATTTGTAATTAGAATAAATCACCTCAAATAAAATACATGTAGGAGATACCTTTCTCTTATTCGAATATGAATGCAATGGGAGAAAAAGACAAAAAATTACTGTGAGAAAACCAAAGAATGCCTTAATATTGTCTAACATTTTTTCAATAGTAGTTGAGTTTCAACGTCTCATAATAGTAACCCCACAATAGAGTCATCACTGACATTCATCAATTTTACAGATTCTTAATAGCATCAATAATTACAGTCAAACTTCGACTTCTAACTTACTTATTTAAGCATTAAAATCCGATAATAAAAAACAAATGAAATGTTTCGATATTATTACCATTTTTTAACTTTTTTAGTCTGTTTGGATTTCCTATGGTAAAATCCAAGATTAGTCAAAATCAATATAGAAACAAAAGTTAGTGACAAAATCGTATAACAAACTAAATTTTAACAAAACAAAAAGTTCGTAATAGTTTTTGATATTATCGTCTATTTTACCAAAGAAAAATAAATACTCAAGTTTGAGGGCAAGGTTTGAGACGAATCAGGGAAAACCGCAAAGGAGGAGGACGGTGATCCTAAAAATGTTGCTTTGGGAAGATGCAATGCAAAAACTATATCAGAAGATATTTGCTTCGCTAGAGATGTATATCATGTCCAGGATTAATATCTTACAAAAATTTAACAGCATTCCAATGGCGAAAGAAAGGATTAAAGAGAAGCGCGAGATGGATTGAGCCATATTTGACCTTAGTGGCATAGAGGAAGAGTGTCTGTCTTAATGCCATACAGTCAGGTCGACATTCTTGAGTCGATATTGAACAAAAAAACTATAGAAATCAGCCCGAGAATGCCAATGAGGTTGAATGCATAGCATTAAGGCACTCCTACTCTATGACGCTCCAATTAATATGGTTAAATCTACCTTGCACTTCTCTTTAAGCCACACTTACGCCACTGAAAATACTGTTAAATATAGATATCTTAATTTAAAAGTTAGATTGCCCACGTGGCTAACACTCAAAGAGAATATTTTGAGGGATCAAAATATGATTATATGACTCTAAAATATTCATAAGTAAAAAGAAAAATTCAAGTTCGAAATCAAATCCCCAAAAAAAATATTGTTTAAACTAATAATTTCAAGAAAATGGAAACAATAAATAAAATTAGAAAATAAAGTAAAATAGTAGTAGGAACGGATAAAAATTAGCTATGAAATAATAACAATTTCATTTTTTTAAAAATAATTAAAATCAAAGTGATTATATTCTCACTGAAATGTTTTTTTACCAAATTAGGCGTTGACACATATTCAATCTTCTTAATACTAATTTATAATACTTTTTATTCTTAATACTAATTTATAATACTTTTGCTTGATACTAATTTATAATACTTTTTATTAGTAGTTTAATATTAGGTGCATTTATAATACTTTTTATTAGTAGTTTAATATTAGAGCACATCACCTTCGAAGAATTTGCTACCAACACTAATATAAGTTGTTCCATTCGAAATTTTCTTTTATAATTATTCTAGAAATATCATACATTCTATGTTTTTACTTGAAAATTTACTATTTAGTTTTTGTATATCATAAGTTTTCTGTAAAGGAAGTAAAAAATAAAGTGACACAAATGATCATGGACAAAAGAAAACAAAGGAGAACACTGCGTGGGATTATACTGAAATAACACCACCAGAAGAACTAGGAAAAGAATTTTACGATTGAGTCGTCGAAGTACCTCTTTCTCTTTAATTCACAGAGACTCCTCGCAAGTTTCCTCGGGGTTTTCTTCGTTGCGGACTTTCTCCTCCCGTTCAATGGCAGGTTCGTAGTTGGCATGCTCAGCCTGGACAGGAGGAGATTGACCGGCGAGGTGTTGTCTCTTATATGAGATTTGCTCCTCTTCTTATTGATTTATTGGTAACAATTATTTTTTTGGAGAGATTTCTTCTTCAAATTCTATTATTATTATTATTATTATTATTATTATTATTATTATTATTATTTTCAATGATCAGAATCTTTTTATTAATCCTTTTCGTTATATTTTTCTACCATCCTAACTTCAAAATCACAAATCATAAGATAAAATTTCATTTATTTTGGAAACTTTTTTACTTCCATAAAATAATGTTCATCTTTCCATATCATTAATTAATTGCTTCATTCCAAAATTGGCGATATCTTTCCACCTTTCTTTCCTCTTATCGTATTGAGGTGTAAATTATAATTTTGTTTACATAGATAACGAGCAAACCACGCCTTCATACTAAACTACATGTTCACAAAATAAAAATATTAATTAGTAAAAAAAAGAAACTTTTAGCCCTGAATTCTTCTATCATTTCAGTTTTACATTAAAGTCTTAGAGCACTAATTGAACATGATTAAGAGTAATTGAGCATATTTTCAAATTTCATAGATCTTGAATACTAAAAAGGTTTTAAGTGGTTGAAATGTTGCAGTCTGTTTGACTTGAGGTTTTGCAGTCCAAATGTATTTCATTAATGAGCAGACTTGTTGCTCATGTAGAAATGCATTCCACAATATGGACGAAATAACAACAACATCCACAGCAACAAATTCACGCTGATCTCCGCGTGTTTGAGAGTTCCCATCCCCGTGTCATTTAGTTAGTCATCCGCTGTTTCTACCTTGAAGGAAGTTGGGAGGATTAATTTCGAGGGAGTTCGAAGTTTATCCCCAAAAAAATCATAGGAAGTCATAATTTACTATTTGCTGGAGAATGAGTTCGATTCAAGCTAACTCATCTATTTCGATGAGATTTCTTTTTTCTAGAAGAAAACACCTCAAAAGAAAGAAAATGAGTGCTAAAAAGTTTTATCTATTAAATTGAAATTAATTTTGTCAGGAGTATTTTAGAGATATTAAATATTCTAAATTAACATTTATGATTTCCAAATTCTTAATAAGTATCGTCATAACATTACGTCATTTTTACAATAACATTGCTAAAATAAGCTTGAATTTATTTTAATTTTATTTCATGAAATTCTACCCATAGTAATTCATAATTATGGACCTCCGGAATCAACTCCTACACATTAACGACATAATTTTATTTGGAGAATTTAGGAAAGAGGGGAATAAATGAGGCAAAATATTTATCCAAATTTATCATACGAAAAAACAGAAACATTTGACAAAAGGTTGAAAACAACGTCAGTTTACATTCTTATGCTTGAAGTTGTTGAAACTGCAAATGCATAGCCTTCACTTAAAAATTCGTGTTTTAAAAATGGACGAATCTGAGATTTATTATTCTTTGTTGGAATTTTCTTGCCGTGATGAACCCGGTCAATTTTGGAAAAATAATTTCATCATCCCACAAAAGTCAAGTAACTCGAAAGTCAGATTTCAATCGGCTACTATAATAATAAAGGTAAATTATCAAATATATATCCAATAGTATACTTATTTTTGGATTTATTCTATTAGTTGAAACATTTCCTACCCATATATGTATTTTCATTGTAATATTGAATTGATCCTCCGTTAACTTACGGACAGTCTATGTGGCAGCAGCCTACCTAACTTTAACTCCGTTACTACCCCGTTATATCGGTCTCTTTTTTAATTGCTTACTTGATTTGGAGATCCCTAGTCCTTTTCTAGGAAAATCTAGAGCAATTATTTATTCTACTATAGTTACTAGGCTATTAACTTATATCAACTTCCTATTTCATTAGCTTCTATAGAGTGCTTGGGCCTGCGAGGTCACGGGACGATCGGTAGTGTAAATTTCATAGTCCTGATATTCTTTTTTTTAATCATATGCTTGTGTGTTTATGTTACTTTTAAACTTAAATGCCCTTTTAATAAAAATAAAAATATATAAATAAGTTTTTATCCAGGTTTAAAGGATTATGATTTTATGATTAATATTTCGGATTTAGGTGTTTAGGGTTTATGGTTGTGTTTGAAATATGTGCATACAAAAATAAATAATGTTTAGATGGGTATTGATTACCTGCATTAAGAAATCAACAGGAAGAAATAAACAAAATATCACTTATATATGATAATATTATTTATTTAAATGATTTTTACCACTTCTTTTTCATAAGCCAGCACCGCTATTGAGATTAACTTGGGATATCTAAGTAAATACTCGGGTTGTCTCTTGAGGATATTTCTACGACATATACGTATGCTGAAAGGGAGAATTGCATAACAAAACAAGGTTCATATGGGTATTACACTCGTCCAAGTTGTCGTCAACCCGGAACTCCATTCCAGTTTTCACGAAGTATACCCCTTAAACTCATATCTATGGAATCTCATTTTGCAATCCTTAAGTATGACACGACCTCCATTCGTTAGGTGGCATTCTTCATCCAAGTAATACCATGCCTGATTTATGCATTTTGTGCAATCTTCCATAGAATTCGCTGTATTGCATCTCCCCTGTGCCCAAATTGTAGCAGTACCTCTAGTTTTCCAATCCACAAAATCACAGCCCTTACTGGTCGAAGTATGGTAAGTCATCTGATCTGCGACATCTTGTATCGCTTCATCCGTATCACTATTTTCTACTTATGGAGACATCATTGCAGAAACGGGTCTTCATAGTAAAGTCAGCACTTGTTGAAACACAAATAATGATAACTAAAAATATGACGACCCTCGCGAGCAAAGTCATCCTTGCGTTTTCCAATGCGGATCCCACGGGTGCTGTAATAAAATGTTTAGCCTCTACAACATCTAATAAGTTGTCTCGCGGCTCGCTACTTATAAATATCTTTGTTTAACGTAGATTGGACAAAAAAAGGAATCGGTTGTAAGGGGATGATGCACTGGGTCTGAAGCCAGGTAAAACATTTGAATCGGTCCAGGAATCTCTTAGTTATCAATATATAAATAAATTGATATCGCATCTAATTTATTAAAATGGCCATATTTCTGCCAAGTTGCAAACTTTCATTTTGCAAAGTAATTAATTCATGCCATTTTGTGTACAAATATTAACTATGGCGAAACTTTTTGGAAAAGTAATTGAGCTTTATTTCAAGATATCTGGTCTATTTGAATCCTAAATGATAAACATCGTCTCAATTGGACGTGGAAGGACATTTCGATGGCGTCATAATGTTACGGAATTGCATTAGAGACTGGCAAAAATTTGCGCTTTCAGATAGAATGCATCGAGTTCAAATAAAATGCATGATTAAGTGAGCGAGTGGAGTTCATTCAGTTGTATGTTACACACTGCCCAAAGGGGAGTTTGTGACGTTGCATTGATATATATTTGATGGTCATATGGTTATCGATTATCATTGTATTTTTTGCTCAACTTAGGCATTCTCAGTGAAGATATGCAAGTGGGAGGTCTCCCTAGTGTCAGATGAAAGTCGCGGTTTGATATCCCGACTTTGATATGCTACCGTGGATGCCTCACCCTTGGTAATATTTTGTAATAAAATTTTTTAAATCGAAATCATATTTCTCAAATTTTTTTTCGAATTTACCGGTATGCAATCCCCAGAATAGGTCCCTCCCCCCATTTCATGACTTTTCAGTCGTAAATCACACGTACGAAGACCGACGGAAAAATAAATGTTTGAAAAGTAGACGCGAGCTATGACTTTGACTTTGGAGTCTAAGAATTTTAATGACATCCAAAACCTAATAACAGATAAAATAACAGTATTTATTGTAAGAAATCATGTTTTCCTTTTTTTTTTAAATTATACCATTAAATTTATCAACATATGAATTAATTATTGATTTCTAATTGTGATTTCAAAGTTAAGTTATGATGAAAAATTGAAAATGTGCTAACTAAAATAATCATCTTGATTTCTCATGCATTAGATTTATTATATTTTACCGACCTCATTACCTAAAATAACCTTTTCTTCATTTTATCTTATCTTTTCTAAATTACAGTATTTTTTATCGTGAATATTTTTAATATAATATCGAATAATTTTTAAAAAGAATAAAATCAAACGACTTGGAAAACCATTCTCTAGATTTGTTTCAGTAATCTAGGAAAAAACAAATGTTATTAAATCACATTTCCAAACAATATATATGTGTGTGTTTTTCAAGTTCGAATCTCAATGATTACATCTCAGAGGTATTCGGATTGCGGAGCTTTAGCCCTCCAAAGATTTGAGGGATCGTAGTTTCGTTGCGGCCACACGGATATCCATCCTTTCTCCTTGCGACTCACTACAACATTCGACTCCGACTTCGAACACCTTCGTCAAACATTCTAAAATCCTTCGCGGAGCACGGGCACTCGATCCTATTCCAAACTCATTTAGAGACAGACAAGGGTCTGCTACTTCTCCCGTTCTATCCGGCAACTCAGCCTCGCAGTGGCTTCGGATGTTCCAAGCATCCTAGAACATGTCATCGGTCGGCCTCTTTCCCGTAAACATCTCCAGCAGAAGAATTCCATAACTGTAAACATCGCCTTCCCTCGACACTTGCCTTCCCATTCCGTACTTTATAATATTTTGCGTTAAACGGCCTATATTACTAAGTACGGGGTAATAAATATAGGGTTTATGTAAATGTGATTCTGTAATAAATATACAGAATCACATTTACATAAAAATTCACGCACCTGGAGGGCTGTAGCCGACTGTGCCTCTCACTCCCGTCGAGCTTACTTGCACAACAACATCATTGGCAGAGAGAATTCTCGTGAGCCCGAAATCACCGACCTTTCCAATCATCTCCGCATCCAGGAGAACATTGCTCGGTTTCAAATCACAGTGAATCACTGGCACGTCACACTCGTGATGCAGATACTCCACGGCACTTGCAATGTCCATGGCAATACTCAGCCTATGCCTTAAACTTAACTTCTAGTGCACTCCCTCGGCTGTAACTTTAGGATGCAGCCAATCTTCCAGGCTTCCATTTTCCATGTACTCATACACAAGTGCCTTAAAATTATTACCTCGGAAGTCGATGGTCGAGCAGACAGTTGAAATCTTAACGAGATTTCGGTGTCTGATTTTCTTTAATACCTCACATTCTGCAATAAATCTCCTTGAAGCTACTCGAGTTTGGAGGTCGAGAACCTTAATGGCTATTACATTATCAGAATTTCCAAGCATCCCCTTATACACGGAACCAAAACCACCGGCACCGATCAAGTTATTTTGATTGAGCCCATAGGTCGCGCGGAGTATATTCTCGTATGAAATTTGTGGAAAGGGGCCTCTCGGAACAAACCCGGACTGAAAATTTACATTTCTCCTCCTTTTCCTGTTCATACAAAGATGCAATGCAAGCGACAAAAGCAGAACAAACAGGAAAGCAATCCCACTGGCAACTGCGATGATGATCTTCAACAAGGTCTTTCTTCCCCGCTTCCGTTTAGAAGTAGGACAGCTTGGTAAGTTCAATGCTGGAATCCCACCACAGAGTTTGTAATTTCCCATGACCGAGATCCTTGTGGCATTAAGGAAGACTCCTTTATTTGGAACTTCTCCCTTGAAATGGTTGAAGGATAGATTGAGGTACGCAAGCTGGTAATCTCCTAAGAATTTCGGGATCCCACCGGAGAAGTTATTATGGGATAGGTATAGCTTTTGAAGTCCTTTTAGAGGAGATAGAAACGCAGAGATATTTCCTTCGAACAGATTATTCACCATGTCCAAGGACACCACGCTGAAATGCATCCACCGAGAGTGGTCGGGACTTGTCGAGACAGTCTGTTCCCGTTCACCTCTAATATTGCTAGTTTCTTCATATTGCCGACTTCATCCGGCAGAGCACCGGTTAATTTGTTCCGAGATAAATCGAGAAAGTCTGATAAGAAAGAAATATCAACCACTTGTGCTGGTATAGTTCCACTCAAGTTGTTTTCAGATAGATCCAAACTAATCAAGTTTTGGCATTTTCCAAGGCTTGCGGGAATACTCCCACTAAATCCATTCCCCGCCAACTCGAGTTTCATCAACATAGTCAAATTTCCAAGAGAAGATGAGATTTCCCCGATGTATTCACTGTACTGTGCTCGTAGGTTCTTCAACTTGTGGAGGTTACCGATTTCCTTTGGGAGCATTCCCGTCAACAGATTCCAGCCGATAACTAGATCTTCCAGGTTGTGAAGATTCCCGATGCTAGAAGGGACCGTCCCCATGAGCTGATTGATCGAGAATTGCAAGTAGTTCAAATTGGAAGACAAGTTCCCTATAGATTGAGGCAACGTACCTCTGAAATAATTTGTCCCAAAATCTAGAAGCCATAGTTCAGAGGAATTGAGGGACTCGAGGAAATTCAAGTCGCCTGACGTGCCGTTTCCCAATTGATTACCACCAATAGCAAGCCAACTCAACTGATTAAGATTATGGAGATCAGGCACCGATCCACTGAAATTGTTCAGGGACAACTCTAGATCCATTAAGTTTGTAATGTTCGCTATCGAAGGAGGGATAGGTCCGGTCAACTGATTATCCGCAAAACTGATGACCCGGAGATGGGGAAGAGTGATTCTGAGATCCAGAGGGAGACCTCCCTGGAGTTTGTTGGTTGGGAACCATACTTCAGTCAGAGAGGTTATATTGAAAATTGAGGCGGGAACCATGCCAGAAAAGAAGTTTTCTCCGAGACTAATCTGTTGCAATTTTCGCAATCGCCCAAGAGATGCTGGGATGGGGCCGCTGCAACCATTATACTCTCCGACTAGGAACACCAGAGATGAGAAGTTGCCGAAGAAATCAGGGAACTTCCCGGTGAAACGGTTGTTGTTGACTTGGAAGGATCGAAGCTTTGACAAAGCCGATAATCCACGAGGTATCCCTCCAACAAGATTGCTGTATCCCAGGAAGATCACTCGTAGGTTTGTGCAGCCAGAGATGTTCTCTGGGAGCTGACCTGAAAACGAGTTATTATCCAGGGCCAACGCGGTCAACCGATGAGAGTACCCAATTTCAGGGGGGATTTCGCTGGCAAAACCGTTGTTGTTGATGTTTAATATCCTGAGGAAGCTGAGATTCCCAATGTAGGGTGACAAAGACCCCTGTTACCCTGGTTTTGATGATGAACTTAAGCAATGAGTTGCTGATGGTCAGCAGTAATGTTTCAAGAGTTGCGTGCTTATTCTTAGTGATGAGCTTGAGCAATGTGTTGCTGAATCACAGCTAGTAACTGTCATATGTTACAGTGCGTTGTTACTGTGACATTACGAATACATATTGAAAATATGGAAATAAATTTTCAATATCTACGTTTTTATTTTGGGTTATTTCAGATAATTCGTCTGAATGTCCAAATTCATTTAAATGTGGTTTAATAATCTCATTATAAAGATTCAGGCAATTAAATATTGTGACATTATCTTTCCAAGTTTATTTTTAGAAACAAAATATGTTTCTCATATCCTGCAGCAATGTTACGCTGGAATAGGATGAAATATCTAATCAAATATTTTTGATTAATTATAATCGATCAGATGAGATTATGATCAGATCATAAATATTAGAAATAAATTATTTGATTAAGAGAAGAGAGGAAAGTTACCGTTGGTACTTACTCTTCATAGCACAGCAATCGGGTGAGCAGACCGTTGCTGAGTCCTGGCTGCCAATTTTGGTAACAAATCTCGAAGATTGCCTGGACGTTTTCCATGCCTCCTTCTCCATTATAATCAGATCAAAGACGACAGATCCAAGTGCCTTTGTGCATCTGAGTGGTCCGAGTGGTCTAAGTGGTCTAAGTGAGCTTTGCATCGACGGAGAGCGGAAGGTGCTAAGTGTCTCCTCGTTCTTTCTCTTGCAAGCTGGGTGTGAGAGTGCCAAAGGGCTCGGAGAAGTCTCTTTGATCGTCGTGAGAGGGACTGGGTGTCCTCGGTGTGTTTAATGAGCGGCTGGCGAATCGTCTGAGGGAAGCTAAGTGAATACCTATGCTGAATTCAGTAACCAGTTGCTAACCCATCGGCAAGAAGCCGTTCTTGTCTTGTTTATTCGCTGGGAAGTCTCGAACCTACGGAGTTTGAGCAGTTAGACACGTACTTGCAGGGTAGAGCAGGAGGAGAGAACGCCGCCGGAGTGGAAAGAGGTCCTCCCGAGCACAGTGGTGCTGTGCAGAAGTCTCGAACTCCTGGGGACGGATAGTAGAGTAGGTTGCGTGGAAGCCGCCGGAGTAGAAAATTCCACCCTAGGCACTGGGTGTGCAGTGCAGTGAGTCACGACTGTGATAACCGTGCACGTCCGAACTGAGTGTAGGACGTATACCTTTCTTAGTGGTCTTTGTGGTTATCTTTGTGGTTCTTCTCTTTGTGGTTCTCTTTGTGGTGATCTTTGTGATCAACTTTGTGGTTGTCTCTTAAGCAAGTACAGGCTCATCTCCAGGAGAGACAAGATCTGTGTGGAAATCCTCTGCTGAACGACAAAAGTGCTGAAGCAATCCTCTACTGTGAATCAGAAACGAGCTGCTCTCTGAGTAGTCTTTCTGTCACTGTAAGGATTACTATCTGAGGATTTAATCTCTAACATAACGTTGTCTGTGTGCTTTGAAAGACAGGCTTACATCTGAGGAACAACGTTCTGTGTGGAATCCATTGAGCTACCAACTGCTGAGGAAAAGCATCATTCTGCTGGAAACAAGAATATATCCACTGAGTGAGGAGCTGACTGTTGCCAGGAGTGATCATCAATTGTACGGGATTTTAAATCTCACTTTGTGAGAACCAAACGCCTAGTGCTAGGGCTCTTTGCACCCATTATATTATATAGTGGAATCACCTTGTTGGTGGAAAGTGGACGTAGGTCAATTTAGACCGAACCACTATAAACTACTGTGTCCATTACGATCGCGCAACACTCGCACGAAAACCTACTCAACAAAATCGTAACGGTGTCAACGAAGCAGTTCTCATTCTGAGAAACGCTCTGCTGAGTTACAGTACGCTTCCGCTTACACTGAGAAAAAGGGCGAAAAAGTTATAAACACTAATTCACCCCCTCTTAGTGTTCCTAAATGATCCAACAATTGGTATCAGAGTGGGTTTGCTGGAAAGCTTTCTATGTGATTGCTAGTACAAAACTCTGTTGCTGAACCTAAAGATCAGAACAGCTTGTTGCCGAAAGTCTTACATTAAGCACAGTAAGGTGTTGCTGAATACTGAGCAGAATGTCGATGCTCTTAACTGATGGTCATTCGACCGAACGTCCTCCGCTCTTTGTAGGACAACACTTCTCATATTGGAAAATGAGAATGGAGTTATTTATAGGAGCAAAAGAAGCCGATTGCTGGCAGATTATAATGGAAGGAGATCTTGTAATTCCTCCTTCTAATCCCAGCGACTCTCGGCATGAATTTGAAAGGAAGAGAATTATCTCGCTGAACACTAAAGCAAGGCACTACTTAGTGTGCGCTCTTGCTGGAAATGAGTTCAATCGCGTCTCTACTTGTAAGACGGCGAAACAAATGTGGGATAGACTTGCTTTGATCTATGATAGAACAGAACAAGTCAAGGAATCCAAAGTGAATGCATTAGTAACTCAATACGAAGCATTCAAGATGAAAAATGATGAGTCAATAAATCAAATGTTTGATAGACTCACCGAAATTACTAATGCCATGGAATCACTTGGCAAGACCACTTCAAATTTTGAGCTAGTCAGAAAAATACTTCGCTCATTGCCTAAAACTTGGGAAGCCAAGAAGACGGCAATTGAAGAAGCTAAAGATTTGACGAGCTGAAGTCTTCAACAGCTACTTGGTTTTCTCGTTGCTTACGAAAATGAGAACAAGGTTGCTAAAGATAAGAATACCAATGTTGTTGCATTTAAAGGGAGCGTTGAATCCTCCGATGATTCTGAGGATCTCATCCAATTCAAAGGATGAAATCTCCTTCATGGCAAGGAAATTTACGAAGTATCTTCGCAAAAATCGTTTCAAAGGAAAACGAAATGCTAAAAAGAAGAATACTAAACCACACCAAAGTAAAGGTGGTGGTGCTATTAGTGCAACAAACCTGGTCATATGCGACCAGATTGCCGACTTCTAAAGGAAAAGGGCCAATCTCCAAAATATAAGAAAGATGTCATGATGGCATCTTGCAGTTATAGTGATGAGAAATCAGATCAGAATGATGAAACAGCAAACATCTGCTATATGGCGCAAACTGATGCTGAAACTGAGAAGGTAAACGCTTTCTCACCCTCTGATCTATCTGCTGAAGATATTGAGAATCTTTTCTCCGAACTCTATGATAAAATTGAGTCTTTGTCCGCAAATAATAAGGCTCCCAAGAAGGAGAATAAATTCTTGAGTGCTGAGAATGCTTCTCTTAAGGAAGAGTTATCAGCAAAGGCTAAGAAAGCGGTAAAGCAACTTTCTCAATCTAAATTAAAGATTGAGGAGCTGCAACAGCAACTCAGTGCTGTGCATAACAAAACTGATTTATGTGTACATGAGAAGCATGATTCCAAAAATGTGAAACATGGGAAATATGTTCCTCCTCACATTAGGAACGGCGAGTCTCATTATATTATTCAAAGGTTACCTAGGCTTTGCTATTATTGTAGAAAGCCAGATCATTTTATCAAAAATTGCCATGTGAGGCGAAATGATATGCTTGGCATTACTTCTAAAGTTGATGGTTTTATTGTTAAATGGAAGCAACAACTTACTTAAGTTCTTTCTCTATTTCAGGGATGCTTCAAGTCCATCGCTAAGGACCATATATGGTACTTAGATAGTGGATGATCGAGGCACATGTCAGGAGATGTCTCCTTATTCTCCACACTGGTTTTCCAGGATGGTGGTGCTGTCACCTTTGGTGATAATGGAAAATGGATGGTTAAAGGAATAGGGACCATTTACTGTTCTAACTCCCTAACCATTGAAGGAGTTCTTTATGTTAAAGGTCTCCAACACAATTTGATTAGTATTAGTCAATTGTGTGATTAAGGTTATCATGTTTCTTTCGATGAAAGGACGTGTAACGTTTCACGGGATGGTGTTACTTACTTCATTGGTGAACGCAAGAAAAACATATATATCCTGTCTTTTAAGAACGTCTCCGCTGGATAAAATTATCTTTTGTCTGTTAAGGACGAGGCTACCTTATGGCATAGAAGGTTGGGACATGCAAACTATGACTTGCTGTCCAAACTTGCCAGAAAAGATGCTATTAAGGGACTGCCCAAAATTAAGTTTGACAATGACAAGTTTTGTAAAGCTTGTTCTATTGGCAAACAAACAAGGGTTTCCTTTTAAAAGTAAAAATATGATGTCAAGTAAAGCACCGCTTGAATACCTTCATATGGACTTATTTGGTCCAACAAGGACTCAAAGTCTAGGAGGTAAACGTTATGGATTAGTTGTGGTAGACGACTTCTCCAGATTCACTTGGGTTAAGTTTTTAGCTCACAAAAGTGATACGTTTGCAACCTTTGAAACATTAGTCAAACAACTTCAAAATGAGAAAGGTGTTTCTCTACGAAGCATAAGAACGGATCATAGTACCGAATTTGAGAACCATGACTTCACTTCATTCTGTGAAGAATATGGTATTAACCATAATTTCTCTGCTCCATACACTCCACAGCAAAATGGAGTTGTAGAGCGTAAGAATAGAACCTTACAGGACATGGCAAGAACCATGTTGCTGGAAAGTGAGGTTGCTAAAAATCTTTGGGCTGAGGCTGTAAGTACAGCATGCTATATCTCAAATCGAGTTCACTTAACGCCTTCCTTAGGGAAGACACCTTATGAGTTATATAAAGGCAGGAAGCCTAATATTTCGTACTTTCATCCATTTAGAAGTAATTGTTTTATCTTAAGACCCATTAAAGATGGTGTCGGAAAGTTTGACGCTCGATCTAATGAGGGCATATTCTTAGGATACTCTCTTACGAGCAAAGCATATAGAGTTTTTAATAAAAGAACTCTAACTGTTGAAGAGTCCATCAATGTTAAAGTTGATGATACTCCGACATAGAAGGAAGATGCTATGGAAGCAGCAGCACAATCCTCAACAACAGTATCAAATGAAACATCACAGCAAATGGTTGCTGATCCGAACGGAAACACTACAGTAGATGTACAGCAAGTGCCTGCTGCACACACTGAAAATGTTTCTAGTGGTTTCCAGGATATACAAATAGAGGATCGTGTTCCTTCTTTATATAAGAAAAGACATCCTATTGACCAAGTCATAGGATCAATACATACAGAAGTGCGAACCCGACATACAACAAGTATGTACTATGAACACTCCGCTTTTATTTCTCAAAAGGAACCTCATGGCATTGATGATGCGCTCGATGATCCAAACTGGATTCTCGCAATGCAAGAGGAATTGAATCAATTTGAAAGAAACAAAGTTTGGAGCTTAGTTCCTAGACCTAATGATCGTTCCATTATTGGAACAAAATGGGTCTATCGAAATAAGCTTGATGAGTCTGGAAATGTTGGGAGAAACAAAGCCAGACTTGTAGCGAAAGGTTACTCTCAAGAAGAGGGTATCGATTATGATGAAACGTTCGCTTCTGTGGCGCGTCTTGAAGCAATACGCTTACTTCTAGCGTATGCTTGCTATAATGACTTCAAGTTATTTCAAATGGATGTGAAAAGCGCATTCCTAAATGGTGATCTAAAAGTGGAAGTTTATATTGAACAACCTCCTGGATTCACCGATCCAAAATTTCGCAATCATGTCTACAAGCTATCTAAAGCTTTATACGGGCTTAAGCAAGCTCCGAGAGCATGGTACGAAAAGCTTAGTTCCTTTCTTATAGCAAAAGGATATAGGCGTGGAAAAATCGATACAACCTTGTTTCTTAAGAAACGGGATGCTGATCTTTTAGTCACTCAAATATATGTGGACGACATCATATTTGTTTCAACGAATGAACAACTATGCATCGAATTCTCTAACTTTATGAGAGGAGAATTTGAAATGAGTCTCATGGGAGAACTCACTTTCTTCCTTGGACTCCAAATTAAGCAAACTGAAGATGAAATTTTTATCCATCAAGAAAAGTACAGCAAACAGCTGCTCAAGAAATTTGATCTTGAGAATGTTAGACCTTTGTCGACTCCTATTGGTAGTAATACCAAGATTGAAAAGGATGAAGGTGGAAAGGAAGTTGATTCCAAACTATACAGAAGCATGATAGGGTCATTACTCTATCTTATGGCTTCTAGACCTGATATCATGTTTAGTGTATGCCTATGCGCTAGATATCAGTCTACTCCAAAAGAGTCACACCTTGTTGTAGTTAAGAGGATCTTTAGAAACCTCGCAGGGACTGTTAGCTTAGGTTTATGGTATCCCAGGGGATCATTACTAAATCCCATAGGATATTCAGATGCAGACTATGCTGGATGTCGCATAGACAGAAAAAGTACTTCTGGTACTTGTCAATTATTGGGAAATATGTTAATTTCCTGGTTTTCTAAGAAGCAAGCATCAGTTGCTTTATCCACGGCTGAGGTAGAATATGTTGCAGCAGCCAGTTGCTGTGCTCAGTTATTATGGATGCGACAACAACTTGAAGACTATGATCTTCATTTTAACAATATTCCATTAATGTATGATAACACAAGTGCAATAAATTTATCACGAAATCCTATCTATCATTCGAGATCTAAGAATATCGAGTTGAGACATCATTTCTTGCGTGATAATGTACAAAGTGGGAAAGTTGAGATTCAGCATATAAGTACTAAGCAACAGCTTGCTGATATTCTTACCAAGCCACTCGATAAGGAGAGGTTTGAATACTTACGAAGTGAATTAGGGATATGTAATCCCAATATCTGAGATGATAATATTGTCATCTAATTATTTTAAGAAATTTTTGATAGGAAAATAAAATTTCCTACTGTGTCATTTCCTTTTTTTTCTTCCTATAAAATATTATTTAAAAAGGGAACTACCCTTACGGTATAATCCCTAACTTCCTTCTTCTTTTCCTCAACCTCTACCTTCATCCTCCTTCTCTTCTTCTCAATCTGATCATGGCACCCAAATTCGAAAAAATCTTCGAAGGGGAAGGGAAACCCTAAGAAACGGTCGCAGGCTATAACTACTTCCGTCCAGCAACTCTCCACTCAGGAGAATCTCCCAGTTACTGAGGGGGAGCCTTCACTACTGCATGCCCCTGCTCCTGTGGTCATTAAGACTGAGGAGACAACTGCTGTTGTTCCTGTTAAGGAAAATGTGGCTTCGGCTGTTGATGCTACTGTTCTTGGCGATTCTGAAGTTGCTGCGGAGAAAACCCTCGCTATTGAGGAAGAAACCGTTGCACCAGAGGTGGTTACCAAGTCTACACCTGCTGTGTCCGAGTTCTCTAACAAAACGGACACCTCCCTCACTCCAGATTTAGAACTCTCGAATGATGAGAGTAAGGAAAGTGGGGATCTTGATGCTACTCAGTCCGTGGGTAAACAGGACTCTTCTGCTGAGAAGACCCCTGCTGCGGATGACACTGTGGAGGTAGTTGGATCTGTTGTACATAATCCTCCTCCTGTTGGTTCTGCTTTGGGTATCGCTTCTCGCACTAGGATGAAGCGACCTTTCGCTGGTCTAAAGGAGGGTATGCACTCTACCTCTCCTGATTATAAGAAAGTGAAAAATACAGATTCTTCTGTGTTTATCCCTGAGATTGATCAGAATGTTTCTCTAGCTGAGTTAAATCGCATTCTTGCTGATGATACAATGCCCAGCCGCAACATGGCAAAGCGCAACATTGCTGCGTGCAAGCGTGTTGATTTTGACTGGTTCACTGAACATCAATTGCACTTTGCTGAGATGTTTGAGAAATTAACCTGGCGGTCTTTCTGCGAGTATGATGGCATAGGTTCTATCTCTAAAGTCAAGGAATTTTATGCCAACATTATCTTTTATAAAGAGGATTCCCTCATTAAGTACATCAAAGTGCTAGTTGATGATAAAGTCTTCGTCTTCTCTGTGTTTGATGTTTGCCGAATCTTTAACTATGATTCCTTCAACAATCTAAGGATGATCAATGAGGGAAAACTAGAGGCTTATCAGACCATTAATGACAGTGAGGCTGTTACTGTCAGCGGATATTTGCAGAATACCGGGCTGAGCTTCAGCAATAGGATGTTTCATAAGGCAGTAATGTCTTGCTTAGCTCCTCGTATTGGCAGCATTGATACTGTCATGCCCAGAGAATGGAATCTGATGGTTCATCTCAAGCGAGGTATTCCTGTAAATTTGGGAAGTGTTATTTTTGGTCACATGGCTTTTTGTGTTCAAAATGAGAACATAGCACTTCCTTTTGCACATGTTATTACTGCACTGCTGCAGCTTTATGGAGAGCAGGTTGTTCCTGTGAATCAAATGGATACCTGGACTACACAGGTGATTGGTGCTAACTCTGTGGTGAGTATGGGCTACCAATATGTTGATGGTGTATTCATCAAGAAACCAACCAAGCGAGAAATCATTGCATCTGTTCGTGGCAAGGCCACTGCTGAAACTGGCAAACAGCGTCGTGCTAAACGTGAGTGGGAGGCTCCTTTGTCAAAGGACGAGTCCCCTTCTTCTTCCAAGGTGCAGAAATTCCTCGCTGAGGAACTCAACTTCACTTGTCGCTCCATTCTTGAGAGGATGGATGCTTTTGCTGAAAGACTTGGGCGCCTGGAAAAGATGATCCAGACTCTGCTTGAAACTATTGAGGATTGAGCCACGCTTTCCGCTGAGGATAGAGCTACTCTCCTCTTTATTTTTAGATGTCTCTGCTCGTTTGTTCTTGTCTTTGAAACAGTTCGATCTTGCTAGATCGCAATAACTCTTTGCTGCTATGTCAGCTTGTTTTGAGTGTCGGCATGTTTTTGCTAGCAATGTCACTGCTATTTGCTCAAATCCTTTCTTTTTGATATGACAAAAAGGGGGAGAAGTATAAGTTAAGGGGGGAGCTTTCCAAGTTTGCTTTCCAAAAATATACTTAACTTAACAAATCAGTACTAAACCTTAGGGGGAGTTAGGAGTTTATTGCACTCAAGCTCTATTCCTAAAAACGGTTTTGTCATCATCAAAAAGGGGGAGAATGTTAGCCCGGTTTTGATGATGAACTTAAGCAATGAGTTGCTGATGGTCAGCAGTAATGTTTCATGAGTTGCGTGCTTATTCTTAGTGATGAGCTTGAGCAATGTGTTGCTGAATCACAGCTAGTAACTGTCATATGTTACAGTGCGTTGTTACTGTGACATTACGAATGCATATTGAAAATATGGAAATAAATTTTCAATATCCACGTTTTTATTTTGGGTTATTTCAGATAATTCATCTGAATGTCCAAATTCATTTAAATGTGGTTTAATAATCTCATTATAAAGATTCAGGCAATTAAATATTGTGAGATTAACTTTCCAAGTTTATTTTTAGAAACAAAATATGTTTTTGATATCCTGCACCAATGTTACGCTGGAACAGGATGAAATATCTAATCAAATATTTTTGATTAATTATAAACGATCAGATGAGATTATGATCAGATCATAATTATTAGAAATAAATTATTTGATTAAGAGAAGAGATGAAACTTACCGTTGGTACTTACTCTTCATAGCACAGCAATCGGGGGAGCAGACCGTTGCTGAGTCCTGGCTGCCAATTTTGGTAACAAATCTCGAAGATTGCCTGGACGTTTTCCATGCTTCCTTCTCCATTATAATCATCTCAAAGACGACAGATCCAAGTGCCATTGTGCGTCTGAGTGGTCTAAGTGATCTAAGTGGTCTAAGTGAGCTTTGTGCATCGACATAGAGCAGAAGGTGCTAAGTGTCTCCTGGTTCTTTCTTTCGCAAGCTACATGTGAGAGTGTCAAAGGGCTCGGGGAAGTCTCTTTGATCGTCGTGAGAGGGACTGGGTGTCCTCGGTGTGTTTAACGAGCGGCTGGCGAATCGTCTGAGGGAAGCTAAGTGAATACCTGTGCTGAATTCAGTAACCAGTTGCTAACCCATCAGTAAGAAGCTGTTCTTGTCGTATCTCTTCGCAGGGAAGTCTCGAACCTACGGAGTTTGAGCAGTTAGACACGCACTTGCGGGTGCGCGCTAGAAGTCTCGTGCCTGCAGGGTAGAGCAGGAGGTGGGAACGCCGCCGAAATGGAAAGAGGTCCTCCCGAGCACAAGGGTGCTGTGTGGAAGTCTCGAACTCCTGGGTACGGATAGTAGAGCAGGTTGCGTGGAAGCCGCCGGAGTAGAAAATTCCACCCTAGGCACTGGGTGTACAGTGCAGTGAGTCACGGCTGTGGTAACCATGCACGTCCGAACGGAGTGTAGGACGTATACCTTTCTTAGTGGTCTTTGTGGTTCTTCTCTTTGTGGTTCTCTTTGTGGTGATCTTTGTGATCAACTTTGTGGTTGTCTCTTAAGCAAGTATAGGCTCATCTCCAGGAGAGACAAGATCTGTGTGGAAATCCTCTGCTGAACGACAAAAGTGCTGAAGCAATCCTCTACTGTGAATCAGAAACGAGCTGCTCTCTGAGAAGTCTTTCTGTCACTGTAAGGAATATTATCTGAGGATTTAATCTCTAACATAACGTTGTCTGTGTGCTTTGAAAGACAGGCTTACATCTAAGGAACAACGTTCTGTGTGGAATCCATTGAGCTACCAACTGCTGAGGAAAAGCATCATTCTGCTGGAAACAAGAATATATCCACTGAGTGAGGAGCTGATCGTTGCCAGGAGTGATCATCAATTATACGGGATTCTAAATCTCACTTTGTGAGAACCAAACGCCTAGTGCAAGGGCTCTTTGCACCCATTATATTATATAGTGGAATCACCTTGTTGGTGGAAAGTGGACGTAGGTCGATTTAGACCTAACCACTATAAACTACTGTGTCCATTATGATCGCACAACACTCGTACGAAAACCTACTCAACAAAATCGTAACGGTGTCAGCGAAGCAGTTCTCATTCTGAGAAACGCTCTGCTGAGTTACAGTACGCTTCCGCTTACACTGAGAAAAAGGGCGAAAAAGTTATAAACACTAATTCCCCCCCTCTTAGTGTTCCTGAACGATCCAACAACCCCCCAGTCTGGAGCCCGTGAGCTCCAATTTGGTGACGCGGGGATGTCCACGGCTGCAAGTTATGCCAGGCCAATGACAGAAGTCGACGGTATCATTCCATGAGGTGAATATCCTGTCGGAATCATCGGGTATCCGTCCCCTGAACTCGAGCAACGCAGCACGGTCAGTTTCGTTGGTCTTAGTTGCTGCTGCTGAGAGAGAAAACAGGAGACAAGTGAATAATATCATAAAAGCAGAGCATGAACCCATAATTTTGGATAATCACAGAGTGTCCACTTTAGCTTCTTGTTATATCCACACTCTCCCCCATTCCATTTTTCCAAGGTTTGAAGAGCTGACAGCGATCGATGACTGACTTGGAGTCTACGGTTCTTGACTCACTATTTCGGTCTATAATATCAACTCAAGTCCTCGGGGACTTTGGAATTTTTGGTGGGTTATTTATTGTCCAATCTTTAACTTGTGGTGGTTGGATTGCCACATACGGCAAAAATCATTTCAATTTACCTCCGTCCTCAGAATTTCACTTTGGTCGTGCCTTTCTCCTCTCCTGTGTGTCCGTGTCTGAAGCACCCACCCGTTCTTCCCTCCCTGCCTTTATGGTCCGTCAATGCTGCCGTGGAAGTTCGAAGCCATTCGCCCTATCCAGGAGTCCTTCAGACGCAATTCCATCATGGGACGTCGAGGGGTCAGGCATCTCTGTTGTTCGGCCATTATCTTTCGCCCTGAGGTTTGTCTTCCACTCATCAGAGGCTTAGGAAGTGCAAACGAAGCACTTCACCCTTGCCGTAGTTGTTGGACCCCTTCACTCGTCGGAGGTTTAAGGTCTGCGTATGGCCCTTTAAGGTTTGAATTGAAAAAACTGTGTGGGTGTTTCCGAAGGTAAATTATATATTTGATTGTGCTATTTATCTTGATCCCATCTTGAAATGGATGATGCCACTACCTTAGAGTGAGATGTTAGTAAAAGTCATAGAGGAGGAAAAGTCTAGGCCCACTAAATTAGCCACGTTTGCTTTTGAAGGAGGGATACGTCAGGTCAGCCGATTAGCACCGAAATTGAAAACGAGTTATTATCTAGGCGCAACTTTGTCAGCCGACGCCAGTTACCGATTTCAGGGGGGATTGCTCCGGCAAAGCCATTGTTGTTTCTATTATACTGAGGAAGCTGAGATTCCCAATGTAGGGTGACAAGAAGCCCCCCGGTCTGGAGCCCGGGAGCACCAATTCGGTGATGCGGGAATATCTCCTGCTGCAAGTTACACCTGGCCAATGACAGAAGTGGACGGTGTCATTCCACGAGCTAGTACACCGTCGTGGTCATCAGGTATCCGACCCCTGAACTCGAGTAACGCTGCCGGGTCGG
The DNA here is from genome assembly GCA_023653495.1 of Melastoma candidum. Taxonomy (NCBI): domain Eukaryota; kingdom Viridiplantae; phylum Streptophyta; class Magnoliopsida; order Myrtales; family Melastomataceae; genus Melastoma; species Melastoma candidum. The sequence goes on from CM042890.1 coordinate 24,709,466, forward strand.
TGTCGTTGCCCTTAGCCACTGCTCCCTGGACAAGAAACGAAACCCAGGGAGGAAACAGGAGGCAAGTGAACAATAATATCATAAAATCAGAACAGGAACCCATAATTATATTTGATAACTAACTCTAAACTCTGGTGGCATCACTCTCCACTTAGCCTTTTATATAACTTCGTGACTTTTCAACGTTACGCAATTACATAAATTTGGTTATATATTTTGTGTAAATCACACGTTTATCATATAAAAATGCTTGGAAAGTAGACACGTGGGATGACTCGGGAAACTTGAGATTACAGACAAGAATACTTTGCTCCATTCAAATTTAGGTAACCCCATTGTTGGCGTGAAAGAGTTGTTTCCCTAATACGTGTCGAATTTTACGGTGAATGTGGTCGCCGTAAAGTGAAAGTAAACACAATATCGGAATTCGATACGAGGTACAGAATTTACAGCGTTTAGTATAGCGAACGAATACAAGTATAACAAATAAACACAATATCGGAATTTAATGCGACGATACCGAGCTTACATCGTTATACTTACAGACATGACTTGAACGGAAAACAATAGAAAAAGCCTGGTGACGCTTTACAACGGTCGGAAGGCGGGCGAGAGGCGGTCGAGGCGAACTCCTTTCGTAGAATTTATTCGCTCCGAAAGTGACCGAAGACAAGTCGGATCCAAACACGTCAGAAATCTCTGGCACTACGGGCGAACTGGTGCCCGGAGAATTCGTTGAATGTGTGGTCGTCGTATGAAATGAAAGTGAAAGAAGAAGACAGCAGACGAGCACCCTCAAGCGGAAACACTTACGGATGCCATTGATGATGCCTTCGAGAGTGAGCAAAAAAGCAGGAGCACAAGGAGAGCTTGAATGCCGGAATGCTTGAAAAATATAAAATGACAATATATGTCCGTCTGTAGAGGTGTTGTGACGTGTTTGTTCAATGCCTAAGAACAACTATTTATACTAAGACCTACGTATGTACGGTAATATAATATTGCACATATATTACGCTTCCTTTGTTGTCCGTCTTGTTGGAATATCTTCTTTCCATATGAGCTATCTTGGTAACAATCTCCTTTCGAATCTTGAGATCTTCTGAAGCTTTCCTTAACAGTTGACTGATCGACCGCGTCGCCCATTGGTTTTTGCCACTGAGTTTCTTCGTTCGCCCAGTCCGATTGTCGCTTATCACTTCGTTGACCTGTCATCGCCCATCGCTTGGTAATCCCGTCGCTTGGTGATCCCTTCGCCCAACAAGCCTTTGCTGGTGTGTATCCGTCGTCACCTCCTTCCTGGATTTTCCTCTCTTGGGCCTGTGTTCCAGACTATCGATCCACAGATGAGGCTGATGTGGCCCAGAATTTATGTTGCTAAACATAATTCACCTTGTGGAATGGAGAAGGTCGTCAACAGCAGCAGAATTTAATGCGACGGTCCCGAGGGTGGAACGACGACGTAGAAGGGCGAAGTCGAGGTGGCGGCAGGTCAATGGTGACAGAATTTAATGCACGAAGCCGAGGATGGATGGAGGTGTGTCAACAATGCCGGAATTTAATGCACGACGTTGTGGTTGAAAGGTAGGGTAACCAATAAAAAGTAAAAGCTAAAAGACTTGAGCCTTTGAGTTGTTTTATGTTTTTCAGATAATCCAATAGGGATTTTTATAGATATCTTCAATTAGGTGATTGATACACGCTCTTGGCAGTTGTTGATCTTCGATCACGTTCTCCACTTTATCAGATTGTTTGGGATGTCCCTTAATTTGGGGAGAATTTGATTAGATATTTGTTGAAAATATATTTAATATATTTTTTGCTATTTATATTAAAGCAAAGATTCTCTCAAGTGCTCAAATCACAAAGGTTTTTATATAAAATCTATATATTCTCTTCTAATATATAAATTTTCTCGAAAGGTTCTTTTAATCAAAGATTCTTTTTCGAGATTCTTCTTGAGAATCTTTTTCTTTCTCGAGATACTAGCCAAAAATCTTTCTCGGGAATGGCACGCTTTTCTCGAGAAAGGCCAAAATTTCCATGTGTCAACCCCATTAAATTAAGTTAAATAAAGTAAAAGCATTGGAGTAACGAACCATATATATTAATCCCGGCAAAATTTTGTCTCTTTGATGGGTTATTTATTATTGTCAGCTTCTAATTACTTCCATTTTATTTACTTATTTTTTATTTTTAATGTCCTATCAAGAAGGACAAGTAATCATTTTTATTTTCAAAATGAGATGAAGTTTACAAGGAAGTTTTTGTTTTGTGATAATCCTTATGTGATAGCCTGAGTATAAAAATGTTTTAGGATATAATCCTTATGAAAAACGAAGTGTTAGAAATTTTGTTTTACATTTTTAATATTTTATTTTATTCTGAAATCATCACGACATGGGAGACTATACATATATGCCGTTACGGTTCGTATGATCATTTTTGTTTTCCTTTGGGCATAATAAGTTGTAGGCCCTGCAAGCAAGCCCATTGAAAGGTCTGTCTCACGTTATAATATGTCTCTTCCACCTGCCTCCTTATTCTAACAAACATGCTCCATGGCGCTGTTGGGTACCATTGGCAAGCTAAGAAGACCCACAACGCCAATCGTCTATGCCGTTTGCAGAATTCGCCACTCATCGCAACAAATGTGGACTATAGTAAAGAACAATGCATAAACCAAATAATCAAGGTTTGTATGTCCACCGTTCGATGCCTGTGCCTCTCCTGACAGTTTGGGAATTATGTATGACCTAAAGGATGCATGCGTGAGATTGCCTCGCGTGATGTGTAGATGTGGTTTCTGTTACGCTATTTTAGGACCGTCTCGAGGAACGTCCGAACATCTTGTCGAGATTGCTTTCATATATTTACTAATATGGAGAAACATGTAATTTTCCCGTCAAGTCAAGACTTCTCCTCACATTTCCAGTGTGCTTAGAATAACAGATGAAATGAAGAGAAACAAATTGTACCTCCGTTATACTCCCAAACAATTAACGCCAGTCACATATCCTTGTTTTCCAAATGTTTCGTATCATAAATTTAATTACTTTATTACATTTGGTATCATAGTAACGGTAATTCGATTTAGAATGCATGATTTGAATATGCATTTTGTTCAATACAATTGATTCTTTGATTTGGTTTCGCGATTGTAACTGGCTAAATATTTGGAAATATGATTATTTTAAAATAAGACTTTTAAAATCTTCGTAATTAGGGTTTTTTGATCTTATATATATAATAGATGGTTGTATATAAATCGACGCTTACGCTGTTTCCATGTTAGACAAGGTGTTGTCAAGTCTAATTGTCCATCACTTGGATTAGTATAACTTTCTATGACTAGTTCTCGTATAGTCAACGCCCAGATCATTTTATTGAAAATGATAATAATATACTTAAATTTATAATTTTGATCGTGATTAAAGAAATCTATTTTTTATACGATTAAATATGCTTCTTTGTTATTTTTACGAGCAACTTTTGATTTTTTTTAATTATTAAAAAATGTCGCGATGTTTTGTATAATTCCTGGTATTTATTACAAGTTAAGTGAATAATGCACGAATGAGTTAGTCCCATTTATGTACGTTAATTGATTTGTCTTTGATTTCAAGAACATTGTCGATTCTTCTTGAGTTGCCTTATTTTAGCTTTTTTATTCTGGATAATATTAATATTAATGTGATATGTAACCCAACACAACATACTAAGAGGGATGATCATGCATTTTTTTTTAAATTTTAATATTGATCGATTTAACCTCTCATATTATTTTAGAAACAACCTATCGTCTTTTATGATTTGTGATGTTTTGATGGATAATATTGATGTTTTTCAACAAATGTTACCAAGTCAAGTAGACTTAGTGTGGCTGATGAAGTGACCGTCGTATTAGTGAACCTTGTTCATATATTCGGTGTAACATGCATGACGTATGTTGGTTTTTAATATGTTAAAGTATGGCTCTCTAAGGCATTTGATTATGTTAAAAGCACTTGAAACACAATATTAAAAGAGAAGATAAATTAAAATGTAGTAGTTGTTTATTTGAGACCGTTTACTATACGTATAAGACATTTTACATGCTGGGAGCAAGTGTTATAAGTGTTTGGCTGCCAAAATGATTAGTGACAGGAGACGTGCTTCTCGAGCGAGCATTTTCGTGTGTTACTTTCGATTTGTGCTCTGGTTGCTCTACCAACGTGGCTCAACCAAAATGACACTTAAAAGTTTTCTCTCATTTGCACGTGTTCTCAATAAGTTAGAAATCTCATATTTATGCTTTGAGTGCTTGACCGCTAAAGTGGCTCGCTTAGAGTGGCATGTGAGATTTTCTTGATCTTGTTGATTATATGTTTGGAGACTAGGGTATAATGATGTAGAGACATTTTTGCCCAAATGTGTTTGGTTCTTGCATTTGATGCATTTTTAGTGCTTTAGGGAGGTCGGCTATATGTTGCACACGCTAACTATATGTTGCACACGCTACCTATTATCGTATTTATTGTTCATTGGTTCATGGTTAGTTTTGTATAAACAGTCTATGCGTAAAACGATAATAATTTAGATGTCTTTAATGAGCTTTGTAGACATCAAATTTTTTTTGTCTACTATAATAATAAGGCCTAATGAATGTTAACCAATTTTATGGTTTATAAATGGGCTATAAACCCAACCCATAAAGAAATTAAAATGGGTCATAGTTTCAAGCCTAAAGAGATACATATTGGGCTATAAGTTAAAGGCACAAGCCCAATCCAAATTTAAGCATTTTGGGGCTAAACTAAGCCCAAATTCAGGCCCGGTCCATGGGAAGTTACCAATTATGATATGACCGGCTTCCTAATTTAGATCGACCCTGGAGCACTATAAATAGGGGGCTTCCTCATTCAAAAAAAGGAGGAGAACATACATATACACATTGGTGGAGAGAAGACTCTTGGCTCTCGAAGACTCTCGCCGCTCCCTGCTCGCCGAAGCTCTGCCGACGTCCATCGCCCGGTGTTCTTCTGCAACGCGCCCTGAGGTTCTGCCGGATCACGCCCAAAGGCCCCGACGACTTCATCAAGCTACTGAAGCTCTGCCGGATCACGCCCATAGGCCCCGACGACTTCTTCAATATTTCATCCTGAAGTTCTGCCGAAATTCAGCCAGAGCTCCAAGATCATCACCCATCAACCGTTATTCTTCGAAGATCGAAGCAGATGAATCACGTGTTTCATTCGTGATTAGAGACAGAACCTGCTATATATTTTCATACGACAATTTGTACGCTGATATTTCCCCGCGAAATTTTAGTGTTCACAAATTTCTGGCACGCCCAGTGGGACCATCTCTACCTCTCATCTCTTTACTTCGAGAAATTCACATGGCGCCAAAGATGATCAACGTCAAGAATGTTGTCGCGTACAATCGGCTTGCTGCTTTTCCTTCACTCTCATCCGGGGGCTCTTCATCTGCTGAGTTTCCAAAGTTGGTCAAGGCTAGGACCGTTGCTAAATTATATAAGGAGACTGAGGAATTGCTTAAGTCCATCTCTCCCAAGGCATCCCCAGTTTACAAGGATATCGCTGAAAAGAATACTCTCAATGACGGGGATTCTCCAAAATGGACTTATGCCTAGTCTGTGGCCATGACGTGCAAACAGGCTGAAGAGATAGAAGAAATGCTCAAGTATATCTCCCCTAAGGCTTCCCCATCTTACAAGGATGTTCTCAAAGAAGGAGGCTCTCCAAAGTGGACATATGCCCAATCTGTGGCCAAAACTCGTAAACAAACCGAAGAAATTGAAGAAATGCTTAGAGCAATTTCCCCTAAGTCATCTCAACCAACTACTGGTGACAATTCTTTCGACAAGGTTCTGATGTCTCCTATGCCGCAGATAAATTTTGAAAATATCTCGTCAAATGACTCTCCATCGGATTCCTCTCCAGAAGCAGATTCAACTAAAGGTTTCGAAGTCATGCCAGCGATGATGGCGGATACTCCTTCACTTGAAGATCAGGTTTCAGCTCTCACAAAGACTGTGGATACTATGATGCTTTTTATGAAAGAAAAAGAGCAGCAAATGGACTACATTGTCAAAAAGCTGGAGAATAAAGAAGCTGACAATACGTCTATGGAAGAGAATTCGCGCACCCAAGTTGATAAGGGAAAGGGGGTCATGAATGTCGATGATTCAGCAAAACACATGTCTAGTGCTGAAGATCCTATTCCAGCAAAAGCGATGCTGGAATTAATAAAAGAGACAGTGAAGAGTGAGCTTGAGGGCAAATCATCATCATCTTCGACATATTATAAGCCTTACAGTCGGAGAATTGAAGGCCTCAAGATGCCCGTGGGATATCAGCCTCCATACTTCCAACAGTTCGATGGAAAGGGTAATCCACGTCAACATGTGGCCCACTTCGTTGAAACTTGCAACAATGCAGGCACAGATGGAGATTTGATGGTTAAGCAGTTTGTTCGCTCTCTGAAGGGAAACGCTTTTGATTGGTACATTGACCTCAAGCCAGGCACCATTGACAGTTGGGAACAATTGGAAAGGGAATTTTTGAATCGCTTCTACAGCACGCGACGCGTGGTGAGCATGATCGAGCTAACTAATACTCGCCAATGGGAAGAAGAGCCCGTCGTCGACGATATCCAACGATGGAGGAATCTAAGCCTGAACTATAGGGATCGTCTATCAGAGGAAACGTCTATCGACATGTGCATTCAAGGCATGCTCTGGAGGATTCGATATATTCTACAGGGGCTAAAACCACGATCGTTCGAAGAGTTGGCGACAAAGGCTCATGACATGGAGTTGAGCTTTGTCGGGACTAACATAAGTAACATCCCGATACCTGAGCCACCTAGAGGGACAGGAACACCAGGGAACAGAACTAGGGGCAAGCCTGCTTTCAAGGACGCCAAGAAGTAGGTAATGACTACAAATGCAGTTCCTGTCAAAGTGCCAGTTGTAAAAGGAAAAGTCTCGCCGAATGGACAATCACCTACAGAAGCACCCCGGATGCAGAGCCAACGCCCAACTCTTGAGGAAAGGCAAAACAAGAAATACCCTTTTCCCGATGAGGACGTTGCGGAAATATTTGATTATCTGTTGTCTTCTAAAATGATCGAACTTCCGCCATCAAAGCGACCGAGCCAAGCAAATCTAGCTGACAATCCCAACTTCTGCACGTACCATCGTGTTTTAGGCCATCCAATCGAGAAATGTTTCGTCTTTAAGGAGAAGGTCATGGAGCTGGTACGCGATAATAAGATCGATTTAGGAGCCTATATTGCACCTTCAAATATGATCAGTGTCGCAAACAATGATACTCCAAACATCACATTCGGGACTATCGATCTAGCTGAGGTAATTGGCCTATGAAGCCCGGGGATAATGCATCAATATATGGCCAAGATGTCAAGTTGTGTGGTTAGTTCTGAAGAAGCGTCAACCGAAAAAGGCTGGACTTTGGTGACTCATAAAAGGAGCCGGAAGAAGTCTTCTAAGCCCTTGAAGAAAGCATTTCCTATGCGAGCAAAGATTGCGAGGATGTCACCAATAAAAAGGGATTCCAAGGAGATAACGAAAGAAGAGTGTTCCTTAGATATCTTGTCCGTGAAGAAGCCAACATCGACTGTGTTATGGGATTTCTTTCCAGAACATTTTCGAAAACTCGCAGATTTGTCTAGGAGTTGTCACCACGTTGATACGAACAAAGAAGTGGTGGCCGTGAAGGTTGACACACCGGAAGAGCCCGCAGTGATGAATGTTGTGAAATCACGAGAAGATGGCGCATCAATTATGTTTTCTGATGAAGATCTCCTTATAGGACACAAATCTCACAATTGGCCGCTATTTGTATCAGGATATGCATATGGTACGAAGGTCAATCGCATATTGGTCGACCCAGGTTCAGCAGTCAATATTTTGTCACTGAAATCCCTAAATGAGATTGGGCTAGGGGTTGACGATTTATCAAGTAGCCGGCTGATAATCCAAGGATTCAACCAGGGCGGAGAACGAGCCGTTGGAAAGATTTGTCTTACTCTCACAATAGGAGATATGGAAGCTGGAGCGACATTCTATGTCATCGATTCCAACACCACCTATAATATGTTGTTGGATCGACCATGGCTACATGAATATGGAGTTGTTGCATCCACGCTCCATCAATGCTTTAAATTTATGAAAGATGGGGTAACCCACACAGTATGGGCAGATGCAAGACCCTTTACGGAAGCGGAGTCATACTTTGCCGATGCCAAATTTTACTTTAATAAGGGTTCTAATGCTGAAGAAAAAGTCCCAAAGCCTGTACCGATTGTGAGGGATATTGCGAAGAAGTCGGACGTAGAAGTCTTACCTATTCAACAAGAGGTACCTTCAGTTAATCCGACAATCGAAAATGAAAAGACAGACGACAAGAATGTGCCGATCTTGCGCTATATTCCAAGAGCCCTTCGAAAAGCTGGAGAACCACCTTTTGTGAGTAGCCATGCTGAAGACATAGTGGCGACAAAAGAACTCAACTGGCCGGTGACAAAAATGACAACAATAGCTCAAACGAGTACGCCTTTGAAAGGTTTTGTTCGACCTATACAGGGGGCAATTATCTATCCAAATTCATTACCTAACAGGCGCACCAACGGGTTTGATCCAAATGCATTTAGGTTAATCTCCGCAGCTGGCTACACTGAGGACTTGAAGACACTTGGGGATGCCTCAAAAGAAACTAATCCAAGAAGTGATAATCAGAAATTGAAATTTGGTCTTGGATATGTCACTCCTAAGCCCGTTAACCCTCCGGCAAAGAATGTTTCGATTCAATACATTGAAGCTGATGATGAAAGTACGGCTGAATCAACTAGAACCTCAGTATTTGATCGACTTGGAGTCCCGTCTAAGCGAAGGTCAGTATTTGATAGACTTGGCACTCGGAAAGAAGAGATTAATGCCCAAAGGTCGACACGATTAAAATTGGGTCAAGCTCCAAAAAGTCGGATGATGTGGAAGAGAGTTGATAAAAAGGAGGATATCCCAATTATCATAGGAGACACAAAAGATCTTCGTAGCAAAGTTCCCTCTCGAATGAAGCGTCGAACGGTTATTGAAGTAACTACCGGCGAAATACTGAAAATGAAGACAAAAGCATGGGTATCCACCAATAGCAAAGGGGAATCGTCTCACGGTGATAATGAAAATGATGTTGTCGCTTCCCACCACGTCACAATTACTGAAGTTGATGAAAACACTTTTCCTAAAGAGGATGATGCGGAAGAGGCTCCAGAAGTATTCGGGGACCAAAAAAGGTCTACCGTTGACGAATTGAAAGAAGTCGATCTTGGGGAGGAAGGGGATCATCGCCCTACATTCCTTAGCGCGAGTTTAAACCCTGATGAAGAAGAGTTGTATGTCCAACTGTTGAAGGAATACAAAGATGTCTTCGCATGGACCTACAAGGAAATGCCCGGCCTTGACCCGAAGATAGCAGTTCATAAGTTAGCTCTTAAGCACGGAGTTCGACCAATAAAGCAAGCTCAACGACGTTTTCGCCCAGAGCTGATCCCATTGATAGAAGCCGAAGTCAACAAGCTTATCGAAGCTGGATTTATTCGGGAGGTGAAATATCCAACATGGATTGCAAATATAGTACCTCTTAAGAAGAAGAACGGTCAACTCCGAGTTTGCGTTGATTTTCGTGATCTCAATAATGTGTGTCCCAAGGACGATTTTCCTCTTCTGATCACTGAGATAATGGTAGACGCGACTACTGGCTATGAGGCCCTCAGTTTTATGGATGGATCATCGAGATATAATCAAATCCGAATGGATCCAAAGGATGAGGAAATGACGGCTTTTCGAACTCCAAAAGGAATATATTGTTATAAGGTGATGCCTTTTGGGTTGAAGAATGCGGGAGCAACTTATCAATGGGCCATGCAACGAATCTTTGACGATATTCTCCACAGCAACGTAGAGTGTTACGTAGATGATCTGGTTGTCAAATCCAGAAAAAGGCGCGATCATATTAACGATCTTAGAAAAGTATTTGACAGATTGCGCAAATATCAACTGAAAATGAACCCGTTGAAGTGTGCATTCGGGGTCACTTCAGGAAAGTTCCTTGGATTTATCGTTCGACATCGAGGCATTGAAATCGATCAATCGAAAATAGATGCAATTACAAAGATGCCGGGGCCAAGGAATATACATGAGTTGAAAAGCCTTCAAGGGAAGCTTGTATACATTCGAAGGTTTATATCAAACTTGGCCGGACGATGTCATCCCTTTCATAGATTGATGAAGAAAGGTACTCCTTTTGAGTGGGACGAAGCGTGTGAAAATGCATTCAACAGCATAAAGGCTTATTTGTCAAAACCACCAGTCCTTAATGCTCCAATCCAAGGAAGACCCCTCATACTTTATATAGCGGCACAAGAAGCTTCATTAGGGGTCTTGTTAGCCTAGGAGAATGATAATGGAAAAGAAAATGCTTTGTATTATTTGAGCAGGACTTTAACTGGAGCGGAATTGAATTATTCTCCAATCGAGAAGAGCTGTCTTACTTTAATGTTTGCTATACAAAAGTTGCGACATTATTTGCAGGCACACTCTGTTCGTCTCATATCACGGGCAGATCCTCTCAAGTATATAATGTCAAGGCTGGTTTTATTTGGCCGTCTCGCGAAATGGGCACTTATGCTTCAAGAGTTTGAGATCCTATATGTACCTCAAAAGGCTATGAAGGGACAAGCTTTAGCTGACTTCTTGGCAGATCATCCTATACCAGACAATTGGAAAATATCGGAAGAACTGCCCGATGAGGAAGTAATGATGGTTGATGTTCCCCCTCCATGTAAAATGTTCTTTGATGGGTCAGCTACACAAAGAGGCGCGGGATCTGGAGTTGTCTTCGTCACATCCGATGGAGATATCATCCCTTACGCATATACCCTCACCCAGTTATGCTTAAACAATATGGCTGAGTATCAGGCTCTCATACTTGGGCTAGAAATGGCCATGGACAATAAAGTACATAGTTTGAGGGTATATGGAGATTCCAAGCTTGTGATTAATCAACTTATATCCACATACGAGGTTCGCAAGCCAGAGCTTTTGCCTTATCATGATTATGCAGTTAAACTCGCAGGGTGGTTTCCGGATATTACAATAAGTTATATACCGAGAAAAGAAAATGCACAGGCAGATGCCTTGGCGAGTCTTGCTTCTGCTCTTACTTCGGTAGATAGGGAGGTCAGCATTAGATTATGTCAAGCATGGGCGACTCCACCGGTCCCTGACAAGGAGGAAACAAACGAAATAAATCTCATATCCGTTTGTAACATAGATGACCAAGATTGGAGAAAACCACTCATCAACTATCTCGAGCATGGAAAGCTACCCAATGACCCGCGACAAAAAGTGGATGTGAGGAGAAGAGCGCCTCGATTCATATATTTTAAGAATACTCTCTACCGACGATCCTTTGAGGGAGTGTTCTTACGATGCCTTGGAGTGGAAGAAGCCATGAAAGCGCTAGAAGAGGCGCATGCTGGAGTTTGTGGAGCTCATCAATCAGGCCCTAAACTTCACTTCCAATTGAAAAGAATGGGCTACTATTGGCCAACAATGGTAAAAGATTGTATGGAATATGCAAAGAAGTGTCAAGCTTGTCAGTTTCACGCCAACTTCATCCATCAATCGCCCGAGCCACTTCATCCAACTGTAGCATCTTGGCCGTTTGAAGCCTGGGGCTTAGATGTTGTAGGGCCCATAACTCCTAAATCGTCCGGGGGCCATTCGTATATATTGGCAGCGACAGACTATTTTTCAAAATGGGCGGAAGTTGCATCCTTTCGGGAAGTGAAGAAGGAAACCGTGATCACCTTCATTAAGAATAATATCATTTTTCGTTATGGCGTGCCTCGCTATATCATTACTGATAATGGCCGAAATTTCTCTAATAAGGCCATGGATAAATTTTGCGAGCAATTTGGTTTTAAACAGTATAACTCTTCCATGTATTATGCGGCCGCAAACGGGTTAGCAGAGGCGTTCAATAAAACGTTGTGCAATCTCTTAAAGAAGGTGGTCGATAAAGCTAGAAGAGATTGGCATGAACGAGTCGGAGAAGCTTTATGGGCATATCGTACAACGTACAGGACTGCGACTCAAATGACCCCATACTCATTGGTCTATGGTGTTGAAGCAGTCCTTCCACTTGAACGACAAATACCGACGCTGCGAATAGCCATACAAGAGGGACTTTGTCAAGAGGATAATGCGCGACTATGCTTACAGGAACTAGAAGCTTTGGATGAGAAACGTCTTGAAGCCCAGCAGCGGATTGAATGCTATCAGGCAAGGATGTCGAAGTCTTTTAACAAAAAAGTACGGCATCGCTCCTTTCAAGTCGGTGATCTTGTTTTGGCAGTGCGAAGACCCATAATCGTCACGCACAAGACCGGGAGTAAATTCACATCCAAGTGGGATGGTCCATACGTAGTCCAAGAGGCTTACACCGGGGGCGCCTACAAGATAGTTGATCAAGACGGGGTTCGAGTCGGACCGATCAACGGAAAGTTCTTGAAGCGGTACTATGCCTGAAGAATAATGCTCCGTGTCGCATGAGCCTAAACTGCACGACATATATGTATATATGTATATGAATAAAAAAAAGAAAAAAGAAAAAAAATGTCATCATGTAATACTCCTGGCCCGCACGAGTATAAACTGTGAACGGCTTAATAAAACAAAAAAAAATCATATCTTACACAGAGATGAGCCCTGCTGTTACCCCGAAGACTCGATGAGAAGCTTTTGTGATTCATGTGCTCCTAATCTTTCTTCTTCTCATAAAGTGGTAATGCGGCTGACACCCAGTTACGAGAACCGTAATGATGACAATCTTCTTCTTATTAGCACTGAGTCCCGATTCACGAGGAAAATCCAAGCTGCCCTGCTCGCTCATCTCTAGGACTTCAAGTCCATTAAGAATGACACTCGGCAAGTTTAGTTCTATGCTTGAAGTTGGGCCAAGCTGAATAATAATAGAGCTGTTCTGATAACTAACGGGCTTCCCACAAAGTCCAAGTAGTAGGGCATGTCCAAACCCACGGTTAGCAACGATGAAAAAAGGATTCTTCACTCTGTTGTAAAATCACAAGACAGAAGGTAATCGCGTCAAGAAGTGGCAATTCTCCTCAACATCGGGAATATTGAAACCCATTATTGATTTAAATAATGGCAACCACAAGATAGTCATGGTCCACCACAAGGTCCTCTTTTCCGTAAAGATGAAACCCATTATTGGTTCGGTGATAGACTTGTTTATTTTTGCATCAATTCTTATGCACTCTGTCTCCTGGAAACGGATGTCCATGTTTTCTGGACCAACCAGACAACACCCTGTTTATTAGACAGATTTACCATAAATAGTTAGGCAACACCCCTTTTCGAAGCAAAAGCAGATCGAGTTAACAGTACCGCAGGTGATTTCGGAGAGGGCCATGTACTCATACACCAGGATCATTTCCAAGTTCTCGTCACAGTACTTGTTAAGCGACACGAGGTGGCGATGCCGGATTCCGGATAACATCTGTATCTCTGTCTGGAATTCGTTGAAACCTTGATGAGAAGTTGGGTTTCCTCTTTTAATTGTGACTTTTGACCTGTCTGGTAAAATCCCAGCATAGACTTCCCCGAACCCACCGATCCCAATTGCGCCTTTCATCTCCGCTCACCATTTAGAAGCTGTGGATCCATTTTATATTGATTTGAACTTATTAGAGGGATTGCAATTGTTTGCCAAGGCTATGAAAATGGAACCCAGGAGCTTCTCGCAGCGGTCGATGTGCTATAACCATGCCCACGGCCTAACGTTTCTGGTTTCTCTTGGTTACGTCGTCCAGGTTTTCCCCAATGTCATTTATCCCCGTAATTTGGAGCATTTCGAACAAACGTACTCTGCTGGGAATGGTATAAATAACAGGAACGAACTTGACTTCGATACAAGGGACCCGGTGAAATCCTTATGCAAGAAGCCCCTCTTTTTTTTTTATTCGAAGCACGTTGAAAGGGAAGGCAATGCTACTTTAGGTACATGTTTACGGGCAAGAGGAACCAGCGATCTGAGGAAAAAGAGTATTCTGCTTTCCACGATCGCCTCCCCTGCACGATGTTGAGAAGATCGAGGTTTTGGGGTATACTCTGGACAAAAACTGGCATCTGGCACCTCGTCGAATGTGTTGCAAGATTGACCACAATGACAATAGTACACTTCGACTGGTCGTCGACCAATGCGGGAAGGGATCGCTTGGTTCTTTCTTGTAAGTATCCAGGTCTGGACTTTCCTCAATATTCCACTGGGGAAGCGGATCATGATGCAAGGAACTCAATAATGGAAAGGGAAAGCGTGAAAGGAATTTATTCAAAGGACGTGGTGAATTTCATTACAAAAAGAAATAGACAGTAAAAAAAAAAAGGAGCAATGATAAATCTAAAATTTCCAACTAAAATTCATAATGTCCTGGCGAATCTTCATCAGTCGGGCATGAGACTCTTACAAGGACTCGGCTTCGTTGACAGCTTTCGGCGCTTCAAGAGTCGATACGATTTCACTCAAATTGAGAACTTCAGCTTCTGCTTCATCGACTTGGTTGGAGCACTCATGGAATAAAGTCTTCAGTAAGGATTCAGCTTCGATACATTCAGCGAGCTCTTTTCGAAGTTCGGAGATTTTGTCTGTAACATCTGCCATTTGTTCAGACAAAGTAGCTTTATGTGCAACAATAGATTTAACACTTTCCTTAGCTTGAGTAAGACGAGCTTCCGCCAGCGAAATCTCCTCAGCCGCATTCGAGAGCACTCCTTCATCAGCTATTATTGGAATAGGAGAGCCAGAAACTCCCTCTATATTTTTCATAATTAAAGCACGAGCATGGGAAGTGTCCACCGAGATAAGTCCATCAAAAAGATTCAGCACCTCCTTTGCCTCGGTAATAATTGTCTGACCCTTCTCAAGCGGCGTTTGGGTAATCATCTCCTTAACCTCCTCCCATATATTAATAGCACATCTCTGATGAGCGCGAGAGGTCGTGCGAATAGAAGAGTCTGTTAGGGGAATAGGTCGCCCTTCACAAGCTAAATTATCCTGCTTCAAAGGCATCTTATTGTCTTCATCTTTTATCTCAACTATCGGAGACTGTAAAAAAAAAAAAAAGGAGAAGTTGCTACTGTGCAATTGAATTCCTTTGTATGGGGGCTTATGTCAATAAAATTATAACAGCTTCCTGAAGCCGAATGTGACCGCTCCCGAAGTCGACATATTGGCCGCTTTCTCATCGCGGGCTCCCCCATCCAATGCAGAAACTAATAAGAGAAGGGTTTCTTGCAAAGTCTTGTCTGGTACATCCATGTTGTGCCCTCATGTTGCCGGTGTCGTGGCATACGTGAAATCATTCCATCCTACTTGGTCCCCATCCATTATTAAATCGGCCATCATGACCACCGTTTGGTCGCCTCATCAAAATGGAAGCAATCTGTTTGGCTATGGCTCATGACGTGTAGAATCCACAAAAGAAATAGCGCCCGGGTTGGTGTACGAAATCGCAGACGACTATGTGAAATTGCTATACACGTTGGGTGTCAATGCGGCCGCCATCACAAAGAAGGATGTCAACTGCAGTAAACCCCCTAGACTAAATGCTAGGGATATAAACTATCCCTCGGTAATGCTGGGCGCCAATGTCTCTCGACCCTTCTCCATCAATGTCACAAGGACAGTCTTAAATGTAAGACCGTCGCACTCGACTTACAATGCTACCATCTTTACTCATCTTGGGGTTAAAGTCGTTGTGTTTTCTAAGACCCTTCACTTCATATCATCAAAAAAAAAAAAAGATTAATTACTCGGTCTCCGTATCCAGGGTGCCCCCCCTAAGCAAGGGGAAGTCCCCGTCCTCGTCGTTCGTATGGTCGGACGAAGGTCACGTTGTGAGGAGTCCTATCGTTGCTTATTCACCTTTGGTTCATGCTAGTTCCGGTCAGGCAGATATAATTGGCGATTCCATATGTACTCACGCATTGATGGATCGGAAATCTTGGAAAAGATAATGCGGATCCTCATCAGTTGCCTGTTAGCGATGTGAAGGCTTCAAACTCTATAAGATATATTATACTTTAATTCAATTCTCTTCGTATTACAAATTATATACGAGAAACGAATTAAAGTGGGGGCATTTGTAGACATCAAATTTTTTTTTCTACTATAATAATAAGGCCTAATGAATGTTAACCAATTTTATGGTTTATAAATGGGCTATAAACCCAACCCATAAAGAAATTAAAATGGGTCATAGTTTCAAGCCTAAAGAGATACATATTGGGCTATAAGTTAAAGGCACAAGCCCAATCTAAATTTAAGCATTTTGGGGCTAAACTAAGCCCAAATTCAGGCCCGGCCCATAGCCCGGTCCATGGGAAGTTACCAATTATGATATGACCGGCTTCCTAATTTAGATCGACCCTGGAGCACTATAAATAGGGGGCCTCCTCATTCAAAAAAAGGAGGAGAACATACATATACACATTGGTGGAGAGAAGACTCTTGGCTCTCGAAGACTCTCGCCGCTCCCTGCTCGCCGAAGCTCTGCCGACGTCCATCGCCCGGTGTTCTTCTGCAACGCGCCCTGAGGTTCTGCGAGATCACGCCCAAAGGCCCCGACGACTTCATCAAGCTACTGAAGCTCTGCCGGATCACGCCCATAGGCCCCGACGACTTCTTCAATATTTCATCCTGAAATTCAGCCAGAGCTCCAAGATCATCACCCATCAACCGTTATTCTTTGAAGATCGAATCAGATGAATCACGTGTTTCATCCGTGACTAGAGACAGAACCCGCTATATATTTTCATACAACAATTTGTACGATGATATTTCCCCGCGAAATTTTAGTGTTCACAAGCTTGTCTATGATAATAAGATTAGTTGTATACTGACATATTGTAGTGACTTTCCTAATTTCATCATTTTGAGTTATATCATAAGATTCTACAATCATCCCAAATTTAAGAGATATAACATGATGATATGAGTATTTGATTGCTAAAGTGACTCGTTTATTGAGAACCCCAGAATCCACTTGTGCCATGAGCATAGATAATTTTTTATGATATTCTTCTTTTATATTTTTCTCGATTGTCAAAAATAGCAATATTTTATGTGATGAAACTTGTGATTGATTGCAGAAGTGATTTGTCTTGTGAGATCCGATGTTATATTCGTTAGGTAAATGTAAGTACACATGCTTTTGGATAATATTCATGATGATTTTTATTAATCAGTTATTGAATTTTTTGATGTTTGATCATCACATTATGATGAGTTTGTGCTTATTAGTAATCTAACTAAAGACTGAAATTTATTTAATTATTTCCGCTTTGATCATATCTTGGATCAATGAGAGCTTTTCGTACTACTTATGTTTGGTTCAAATAAACATACTATGGATAATACAATTTCAAGGAATTAGATAAATATTTTGTTGATAATTTGGGATACAATTTTATTTGTAGGAGATTTGAGCAAGAATAATACTCCTCGTTCATCTTCTTTACTTGACCACTACATAATTCACTGTTCTCCTCTGCCTTGGTTGCGCTTCCGATGAAAAATTGTACGACGAGCAGTTCTTAGATTTGATACACGTGAGGTAGATACAGTCACGCGTACTCTAATCCGATCACTAGCACGGGATGTTCGGATCCATAGATTCATGCATCATCTAAGTGCTTATAACAGTAGTCCCAATTATAACCAAATTAGGTTTTTATTAAAACATACATAATCGATTTTACGACCATTTTTAGCTCATTTCTGCACTCAATTTTGTCTTCTCAGTCTTCAGAAATGGTTCTTGGGGGCTCAAAGTAACACATCGATAAAGAAAGTTACGTCCAGTTAAGTTCGGATGAACACGGCCTCTTGCATGTAACAGGGCACGACGCGTTTTCCAAAAATAGAAGAATGTCTCAATCGATGGTGTTGTTATCACAAAATCGAGGAGGATCCATGCCCCGTAAGCGCACTAAGGACGCGTCCCTGGATGTGTTATTGTTCATGGTCTTGAGGCTCGAAAAGCCCGCCCGACCAGCCGGCTCGAATCGGAGCATTTATTATTGGGATTGGACATATGGTTAACCTTAATCCGGGCCAATAAACTCGACCAGTACAATTAAATATTATTTTTATGTAACAGAAAATAAAATTATTTTTTTGAGAATGAATGGAAGAGAAAAGATTTTCCTTTAAAATATAAATATTTTTATTAAAATATTAACATTCTTTATCCTAAAGATAATACAGGCCGGGCATTTGCTTGGCAGTGCTTTTCTTACTACAAATTCTTACCAAAGTGTTTGACTACTGTTTATAAAAGTAAATTATTGATTTTCAGTTGTGATTTGAAAGTTAATTATAATGAAAAATGAAATTTCTTAACTAAAATAATTTTATCATTGATCTTAACTTCACATAACTTTTTTTCATTCATCTTATCTTACCTAAATTACAAAATAAACAAATAATTTTTAATAATAGAAAAACAATAAAAGGAATTTAGTCATACGTCTTACTTATGAAATCCATTCGATGAACAAACACAAGATTTGATAGACAGAGCATCACGCTTCTTTTATTCAGGTGGCTACCAACCACCAGCAAACATACAAGCTTTTTGGGATGCGATGTATTCGCTTTGTATATTTCGAAGTTCATATGAGCGGTATTCGGGATTCGGAGCTTCAGCCCACCGGAGATTTCATGGATCGTAGTTTCTCAGCAGCTACGCTGATGTCCATCCTCTCTCCTGACGACTCCCTACAACATGCGGCTCCAATTTCGAGCACTTTCGCTAGACATTCCTTAATCCTTCGCGGAGCACGGGCGCTCAATCCTTCCCCAAACTCATTTAAAAACAGACACGGGTCTGCTCCTTCTCCCGCACTTTCCGGCCTCCCAGTGGCTTCGGATGTTCCAGTCGTCGGTCGGCTTCTTTCCCGTAAACATCTCCAGCAGAAGAATTCCAAAACGTTAAACATTGCCTTCCCTCGACACTTGACTTCCCATTCCGTACTCTACAATATTTCGTTTTAAACGGCCTATATTACCGAGAGCGAGCAAGCAATTATCGAAAACCACCTTTATATAAAGTTGACGCACCTGGAGGGCCGTAGCCGACTGTCCCTCTCACTCTCGTCGAGCTTACTTCTACGACAACATCATCGGCAGAGAGAATTCTCGTGAGGCCCGAAATCACCAATATGTGCTGTCATCTCCACATCCAGGACGACATTGCTAGGCTTCAAATCGCAGTGAATCACCGGCTCGTCACACTCGTGATGTAGATACTCCACGACACATGCAATGTCCACAGCAATACTCAGCCTATGCCCTAAACTTAACTTCCGGCGTAATCCCTCGAGTGTAACTTCAGGATTAAAATCATTACCTTGAAAGTTGGTGGTCGAGCAGACCGTAGAAATCTTAATGAGATTACAATGTCTTATCTTTTTTAGTATCTCACACTCTTCCCTAAAACTTTTCGAAGCTGCTCGAGTTCGGAGGTCGAGAACCTTAATAGCTACCATATTATCAGAATTTCCAAGGATCCCCTTCCACCGGCGCCGATCAATTTATTTTGATTGAGCCCACTGGTCACCCTAAGTATATCCTCCTATGAAATTTGTGTAAAAGGGCCTCTGGGAACCAACCCAGACAGCGACTTGACGTTGCTCCTCCTTTTTCTGTTCTTGCAAAGATGAAATGCAAGCAACAAAAGCTGAACAAACAGCACAGCAATCCCACTGGCGATCACGTTGATGATCCTTCGCAAGGTTTTCCTTCCTCGCTTCCGTTTTGGTGTAGGACATCTTGGCAAGTTCAATGCTGGAATCCCGCCGCAAAGTTTGAAATGACCCAAGACCAAGCAATGCAGCACGGTCAGTTCCATTGGTCTTAGCCGCTGCTGCTGAGAGAGAAAACAAGAGACAAGTGAATAATAATATCATAAAGGCAGAGCATGAAAATCCATAATTTGTTTGCATCAGACTGACTGTCCACTTTAGCTTCTTGTTATATCCACACTATCCCCCCATTGCATGACTTTTTCTAAGTAGACAGCGATGACTGACTTTGGAGTCAAAGAAGATTACCGTGAAAAATACTTTCATCGACTCTTACTATCTCCGTCTTATTTATCGTCAGCTTCTTAGTGACTTTGACTTATGGCATCTTTGACGGGACATAAATTAATATGAGATGAATTTTAAAAAGAAAAGTTCAAAATAATTAAGTTAAAATTAATAATTTCTAAATATATATGGGTGGGTCCTATGTTTGGTTAAGTTTGTTGTAATGAATAAGATTTTTCTTCTTCCCTTTTTTTTTAAATATATATATATATCACTTTGAACTTAATATCCTCCATGATGATATCCGCACAAAGCCAGGGGACTTAACTGGAAAGATAAAAAGAAGTAAGATGAAAAAGAATGTTTCGGAGCAGTTACAGGGAGTCCAAAATCGTTCGCGGACAAATATTTCCGACGCAATTGTTTTTCTAGCCAAAACAATTAGTAAAAAGACATTGTCGTAATCTAATACGTCAAATATTTTGATTGTCGTAATCTCATACGTCAGCTATTTTGATTATTTAGTGGTGCCCGCCGGAATATAATTTGGTCTTATTGTTATGATTTCTTTTGCTTGGACTTTTTGGTAACATGAGTTTTGTTCGGTAACATTTAGGAAAAGCACTCTAACCATGAAATATGTGACAAAGACTTCTTTTGACATATGTGAAAATAAAATAATAAACAAAGGCTCTGTCTCGATAAGACAAGAAAATAAAATATATTATATATATATATATATATGTTTTTTGAAGACATTAAAGGATATACTGAATTTAAGTCGGACAAAATATTTCCCCTTAATTTATATAAAAAAATTGCAATTAAACTAAACTTGGAATCAAATTTTAGAAATTTTTCTATAATTTTGATACATTTTGCTCATCCCCTCATTGTCCATATAAACTCAAACCCTTAGCATACTAATTATCCTTATCCCTTTTGAACAAATTATTCAAAAAACCATCTCGAGGGAGAAAGAAAAATAACAGGCCAAGAGAAGCAATGAAATCCCATGTTGTCTGTGTACCAGTCCCTACTCAAAGCCACATTGGTGGGATGCTAAAGCTAGCCAAGATCCTCCACCACAGGGGCTTCTTCATCACCTTCATCAACACCGAGTTCAACCACCGCCGCCTCCTCCGTTCAGGAGGCCTAAACTCCCTCGAGGACCTCCCCGACTGGCGGTTCTTCTCGATACCTGATGGCATCCCTCCGTCAGATGTCGAGGCCACCCAGGAGATGCCCGCCCTGTGTGACTCCTGTAGGAATTACATAGTCAACCCCTTGTGTGACCTCATCGGGAAGCTTAATGAGGAAGTTCACCGGAAAAACGGTTTGGATGTCCCTCCGATATCTCATATCGTGGCGGATGGCTTCATGGACTTTGCCGCGGCTCCTGCTGCCGAGAAGTACGGGCTTCCGCTTGTGCATCTGTTCACGACATCGGCTTGCGCGACCATGGCCTTGAAGCATTATCGCTTGTTCATGGGAAAATGCCTTACGCCGTCGAAAGGTGATCTTTGTGAGGATAAGTCCCCAGGCACAAGTTTCCATTGAGATCTTATTAGTTTTCCGGTTGATTGATTTATGCAGGGAAATCGGATCAGGAAAAGATCGATTGGTTGAATGGTGTGATTGATTGGATCCCGGGAATGAACAACATGAGGCCATGCGACATGCCATACATTTTCGGAGCGACGGACAATAGCGATACCTTCCTGAGTTTTATTGTAGATGTGGTGGAGAGGAGTGGAAAAGCCGACGCGACCATTATTAACACTTTCGAGGAGCTGGAGCCAGTCGTCCTCGAGGCACTTTCATCCCTGATCCCAAACATTTACCCGATTGGCCCTTGTTAGAATTCGGGCACAGCGGAAGCAGTAAAACAATATTTTTCAGCCCAAAATCACAAGATTATCATGGTACGTATAATATATTTGAGATACAGCAACCAGAAAAACTTACCCGGAAATCGTACCTCGAAATTTCTGGTAAATTAGAGCAGAGTCGCGAATAAGCAAGAGCCCCACGTGTGACTCCTCTAGCGGTATCCACGCGCACGCGATCACGAACACTCGACGATCCGGCAGGTGCTAGCCTCTTGGATCCGTCTAGTCTCTAAATCGGAAGTCCCTCAAAATCCTAAGCTCTCGTATTTTTTTTTCTCCCCCTCTGATATCCTCAGATCAAGAGCCTTTTGTTTGGCACCGTATTGCCATTAATAAAAACAAATCAAATCTTGTAACGTAGAAAAAATCTTTGATTGAAAAAGGGTACGTTACATATTATAATAAAATATTTAAAAATTAATCACTTTTAACTTTTAAAATAATATTATCAACGCTTTTAATAAAATACTATGCAAATGGATTTTATGTTTAAAGATTTAATGTAAATAAATCTATACTTACAAATGAAATTGACCTGAATAAATCCATATTCAATATTGGCCAATTTATTTACTTCCGATATTTCAGAATAAATTAATAATCCAATTAATTCTAATTCTGAAATAATAAAATGATTAATTTAGTATCCACTAAATAATCAAAATACAATGTTCGTGTCGACTGCTATGCGTGCGACCCTCTAGGTCCTATACACGAAGGCAGTGTATATCCATACACAAACTAAGGTAACCGTCTAGCAACAGTTTTTAGTCACCCAACGTGTTAGGATAATGATTATAAATCATAAACCATTATGAACCGATTACTGTGTAATTCAATCTCTTCATCTAACTGACATCCCAATTAATTCGGCGCAAAATACATCATCACCGAATTAATTGTTTTACTTGATTACCAAGATATAATAGACTCACTTGAATGTAAAACATTCCTCCCATGGCCATGGATTTTAGAGTCACTAATATCTCTATCAAGTGGCCTAGATGTCAACTCTCTAATCCAAGAGAGCGATGAATCCTATATTGACTCAACACTATTCTCTCTACGCTTTGTCACACACCCAACAATCGTATTACTCACAATCCGGTTAAAGACTGCTTTTAACGACGTCAAAGTGCGCCAAATCCACGCATAGAATAAATGAAGGTCTCAAGTCAAAAGATCAGTTACACTCGTCCATAAAGAGGATTGACCAATGATGTTCTATATGTGGTATCTTCTTAAACGGGTCGTGTCCAGTATCCCTAATCTTAGGGTACCCCTAAGTATAACTTAGATATACTATCACTTGGTCTATCTTGACCTCAGCTATACTTAGCGATGATCTAGATGTCCATGTCCCCTCTAAACATCTATCCGATCACGGACTATTTCAGATTAATATACTCAATAATCTGTAGGACTTTACCATTAATAATTTTACGTGCAGAAAAGTAAAATAATCAATGACAAATACTCGCCTTTATTAATTATTTATCCACAAATACAATAAAGTGATCTTGGCACATAAGTGCACACACTAACAATCTCCCACTTGCACTATTGCCAAGCACTACGGACTCGAAGTCCTAGGCACCTCACATGGGTCTCATATTTCTGCAGAGGTAAGGCCTTTGTGAGTGGGTCCGCGATATTCTCACTCGTATCAACTCTGCTAACCAACACGTCACCCCTCTGAACAATCTCTCGGAGGATGTGATATTTCCGTAGTACATGCTTGGATCATTGGTGAGACCTCGGCTCCTTGGCCTGCGCTATGGCCGCATTGTTGTCACAGTATAATGTCACTGGGTCAATAATGCTCGGAACCACTTCAAGCTCCGCTATGAAGTTCTTGATCCACACAGCTTCCTTTGCCGCTTCGGAAGCTGCAATGTACTCGGACTCAGCTGTAGAATCTGCAACTGTCTCCTGCTTGGAACTCCTCCAACATACAGCTGCACCATTCAAGCAAAACACATAACCCTGCTGCGATTTCAGATCATCCCGATCTGTCTGAAAACTAGCGTCAGTATATCCTCTGACAACTAACTCCTCATCTCCTCCATAAATTAAGAACATGTCCTTTGTTCTTCTAAGATACTTGAGGATAGTCTTTACTGCAGTCCAATGACCCTCTCCAGGATCTGACTGATATCTACTTGTCATGCTCAATGCATACGAGACATCGGGTCGAGTGCAAATCATGGCATACATAATGGACCCTATAGCTGATGCATAAGGTATCTTGCCCATTCTTCCTCTCTCCTCATGTGTCTTCGGACACATAGACTTGGAAAGATGTACACCATGTGACATCGGCAAGAATCCTCTCTTGGAATCTTGTATGCTGAACCTATTCAGCACTTTGTCAATATACATATTTTGACTCAAACCTAGCAACCTATTTTGTCTATCTCGGTATAATCTAATACCTAAGACATAAGTCGCTTCCCCAAGATCTTTCATAGAAAAACACTCTCCTAGCCAAGTCTTGGTAGACTCTAGGCTAGGGATATCATTGCCTATCAGAAGTATATCATCAACATACAGCATTAGGAACGAAATCTTGCTCCCACTAACCTTCTTGTAAACGCAAGGTTCCTCTGGATTCTTGAAATAGCCAAATTCTTTGACTGCTTCGTCAAATCGCAGATTCCAACTCCGAGATGCTTGCTTTAGCCCATAAATGGACCTCTTGAGCTTACATACTTCATCTGCACTCTTGGATGCAATGAAACCGGGAGGTTGTACTATAAACACTTCCTCTTGTAACTTTCCATTCAAGAAAGCGGTTTTTACATCCATCTGCCAGATCTCGTAATCCTTGTAAGCTGCTATCGCAAGTAGAATCCTAATGGACTTTAAGCATTGCAACCGGTGAAAATGTTTCATCATAGTCAATTCCTTGACGTTGAGTGAAACCCTTGGCCACAAGTCTTGCTTTATAGGTACTTATATTCCCTTCCATGTCTATCTTCTTCTTGAAGATCCACTTGCACCCAATGGGTTTTACCCCAACTGGCGCGTCAACCAACTCCCAAACTTGGTTTGTATACATGGAGTCCATCTCTGATTTCATGGCTTCTAGCCATTTCTCAGAATCATTTGAAGCGATTGCTTCCTCGTAAGTTGACGGTTCATCATCCTCGACGAGCAGTACTTCCCTATGTTGGGTTACCAGCCAACCATATCTGTCAGGCTCTCGGTGTACTCTTGTCGACTTACGTTGATCTTGCGTTCCTTGAACATTTTCAAAAGTTGGAATCGCTTGTACTAGTGGTACCGATTCCCTATCTAAAGGTTCAGTTTCCAACCTGTTTGTAGAGTCTGAAATTTCTTCTAGACTTACTTTACTCCCGCTACTCTCTTTAGCAATGAATTCTCTTTCCAAGAAAGTAGCATATCGAGCAACGATAACTTTGTGCTCGCTTGGGAGATAAAAGTAGTATCCCCTTGTTTCCTTGGGATAACCTACAAACACACACTTAGTGGATCTTGCCGCAAGCTTATCAGAATTTTCATTCTTCACATAAGCATCGCAGCCCCATATCTTAAGATAAGACAAGTTCGGTTTCTTCCCAAACCATAATTCATAAGGTGTCTTATCCACTGACTTGGTTGGAACTCGGTTAAGCATGTATGCTGCTGTTTCTAAGGCATAACCCCAAAATGACAACGGAAGACTTGCATGACTCATCATTGATCTAACCATGTCCATGAGTGTGCGGTTCCTCCTTTCTGAAACACCATTCCACTCCGGTGTTCTAGGAGGTGTGAGTTGTGAAACGATCCCACACTCTTTAAGGTAATCAATGAACTCTTGGCTAAGATACTCGCCGCCTCGATCACTCCGAAGGGCCTTTATCTTCTGGCCTCGTTGATTCTCTACCTCGTTCTTAAATTCTTTAAACTTTTTCAGAGTTTCAGACTTGTACCTCATTAAGTAGACATATCCATATCTACTTAAATCGTCGGTGAAAGTCACGAAGTATGAATACGCTCCTCTGGCCTGAACCGGTAATGGTCCACACACATCACTATGTATGAGTTCTAGTAGTTCCTTGGCCCTTTCACCTGTCTTGGTAAAAGGCTTCTTGGTCATTTTTCCTTGTAAACACGCTTCACATGTATCTATGGGCTCTAACTCAAAAGAGTCCAAATACCCGTTACTCAGTAACCTTGCGATGCATTTCTCATTTACATGACCAAGTCTACAATGCCAGAGATATGTTAAGTTTGAGTTACGCGTTTTCTGTTTCTTCCCTTCAACACAATAAATCGGCTCATCCAAATTCAGAACGTACAAACCATTATTCAATGAACCATTTCCATAGAACATCCCATCCAAATAAAAGGAACACAACTTGTCCTTGAATTTAAATTCAAATCCCTTGGCATCTAAACACGACACCGAAATGATGTTCTTGGAAAAACTAGGAACAAAATAACAGTTCTCCAAATTTAGATCAAATCCACTGGGCAACTTTATTACATACGTCCCTACAACTAATGCAGCAACTCTAGCTCCATTCACCACTCGTAGGTCCATCTCGCCCTTGGACAGCCGTCTGCAGTCACTTAGACCCTGCAAGTTCGCACAAATGTGAGAACTACTTCCGGAGTCTATGACCCATGATGAAGAAACAGAAAGATTGCATTCAATCACAAAGATACCTGAAGCATCCGCTCCACTGGCATTCTTCTTCATGAGTTGGAAGCAATTCTTCTTCCAATGGCCTTTCTTGCCACAATGAAAGCATATAGCTTCCTTCTCATCAGACTGCGGCACCTGTTGCCCTTTCTTAAGCTTCTTTTGAGCTGGAGGTCCAGTGCTCTTAACTGCTTTAGCCTTGGGATTGAATTTCCCGGTGCCAGGACGCTTGTAGGTCTTTCTGACCATCATTGCTCGTGGTGAAGGATTCACCTTCATGTCTTTCTCAGCAGTCTTCAGCATTGCCATCAGATCAGTCAAACTCTTCTCCATACTGTTCATGTTGAAGTTCAACACAAACTGAGAAAATGATGGTGGGAGTGAGGACAAAACCAGGTCAACTGCTAAGTCCTGGTCCAGCTTGTAACCCAAGCTCTCGAGCCTCTCAATGTACCCTATCATCTTGAGTACATGTGGCCCAATTGGGTTACCCTCCACCAGCATTGTTCGAAACAGTGCCCGAGAGGTCTCATACCTCTCAACTCTGGCACTCTCTTGGAAGAGCTCACGTAAGTGCTGATCAATCTCCCTTGCACTCATGTTCTCATGCTGCCTCTGTAACTCGGGAGACATAGAAGACAACATGATGCACTGAACATCCAGCGCATCCTCCAAGTATTGACTGTAGTAAGACTGATCATCCTCAGAAGCATCAGGTGCAGGTTCTTTAAGTGGTTCATCCTCCAGCACATAAATCTTTCTCTCGTGCCTAAGGACAATTTTCAGTTTTCTATACCAATCCAGGTAGTTGGAACCGATGAGGATATTCTCTTTCTCGAGAATGCTTCGCAGCGAAAGGGTGTTTGTGTTTGCCATCTACAAAATAATTTAAAGCAGAGTTTTAGTATTTGTGGAATATTAATTAATAAAGGACTTTAATATAGCTCCCACTATTTTATTCGAAAACAACAGCCCCTTCTGTTGAAATCGGGAATTTGTTGGTTAATAATTCCTAGTGGGACCGAAATCTCGAAACATGAAGTATGCACACAGCTGAGCTGTACCTACACACCACACGAAACAAGTAGGCCTTAACTCGCCAATCACAATTAATCTGTGTGACTTTCGGTATTTTCACGTTGAGTCTAATAACTCTTAAACTCAACACTTGCCCCTCAAAAAGCTGACCTTAGCTGAGCTAAACAAGTCAACTAAATTGAGTTAAGTCGACCCATTAATCATTTAGAATAAATTACAGATGTTCTACCTGAAGCCCACAGCTAAGCTGTACTGACTAATGGGAAAAATCCGACTATTATAATAAATATTAATGGAGGGCCTTTATTTTATAAAATATTGACTTAATATTTAGGGGATTTTATTTATCATTATTGTCTCACCACGAAATTTTTTTGTGACATATTTCCATGTCAACCGACTCCTCTTCATAGAAGAGTAAAAGATTGTTCTTATTTTTAATTTTCTAAAAGAAATCATTATCTTTGATTTCTTAGTCGGCCGTTAGAGAATCTAATAAAATATATATGGTTTATATATTGTTCGACCAAATTGATCGATTAATTCTAAAATCCTGATTTATATATATATATATATATATATAAACCGAATCTTGTACATCTAAAATATTGTCCATTCAATATATTTAGGATTTTAAAATTAAATTAATCAATTCTTATCCCATGGTACGGCCAATTGTAGATAATCTTTTAAATCATTAAATTTAATATTATTGAAGATCTTCATATAATATTATTTAAATTGAGAATCTAGAAAATCATTCTTTCACAATTTCAAGATTCTTACGTAAATTTGTCCAACTTAAAATATACTTAGGACAAAGACTTACAATATTTTATAAATAGAAAATCTAAAAATCGCAACTTTGCGATTCTGATGTAGATTTTGTCCAATTTAATTATTACATAGGACAAATAATCATCGTCTTCAACAAATGAAACCACGTATAAAATTAAAATCTCATAATTTTAAATTTTAAAATTCAATTGCATATTGAAATTTTCGTATGTATATCAAATAAAATATACGATTCAACCATGAACGAGCTCTGATACCACTTGTTAGAATTCGGGCACAGCGGAAACAGTAAAACAATATTTTTCAGCCCAAAATCACAAGATTATCATGGTACGTATAATATATTTGAGATACAGCAACCAGAAAAACTTACCCGGAAATCGTACCTCGAAATTTCTGGTAAATTAGAGCAGAGTCGCGAATAAGCAAGAGCCCCACGTGTGACTCCTCTAGCGGTATCCACGCGCACGCGATCACGAACACTCGACGATCCGGCAGGTGCTAGCCTCTTGGATCCGTCTAGTCTCTAAATCGGAAGTCCCTCAAAATCCTAAGCTCTCGTATTTTTTTTTCTCCCCCTCTGATTTCCTCAGATCAAGAGCTTTTTGTTTGGCACCGTATTGCCATTAATAAAAACAAATCAAATCTTGTAACGTAGAAAAAATCTTTGATTGAAAAAGGGTACGTTACATAGTATAATAAAATATTTAAAAATTAATCACTTTTAACTTTTAAAATAATATTATCAACGCTTTTAATAAACTACTATGCAAAATGGATTTTATGTTTAAAGATTTAATGTAAATAAATCTATACTTACAAATGAAATTGACCTGAATAAATCCATATTCAATATTGGCCAATTTATTTACTTCCGATATTTCAGAATAAATTAATAATCCAATTAATTCTAATTCTGAAATAATAAAATGATTAATTTAGTATCCACTAAATAATCAAAATACAATGTTCGTGTCGACGTGCTATGCGTGCGACCCTCTAGGTCCTATACACGAAGGCAGTGTATATCCATACACAAACTAAGGTAACCGTCTAGCAACAGTTTTTAGTCACCCAACGTGTTAGGATAATGATTATAAATCATAAACCATTATGAACCGATTACTGTGTAATTCAATCTCTTCATCTAACTGACATCCCAATTAATTCGGCGCAAAATACATCATCACCGAATTAATTGTTTTACTTGATTACCAAGATATAATAGACTCACTTGAATGTAAAACATTCCTCCCATGGCCATGGATTTTAGAGTCACTAATATCTCTATCAAGTGGCCTAGATGTCAACTCTCTAATCCAAGAGAGCGATGAATCCTATATTGACTCAACACTATTCTCTCTACGCTTTGTCACACACCCAACAATCGTATTACTCACAATCCGGTTAAAGACTGCTTTTAACGACGTCAAAGTGCGCCAACTCCACGCATAGAATAAATGAAGGTCTCAAGTCAAAAGATCAGTTACACTCGTCCATAAAGAGGATTGACCAATGATGTTCTATATGTGGTATCTTCTTAAACGGGTCGTGTCCAGTATCCCTAATCTTAGGGTACCCCTAAGTATAACTTAGATATACTATCACTTGGTCTATCTTGACCTCAGCTATACTTAGCGATGATCTAGATGTCCATGTCCCCTCTAAACATCTATCCGATCACGGACTATTTCAGATTAATATACTCAATAATCTGTAGGACTTTACCATTAATAATTTTACGTGCAGAAAAGTAAAATAATCAATGACAAATACTCGCCTTTATTAATTATTTATCCACAAATACAATAAAGTGATCTTGGCACATAAGTGCACACACTAACAATCTCCCACTTGCACTATTACCAAGCACTACGGACTCGAAGTCCTAGGCACCTCACATGGGTCTCATGTTTCTGCAGAGGTAAGGCCTGTGTGAGTGGGTCCGCGATATTCTCGCTCGTATCAACTCTGCTAACCAACACGTCACCCCTCTGAACAATCTCTCGGAGGATGTGATATTTCCGTAGTACGTGCTTGGATCATTGGTGAGACCTCGGCTCCTTGGCCTGCGCTATGGCCGCATTGTTGTCACAGTATAATGTCACTGGGTCAATAATGCTCGGAACCACTTCAAGCTCCGCTATGAAGTTCTTGATCCACACAGCTTCCTTTGCCGCTTCGGAAGCTGCAATGTACTCGGACTCAGCTGTAGAATCTGCAACTGTCTCCTGCTTGGAACTCCTCCAACATACAGCTGCACCATTCAAGCAAAACACATAACCCTGCTGCGATTTCAGATCATCCCGATCTGTCTGAAAACTAGCGTCAGTATATCCTCTGACAACTAACTCCTCATCTCCTCCATAAATTAAGAACATGTCCTTTGTTCTTCTAAGATACTTGAGGATAGTCTTTACTGCAGTCCAATGACCCTCTCCAGGATCTGACTGATATCTACTTGTCATGCTCAATGCATACGAGACATCGGGTCGAGTGCAAATCATGGCATACATAATGGACCCTATAGCTGATGCATAAGGTATCTTGCCCATTCTTCCTCTCTCCTCATGTGTCTTCGGACACATAGACTTGGAAAGATGTACACCATGTGACATCGGCAAGAATCCTCTCTTGGAATCTTGTATGCTGAACCTATTCAGCACTTTGTCAATATACATATTTTGACTCAAACCTAGCAACCTATTTTGTCTATCTCGGTATAATCTAATACCTAAGACATAAGTCGCTTCCCCAAGATCTTTCATAGAAAAACACTCTCCTAGCCAAGTCTTGGTAGACTCTAGGCTAGGGATATCATTGCCTATCAGAAGTATATCATCAACATACAGCATTAGGAACGAAATCTTGCTCCCACTAACCTTCTTGTAAACGCAAGGTTCCTCTGGATTCTTGAAATAGCCAAATTCTTTGACTGCTTCGTCAAATCGCAGATTCCAACTCCGAGATGCTTGCTTTAGCCCATAAATGGACCTCTTGAGCTTACATACTTCATCTGCACTCTTGGATGCAATGAAACCGGGAGGTTGTACTATAAACACTTCCTCTTGTAACTTTCCATTCAAGAAAGCGGTTTTTACATCCATCTGCCAGATCTCGTAATCCTTGTAAGCTGCTATCGCAAGTAGAATCCTAATGGACTTTAAGCATTGCAACCGGTGAAAATGTTTCATCATAGTCAATTCCTTGACGTTGAGTGAAACCCTTGGCCACAAGTCTTGCTTTATAGGTACTTATATTCCCTTCCATGTCTATCTTCTTCTTGAAGATCCACTTGCACCCAATGGGTTTTACCCCAACTGGCGCGTCAACCAACTCCCAAACTTGGTTTGTATACATGGAGTCCATCTCTGATTTCATGGCTTCTAGCCATTTCTCAGAATCATTTGAAGCGATTGCTTCCTCGTAAGTTGACGGTTCATCATCCTCGACGAGCAGTACTTCCCTATGTTGGGTTACCAGCCAACCATATCTGTCAGGTTCTCGGTGTACTCTTGTCGACTTACGTTGATCTTGCGTTCCTTGAACATTTTCAAAAGTTGGAATCGCTTGTACTAGTGGTACCGATTCCCTATCTAAAGGTTCAGTTTCCAACCTGTTTGTAGAGTCTGAAATTTCTTCTAGACTTACTTTACTCCCGCTACTCTCTTTAGCAATGAATTCTCTTTCCAAGAAAGTAGCATATCGAGCAACGATAACTTTGTGCTCGCTTGGGAGATAAAAGTAGTATCCCCTTGTTTCCTTGGGATAACCTACAAACACACACTTAGTGGATCTTGCCGCAAGCTTATCAGAATTTTCATTCTTCACATAAGCATCGCAGCCCCATATCTTAAGATAAGACAAGTTCGGTTTCTTCCCAAACCATAATTCATAAGGTGTCTTATCCACTGACTTGGTTGGAACTCGGTTAAGCATGTATGCTGCTGTTTCTAAGGCATAACCCCAAAATGACAACGGAAGACTTGCATGACTCATCATTGATCTAACCATGTCCATGAGTGTGCGGTTCCTCCTTTCTGAAACACCATTCCACTCCGGTGTTCTAGGAGGTGTGAGTTGTGAAACGATCCCACACTCTTTAAGGTAATCAATGAACTCTTGGCTAAGATACTCGCCGCCTCGATCACTCCGAAGGGCCTTTATCTTCTGGCCTCGTTGATTCTCTACCTCGTTCTTAAATTCTTTAAACTTTTTCAGAGTTTCAGACTTGTACCTCATTAAGTAGACATATCCATATCTACTTAAATCGTCGGTGAAAGTCACGAAGTATGAATACGCTCCTCTGGCCTGAACCGGTAATGGTCCACACACATCACTATGTATGAGTTCTAGTAGTTCCTTGGCCCTTTCACCTGTCTTGGTAAAAGGCTTCTTGGTCATTTTTCCTTGTAAACACGCTTCACATGTATCTATGGGCTCTAACTCAAAAGAGTCCAAATACCCGTTACTCAGTAACCTTGCGATGCATTTCTCATTTACATGACCAAGTCTACAATGCCAGAGATATGTTAAGTTTGAGTTACGCGTTTTCTGTTTCTTCCCTTCAACACAATAAATCGGCTCATCCAAATTCAGAACGTACAAACCATTATTCAATGAACCATTTCCATAGAACATCCCATCCAAATAAAAGGAACACAACTTGTCCTTGAATTTAAATTCAAATCCCTTGGCATCTAAACACGACACCGAAATGATGTTCTTGGAAAAACTAGGAACAAAATAACAGTTCTCCAAATTTAGATCAAATCCACTGGGCAACTTTATTACATACGTCCCTACAACTAATGCAGCAACTCTAGCTCCATTCACCACTCGTAGGTCCATCTCGCCCTTGGACAGCCGTCTGCAGTCACTTAGACCCTGCAAGTTCGCACAAATGTGAGAACTACTTCCGGAGTCTATGACCCATGATGAAGAAACAGAAAGATTGCATTCAATCACAAAGATACCTGAAGCATCCGCTCCACTGGCATTCTTCTTCATGAGTTGGAAGCAATTCTTCTTCCAATGGCCTTTCTTGCCACAATGAAAGCATATAGCTTCCTTCTCATCAGACTGCGGCACCTGTTGCCCTTTCTTAAGCTTCTTTTGAGCTGGAGGTCCAGTGCTCTTAACTGCTTTAGCCTTGGGATTGAATTTCCCGGTGCCAGGACGCTTGTAGGTCTTTCTGACCATCATTGCTCGTGGTGAAGGATTCACCTTCATGTCTTTCTCAGCAGTCTTCAGCATTGCCATCAGATCAGTCAAACTCTTCTCCATACTGTTCATGTTGAAGTTCAACACAAACTGAGAAAATGATGGTGGGAGTGAGGACAAAACCAGGTCAACTGCTAAGTCCTGGTCCAGCTTGTAACCCAAGCTCTCGAGCCTCTCAATGTACCCTATCATCTTGAGTACATGTGGCCCAATTGGGTTACCCTCCACCAGCATTGTTCGAAACAGTGCCCGAGAGGTCTCATACCTCTCAACTCTGGCACTCTCTTGGAAGAGCTCACGTAAGTGCTGATCAATCTCCCTTGCACTCATGTTCTCATGCTGCCTCTGTAACTCGGGAGACATAGAAGACAACATGATGCACTGAACATCCAGCGCATCCTCCAAGTATTGACTGTAGTAAGACTGATCATCCTCAGAAGCATCAGGTGCAGGTTCTTTAAGTGGTTCATCCTCCAGCACATAAATCTTTCTCTCGTGCCTAAGGACAATTTTCAGTTTTCTATACCAATCCAGGTAGTTGGAACCGATGAGGATATTCTCTTTCTCGAGAATGCTTCGCAGCGAAAGGGTGTTTGTGTTTGCCATCTACAAAATAATTTAAAGCAGAGTTTTAGTATTTGTGGAATATTAATTAATAAAGGACTTTAATATAGCTCCCACTATTTTATTCGAAAACAACAGCCCCTTCTGTTGAAATCGGGAATTTGTTGGTTAATAATTCCTAGTGGGACCGAAATCTCGAAACATGAAGTATGCACACAGCTGAGCTGTACCTACACACCACACGAAACAAGTAGGCCTTAACTCGCCAATCACAATTAATCTGTGTGACTTTCGGTATTTTCACGTTGAGTCTAATAACTCTTAAACTCAACACTTGCCCCTCAAAAAGCTGACCTTAGCTGAGCTAAACAAGTCAACTAAATTGAGTTAAGTCGACCCATTAATCATTTAGAATAAATTACAGATGTTCTACCTGAAGCCCACAGCTAAGCTGTACTGACTAATGGGAAAAATCCGACTATTATAATAAATATTAATGGAGGGCCTTTATTTTATAAAATATTGACTTAATATTTAGGGGATTTTATTTATCATTATTGTCTCACCACGAAATTTTTTTGTGACATATTTCCATGTCAACCGACTCCTCTTCATAGAAGAGTAAAAGATTGTTCTTATTTTTAATTTTCTAAAAGAAATCATTATCTTTGATTTCTTAGTCGGCCGTTAGAGAATCTAATAAAATATATATGGTTTATATATTGTTCGACCAAATTGATCGATTAATTCTAAAATCCTGATTTATATATATATATATATATATATAAACCGAATCTTGTACATCTAAAATATTGTCCATTCAATATATTTAGGATTTTAAAATTAAATTAATCAATTCTTATCCCATGGTACGGCCAATTGTAGATAATCTTTTAAATCATTAAATTTAATATTATTGAAGATCTTCATATAATATTATTTAAATTGAGAATCTAGAAAATCATTCTTTCACAATTTCAAGATTCTTACGTAAATTTGTCCAACTTAAAATATACTTAGGACAAAGACTTACAATATTTTATAAATAGAAAATCTAAAAATCGCAACTTTGCGATTCTGATGTAGATTTTGTCCAATTTAATTATTACATAGGACAAATAATCATCGTCTTCAACAAATGAAACCACGTATAAAATTAAAATCTCATAATTTTAAATTTTAAAATTCAATTGCATATTGAAATTTTCGTATGTATATCAAATAAAATATACGATTCAACCATGAACGAGCTCTGATACCACTTGTTAGAATTCGGGCACAGCGGAAACAGTAAAACAATATTTTTCAGCCCAAAATCACAAGATTATCATGGTACGTATAATATATTTGAGATACAGCAACCAGAAAAACTTACCCGGAAATCGTACCTCGAAATTTCTGGTAAATTAGAGCAGAGTCGCGAATAAGCAAGAGCCCCACGTGTGACTCCTCTAGCGGTATCCACGCGCACGCGATCACGAACACTCGACGATCCGGCAGGTGCTAGCCTCTTGGATCCGTCTAGTCTCTAAATCGGAAGTCCCTCAAAATCCTAAGCTCTCGTATTTTTTTTTCTCCCCCTCTGATTTCCTCAGATCAAGAGCTTTTTGTTTGGCACCGTATTGCCATTAATAAAAACAAATCAAATCTTGTAACGTAGAAAAAATCTTTGATTGAAAAAGGGTACGTTACATATTATAATAAAATATTTAAAAATTAATCACTTTTAACTTTTAAAATAATATTATCAACGCTTTTAATAAACTACTATGCAAAATGGATTTTATGTTTAAAGATTTAATGTAAATAAATCTATACTTACAAATGAAATTGACCTGAATAAATCCATATTCAATATTGGCCAATTTATTTACTTCCGATATTTCAGAATAAATTAATAATCCAATTAATTCTAATTCTGAAATAATAAAATGATTAATTTAGTATCCACTAAATAATCAAAATACAATGTTCGTGTCGACGTGCTATGCGTGCGACCCTCTAGGTCCTATACACGAAGGCAGTGTATATCCATACACAAACTAAGGTAACCGTCTAGCAACAGTTTTTAGTCACCCAACGTGTTAGGATAATGATTATAAATCATAAACCATTATGAACCGATTACTGTGTAATTCAATCTCTTCATCTAACTGACATCCCAATTAATTCGGCGCAAAATACATCATCACCGAATTAATTGTTTTACTTGATTACCAAGATATAATAGACTCACTTGAATGTAAAACATTCCTCCCATGGCCATGGATTTTAGAGTCACTAATATCTCTATCAAGTGGCCTAGATGTCAACTCTCTAATCCAAGAGAGCGATGAATCCTATATTGACTCAACACTATTCTCTCTACGCTTTGTCACACACCCAACAATCGTATTACTCACAATCCGGTTAAAGACTGCTTTTAACGACGTCAAAGTGCGCCAACTCCACGCATAGAATAAATGAAGGTCTCAAGTCAAAAGATCAGTTACACTCGTCCATAAAGAGGATTGACCAATGATGTTCTATATGTGGTATCCTCTTAAACGGGTCGTGTCCAGTATCCCTAATCTTAGGGTACCCCTAAGTATAACTTAGATATACTATCACTTGGTCTATCTTGACCTCAGCTATACTTAGCGATGATCTAGATGTCCATGTCCCCTCTAAACATCTATCCGATCACGGACTATTTCAGATTAATATACTCAATAATCTGTAGGACTTTACCATTAATAATTTTACGTGCAGAAAAGTAAAATAATCAATGACAAATACTCGCCTTTATTAATTATTTATCCACAAATACAATAAAGTGTCTTGGCACATAAGTGCACACACTAACAGCCCTTTCCATATGCTTC
Organism: Melastoma candidum; assembly: GCA_023653495.1. Taxonomy (NCBI): domain Eukaryota; kingdom Viridiplantae; phylum Streptophyta; class Magnoliopsida; order Myrtales; family Melastomataceae; genus Melastoma; species Melastoma candidum. The sequence continues at coordinate 24,746,699 of CM042890.1, forward strand.
TCGAGAAGACACCCCAAGATGAGTCCGTCTCAAAGTTTGCCCTTGGTAACCTCTGGGAGAAGCATGTCGAATGCCTGGAGTGGCTAGACACGAAGGACCCCGGGTCTGTGCTGTACGTGAACTTCGGGAGTGTAGTGTTCCTGAGCCACGAGCAACTGACCGAGTTTGCCATCGGGCTCGCCCACAGCCAGCGTCCATTCCTGTGGGTCCTAAGGCCGGACCTGATGAACGGCAAGACCGCAATCCTCCCACCGGGGTTCGTCGATGAGACGAAGGAGAGAGGATTCCTGTCGGGTTGGTGCCCCCAGGAGAAGGTCCTGAAGCACACGTCGGTCGGGGGATTCCTGACGCACTGCGGATGGAACTCGTTGCTAGAAAGCCTGAGTGCAGGGGTCCCGATGATATGCTGGCCGAACTTCGGGGACCAGCAGACGAACGCGAGGTACGTCTGTGCCGAGTGGACAGCAGGGTTGGAAGTTGGCGTGGGCGACGTGAGGAGGGACGACGTCGAGAGGGTCGTGAGGGAATTGTTCGGGGGCGAGAAGGGGAAGGAACTGCAGAGGAGCGCAGCTGAGTGGAAGAGACTTGCCGAGGAGGCGACGACGAACCCGACAGGGTCCGCGGTCAAGAATTTGGACAAGCTGGTTAAGGATATTCTGACGACAAGAACATGAACTTAAGATTCGTTAGAAGGCGGTATTTATCTTTCTAGTTATGGCAGTGATGTTTGTCTTACTAGAATCAAATCTATTGTTTGTCAAATAAAATTATGGGAAATGATCATCCAATAAAGTTGAAAGATTGGAGTTAGGATTTAGGCTTGAATATTCCAATGAGCAACACTTTGTTTCTTTCACACGATTAACTCATTCATAAATTATTTTTGATATTCATATTTTCTAACATTTTCGATGGAAGATAATTTGGGATTATCTAGGTAATTCATAATAATTTATAATTTTTAAAGTTTGACCAAGTGATTTTTTTTATAAAATCACGTGACTCCCGTTTTGAGAATCATGTTTTTTTTGAGAATCATGTCTTTTAGGTTGATGACTAGTTCAGGAGAAAGATCGGTTGATGCATATTATACAGAGATGAATGAAATATGGGAAGAATTGAAGAATTAGGCCAATCCCTCGTTGTAGATGTGGTACTTGTATTTTAGACGTTTTGGTGAAGAACAGATGGAGAATCATGTATATCGTGGTGGATGGCTTCATGGACTTTGCCACGGCTCCTGCTGCTGAGAAGTTCGGGCTTCCACTTGTGCATCTGTTCAGGATATCGGCTTGCGCGACAATGGCCTTGAAGCATTATCGCTTGTTCATGTAAAAATGCCTTACGCCGTCAAAAGGTGATCTTTGTGAGGATAAGTCCCCGGGCACGAGTTTGTATTGAGATCTTATTACTTTTCTGGTTGATTGATATACGCAGGGAAATCAGATCCGGTAAAGATCGACTGGTTGAATGGTGTCATACCCGGGAATGAACAACATGAGGCCATGCACTTTCGTCCCTGATCCCAAACATTTACCCAATTCTGCTTCTCGAGAAGAAACCCCAGGACAAGTCTGTCTCGAAGTTTGCCCATGGTAACCTCTAGGAGGAGCATGTTGAATGCATCGAGTGGCTAGACATGAAGTGTAATATCCTGCATTTTTATGTACCAATTTTTAGAAAATTTATTGCAGTTGACCGGTCAATCCAGCGAAAGTCAGACAAATGTCACTCTTTTACCGTGGCGTCTTTCTTCCAATTTTTCCCTACTTTTATGCTACGTGTCCTTTCCCTTCCTTTCTCTGCAAGACTAAAAATAATATCCTCTAATGGGATCAGTGATAAACGCCGAGTACGCCCCCATCCATGCACACACAAAAACCTTGCGACCTCTAAACCATTTCTAATGTGCATCTTTAAAGACAGTTAATCCACCATACGTTTCAGCACAATAGAAGTTATACAAATGCAGACAGTAAAACAATTGTCAATAATAGCACGCATAAAAGTAAACAGTTTAGCCAACGGAAAAGCAAAAAGTAACAATGTGACTATCCAATTTCAACGTCACTCGTATATCAACACTTCATAGGATGTGAACTACACTTATTTTCAACTCCCAACTCCCCCAATTTTTTGTATATATCTGTAACGACTCAAGATTTCGGAAAGGAAATATATTACTTTGACTAGATTGGTTGACTAGAATTAGAACGGTTGACCGAGTTAAATCCGACGTGACATGAGATTGTAATATTCTCGTTGACAGTTGACGTTAATATCGAATATTATCGAGATTTTAATTTGATTTCGTGTGATTACGTCACGTGGGAAATGGGACGCCTGGACCCAAGCGAAATCGGATTAAGTCACGATAATATTCGAATAACGCCGCGGATTTGGATTGGGTTTATAGTGACGGGTTGTTTTTGGTTTGTTGATAGTATGGAAATGCGGATCAAGAATGAGGTTAACTGTGTCAGTAATAAGGACTAATGAAATATGAAATTAGATGGGTTAGTTGGATAGAAAATCCAACGGCTTTGCCCAATCTTATGACGTCCAACAGGATGAGGTGAGCGGGTAATATCTCTGTGACGGATGGGTAGAGTAGGAAAAATAAAATGCTGAATAGACGGCCAAATGAACGGATTGGACAATGGATGTTTCTGACGAATGGATGGACTGCGGATGAGGGGGTCGAAAGGGAAATCCATGGTAGCGTGTTGGGCACACTCACGTTGCATCTGATGGGATGAGTGGGTGATTTGATTAATTATAAAAAAAAAAAGAGAAGAAAGAAAGATAAAACAAGTACACAGTAAGTATATGGGGAAAGTTGCTGCAGACTTGAACCGCCCCTTAGCTTCTTCAGGAAGGGACGCGGGACTCTCGCAGCCACGCATCCTTCCGTGGCCATCTTCCGGAGTCGAGTTAACTCCGCTGCCTTGCCAACTGTGGGAAGAAGGTCAGGCGTAGGAAGCTTACGCTCTGCAGAGGAGGAGGCAAGGGACGAGGTTCGGAGTCCCCGTTGGCCGCAGGTTCGATTGAGAGAATATCGGGGACGAAGTACGTCCCACCCCCTTCCCCTGTCTCGTCTGATACCTACGTTGCTTGTGATTAAATCGTGTCGCGGTTAGAGGATCTCGTGTGGAGTCAGGGGAAGGAAGGGGAGCGGTATGTCGTAGGAGAGTGAGGTGGGGGAACGACGAGTGCATCGTTCGGTGTGCACTCTATACGTGTTGTTAGTAGCGGCGCCAGGAATCCCTGCGAATCTGGTTGCCGGTTGAAGAGTCCGTAGTTTGAGCGGAGGAGAAGTTGCGAGAAGAGCGAATCTTCTCTGCAGTCCATGCGCCGTAGTAACAGGGCTCTGAGGCAATGAATGGGAGGAATTGCGATAAGCGCGAATCTCCCCTACGGTCTGTGCGTTGTAGAACAAGGGTGCAGGCGTGATACTTGTTGTCCACCGCCCTTTTGTATCGCCCGTGAACTTACAGTTTCGAAGATGAAATGGTCAGGAGTGGGAATGTATTCCGTAGTCCTCGTTGAGACGAGGTAATTGCTTCACTGCGATGGGGAGCTGAGAACCAGCTTCGTCATTAAAAACAAGGTTCGCAGTCCTCGCTATGACGAGGTAATTGCTTCACCAAGGTGGAAACTGCGATTCAGCCTTGTGCTGATGAAGGGTGAGACTGAGTAATTCATGGGCTTAATCTAAGAAATCGCCGTGTTGTAGTGCCCTTGCTGTTGTGTGTTGATCGTCCTGAAAATCCGAATTATGCTATCTTGACCAATCTGCAGCTGACTTATTTGTACTCAAATGGAAATGTGGCTTGAGTGGCCTGAGGAAGTCGGGTCGGTGGTCAGGGATTGATGGGTAAGTTCGTGCGGCCGATCCGGAGAATCTGTTGTCGGTTGTACGGAATATATCAGCCACGTGCGACCTCGGTTCACGATGGTTGAGTTCCGTGAGTTGCGTGGGATTAGCGAACCGGAAATGAGGTTGCCACTACCCAACGATCTGGACTGACCGCGTCCGCATGGTTATGATTGGTAAGCTGATCGCGTAAGCTGAAAATACATGGTAATATTATTTGTTCGGATTTTGGTACACGAGTCGGATTGGGAAGTGAGAATGTGTTCCTGACAGTGTGTCGGAGGAGAATGGGGAGGTGGTGCCACTTGCGGTTGCACCTGCTGCCGTTACCCGGACGCTCTCGGAGGAGAGGGTGGGGACGTACTGTGAGGGTCCTGGCACCGAACGAAGTGTTGATATACGAGAGACGAGAGAATGAGGGAGTCGCTTGAGAGTTGTGAGCGTTATTGGATTTGTCTTTGATTCCGTATATATATATTGTTGCGTAGAAGGTTGAATTAGTGATTATAATAAGGTATGCCTTATGATATGTATGCATATAACTGTTTTCCAAGAAATACATGTTAGAGGTAGTAGCGTCTCATCGTTTTCGCATGTACATGGGTGGGGCGTACTCAGCGATTTATCGCTGACCCCAATAGGGGACTATTTTTTTAGTGTGACGCAGGAATAAGATGGTACAGAATACACGTGGCACGGACTCACGAGATAAAACAGTAGAGGATGCCACGGTGGAGGTAAAAAATTGTCGTTTCCGCTGTTTGACCGTCAAATGACCGAGAACTACTCTGATGAAAATGTAAAAATTTTATAGGTCGTTTCAATATCTCAGTGGTAGTCTCGTTGGAACTTGTGCTTAGGACCACCGCAGTGCATTCCCACTCACTCCTCCGAGAGCATCCGGGCCAAAGGCATCAGGTGCGACCGCGAGTGGCGCTACCTCCTCGTACTCCTCCGACATCCCAGCTGGGAACACCACAACAAATAATCCAGTTAGGGGTAACAGCTGCAACTAATTCAGAGTCTCAGTCCAAGCAGAAGATCGAAGATTTAATTCAGGGACAGCCAATCGCAAATCCATCATCACGGACAGCCCAATTGCCAAATTCCATCTCATCAAATACTATGGGGCCAATCCATATTGACAATTCAGGTGTCTTGGCATTACGGGGGTAGTCATTATACATTTAGCAAGACGGACGAACTGGTTGGATCCTGGACGTGGCTGGTCCTATCCGGAGGGCAGCGGACACCTCATTTTTCAGTCGATAATTACTGTTAGAAATCGTGTCGGGGTTACCCCTTCACCTAAAAGCTAGCAATTAGGTGAAGGGTCCCAACTCTATTTAAGGCATTGGCCCAGGCCTTTTCTATCCGGTGTGGGACTATTTCCCAACACCTCCCCGTAATCCCACATCGGATCTTTTGTCCGGGGGTCGGGCGTCCTCGTTCGGAATCTTTGTCCGACGGGACGAATCTGGCTCTGATACCATGTTAGAAATCGTGTCGGGGTTACCCCTTCACCTAAAAGCTAGCAATTAGGTGAAGGGTCCCAACTCTATTTAAGGCATTGGCCCAGGCCTTTTCTATCCGGTGTGGGACTATTTCCCAACAATTACCAGGAATCACTCCGGAACCCAACCACCGTCACCCTGAACTGGGAACACGGCTGGTCGAATCCGAAGAACAACGGACACATCCTCTACAGTTCGGAAAAAACAACAGACCCTCCAGAACCCAGCCACTGTCACTCTCATCCCGCAGCGGCCACGACACAAGATCCTCGCAACCAGCACAATCGCAATTTCGAACACAGACCCACACGACCCGTGTTCGTTTCAGAAACTCACCGCACCCGCGTGCCGCGCGCCAACCTACTCGACCTTCCCCTGGACACATTCCAAACCGTCAAGCCACAACACAGATCTCAGACCCAAACGGAACAGACAATGGCAAGGAGACAGGGGAAGGGGTGGAACGTACTGGTTTCGTTCACACCCTTCGAGCCCGAGGCCTCCTCCCTTAGACGCTTGCTGAATCGCACCGCCCCCCGCCTTCAAGCGTGCCGTCCAACCTCCCACAATGACGAAGACCTCCGCACCACTTCTCCTCTGGTGTCTCGTTCGCCCTCTACGCGGAGGCGACAAAAATCTGGATTCGCAGCCTCGGCCGAGTACTCAGGAAGCCAAGGGAAAGTTTCCCCCTTCTTAACCTCCGTTCCCGATGAGGTACATGTGGTGGGGAAAAAAGGATTGAAAATCCTTCTCCTCTCCGACGCCTTATCTCATTGTCGATGGGGGTGGGCGTTTAATTAATTAATAATTATTTTTGTCTGATAAATATTTTAACCCGTAATCACAATAACGATAAGTTAAATACCAATTATAATTTTTCCGATAAAACGTTAAAACGAACATAATCGTTCCCCGAATCTAATTACGTTTAGGTCACGACGTTTTCTTTCCCGCGTGATGCAGTCACACGTAATTGACTCCGAAGTCTCGATAATGCCCGTTAATAATATCAGTTAACTACGAAAATATTAAACTCTCTTGTGCATCTCCAATTCTGACCAAATTTGACTCGTATTTACATTACTATTTCAGGATGGTTACATGATGGACCCTGCTTCTGTGCTATATGTGAACTTCAGGAGCATAGTGTTCCTGACGCACGAGCAACTGATCGAGAGTTCGCCAAAGGGCTCGCCCACAGCCAGCGTCCATTCCTGTGGGTCCTAAGGCCAGACCTCGTGAACGGCGAGGCCGCAATCCTCCCTCCGGGGTTCGTCGACGAGAGCAAGGAGACAGGATTCCTGTCGGGTTGGTGCCCCCAGGAGAAGGTCCTGAAGCACACGTCGGTCGGGGGATTCCTGACGCACTGCGGATGGAACTCGTTGCTAGAAAGCCTGAGTGCAGGGGTCCTGATGATATGCTGGCCGAACTTCGGGGACCAGCAGACGAACGCGAGGTACGTCTGTGCCGAGTGGACGGCAGGGTTGGAAGTTGGCGTGGGCAACGTGAGGAGGGACAACGTCGAGAGGGTCGTGAGGGAATTGTTCAGAGGCGAGAAGGGGAAGGAACTGCAGAGGAGCGCGGCTGAGTGGAAGAGACTTGCCGAGGAGGCGACGACGAACCCAACAGGGTCCCCGGTCAAGAATTTGGACAAGCTGGTTAAGGATATTCTGTCGACAAGAACGTGAACTTAAGATTTGTTAGAAGGCGGTATTTATCTTTCTAGTTATGGCAGTGATGTTTGTCTTACTAGAATCAAATCTATTGTTTGTCAAATAAAATTATGGGAAATTATCATACAATAAAGTAGAAAGATTGGAGTTAGGATTTGAAGCTTGAATATTCCAATGAGCAAACCTCCTAGCTGGCTCTGCACCCCTACCTCCTTTATCATTGAGCAGTCACTCAGGGGTCTTAGCTAGTGATTCGGGTTGTTTCCCTCTTGACGATGAAGCTTATCCCCCATCGTCTCACTGGCCGATGGGGGATAAATATATATATATATATATATATTCAAAGTTATTTATCTAATATGACCTAAAGGTCATTATATAAAGTTATAAACGCATCATTTCCCTTACAGTTTTCATAGGATAAGAACAAATATTTAAGTAGTAAGCCAATTGGTCCAAACATCAACTCTCCATCCTTATGAAAGATAACGTCCTGATGATGCTAGCATAATGATGAAAAGATGGTCCTGGAGTACATTAATAATGATGATTGGAATACAGAATATGCTTTCCACCTTTCTTCTAGGGGTGAATTCAAATTTGCCAAAATCTGGCTTTAAGATCAAACTTTGAAAATACTTTTGTTTGAGTTATGCTAACAAATGTTGTATTCATGTTTGAAAGTAGAAACTTATCAGCCTCACAAAATGGTTAAGAGGTTGATAATTGAAACTAACAACCTCTTCTCATTCCATTTTTGTTCTGATCTTTTATTCGCATAAAAAGCTTCACCTTCGCGTTATGAACTTAAAGGTTGATTATGTCCTTGACTATAACTATGCACATTGTTCTTCTAGTAACCGTTAATCTTCTGTATTTGCCTTTGCAGGATCGATATCCTTATCGCGCGTGAATGGTAGAGTACGGAAATAATCACTATTTTTCCATAAAAGAGTTTTAAGCAGAAATTCTGTATGATCTTCGCATAAGATGACTTGAATAGGTCAAGTAGATCATCTTATTTATCTTCCTCTTGCACTTGATGAAATCTTGTAAATGTAGAATAACGTTTAAAACTTCCTCTGTATCGAAGTCCATATGAAAGTATCCTAAGATATTTAGCTTGGGAAAGAACATCTCATCCAATCACAACATCTTTCTGATGGAGTACAGAAACAACAAATCTGTGTGTACTATCTCATCTGCAAAGTCTGATTCATCTATATGCGACTATTCGCTATTACATGAATATCTTTCAAGGCAAATCAAATTTTTAAGATTCATGAGCGTATGCTAAAAAGAATGATTCAAGATCACCAGAGAAAGCCATGTGGCTTCTTTAACTTGAACTATAAGTTTCTCGTCGAGGAAATTGTTTACCAAATTATCCTTTCCTGTGACAAATGAAGCACTCGTCTAATCTCTTTTGTGGATATGACAATTTCCTCATATATCGTTTCCAAAATCTTTTTCTGGAATGCTTTTTGTCATAATGATTGGTAGAATTATTCCTTTTTCTTAACAAGTCTTGAAATGCATCTTTTTCTTCGTTTTGCAATCAAAGACATCTTTTAATCCACACCTTATATTATATCCTTGGTGACTAACTGCACAAGATTTGTCAAGATGATAATCAATGTTCCTGAATTTTTCAATGGCCTCTTTTCGTTTACATAATTCTTCAACCACACTGCAGATCTCTTCATGTATACGACCAGATGGAATGTCAATTAACTAGATATTTTCAAGGAATGAATGCTTTTGTCCGGCTGATGCAATATCAGTTGGAATTAAAGATATGAAGACTTGTTTGAGCATAGATAACTTCCTAAGCTCACATGTAAAGTAAGCTTATCTTCTAAAAATTGCTTGTTAAGATGTTTAATCTGATATGAGCAACATTTGCGTTACAAAAATAAAGCCTTATTTTCTTAATTATTGGTTCGAGAGCAATTATGAACTGATGATGTATGAACACAAAAAATCTGAACGATAAGAGTAGTTAAGTAATTAAATTGAACTTGTTTTGGAAACTAATTCCACACGTTATATAGTGTGTGTCATCCCTCATGACTCTGTAGAAAAACCCATGTTATTGTTTAACCTAGGTAAGCAAATACGGAGTCCCCATCGACTTTATTTTAAAACGTGGTATGTTGGATCGTTCGGTGCACTAAGGAGGGTACATTAGTGATTGTAACTTTTTCGCCCTTTCTCAGTGTAAACGTAAGCGTACTGTACCACAACAGAGCGTTTATCAAATTATGAGATCTACTTCGCTATAAGCGTTTCGATTTGGTCGAGTATGTTTTTGTACGGGTGTTTGTGCTGTCGTAATGGACACAGTAGTTTATAGTGGTTCGGCCTTAATCAACCTATGTCCACTTTGCACCAACGAAGTGATTCTACTATATAATATAATGGGTGCAAAATGGCTTTGCTCTAGGCTAGGTATCCCTCCGGGGTAACGATCAGCTCCTCACTCAATGGATACCTTCTCGTTTCCAGCATATGGATACACGTGCATCCATTCAGCAATGAATTTAATCATATCAAAATGAAATAAGGATATGATAGTTTCCCTAAATAATGCAACACAGAAGGTGTCACAAAAGGTTCTGACTGACAACCTTCTCCAGATGAAAATAATCGAAGATTTATTTCCATTGGGGTAGTAGTTTATTCCATCCCGATAAAGACACGTAGGGGGATGTATCTAGACAGGTGGTAGTGATAAGTTTCCCAAACAAAGGTTATGTAGTGATCGTATGACTTACAGAAGCCTACAGATCAGTCAACCGAACCTTTCCATATATAGAATATTTTATTTCCTTCTACAAGAAATATATCTTCTAATATGAGTATTTGGAAACCAAATCGTGGTAATATGATCAGACGAATATCTTAATCAAAAAATATATATTATTTAATCATTTAATTACAAAAATAATTCTTCCAAGAAGTCCTTAACAAGAGAAGCTTCTGTAGAATAGAATGTTTGACCTTCTGTAGCACAGAAGTCCGGCTCATCATCAAAACCGTCCCAACAACCAAGTTCGAAGTAAAGATGAAGATTAGAAGTCCATTTAGTGAAGATATGAAGTGAATCGTCACTGCAGCTGCAAAGCCAAGCATGTTAGTTCGAGCATCACTTTTCCAGATCAGTGAAGGATCAGGTGCAAACCATCATTGAAGATAATCAGATGAAAAGCAATTCAATCAGGAACAAACAAGCAGTGAATTTAACAAATTGCAGGAAGCGTGCACGAATCCACTCGCAAGTGAACGGTAAGATCACACCAAATTAGACAAGAATGAATATCGAAAAAAGACGTCAACGAACAAACAATCATTCTTGTAAACTAGCAACAAATGCAAAGAATCCGTGAATCGACCTGTGTTAAACCTATGGCTTGTAGCTGTTCTATTACTCCATGCGTCCTAAAACCTGCAGGACTTGAAACAGATCATTAGTACCACAAACAGGTCTTTGGCCCAAACTTCAACCAGATTGTAGTTGATTCTTAAGTTGCTAAGGTCAGGTAATGACGTCTCTCGTAGAAGTAAAGGCAATCCTTCTCGATTTTGGGAGGATGAGCTCGACGGCACTCCATTTTACTGCGGCCGGCTTTGATGGCGACGGAGGGGCTGGTTCCAGGCGGTTTCCGCGAGGTATGAACCTTACCTTGATTAGAGGAACTGTTGCAGATGCCAACTGAGATGCCGCTTCAGTTGCGATCAAGGATCTGGCTTCAGCTGGAACAGCGCCACTGGAATCTATGAGGCTTGGGGAAGGAGAGAATCGGAGGAGGTGGAGGTGATGGGTTGGAGGAGGAGAGGACGTCGGTTTGGGGAGGGGGAGCTTGTTTCACCATACTCAAGAAAAAATGCCCAGAAAAAATGGGTCACTCCCAAATAAAATGGAAATTCAAGTGAAATTAAAATGAAGAGTAAATTTCAACGGAGTGAAAATGTTTTTAGGTGATGATCATGAGTTTTGTACGGAAATATTGTTAGTTTTAAAAATAAATTATAAAATACGGTTAAAATCTAAAACCTCTTCTAAGTTAAAGAAATCTTTGACCAATTGAACAAGAAGGGCAGATTTTCAAAATTTGCCCCGTATATTATTTTAGGGTAACTCGCCTCTTATATTATTTTAGGGTGGTGACGGTTTTTCAAAACCCTCCCCTTTTCCATTTGAAAGCCCACCCTCCGTTAGACACTAGATCCCTTATTTGGCGAAATTTTTCACTAAGTGTTGGAAGGGCGCTCAAAATATGTCCCCAAAAGACGCGTTTTGAAAACCCACCTCTCCATGAAGGTGGGTTATCAAAACGCGCCTTCATATGCATCATGGGAAGCCGCATAGGGGCGGGCCCTCCCTATTTAGTTAGAGGACGGGTTTTGACGTGCCCCTTTAACGGTAAGACTGTAACAAAACACGTACCGTATTTCGTAAATTTTTTTAAAACTAACAGTATTTCCGTACTAAACTCTGATGATCATAATGAATATACATATATATATTTATATATATGATTAACTATTGGACATTGGCCATTTTCATATTGGACATTGGCCATTTTCACCTTATTATTAAAGGCCCAAGTCTACGCACATGGGTTTGGGCTTTAAATTGCAATGTATGGGCTTCGTTCAAATGATAAAAACCACTAAAATGTAAAAAATGTTTAACAATGCACACAAAAATATAATTAAGAAATTAGGTTCATATAACTAATTCTTAATTTGAAATAAAAACCCCACCTACTAAAACTTTGATTTTGTAATTAATTTTGAATCTGTCAACGAAAAGGTTGCCGAAGAGAAAACTGAATTCAGTTATCCTATTTTTTCCTTTTCTCATGTTTCTTATACATCAGACTAGTTATCAAAGGGCCTTAGTTGGGTTGTAACCCATTTAATTACAATATCGGCCCATTCTATCCTTAACTACTTGTAAGTGTTTTGTTCCTCTGTTTCGCCAGCATCAATAGCCTTCCCCTTATTAATAGAGTCAGCCTTCCTCCTCTCTTCTTCTCAATTTGCTTCTTTACACTCCCCCTCAAGATGAGCATAAATGTCTTTCATGCTCATCTTGGACCTTAGCCATCGAAATCTGGGTCCCGAAAACCCCTTCGTGAACAAATCCGCCACCTGCATTGCGGAAGATACATGTTGCAGATGTATTAGCCCATCTTGAACTTTCTCCCGTACAAAATGGCAGTCCAGCTCTATGTGTTTCGTCCTTTCGTGAAACACATGGTTCTTGGCTATATAAATGGCTGACATGTTGTCACAATTCACCTGTATTGGCCTCTGCACATGTAAACCAAATTCACTTAAAATTGCAATCAACCAGACTACTTCACTTGTTGCTGCTCCTAGTGCTCTGTATTATGCTTCCGCTGAACTCCTATCCACTGTTGATTATTTCTTCGTCTTCCAACTGATAACAGAACCACCCAAGTAAACACAATAACCTGAGACCGATTTCTTGGTGTCGGAACAACTTCCCCAATCACTATTCACATATACAATAAGCTCATTTCCTTGTTTTGCTTCAAAGAAAATCCCACTACCGGTGAACCTTTAATGTATTTGAGAACTTGAAAAGCTGCCTTTAGATGTATATAAGTTGGATTCGCCCATAAACTGAGTTAGCATTTGCACTGAATATATGATGTCTGGCCTGGTCAATGTCAAATATAGCAGCTTTCCAACTATATGCCTGTATAACGAGGGATCTGCCACATGTGTTCCTTCATCCTTTGACATTCTATGATTAGGCATAACTGGAACCATTAAAGGTTTTGCTGCAAGCATATTATGCTCTTGTAGTAGCTCTAATGCATATTTCCGCTGTGACAAGACAATCCCAGCTTTGGACTTTGCCAACTCCAATCCCAAAAAATATTTGAGCTCACCAAAGTCCTTAAGCTTGAAGACTGTAGCCAGATAAGCCTTAAATCTCTTTATAACTTCCATATTAGGACCCGCAATTGCCGTATCATCTACATAGATTAACAAGGAATAAACTCTTCACCTGTTCCTTTTATAAACAAGGAATAATCAGATTTGCACTGCACAAAACCGTATGCTGTCAAAATTGCCACAAACTTTGAATTCCATTGCCTTGATGGTTGTTTTAAACCGTAGAGAGACTTTTACAGTTTACAGATCAGTCTTGTCTCCCCCTTAAACTGCAAACGATCAAAATGTAACCCATCTGGAAGCACCATGTAAATCTCTTCATCCAAATCACTATTCAGAAAAACATTATTGATGTCTAGTTGGCACAAATGCCACTGATTCATTGCTGCTAGATCTAGGAACACTCTAATAGTAGAGTGTTTCACAACTGGACTGAAAGTACCATGATAATCAATACCTTCACATTGCGTGTAACCTTTTGCCACTAACCGTGCTTTATACTTGCTAACACTGCCATATGCATTAAAGTTTGTTTTAAAAATCCACTTACACCCAATAGGAACCTTCCCTTTAGGCAACTCTGCCAAGGACCAAGTGTTACTCTCAGTTAGAGGACTCAACTCGACATCTATTGCCTGGCACCAATGTTAATGTTGAACAGCCTCAGAAAAGGTAAGAGGATTAGAATGAAGCATGATGTTAACAGCAATGTTCTGTGTGAGGCAGAAAGATTAGAATAGTAAAGAAAATTTTGAATAGGAAAAGTTGTACCTGTCATTGGTTGACGAACTGTTCCGACAGAGGAAAGCGAGAGGCCATGATGATAGTCTTGTAGAAAGGTAAGAAGATGCCTATGCCTAATACTTCTCCTAAGATTGTGTGAAGATGTGTTTGTATCTACATGACTACCTAAAGGTGGGTCAATAGAATGATGAGTATGCAAAAGCCTATACTGCTTTTCTGTTGGGAAAAAGGAATCTAAGTGTTGAATTGGTGGAGGGAAATGGAAGATGCAGGACCAGGAAAATTTGTTGGATCGGCAAAAGGAAAAGAATGCTCATGAAAAAGTCAATCTCTAGAAAGGAAAATTGAACCAGATTGCAGATCATACATTTTAGAACCTTTTGTCCCAATATGATAACCCAAAAAAATGCACTGAATATCTTTTGAATCAAACTTTGTACGACCATGTTTTAAAGTGGATGCAAAACAAAAACAACCACATACCTTAAGATGATCATATTCTGTGGTCGAAGATATAACAACTCAAAGGGTGTGTTATTGACAAGTGTAGGGGTAGGCAGTCTGTTTATAATATGTATTGCAGCCAAGACTACTTCTCCCCAGAAAACTAATGGCACTTTAAACAAGAAAAATAATGCTCTGGCCACATTTAGTATATGCTGATGTTTTCTTTCAACATTCCCATTTTGTTGTGCCGTCTCAACATAGCTAGTATGATGTATAATCCCTTTTTGGTTGTAAAAGTTAGTCATGAGAAATTCAGGTTCATTATATGTTCTAATTATCTTGACATGTGTATTGAATTGTGTCTCTATCATGTTGCAGAACTTCTGGACAGCAGAAGATGCTTCAGATTTAGCTTTTAGAAGATAAATCCATGTAAAATGACTATAATGATCCATCACTGTAAGAAAGTATCTATGTCCTGTTACTGTTAGTAATGATGGTCCCCATATATCACAATGGATAAGTTCAAAACAACTTTTAGTATTATGTGAATGCACTGGAAACACCAAATGTTTCTGTTTTGCAAAATGACAAACAAAACAAACATCTGTCTGAACAGAGAGAACATAGATAGAACAAACATTTGTCTAAACCCTAAATGCATTTTGAGATGGGTGCCCCAACCTACAATGCCAAATCTTATAATCAGACAAGTCTTTATGACTAGTGGCTGTAATATAACTATACTTGGCATCAGCATCTTCTTGACCCTTCTGCAAGACATACAGTCCATCACCTCTTTCCTCAGCAAGACCAATCGTCTTCCATGTCGACAGGTCCTGGATAAAACAAAATTTTTTTAGAAACAAGAGAGAGAACATGCCAGTCCGAATGAGTTGAGTGACAAATATCAAATTTAATTGAAAGGAAGGAATGTGCAGAACATTCTTAAGTATGAAACTTTCATGAATGAGCACTTCACCAATGTGAGTGACCTTCACCTTTTGTCCAGTTGGAAGAGAAACTAAAGTTTTAATCACCGGACAAGACTTATGAAACATGCTCAGATAATTTACAATGTGATCTGTTACACCATAATCTATTATCCACTTTTTTGACAGTTTAAGGAAAAGGCTTGCACAACAAATACCTGCCGCTATAGAAAAGGGTTTGGAGGACTCAGAAGAAACAGAAGAAGATGAATTGGGTTGTTTAATAGAAGCAACAGATGAAGATGGCACAACACTAACAGTGGATGTATTGTGAGGTTGTTCTCCTTGAACATTGAGCAGACTCCTTGAACATTGCGAGTTTCCAGCTCCTTCTGCATCTACTACTGTGGCTATTGCTTTACTCCCAGTCTCATAGTTTCTACCTTTTCTTCCAACAGTCATATTAACTGGGTACCCAATCAATTGAAAACATTTCTCTTTTGTATGCCCCTTTTTGCCACAATGGATACACACAACATCAAACCTTCTTTGTTTTTTCCTTTTGAAATCTTGCAAATGAGTGGGTGTTGGCACCACAAAAGCTACAGACTCTGCTCTATATCCCAAATTACAAAAGTGCATTTCCATTCCATCCTTATAAGACTCCTCTTGCACAACCATGCTGTAAACTTCATCTAGACTAGGGAAAGGCATCATAGCCAATACTCTGCTTTTCAACACATCAAACTCGTCACTCAGGCCATGAAGAAAGCGATACACATGGTCTTCCATCTGATTGTCCACAAACCTTTTAAAACAACCATCATTTCACTTTCCACAAGAACAGTGTGGTAACGGTCTGACGTGTTTCAGCTCCTCCCAAACACCATTTAGTTTGCAATAATACTCATCTACACTCTTATTACCTTGTACTACTGTCATCATCAAGTACTGCAACTTACTGATTTTCACTTTATCTGGTATAGCATATTGCCTTCTCAACACATTGCACATCTCCGATGCAACATTTATATAGAATATGTTCCTGGCTATGGTTTCACTCACTAACCTGAGTAACCACGAAACTACAAGGGTGTTGTAGCGCTTCCAATCAGAGTACAATGGATCCTGGGATTTAGGCACTGGTACGGTACCATCGATTAATCCAACTTTCTTCCGGAACACTAATGTCATTTCGAAAGACCTTGCCCAGGTATAGTAGTTCATACCGTTAAGTGGAGGTGTCACTACGACCGAATTTCATGAGTCTGCTTGCTGCAGGTAATACGATGACGTTGGATCCTCCATCACCACCACCGACCTGGTCGGATTCAACTCCGATTGCAACCCTCTTCTCCCGGTCTCCATCTGCACAGCTTCTTGTACTCCGGCTACTACTTCTGCAAAACTCCGGCGCTATGATACGATGTCAACAATCGGACGTGACCCGAGGAGCCAGACAATCCATCGGAACGAGACAGAGAGGTTGTCGAAAAGAAAACTGAATTAAGTTATCCTATTTTATCCTTTTTTCATGTTTCTTCTACATCAGACTAGTTATCAAAGGGCCTTAGTTGGGCTGTAACCCATTTAATTACAATCCCGGCCCATTCTATCCTTAACTACTCGTGAGTATTTTGTTCCTCTGTTTCGCCAGCATCAATAGCCTTCCCCTTATTAACAGAGTCAGCCTTCCTCCTCTCTTCTTCTCGATTTGCTTCTTTACATAATCCTATTTACTTTTATTTGTAGAGCAATTATAGAGTGAAATTTTGAATTCAATACCTGTTTTGTGTGAAAGTTGAATTAAGAATAAAAAAATTATTGGCCTTGCTTCGGTTCGATTTGAGATTCGAAAAATTCGAATTTGGGTAATAGGGTTCCAGAAAAGTGTGTGATAATAAGAATATCCATTATTGAATGAACATGAATCTTTTAAGAAGACACCATGTTGGAATTTCTTGCAATCGGTGGTCATTTGTTATACAAGACATCATCAAAAGTGAAAGTGAACTTTAGTTCAAAAGTTGTCTTTATTGGTCTGGTTGTTCCTTATCCCATAGTCATTGGCTCATTATATCCACTAACATCAGATATATATTCTTGTTATCGATTATCAGATGGTTCTGGAGTTTGTTACCGATCCGTTATATATATATGTATGTATGCCGCGAGCGAGAGCAGCCCGGGCTACTGGGTTACGTGGGAGGTGCCTGACTTGATGAGCGACGAGGAATGGAGACTTGGGTATGATTTCGGACAAGAATTGGTGAGGAGGTGTACAAGGAGCTGGAGCCACGACTGGACGGATTGTCCCTTCGTACACCCGGGCGAGAAGGCCCGAAGGAGGCATCCCGGGAAGTATAGTTACTCGGGGACTGTCTGCTCGGAGTTTAGGCTTGGGTCCATTTTCGGGCAACAAAAGTGAGGACGAATGGATTTAAACAAACCGCCTGTCCTTCGACTAAAATGGGTTGAAATGCCTGCATGCCTAAGTTATGCAAAGTGGGCGCCATATAAGCTGATTTACTTGTTGATTTTAAAACTACACCTTAGTTATTTTGAATCAAAAATGTAAAAAGACTAGATAAATTTCTCTATTTATTTTAATTAGACTCATTATATCTCATTAATTCATACCAAATTTATTAGACAATAGTTTTGCAATATATGTTGTCGTATGCCGTTTAAATCGGACAAAGTGGGGAAAGTTGAAACACTTCACTAATTCCGTTTGTAACTATTGGCATGCCCAAGAAAGATGGGCTCTGAAAAGCTAGCCAAGCCTATGCAAAGTGTGAAATGTCAGTCGAGCATAAAACAACGGGCGAGCGACCAAGTAACAGTGGCCAATCAACAGGCGAGCACAAGTTAACGAGCGAGCAGAGACATAATAGGAGCACTAATATGTCGAGAGGAGAAGGATCAAGTGAATAGCTTGGAAAGAACACCCCCAGTCGTCTTGCAGTCTAGCGACTTGGTGACTCAGAGCCTAAGGAGCCAATGGAGACCCAAGTGTTTTCACTAGCCTGCAAAGCAAGGAGCTCAACCCACGGCCCAATGCACACCCCTCAACGAACTGTACAGCCTCACTACCTAAGACACGAACACCAGCGGTTATTGCAGAGGACCAGTATATATGCGATTCTCTTGATAACTTGACGAGGGACGATAATCATACACAGATTCTTGAAGACTTAAAATTTTGTCTCCGGCTTCTCGCTTTCTCACTCTCGCCTTCTCCAATCACCTTATAAAATCATTCCCTTTTTTTAAAATCAAGTGGACTGGTGATTGGCTTATATTTTACAAGCCCTCTCATGAAGCCCGGAGGTTCTTTGATAAACCCGTGAGCCTCGAATTCAATCCCAATGCATCCCTTCTGAGTCCGACTTAAGGTTTGCTCTCCTGTCGGTGTAATTTTAGTTGAGGCCCAGAGAACGTGGACGGCTCGTGAGTTTTATTAGCTGTCACCCAGGAAACCAACCGTAAATCTAACTAAAGTGTGTATGATGGAGTTCGAACCAGAAATATCATGTCTAGATTCCAAGCATCCATTATGTTGACGGGATTTTGATGATAAGTCAAACAACAGGTTAACCTCCTATAATGAAGACATGCTTCCTTATAAAGGAGAATATCGCGAAAATATTTTCTTCACCCTCTGTACGCGCGCCTTCCGGCCTAGCACGCGCGTAGCGGTTCGGAGGACACGAGGATCCAGGCCCGCTCCCCAAGGCTCAACCGATCGACGTCATGACTCAAGCGTCGGACGCTGCGGAAGGGAATTGGGTCATCCCTCCCTGGGTTCCTAACTGGGCCTACTCGGACCCTCGCCGACTCCTAAGAGGCGGCGGGCGAAAGGCGGAGCATGATCCAAAGAAGGAACTTTTAGGAGAAATCGAAAGCGGCTCGTATCGTCAGTTCCTCATCCAAAATGGCTCCGTAAAGTTTGTTGTTGTTTATCATAGGTAAACTATACGGAGTTGCCACCGACTTTATTTACAAAATCTGTTTAAGTCGGAAAAAACAGTTGGTTTGAGGATTCTTTTGCTCCAAAAGGTTTGGTTTTGGTTAACGGGTGTTAGACCCGATCCGGGCATGACTCCGAGCTCATGTCAATATTTTACGGGCGTTGGACCCGATTCGAGCTTTTTGGGCCCGAACTCATGTGTGCTTGGCAAACAGCATGCTACGATAAAATCCCAAAAGCCTAATAGGATGCACCTCAACCAAGATAAATAATAATTTAGATCAAAATGAGCGGGGAAGGGTGATGATCGTGGATCTATGCACTTGAGCCCACGACCCGTTTGGAAAAGAAAACAACTTCGGAAAGCCTGCACTTTCCTTTGTACCTTAGGTGGTGGTTGGGGCCGCTTTATTGTCTTGCCATCCGGAAAGATCCATGTGCTTTGATACACGCGTCTTCAAGTAGTCTTCGAAATTCATTTTGTTAAACTCCCGTAACGGTCGGTTGATTTTCATGCAAATTAAAAAAGGAATGTGGCGGTCAAAAAATTCTAATTGAATATTTGAAATAATTAAAATTAATTATAATAAGTCGGAGTGAGACTTACGGGGTGTAGTGTGGTCCGTTGATGTCGATCTTCCGCGATGTCGGAAGATAACGGGGCATTGTGTGGCCCGTTGATATTGATCTTCACTGATGTCGAAAAATGATATCCCCGAGTGATGAATTCCGTTTGAAATAGTTGAATTAAATGGAGTATTTCGTAGCCCGTTGAAGTCGATCATTTGACGTGTCAGAAGATGCCTCCTTGGTTGTCGAATACTTGGTTATTTACATACAAAACAGAGAATGTAATGTGATAGGGACAAGTATGATAGTAACGATTAAATTGACGTAATTTAACCGAAATAATGCAACAAGACATGACTTCCCGTCTTGGAGTTGATTTCGTGCTTGTCGACGTAGTCGACCGAAAGTTACTCCCTTGAAGAACAGTGACGACTAAATTTATGATAAATCTAACCAAATCGAAACAGTAAAGAAATGTCCTACCTTGGGTCGTGTCAATTCGATCGTCACGGATTGAGGTTAAAATAACAAAACAGGCCGTAAGACTTGGTCAGCATTATTAAATTAAAAATCAATTAATTAAATAAAAAAGAAGAAAGAATGGGGGAAGACTTACCCGATACCCAAATGAAAAATGGGTTCTCCTAGGCCATGTCCAATGCGAGGCAAGGGAAGATTGAAGGCGTCGTTCCCCAGGTTTCGGAGAGAAGTGTTGCCAAGGGATTTGGATGATGTACGTCGCCACTGGATCCGCGACCTATGGACGGGGCAAAGACAGGAGGAACCAAGGAGGGGGATGACTCAATCCGAGCTGGAGCACTGAGTGCGAGGCCCCGATTTGCAGGGAAGTCGCTGCCCTGACAAGACCTCGAGCGGGAGGAGTTTGTCCTGAGACCAGGGGCGTCGATGGCGACATCACCGCCTTTCTGAGGAGGGGGCTGTGCTTCTGACTTTGACGGAGGAGGGACCGTTCGGGCCCAGAAAGAGGCTGCTAGGGCGAAGGCAAAGACCGGGGCTCGGGTTACCGGAGGCTGGCATGGGCATGGGTATGCTTATTGGCAGAGAACTTCCCGGCGTTGTCTGGTTCGGGATCGCCGTCTGTTGAAGCTGGGATGGGGCTGCCGAGGCAAGTCCGTGTTGTCGGACATGAGCCTTCACCGATGTCGGACCTGGAGGATCCGCGCCATCTGGTCGCAGCCGGACTATTTACTGCTGCTTGTCCTGTGGATCGATGCCGTAGTTGTAGGCTCCACGAAGATAAAAATCAGAGGGCGCGCTATTGAGGCCCCCATGCTTTCGCTGGTCAATGCAGGACTTGAAACCGCTGCGGGCATCCATGAAGGAGTTGATTTCGCTGCTGGCGCGGATGGAGGAGTCGAAGGAGTGGCTGAGACAATTGTTGTCGGTGGACAGGAACTGGGAAAGAACACAAGTTCGTGTACTCAACGACTGTGATTTGTTTGAGCTTAGTGTCTGATTTTTCTTGTAAGTCTTCGTGTAACACACCTTTTATGTCTTATAACGACCACTGTCGCAGTCCAAAATCGTTTGCGTTCAAATATTTCCGACGTAATTGTTTTTCTAGCCAAAACTATTAGTAAAAAGACATTGACGTAATCCAATATGTCAAATATACATTGACGTAATCCAATATGTCAAATATTCTGATTGTCGTAATCTAATAGGTATTTTGATCATTTAGTGGTGGCCGCCGGAATATAATTTGGTCTTATTGTTATGATTTCTTTTGCTTGGACTTTTTTGGTAACATGAGTTGTGTTCGGTAAACTACCAATGTGACAAAGAAAATTGAAGAGAAAAATGCATAAAGATATAAAATTATTGATCACCAAATGAAAAAAAAAATAACGATTGAATCGAGGAATAATCAAGGGCGTATCCTGTACGAAGTCATTTTCGCGCACCAAGACGTGACATTATTTAGAATTTTTTTTAGACTGATTCAACATTGGAGTTTTATTGGTTCCTAACGTAATAATTAGTATTAATATCTGGATTAAATATTCTATTTAGTTTTTTAAATTTTGAGACCTATTCAAACAAACATAAAATGTTCAACTAAGTATTTGTTTATTTGGTCTCGAAACTATTAAACATTTAGGAAAAGCACTCTAACCTTGACATATGTGACGAAGACTTCTTTTGACATATGTGAAAATAAACTAATACACAAAGGCTCTGTCTCGATAAGACAAAGATAATCAAATTTGTTTTTATGTCTTTTGTCATAATTTTTATAATCATAAAATTTCAAATTTTTTCTCGAAATTTCATAAATTTTTTCGTTTGCTTTCGACTACGATTCCCAAGTAAGCATACAAAACATTAAGACATCGGTTTCTTTGTTTCATAGGTTTTTAAGAGTATAGTGTTTTGGATCCCTAGAGCTAAAAGAAATGCAATTAATTGTCCCCCAAGGGACACCCAGGCAAGGGCACTCAAGATTCGTAAAGGAAATTGTAAGTTCGAACATCCGCAGCCGCGTCGTTAACTACCAATCAGACATAGACTTGGCGGGCCTGCCTAACTTATTTGTGATTTTCGTGGATTACAGAGTCTTACGAAGACATTAAGGGATGTGTTGAGTCCGAGTCGGACAAAACATTTCTGCTTAATTTATAAAAAGAATTGCAACTAAACTAAATTTGGAATCAAATTTTAGAAATTTTTGTATAATTTTGATACATTTTGCTCATCCCCTCATTGTCTATATAAACTCCAATACCCTCTTGGGCATACAAATTATCCATCCCTTGAACAAATTATTCAAAAAACCATCTCAAGGGAGAAAGAAAAATAACAGGCCAAGAGCAGCCATGAAATCCCATGTTGTCTGTGTACCAGTCCCAACTCAAAGCCACATTGGTGGGATGCTAAAGCTAGCCAAGATCCTCCACCACAAGGGCTTCTTCATCACCTTCATCAACACCGAGTTCAACCACCGCCGCCTCCTCCGTTCCGGCGGGCTAACCTCCCTCGATGGCCTCCCCGACTGGCGGTTCTTCTCGATACCTGATGGCATCCCTCTTTCAGATGCGGATGCCACTCAGGATAAATCTGCCGTGTGTAACTCCTGTAGGAATTACATTGTCAACCCCTTGTGCGACCTCATCGGGAAGCTTAATGAGGAAGTTCGCCGGAAAAACGGCTCGGATGTCCCTCCGATATCTCATATCGTGGCGGATGGCTTCATGGACTTTGCCGCGGCTCCTGCTGCCGAGAAGTACGGGCTTCCGCTTGTGCATCTGTTCACGACATCGGCTTGTGCGATCATGGCCTTGAAGCATTATCGCTTGTTCATGGAAAAATGCCTTACGCCGTCGAAAGGTGATCTTTGTGAGGATAAGTCCCCGGGCACGAGTTTGCATTGAGATCTTATTAGTTTTCCGGTTGATTGATTTATGCAGGGAAATCGGATCTGGTAAAGATCGACATGTTGAATGGCGTGATTGATTGGATCCCGGGAATGAACAACATGAGGCCATGCGACATGCCGTACTTTTTTGGAGCAACGGACAATAGCGATCCCGTCCTGAGTTTCAGCGTAGATGCCATGGAGAGGAGTGGAAAAGCCGACGCGACCATTATTAACACTTTTGAGGAGCTGGAGCCAGTCGTCCTCGAGGCACTTTCGTCCCTGTTCCCAAACATTTACCCAATCGGCCCTTTCCATCTGCTTCTCGAGAAGACACCCCAGGACAAGTCTGTCTCGAAGCTTGCCCATGGTAACCTCTGGGAGGAGCATGATGAATGCCTCAAGTGGCTAGACATGAAGGACCCTGGTTCTGTGCTCTACGTGAACTTCGGGAGTATAGTGTTCCTGACGCACGAGCAACTGACCGAGTTCGCCATAGGGCTCACCCACAGCCAGCGTCCATTCCTGTGGGTCCTAAGGCCGGACCTCGTGAACGGAGAGGCCGCAATCCTCCCTCCGGGGTTCGTCGACGAGACCAAGGAGAGAGGATTCCTGTCGGGTTGGTGCCCCCAGGAGAAGGTCCTGAAGCACACGTCGGTCGGGGGATTCCTGACGCACTGCGGATGGAACTCGGTGCTAGAAAGCCTGAGTGCAGGGGTCCCGATGATATGCTGGCCGAACTTCGGGGACCAGCAGACGAACGCGAGGTACGTCTGTGCCGAGTGGACGGCAGGGTTGGAAGTTGGTGTGGGCGACGTGAGGAGGGACAATGTCGAGAGGGTCGTGAGGGAATTGTTCGGAGGCGAGAAGGGGAAGGAACTGCAGAGGAGTGCGGCTGAGTGGAAGAGACTTGCCGAGGAGGCAACAACGAACCCGACCGGGTCCGCGGTCAAGAATTTGGACAAGCTGGTTAAGGATATTCTGTCGACAAGAACGTGAGCTTAAGATTTGTAAGAAGGCGGTATTTATCTTTCTAGTTATGGCAGTGATGTTTGTCTTACTAGAATCAAATCTATTGTTTGTCAAATAAAATTATGGGAAATTATCATACAATAAAGTAGAAAGATTGGAGTTAGGATTTGAGTTTTGAATATTCCAATGAGCAACACACTTTTTATAAAATCACGTAACTCCTTTTTTGAGAATCATGTCTTTGGGGTGTTGCCAAAAGGGGGTATATATATATATATTATATAGAGGCAAACCTCCTGTCTGTACACTTTTACCTCTTTTATCACTGAGCGGTCATTTAGGGGTCTTAGCTGGTGATCCGAGTTATTTACCTCTCGACGATTTTTCTTATCCCCCATTGTCTCATTGGCCGACCTTGACCCCTGTTATTTTGGGGTCATATCTAGTACTCAGAGTTTGCCTCGATTTGGTACCACTCTCGCGGCCCGCACAGAAACAATGCTTTATCCCTAGAAGTCCATTAATGTTGTATGCCTCAACGCATTTCGTGGAGAACCAGCAACCTCCGAGTTCAAGTGGCATTTCACCCCTAACCACAGCTCATTCGCGGATTCTTCAACTTATATATATTATATATATATATATATATATATATATATATTCAAAGTTATTTATCTAATATGACCTAAAGTTCATTATATAAAGTTATAAACGCATCGTTTCCCTTACAGTTTTCAGAGGATAAGAACAAATATTTAAGTAGTAAGCCAATTGGTCCAAACATCAAATCTCCATACTTATGAAAGATAACTGTCCTGATGATGCTAGCTAGCATATTGACGAAAACATGGTGCCTGGAGAAGGCTGCAAAAGTCTGAAAGGAAATGGCAGTATGCCATATCTGAAACAATTGTCGTGTACATTATATCTGCTATTTGTTTCTCCTTAGACATGTTTGTTTGACTTCAAAAGAATTTTAAGAGATTTTCTTTGTTTGAATTTCATTATAAAACGTATCACCTTCAATAAGGAAATGGTGCCTATAAGATGGAATTCCGAAATTGTTTGATGGCTTTCTTTTTAGTACTACATAATGGTAACATTGCTCTGTAGAGCTAAACTTTCTACCGGTATATCCAAAGATTGATTTGTTTCCATAAATTTCTTTAAGCAGAATAGAAACGTCCCAATATTCATTACTTAGCATTTGTTTGTAATATGTGCTTTACATTAATAATGATGATTGGGAATTCAAATTTGCCAAAATCTGGCTTTAAGATCAAACTTTGAAAATACTTTTGTTTGAGTTATGCTAACAAATATTGTATTCATGTTTGAAAGTAGAAACTTATCAGCCTGCATAAAATGGTTAAGAGGTTGATAATTGAAACCTAAAAAACTCTTCTCATTCCATTTTTTTGTTCTGATCTTTTATTCACATAAAAAGCTTCACCTTCCCGTTATGAACTTAAGGATGTCCTTGACTATAACTATGCACATTGTTCTTCTAGTAACCGTAAATCTTCTGTATTCGCCTTTGCATTGCGCATGAATGGCAGAGTAATGAAATAATCACTATTTTTCCATAAAAGGGCTTTTGCATTTAAGCAGAAATTCTGTATGATCTTCGCATAAGATGACTTGAATAGGTCAAGTAGATCATCTTATTTATCTTCCTCTTGCACTTGATGAAATCTTGTAAATGTAGAATAACGTTTAAAACTTCCTCTGTATCGAAGTCTATCTGAAAGTATCCATCCTAAGATATTTAGCTTGGGAAAGAACATCTCATCCAATCACAAGATCTTTCTGATGGAGTACAGAAGCAACAAATCTGTGTGTAATACCACATTTTGGGAAAAATAATACCTTAATAGGTTTGGGTACCCAATATGTAATCAATGATTCTCTTGAAGTAACTTTAAAATCTATGCTTTTCTCATATTAAATTGGAATCGAGGCAGAGATTAGGAGAAATAACTGATACTCGCTTGACATACTCTTATCAATTGTTGCCATTAGCTTCAATAGTTCCTGAGCTTGGTCATCTAAAGATTGAATTGTATAGATCTCATCTGCGAAGTCTGATTCATCTATATGCGACTATTCTCTATTACATGAATATCCTTCAAGACAAATGAACTTTTTCAGATTCATGAGCGTATGCTGAAAAGAATGATTACCACCATTCAAAAGAGAAACTCATGTGGCTTCTTTAACCTGAGCTATAAGTTTCTTTTCTCGTCGACGAAATTGTTTACCAAATTATCCTTTCTTGTGATAAATAAAGCACTCGTCTAATCTCTTTTGTGGATTTGATAACTTCCTCATATATCGTTTCCAAAATCTTTTTCTGGAATGCTTTTTGTCTCAATGTTTCTTAAAAAGTCTTGAAATGCATTTTTTTCTTCGTTTTGCAATCAAAAGACATCTTTTAATCCTCACCTTATATTATATCCTTGGTGCCTAACTGCACAAGATTTGTCAAGACGATAATCTATGTTCCTGAATTTGTGAATGGCCTCTTTTCATTTACATAATTCTTCAACCACACTACGCATCTCTTCATGTATACGACCAGCCGGCATGTCAATTAACTTGATATTTTTCAAGGACTGAATGCTTTTGTACTGCTGATGCAATATCAGTTGGAATTAAAGATATGAAGACTTGTTTGAGCATAGATAACTTCCTAAGCTCACATGAAAAGTAAGCTTGTACGCGCATCCTCCGGCCTAGCACGCGCGATGGCGGTTCGGGCATCCCGAGGATCCGGGCCCGCTCCCCCGAGACCCAGTCCGGTCGATGTTCTGGCTCGAACGCCGGATGCTGCGGAAAGGGACCCAGGGTTGGGCCTTCCCTTGATTCGCAAACGGGTCTGCGGGGCGTTTCGCCAACCATCTGCAGTTCCCTGAAGGTGGCGAGCGAAAAGCTGTGTTAAGACCGCGCTCGTGAATTTTGGGGAGGGCCCAAGGAGCGGCTCGGTTTGCCGTCACCTCGTCCTAAATGGCTCCGAAGAAAAATGAATCCCCCTCCTCTGAATTGATCAAAGGCCTCCCCCTTTTGTCTTGTTTCTTTCTCCTCCCTGATTTTGTTGCCTTCTGGTTCGCTTTTGCTGGGAGGGCACAAACCGTTAGGGGACATATTGTCCTATGGACGTGCAATCGTCCAGGGTGTGCAATCGTACAGGAGCTGAGGGGGAAGGGAGAATTTCAGCTGCAACCATGGACGCGTCAGAATTGTCCTTTGGTAGGAATCTGTCGGCGAATCAGGATTGTTTTAACTCTCATTTTGGTTTGGGCTTGGGTGTGTTGTGGGCTGACTTTCTTTGGATTTTATTTTCTTTGAAGGTGGTGAGGCAACCCATCTTGGAGTCAGGCAGCCCCATTTGGGGTGTATTAGAGGCCGGGCCTTGTGAAGACCCACCGCCAGAAAAAGAGCAAATCGATGGAGCTTGTGCATGGACGCCAGGACATGTTTGTATTTCTTACAGAGGCCCCCCGCAAGTGGTGCTATTTTCCTCAATTGACACCTCGGCAACCTCGGTAACAGGTGATCTTCCAGCTGGAACTGCAACCCCTCCCCCAATGGAAGTAAGATGTCACCGACTTGAACAGTCTTGACAAGACGGCGAACACAGGGGCGTGCTGGAGATCGGGGTCATGGTCAAGGCTGTTGCAGGCGAGGTGGTGGGATATTGTGAGTCCACTTCCACCAAGCGATGCTGATCACAGTGGCGCAGTTCCCCGTGATAAGTTGAGCCAGCTTGTTGAAACTTTTGCTGGACACAACCTCGTAGTAGCCGGCGTTGTGACCCACGTAGTCGACCTGCAACCAAATGGGATCCAGGAGGACAGTGCGAACGAGGTGGACTCAGGCGCTCTGCACCTTAACGATGCCGTAGACGCAGACAGCGAACAAGGCGGAGAGGAAATTGCACTTCATCTTGAACCAGGTAAGGCTGTGTATTAGGCTGATTAAATATGGCTATACATCTTGGAATTGGTTGATGTTACTGCAAACTCCTTATGCTGATTCTGCTGCAATGGTGGCTGATTTGAAAGCTGGTGATGTTGTTTGACCTTATGTGATTGCATCATTTGTCCAGATTCCATTGCTTTACACACGGCTGTCATGGTCGTAGAGCAACAGATTCTTGGGCATGTTGGACCATCTTGGACAATCTTCAATGAAAAATTGGGGATGGCTTTACTCCTACGGGTTGCTGATGGAAGCTGAGATAACAATACTGGAAATCTCAGCCGTGGAAGCGGGTTTCTCCTTCGGCTTCGAACTTTACCGAGCGTCGCTGTTTGATGGGTTTGGTGGTAGGCTTATTCTTTGGCCCAGAATTGAACCTTGGGTTGTACTTGGCTTTGGCCAGAAAATGTTGAAATTTGGGTTGTGTTTGGGCTTTGGCCATTTTAAGGGAAATGAATGTTGGGTTTGTTATGGGCTAATATGATTGTTCGCGGCCCGCATGTTAATTTGAGGTATTACAAAGCTTATCTTCTAAAAATTGCTTGTTCAGGTGTTTAATCTGATATGAGCAACATTTGCATTACAAAAATAAGGCGGGTTTTCAAAAATCGCCCTTTATATTATTTTAGGGTGGCGGTTTTCAAAACCCGCCCATCATATTATTTTAGGGTAACTCGCCCCTTATATTATTTTAAGGTGGTGGCGGTTTTTGAAAATCCGCCCATTTTCTATTTGAAAACCCGCCCTGTGTTAGACACCAGACCCCTTCTTTGGCGAAATTTTTTCTAAGTGTCGGAGGGACGGGTTTACCCGTCTCCGGAAGACGCGTTTTTAGAACCCGCCTCTGAATGACGGCGGGTTTTCAAAATGCGCCTTCATGCACATCATGAGAAGCCGCATTACCCGCCCGTCTCTATTTAGTTGGAGGACGGGTTTCAACGCGCCCCTTCGACGGTAAAATCGTGTTTTACGAAACACGGACAGTATTTTATAATTTTTTTTTAAAACTAACCGTATTTCCATACCAAAGTCTGATAATATATATATATATGATTAACTATTTCGACTGACTTCATATTAGACTTTGGCCATTTTCAACTTATTATTAAGGGCCCAAGTCTATCCACATGGGTTTGGCTTCAAATTAAAATGTATGGGCTTCATTCAAATGATAAAAACCACTAAAATATAAAAAATGTTTAACAATGCACAGAAAAATGCAATTAAGAAATTAGGTTCATGTAAGTAATTATTAATTTGAAATAAAATCCCTGCCTTCTAAAATTTTGATTTAATAATTAATATTGAATCCTATTTACTTTTATTTGTAGAGTAATTATAGAGTGAAATTTTGAGTTCAACCCCTGTTTTGTGTGGAAAGTTGAATTAAGATGTCTTCAGAAACCGAAAATTATTGGGTATGCTTCGGTTCGATTTGAGATTCGAAAAATTCGATTTTGGGTAATAGGGTTTCAGAAAAGTGTGTGATAATATGAATATCCATTATTGAATGAACATGAATCTTTTAAGAAGACACTATGTATGAATTTCTTGCAACCGCTGTGGTCATTTGTTATACGAGACATCATCAAAAAAGTGAACTTTAGTTCAAAAGTTGTCTTTATTGGTCTGGTTGTTCCTTATCCCATAGTCATTGGCTCATTATATTCTCTAACATCAGATATATCTTCTTGTTATCGATTATCAGATGGTTGTGGAGTTTGTTACGGATCCGTTATATATATATATAATGGTAGCTGATTTACTTGTTGATTAAAGCTACACCAAAATAATAACAACATCAATAACATAAAATAATACTATAAACGAAACGTATTGATAATTTTTATTCTTTTATTGGACGTTATCGATCGAACTTAAAATGAATTAGTTAAAAATCAATACTGTTCTAATAATAATATAAATTTGTTAGTAAATGATTGATTGATTACTCAGTTACTTTGAATCAAAAATTTAAAAAGACCGGATAAATTTCTCTATTTATTTTAATTAGTCTCATTATATCTCATTAATTCATACCAAATTTATTATACATTAGTTTTGCAATATATGTTGTCGTATGCCGTTTACATCGGACAAAGCGGGGAAAGGTCGAAACACTTTACTAGTTCTGTTTGTAACTCTATTGGCATGCCCAAGAAAGATGGGCTCTGAAAAACTAGCCAAGCCTATGCAAAGTGTGAAACGTCAGTCGAGCGTAATACAATGGGCGAGCGACCAAGTAACAGTGGCCAATCAACAGGCGACCACAAGTTAACGAGCGAGCAGAGACATAATGTGAGCACTAAGATGTCGAGAGCAGAAGGATCAAGTGAATAGCTTGGGAAAGAACACCCCAAGTCCTCTTGCAGTCTAGCGACCTGGAGACTCAGAGCCGAAGGAGCCAATGGACACCCAAGTGTTTTCACTAGCCTGCGAGCTCAATCCACGGCCCTACGACACCCCTCAACGATTACTGTACAGCCTCACCACCTAAGACACGAACACCAGCGGTTATTGCAAAGGACCTGTATATATGCAATTCTCATGATAACTTGACGAGGGACGATAATCATACACAGAGTTTTGAAGACTTAAAATTTTGTCTTCGCTTCTCGCTTTCTCCCTCTTGCCTTCACTTGTCACCTTATAAAATCATTTCATTTTTTTTATATCAGCAGGATTCATGGTGGACTTTTTTTTTGCGAGCTCTCTCACGAGATCCGGAGGTTCTTTGACAACCTCGCGAGCTTCGGGCCCGGCCCCACTATATCCCCTCTGAACCCGACTTGAGGTCTGCTCTCCCGTCGATCCAATTTCAGTTGACGCCCAAAGACCGTGGGCGCCTCGTGAGCTTTATTAGCCATCTCCCAGAAGACCAATCGTAAATCCAAATAGAATGTACATGATGGGGTTCGAACCAGAAATCATGTCAAAATTCCAAGCACTCATCACCCATCTTACGCCATTTGAATGTCTTCGAAAGGATCAATCTCGTTCTTTGTACTCAAGTGTCCGACTTTATCCTGTTCATGTATTTAATCGACAGTGATTTGTTTGAGGTTGGTGTGATTGATGGTCACGGTAATAATCCCAAAATCGATCTCGTGTAGTTCGTGAAAAGACGTTGATGTAATCCAATTTTCAAGTATTTTGATTATTCCGTGGTGGCCGCCAGAATGTAGTTGGTCTTATTGTTATGATCTCTTTTTGCTTGGACTTTTTGGTAACACGTGTTTTGTTCGGTAAAACTCCCCGTGTGACAAAAGAATTATTTTTTTATTGATCACCAAATAGAAATTAATAAAAAAAAATGATTGAATGGAGGAATAATCAAGGGCGTATCATGTATGAAGTCAAGTTTGCCTACATAGACGTGAAATTAGAGTTTTAATTAGAATATTGAGACTGGTTCAACATTGGAGTTCTATTCGTTTCTAATGTTATGTTATTGCAAGTAATTCTATTAAACATTTTCTACCCGCAGTTGGATTTAGAACTTTTCAAGTCGTCGGAGGAGGGTGAACAAACTTTTTCGATAAATTTATAGTTTGTAGTATGAAACATCATATACAGCTAGTGTGACATGTCTAGAGTATATTTGAAGTTCGACGTATGGCGAAAATGTAAACGAACATATCCAAAAGTGCGAAACTCGGTTATTTGCAACCAGTATAACATTTTGTTCGAAAATCCTAGGGTACGAACTCAAATTGACCTTGGTTGGTGTCCTTAGAACTATATTTAAGTTAAGAATCAAATGCAAGTGGTTTCACGCGATTCCGACAAAAACACAGAAAGATATGCAGAAAAAACCAAAAGTTACGCAGGCAGATCCGAGGCATGCTTGCACTTACCGAGCATGTCCCAACATGCCAGGACGTATGAAGGGGAGGGGATGTGAGAGTCTTGGCCTGTTTGTGCGACCGCGGGATGTCTCCGGGAGTTGATTGTCGGCTGTTCAACCCTTGCACCTGCACAAACAAGAAAACGTCAAAGCAAAAGGGAGCCCTTCAGCGGAGCTACGAGGCTACAGAAGGTGGTAGTTGAGTCCCCCTCGTCTTTGAACGAGGGAAGTCAGATCCTAGACGCCGGGGAGAGTTCCTCGAGCGGATTCATGGAGACGACGAGGGGAGGACGCCAGGAGTCGTTCGGGGCGGCCATCAATTGTCCTTGCCGCGACCATCGATTTGTGAAGCTGCGTTGAGCTATTCGCGGTCAGGTTGGTTTGGGGGTCTCCATACTCCCTGAGTTTACCTTGGTCGGGAAGTTCGTCGGGAGGAAGGGGGGTCTCGAAGGAAGCTTGGAGTGAGGAGCTTTTTGCGTGTGTTTGTGTGTGTATGTCGGAGAGGAAAATTTTTTTTTTTTTTGTGGATATGGTGTGGCAACGTATTAGAAGGCTCCGCATGACCTCGAGGCTTGTCTTTATCCATTGGTTTCTTGGCTATCCTTGGAAAAAATTGTGTGACCAGAGGATTCAAGACTGAGGGTATCATTAGATTTGATTCCATGATTTCCGTGTGTCAGGCTGAAGAGGGGGAGATCTTTGGAGTGGCCTTGGGAAATGTTTGCCGTCACATGGCATGGAAATCTCCCCCAATTTGTGGTTGTCCAATTTTATCCAATGACTCGGGTAAAACTTCCCGGGAACCGGAGTTGTATGACAAAGAGTGATTTGGAGTCAAAGCCTGGGCTTGTGTTTACCAAGTCATCCATAAATGTTTACGATTAGATATACCAAAGACGTTTCTCATAAATGCTTTTTTTTTCTTCTGGATCCTCCAAAGTCGCCCGTGATTAGGGGAGGGGGGACTTTTTAGTCCTTCTTGAGAAGTAGTCGTCTGTTTGGGAGAGGTGATAAACTTCTTCAAAGTTTCCAACTCTTTTCCTTCAATTATTTTCATTCGTTCAATCGGATAAATCAATAATCGCAGACATATTCATGTAAAAAACATGTCGTAAGATATTTAACTATAAAAAATAGGGGTTCGATTTGAGTTCTAACCGTGGTCTCTAAAATTTTATAATTGAACATTAAACAGTAAAACATGAAACAAATACACCAACCTTGAAACAGACACTTAATATGTCACAGGAATTTAGTATTCGTAGAAAGAAAAAGAGAGAAAATGTTGTGAATAATTCAAGTCTTCAAGACTCTTAAAGTAATTATTGCATCTTCTGCTTAGGTTAAATTTATACAAAGACATTACTTACAACTACCAATATACGTATTTCAGTTTATAGGTTATGTTTCCTTATTATGCAGATTTAGTGGAGGGACATGTGTTTGACTCTTTACTCGCAACTTTCATTGTATCCTCGTTGTAGTCCCTCGTCCTCACTTGGCATCTTCGTCTTGACTTATTCTTTTTGACAAAATTAGGATGACAGTCCAGTATCCTTGCTTGACATTTATTCTTCTTCACACAGTGGCTCTTCATCATGGTTTGTCTTTCTGGACAAGATTTTGCTCGCTGTCTTGCATGACCTACTCGAATGTACCAACCAACTCTATTTACACAATCTGTTGATTGTTGCGAGGCTTGATCTTAACTTATAACAATTGATTGAAAACATAGTTGTGCATTTTCTAGCTTTGTGCAGGTGTTAATTTCAAAGATAGCAGAATATGCCCCGATTGTATAAACCCCCACTGTGGTCTTGTTTGGCAAAACTATAGCGGCTTAGACGTCCTAGAGGGATGATTCTCAGTTCTGAAGATCGAGGAGAAATGATGTTTATGGCCCTTGTTTTTCTGATTTACCCGTGAATGCTATTGCTTTTCATGTCTTTTGTTGTTGGGGCTTTCAATGCATAATATTCCAGTGGATTGCAGTGTTTGCTTACTTCTATTAGAATCATAACCATATTTTAGAATGGCGACTTTACCATTAGGGAAGGTACTTTCCAAGTATCCATAAGTTTTTCTAGAGATATCCGGGTACCTTCTTCTGCATAGGGACAGGACAGTGCAAACCTTGAGAAAGATCCATATAAATCTAGCAACCTTTAGAAAGATCCTTAGATATCTCATAAAAAAATTAAATAAACAAATTAAACATGATCCATGAAAGACCCTCCCGTTTCTCTCTAAGAAAGGAGGTACAGATACAAAGAAAAGAGGTCAGGCTGCCAAACAGGATTTGCTGGCACCCTCTGCTTTAGTAAAATTCGAGCAAAACAGCAGACGAAGAATTGTATCGCCCAAAACAGTGCCAAATATGCAAGTTAAATATTCTGACATCACTCATTAACTCCGTTGTAAGTGTAATAGCAACTACACTCATGAAATCTAAAACAAATATAATATTCGTATTACTATTAAACTAATCTATCTTTTGTAGTTTTCCGTCAAAGTCACTAATGCATTGAAATAGTTTTATGTACCCAATCCTGAGGTACTTCTTTCGATAGATACAATTAAAGAAAGTATCAGTGGACTCAGATGATTTAAAAAATTGGTGAATGGGAAACATTTTTTTGCCATGAAATTCCGTTGATGGTTGCAACTATTCCTTGCTGCACATATAAAACTTTTTCCAAGCTGCCATGTCATCCTGTGCTAAAGTGTTACTCTGTCAGAAGTTTGGTTGAGATGTTATGAAAACATGAATTCCTGGGCAGGTTGACATGATCGTTGTCACAAATGGAAGTAGAATATTGAGTCTTAGCGATCTGGGGATTCAAGGAATTGGACATTATCTCAAAGGGTGAGATCATGGCATTTTTTACTCATCTTATCCAATTTTTGGGTTGCTGGGACAAGTTAATAAATGTTTTATTCTTCATAATTTGGCTCCAAATTTGGGTCTACATTGTGAAATGTGTGGCCTTAATTTTACCATTTCCTATCCATTTTTCTTGAGTAAAATCTAGCGAGATGTATGAGAGCAAATGTTCGTATACGTGTAACATTAACCTTACAAATATTTGCAGAGAAGATATTTCCTAATCTTGAAGCCGTATCTTTTGTAGTTGTGCCCTGGCTTGTACTTATCAAGTGATATGCAAACTTGCAAATCAACTTCTTGAAGGGAATATATTTTTATTTAAAGTTAAACGTAATGAGAAGATTTTTCAGCTATATCAAAACACACAATAATGGAAGATCATAACAATAATGTATTTTCATTTTAAAATATTTGCTATACACTTGCAGATAAATTAGAGTGACAATTCTTCTAATTTGTTTTGTATGACTACAGTTAGAGTGAAGTCATGTGTCTTTGATGGATAATTATCTCATTCAAAAGGTAATGATTAAAAAACAGTTGTAGAAGTTGTGGTGTTTTATGAGTATCATGTATTTAAACTTCATCCTCAGAGCATGTTGTAAGAGGGATTTCTCTTGTTCCTTTATTTCTATCTTTGGTTCTCTGATAGAATCTTGCATGCCATTAAAAGTGCATCGCCATGCCTGGAGTAGTCAGTTTTTTGCTTCGTTTTACAGAACTAGGATTGCAAGAAAAACGCCTAGAAGGTGACGATTATATTTCTGTTATTAATGAATTCATGGAAGCTGTGTTCACTCGCTGGCCTAATGTGATTGTACAGGTATCTTCACATGCTTGAACTTGTTTGAAAAGTAATAATTTGAGTTAGTGGTTTTTACTTGGATGAACTAATGCATACTTGCAAGCAATTTGAAGATTTCCAAAGTAAGTGGGCCTTCAAGTTATTGCAGCGTTATCATAACACCTACAGAATGTTTAATGATGATGTCAAGGTCAGACATTTCCTGGTCCTTATAGAGTATTTTGGGTACATCTCCGATCCTTCATTATTCGGAAGAAATACTATCTTGTTTCCTTGCAGTATTTTGTGCTCTTGGGAGTAATGGTTCTTTCCTCCCAAACCGAGATAGAAGAAAGCTAATAGGAATCAAAATATACCTGAGTTCCTTTACTTGAAAAAAACTGGACTCTTGATAAAACAAACAGGCATTGAGGGCCGTTATTTATTTTTCATTTGAAGGCTAGATTAGGAATATAATCCGGTAAGGAATCCTGATGGGAAGTGAATGAGAATAGATTCTTCCATTAGTGCATCATTTGTTGCACTGCAATAATGAAATTCGTACATAGATTGACACTTGTATTTTAAGTGTGCTCGTAGAATGTTACTGATCACAATAAAAATGAAAAGAAAAGAAAAGCATATTCTCTGTAACCACATGCTGAAAATCATACCGGGAATGCCCCCTTTTTTCATCTAATTTAGTTTAACTTGGATTAAAAGTAAAGAATACCAATATTTTAGATGACTATTGTTCCATGTCACCACACATTAATCATTAGAATTTTTAACTCATTTTGGTTTAAGCATGAAGAATCTATATCTTTGTTGCAACAATGATTATGAGATCATACTATTGACAGCTACCATACTCAGAAAACATTTTTCTGTTGTGGTGAAATTATGAGAATTTGTGATTGAAGATAATTATTTTGCCAACCAAAATCAATGGTAAAACGTAATGACAGGGAATGGTTGGAGTCGCAATTGTTGGTCATTTAGGCTGGTCATTTAGGAGCAGTAAGAGCTCAAGGAAGGGCCATGATTGGCTTTCAGAAAATGGAAAAGGTTGTTGCCTCCTTTCAAATTGATTTCCAATGTTGTCTTCTATTGTTAGCCGCAGTCCTGGCTATTTTTGGAAGACGTGAAGCTACTACCGTGTAATTGACCCCTAACTTAGTGCCGCGGTTCCGAACGGCGACACTTGGACATTAGGATAATTTTTTGCTAATTGTGTGAAAGATGCGGTTCCCAACCCCTTTCACTATTAATGGCGGGGTTCCCAACCGCGTTATTCACACACTTATAAAAAATTTCTCCTAGTGTGCTTTTGTCACCGTCGAGAACCACGACAATAAGTTAAGCTTCAAAGACGTGGTTCCCAACTGCCACATTGCCCTCCCAAACTAGTGTTGTGGTTGGAAACTATGTCCTATTTATAATTGAATTACACAGTTCTCGATCTAAGGACAATATTTTGGGAGTTTCACAAACTCGAATCGTATTTCGTAAATTTTACCTTTGATTTCCCTTTAACAACAACTACTATAAGAGCTTATCGAGAAGGGTAACATTGGAAAGGACACTTTTGGCAAAAATGTTACTATGCCTCACAAACTCATTTAGTGCGTTTAGTGTGTTTATCATCCTTTGTTGTCCAGATATTAATACCCTGACCAATTGTTGTGTTTGATCTAAAAAAAAATACAAATGGGTTATGTTGCCTACATCAAACGGATGGACATTTGCCAATCCGTCATTCGAACATATAGTATTGTCACCCAAATTTACGGATGCTTCCTTGGACTTTCCTCCAACTAATGGGTCTTCTGCATTTGTAGAATTTCTATTAATCATTTTAGTCATTACTAACAAGATCAACTCCAATTATGGTTGCCAGAGACATATTCATGTGAAAAACATGTCGTAAAATATTTAACTACGAAAAATAAGGGTTCGATTCGAGTTCTTAATGTGGTCTCTAAAATTTTATAATTGAACATTAAACAGTAAAACCCTAAACAAATACATTAACCTTGAAGCAGACAGTTAATATGTCACGGGAATTTGGTGCTCGTAGAAAGAAAAAGAGAGAAAATGTTATGAATAATTCAAGTCTTCAAGACTCTTAAAGTAATAATTGCGTCTTCCGCCTAGATTGAATTTATACAAAGACATTACTTATAACTACCAATTGCGTATCTCAGTTTATAGGTTACGTTTCCTTGTTATGCGGATTTTGTGGAGTGACATGTGTTTGACTCTTTACTCGCAACTTTCATTGTATCCTCATTGTAGTTCCTCGTCCTCACTTGGCATCTCCGTCTTGACTTATACTTTTTTGAGAAAATTAGGATGATAGTCCGTTATCCTTGCT
The DNA here is from genome assembly GCA_023653495.1 of Melastoma candidum. Lineage (NCBI taxonomy): Eukaryota > Viridiplantae > Streptophyta > Magnoliopsida > Myrtales > Melastomataceae > Melastoma > Melastoma candidum. The sequence continues at coordinate 24,784,590 of CM042890.1, forward strand.
TGACATTTATTCTTCTTAACACATGGGCTCTTCATCATGGTTTGTCATTCTGGACTAAATTTTGCTCGCCGTCTTGCATGACCTACTCGAATGTACCTATCTCTAACCATGATTTCTTTTCTTGACATCGCTATAGTTAACTCGCTAGCTAAAACTTTGCTTGTCGGTGGGCCTGACCATGATCTTAATGTTTTCATCTCACTTTCTAAGCATATAGCTTTGGCTCGGTAATCGATTCTGGCCTGCTCATTTCATGGGCCTGGATTCCCTTTATCTTGGCCAATATTTTAGCCATGCAACAGAAATATAAAACCTTAAATCCCTACGAGGCATCGATTGAGCCAAAAAAGACTGAGATAATTATCAAACACCCATCACGATCACGATCGAATCTTTGAATGATTAAAAAAAATACTTCAAAACCCAAGACTCAAGAAGGAGCAAGGAAAGGGACCTGGCCCTTGACTTGGAGGTGTGAACAGAGGAGTCATTGGGCTTCTTAGCGTCCTCCAGAGGGAACTCCCGACGGCATGATATTCCTCTGCTCATGAAGAGATCAGTTCCCCCCATGGTTCCGATACCTGGACGACATATGGGCTCCCTCATTTCTTTAACAGACTTGTGTGGTTGAACTTCAATGGGCCTCCGGTTACTTTCCATGCCCAATATATGAGGAAAAAACTTATATCGGGCCCATCCCAGTTCTCTACCTCAGTCGGGAATGCCCTAACTACACAACATCCGCCATTCCCACACCAACTGGGATGGTGGGAGGGAGGACATCTCTCTCTGTCTTTCTTTTAAAGTTTTTAGTCCCACTTCCCGCGTGAAATCACATTTCGTATGGAAATGGTTTTTTTTTTAAGGAGAGTTGCTCGCCGAAGAAAATAAGAAAAGCACACAATCTTTCCTTCCCGCACAACAAATAGTCCTCCGGTAGCCGGACGCGAACCACAAAACGACAAGTAAAGAGACAGAGAACATCTTCATTCATTTATTTAATTTATTCGACAATCAGAGTTTCATTCTTGCGAACGTACTCCCAGACGAACAGACAAATATATATTTGTACAATATATTAAACACGACCCATGTGAGAAGAAGTTAATTTGTACAGGAATTTATAAAAAAAAAAAAACGGGGCGACTCCATCCCTGTTTTCTCACACCCCAACAATTAGGCAAATATTCAAACACCCCACACACACACCCAAATGGGGGGGGGGAGAGGGGAGATATTATTATTGTTATTGTTTCTTGATGAAATGAAATACCTAAAAAGAAGCAGAGACGATGTGGAAAATTGGGTCTGTCCGACTGACTGATTTACGGAAAAAAGTGAAAAGGGTACTGAAAAAGGTACAAAAAAAGACTCTCGCTCGTTCTTACTGATTCCTTTCTTTTTCCTTTTTTTTATATATTAAAAGCAAAAGGAATATGAAAAGATCCCCCATTAGCTAATTTTTCTATGTCGAGTTTAAACGTTAAGAAATTTATATTTGAATTTAAGGATAAATTGTGTCCTTTTGGATATAGTCCATTGAACGTACACGCGTGTCTGAGAGAAGGCGCTTGTATGCGCAAGAAATCATAAAAAAGTGAAATATTAATATTTAATAAATTATGTAAATACAAAACGAACGAATCAAAAATATTAATTAATGTATTTTACTTATAAGATTGTGGGGGAAATTTTTATTGGTGGGGGCGGGGGAGGAGGAGAGTGACAGGGAGGAACACGTCTCGAGGAGTTGAAGTTTAGTTGGGGAGAGTAAAGCTGGTCGGTCAAAGGTCGTCTGAGTCCCACTTTTGGCGGCCCAAAACCCCAAACCCTAACTCGCCCCGTTTAAAGGTAGGGACAGTAAAAGAAACAGAGCTTACAAATTCCTATCTTTTTCCTTCTTTTTATATATAAAAATTAAAAGGAAAAGCAAAAGTCCCCCATTTGCTAATATTTTTCGAAAACTACGGATGAATAACGAATTTCAAACAATACAAGGTCTGGACTAGATTTTGCTTACGGTCTTGCATGACCTACGGGAATGTACCAATACCTAATCATGATTTATTTTCTTGATTTCACTATAGTTAACTCTTTAGCGAAAACTTTGCTTGTCGGTGGGCCTGACCACAATCTTAACGTCCTCTAGAGGGCACTCCCGACGGCATCATATTCCTCCACTCTTGAAGAGATCAGCTCCCCCCATGGTTCCGATACCTAGACGACATATGAGCGCCCCCATTTCTTTAACGGGCTTAAGTGGTTGAACCTTATTTCTTTTGGCCAGGTCGGCCGCCCTCCACCCCATTTTATTTTCTTATATTCTGGCATTTTTAAATTTAAAGGTGGGGGAGTTAAAGAACAGAACTTATTGATTCCTTTCTTCTTCCTTCTTTTTTATAAATATTAAAATCAAAAGGAAAAAGAAAAGGAATAGGGAAAGGAAAAGGAAAAGGAAAAGGTCCCTCATTTGCTAATATTTTCCAAAAACTACAAATATCCTTCTATACGAAGAAAAGGATAAGAAGAGGAGGAGGAGGTGGGGAAGCTTTTACTTAATTGTTGGTCTTACAAGGAAAGTAAACGAAGAGCATGATGGAAATCATGATGTCTCCCTTCCCCTTTCTCTCTTCTTCAAAACCCAACATCATCATCATCATCTGCTCTCGCGTGCTTTTCCCTCAAACCCTCCCTCTCATGCGAGAAGAAGTTAATTTGTACAGGACTTTATAAAAGAATAAGAGGGGTGGGGGGGGGGGGGGGGGGGGGGGGGGGGGACCCACCACAAAAGACCAGTCCAGTCTTCCACCTCCCCCCTTCTTCCCCCTTCATTGCATTTGAACGCCCACTATATCTAAATCCCATCCCACCCCTCACCCAAACACCATTTTCCCAAACCCTTTCCTTCTAAACCCATCCATCATCATCATCATCAACCGTTCTCTCTCTCTCTGTCTTACTCCTTTCTCCCTTCCATTGGATGGCCGGGACATCTGAAGCAGGGACTAGCCGCGGCACTGTCAACACCCCCGACGGATCTGCTTACGATGTGTTCGTTAGCTTCAGGGGACCTGACACCCGGTACGTCTTCACCGACGTCCTTTATGTGTTCATGAAGGAAAAGGGGATACGCGTGTTCAGGGACACGGAGGAGGTCCGTAACGGCGAAGAGATCGGGGACGAGCTCCGTCGAGCTGTCCCGGACTCTAGGATCTACGTTGTTGTCTTCTCCAAAGACTACGCTTCGAGCGTGTGGTGCCTCCGAGAACTCGCCATGATGGTGGACTGCCGCAGGGACCCAGCCTCTAGGAAAGTCATCTTTCCCATCTTCTACGATGTAAGCCCCAGCGACGTGAAGCTGCAAACCAATCAGTACCGGGACGCCCTCGAGATGCACAAAGAAAAATACAAGGAAGAGGATGTGAAATTGTGGGAGGAAGCTCTGAAGAAGGTTGGAAGTATCCGCGGTCAGGAATACAAAAAAGATCAGGGGTATATAACTCATAATCTTTAATCTTTCTCTTTCTTATATAATTATTTATGTCATTTCGGATATTTCAACAGCTGTTGTTTCCTTTGAGCTTTTCCATGTTGTTAGTCGGCAGTTTTTTGAACAACTTGATCTCCATTTGATTTTGGGCAGGATAGGAGAGTTTGTTAGTGCTGTGGTTGCGGATATTCTAGACAAGCTGAACATCAAAGATAGGAGTTTGCCGCATTATCTCGTAGGGATGGAGGATCGCGTGGAGAATGTAATCGACATGTTGAATTTGAGTTCTCACGTTGAACGACATGTTGTGATGGTGCACGGCATGGGGGGTATTGGGAAGACAACGTTGGCGAATGTCATCTTCAACAGAATCTCTTCCCGATTCGATGGATGCTGCTTCCTTGCCGATGTGCGAGATTCCTTGTCGACTGGTGTGCGGGGTGTTAAAATGTTGCAAAAGAAGCTATTGAGGGATATCTTCGGCAAATCGGATGGAGAAATTGGTGACTCTAGTGATGGAATGAATGAGATCCAAAGAAGGCTCCGCAACAGAAGGGTCCTTATCATTTTTGACGATGTCAGCGAGAGTAGTCAGCTCAAACAGTTGGTTGGAAATTTCGATTTCTTCGGACTGGGAACGATAATTATCGTCACAACGAGGGATATGAGCGTTTGCGAGGGCCTTATGAGACCTAGTGATACTGCTTATGAAGTGGAGGGAATGAGCGATGATCATGCTCTGCAACTCTTCAGTCGGCACGCATTTGGTGGAGAGGGACCTCCAAATGACTTTGTTGATTTATCGATGCGGGTTATTCGTATGTCCGGAAATCTTCCCTTAGTTTTGGAGGTGATTGGAGGGCACTTATTCCGAAAGGAAAAGAATAAATGGGAACATACATTGGAAAAGCTGATGCGAGTGCCTCACAAAGACGTCTTGAAAAAGCTGCGGATCAGCTACGATGACTTAGACGACAGTGAGAAGCAGATTTTTCTGGACATTGCATGTTTTGACTATAAAGTGATGACAAGGGAGTATGCGAGTTACATGTGGGAAGCCTGTGGTTTTTTTCCTAAAAGTGGACTGGATGTCCTCCACAACAGATCTTTGATAAAGGTACGGAATGACGGCTACTTTGAAGACAATTATTGGATGCATGACTCGATTAGAGAGATGGGAAGGGCGATTGTTAGTTCAGAGAACCCCGATCTCTGCAAGCGCAGCAGGCTGTGGGATCCTGAATCGGCACTTAATGTCATACGCCAAAAGCAGGTGACATGATAATAATAATTAATAATGTTTTCCTGATTTATTGGATTGGATTCGATCTCTCTCTTTGGCTTCCTCATTTCCTTTGTGTTCTGTTACCAGGGCACCGATCAAGTTTTAGCCATCGACCTGCGAGGTAGTTACGAACTTTTAAGCGGGGACGAATTCGAGGGCATGTCCAATCTCAGGTTTCTCTACCTAGCAGTTGAAGCAGAATTAAGTGGGAACTTTAGGAATTTCCGGACGAATCTATTGTGGCTATGTTGGGATGTGAAGCTGTATCTCAGACCTAATCCCTATTTCTTCCAGATGGACAGCCTCGTCATTCTCCAGATTTCGGGGTATGGAATTACAGATGATTCAATGAAAGACATGGTATTAATTTCCTTTCCTTTGTATCCATCTCTCATGACGTAGAAAATCAACATTAACTAATCATGGAATGATACTCGTTTTTTTTAATAGAGAATTGGCAATTTGAGAGTACTTGATATCACGAACGTGGATATTACAAGACTGCCCGACTTCTCTCGTTTCCCAAAGCTCGAGATAATTGTTCTCTATCGTTGCGGGCCATTGAAAAAACTCCACAGTTCTATCGGTGTATTAGGGTATCTTAAACGCCTGCATATAGTAGGTTGTGACAGATTGAAAAGGTTACCAGAAGAGCTTGGATCTGCAAAAGCTCTACAAGAGCTCATTTTGAGCAGTTGTCACGGAATTTCGGAGTTGCCAGCGTCTACTGGGAGGCTAGGGGACCTGAGAATACTCCGTGCGATTGGGACTAAGATAAGGAAGCTACCTTCCTCGATCGGCAATCTAAAGAGCCTTGAGGTGTTAGAAATTGACGGATTAGACATTTCTGTTAGAATTCCAATGTCAGAGATGCCAAACCTTGCAAGATGCAATCTTTCCAGACTCTCCAGCCTCCGATCGCTGACGTTAATTGGTCTCGATGAGGACTTTGAGGGGATAGAGAAGCTATATGGGTTGCAGAAATTACAGTTGGATGTCGGTGGTGTTGTTTCTACAAATTTGGGTTCCTTGTCTAGGCTGGAATATCTCCGTCTGCGTTCTTGGAACATTTCATCCGCATTGCAGTTTCCTTCGTCCTTGCATAGATTGACACTCGTGGGATGTTGGCAGTCAATGCAGAGTGGGACTTCGCTGGATGGACGAGATAATATTGAAAATATGATTTATCCTATCAGGTTGTCAGATTTAGTATCGTTGAGGAGGCTTAGCTTTTTAACACTGTGGTTATGTGAACTAATCGACTTTTCCGGGGTTGAGAGGATGGAACTCTTGGAGGAATTAAGGGTCTGGAAATGTGACAATTTCGTGGGTGAAATCGCAGACCTGTCAAGCTTGAGAAGATTGAAGAGGGTGGAGTTTTATAAATGCAACTCTCTGATAAGCGTGCCATGTATGGCGGGAGACTGCCTCGTGAAGATTGTTGACTGCAGGGAATTGGAGTCATTTGAAGGCCCGTATCAACAATACCACAACAAACGAAAAAGGAGGAGAACTGGAAGTTGAATGATGTACTCTTCATCAACTGGATAATTAACGTTGTATTCAATCGTTGTATCTCTCCGCTCAGGAATTCATTAAAGAGGCCAAACAAAAGCAACGTCGACAAACTAACTGATTTGGATTTAATATTTCGTTACCGGAGACTTTTCACGACTTCAAATGTCAAAACATAAATATATGTGACTTTATAATAATTCTTGTTATACAACAAAAAGTCTCCACCCATGTACACGTGCGTGATTTGTATTACACGAGAATCCGAGTCCGCTCGTCTGATGCCTTACTCTTGATACATCGACTCGAGTGTCGGGGTACCATCTAAAAGTAATGAAGTAACATGTTTACGTAATGCAACTTTTTTCCATTTGTGGATATTCTATAATAATATCAGAAAAACCCATCCTCTTTTGTTTTGGCAAATTATCCAACTACCGAATGAATCGAAATTATCCGAATTATTCTTGTACATTTAAAGGTTTCTTATTCCTTAAAAAACCAACATTTGAACACAAATATCAGGATAATATAAATTCTTGCATTTAGAAGACATCGTTCATGCATTTAGAAGAAACGCATTCCATTTGGCACTGGATCTTCGGATCTGAAATGAGAGCATAAGAAGAATCGAGGTCTGGTGCTGCCTGCATTTTCTGCATACACAATCCTGGTAGAAAGCTCTTGCTTGCCTTTACATTCTTTGTCGCAACCCGCCTCACAGGAGGTTAACCCCTCTAAGGCCGCATCCATATAGAGCATCATTATCAAGAACAAAATAATCACCAGTGCCTCCGACACCGGCATCAATTTCTTCGAAGTCATATTCGAAGGAAGAAATTTCTTTGTACGGTGTGTTTCTTAGTTAGATGTAGATATCGAATGGGTGCACCATTCATTTATATATACCCGATTTTCCATCTAAGAAATTATTCTTTTTTATTTTTCGGTAAATTACCACCCCAACAAAACAATTATATGAAATTATCCAAAATTATTCTAATATATCTAAAGGTTTAAAATAACTTGAAAAGTTTGCTTCTTATTTTTTTTGGTTACCCGAGTTTCGTCTCGACTAATTCGGACTTGATCCGAGTAAGACAATCGGCTATGGTGTGTGGGTCTTCTTACATAGGTGAATGTATACGGTATGTTTATAACCCAATACTTCCTTAATCAAATTCAACCTACCACTTGGATAAACTTCATATTGTTCCAACATATAAATTATTTTATTGTTGTCAAAATCTTCATGTAAAATTAATTATTTTATAAATTTGGTTGTGATAGTTGTTTATTTGATAGGTAAGCAACATACAACTAATTTCAATGGCTATTTTTTAATGGCAGAAAAGTTAGCATAAATTTAGATAGATTTTGCTTATTTTGATTGCTCTATATGTATATATTTTGTCTATTTTAATTGCACAAAAAATATTATTATATTATTTGAAGCTAGAGAATCTCAACTTGGGTTTTGTTGATTTTAATGGCAGAAAAGTTTGGCGATCTCAGCTTGGTGTCAAATATTTATATTTGAGATGAACTTTATCTTTTGCGAGAATTAATGTAAATTGGATTCTTGTTAAGACTTCATCCTTTCAGTTACGACAAGAAGCCAACTTTTTACGAACAAAGAAATATGACCAAGACATAAAGAACGCCGCAAATATGCCACATCGTGAGCTGCTTTTTCTCACTTTATTGAGATTTCGGTCGACTGCAACCCATTTTACAGTCGACCATAAACGAAAAAGTTTGTTCTCTCATAATCATCATAGGAAAATTTGTTCCGCGATCATGTCATACGACCTTTTCTGAACATAACGAACTTTATGGCAAATGAATCTCAGCTATAATCATTATAAGAAAATCCTGAATAGATTGAATTTATCAAAAGGGTCCCCTTTAAATTAAATTAAAATTCATATTTGTAGGAATTAATTTTTCAAATAAAAGAAGATGATTAATTTTACTATTAAAGGACTATTAAATTAATAATAAGTCTTGATTACTGATACATTGAAACCAGATTACACAAAAAAATGATCGCATCACTTGAACATAAAAAAAATGTACGACACAAAACACACAAACGAACTAGACAACTCCCCCCGCCCCCCCCCCCCAAAAAAAAAAAATAGTAAACAAATTCCTAGGTCGAACATATTAAACATCCGACAGGGTTAGTCGCCTACTTCAGTATCAAATTCCTGATTATATATACTCTTCTTCAATTTTTTAAATTTGAAGAGTAACAAACACATCCGAATGAGTTTTTTGCTTTCAAGAAGAGTGTATTTGACTAATTTTCAAAAATATTAAATATTTACGTCTTTTTAGAAGTACCCTTTCTTCTAAATATACAAACGGTCAAAATGTTAAATTGTTTTTTTAAATAAAGAAAGATTATTTTCATGAAATGATATGCCGAAATGCCAATAATTTAGAATTCAATAGAAATATGAACTAAGTGACCGACCAAGTTGTTGGGATTGATTCCAATAAAATTATGAAAGTCTTTATTGCCTTGTAAATTTAAACCCGATTGGTCATAAAATGATCGCATCACTTCATTAGGGACAAAACAATTCTTTCCTGCGAAGGACACCCTAGTGGTCTAAGGCATTGAGGATTTACTTGAAGGTCCTAGATTCGAATCTCAATGGCGTATTTGTGGTGTTGGCCGAAGATTATATTGTTAACGCAAACTTTGCGATCTCGTGTTCGTATTATTTGTGCTCATTCTACTAGTGGAGCCATCAACGGATCCGAGCTAATAAGTGCAAACTTGCAGTGACATAATGCATAATGAATCGAGCCAAAATAACGGAACAGGTGTTGATTAAGACAAATGAATTAGCCAATGTCAATTCCATCTTTCATCCAAGCACTAATATTCTTATCCGTGTCTTAAAATTCCAGTACAATGATTCTGGATTCGATTGATTTTTCCTAACACCGTCGTCGTGCTATCGACCATTTAGTGACTCGATATTCTTTCTATTGTTTGAGTGATGCATCATATTATTGCGTTTTTACCGAAAGGTCGTACTGAGTAAAAAAGTGTCGTTTCAACGAAGGAATCTTACGTTTCGCGTGCATGCGTGAAGATTATTTCTCATATCAACATTAGTCATTGTTAATTGTTCCTTATTATTCACATATGACAGTTTCGCCAATCCGTAGGGACGCATCACGTATTCCTTATCACAGATGTCCAAGCAAGGTATAAAGCATCGCTTGGTGCTCTCATCATCGGCACTTATCACGAAATTAAAGCGTTAGAGAAATTTAAAATTATATGCCTGGCAAGCCTTGTTTGCAGAATAAAGGGTCATAGGCAATTACTGTGATTCGGGTGCAGGCATCTTGACATGATGCAACCACTTTTGTACTGCATCAAGGTACTTTTGGATGCCGGAGGAGTTGCTTTACCGGACCGTAAGGAGGCAAACTACCGGACAGATGGGGTGTAAGGCGAACAACCCATACATCCAATGAGGCAAGAGAGCTGGCAATTGTCGATGGCCTCTGCCGTTCCCAGTGATTGTTCCACAAGCAACATCAAGATCATTAGTAGCGTTGGCATGCCTTGTCCCATGGCATGACTTGTATAGAATAGAGAAGGAAGTAGTAGGGAATCCAGAAAAAATAATCCGGCCAAATTGAATTATATTAATTTTTTATATTAAATTAAAAAAAATTGAACCTAATTTTATTTTTTAGAAAAACGGGGGGCATTGCCCCTAGCTCTGCACTGAGAATTATATAACCAAAAAGGACATGTACTGTAAATAGACTTACGCATCCTTCAGTGCACTATAAATCACATAACTTAGAAGGATGCGTTCATGAGCATGTGGATTACAAAATCAAGAAGAACGCATCCTCTCTACGTAACCAAGAAGATTGCATCCTTCAATGTAGCGGATGCTTCCATCGTTGTGCACTAATCTACAAACTCGGGTTTTGTCGTGTCGACATGCTGTTCATTCTTCATTACTACTAGAGTGATATTTGCTCATCTTTTTTCTTCTACAATTTGATAGTGGGGGCAAATAATTCATCAAAAAATGTACATTCACTAACCAATGGAGCTGGAGAGATATTTTTCGCTATTCCTAAATCGTTATCTAGTTAAGAAAATGTTGATAAATCGAAACTTGATTTGATTTTAAATTACTTTAAAATTAATTTGATGTAAAAAATTATGATTATATGTTTTCACATGTTGGTAAGATTAAAGTGTTTTGAAATTTTCATTTTAATACAAAATTTTAAAATAAATAAAAAAAGGAAAAGGACCATTAAGTGCCTTGGAAATAAGATTATTCCCTCGAATAGAGTGTTGTCCAATAAGAAAGGATAGGCACAAATTCTTTACCCAAAAACAAGAAAGACGTATTAAAAAAGAAAAGAATAATATAAAGCGAACTCCCTTTTTCTTGAAAAGATTATTTCCACCCAACATTTGAATGACTAAAAACAAGCCTTCCTCTCCAAAAAAAAGAAGCCGAATGGATTTCCTTTCCCCTGTCCTCAACCTGATCCGAGTATGCCCGGATCAACGGCATCTCCGACAAGCTCAAGACATGGGATGTGAAGCTCCGGACCATCCAAGCCGTGCTGGATTCTGCGGAGGAAAAGCAGATGAGCGGTGACCCTAATGCTGTCAAATGACTGTCTGACGTAAGGGACGTTGCCTACGATATGGAAGACCTGCTCGATGGGTTCTCCATAGAAGCCAAGCGGGAGACAACAAAGGTACAAGCCTTGTCGCGGTCGAATAAACTTCCTTACTGCCTGATCACTTGCTGCTCTCCGTTCAGCCCACGCACACTGTTCTCAGATCATCACATGGCCAACGAGATCGAGGAGGTGGGCCAAAGATTAGAAGAAATCTGCAGCAGCATTCCCATCCTCGGATTAGTTCACAATTTGAGGAGCGCGCCTCATAATGACAGACCTCGTTTCGTCACCACTTCCGTGCCTGAGCGTAAATTCATTGGCAGGGAGAAGCAAATCATGGAGCTGCTCGCTCGATTGGCCGGATCCGAAAAAACCAACGACTCCTTCCGACCCTTTCCCGTCGTTTCCATCGTGGGGATGGGCGGACTCGGTAAAACTACCCTGGCACAGGAGCTGTACAACAAAGCAGGATTTGAAGTCAAAGCCTGGGCTTGTGTTTCTGACGTCTTTGACATGGCGGCCATCGCAAAGAGCATCCTGGACCAGGTTGCGCCCTCTTCGTCCAGTGCTGGGAAGGATCTGAATCAGCTCCAGAACTCTCTTAGAGAAGAACTTTCAGGGAAGAAGTTCCTCATTGTGTTGGATGATGTCTGGAACGATGATTATAATGAGCTCGAATCAATGGTTAAACACTTATATTCTGGGAGTAATGGAAGTAAGATATTGATCACTTACAAGAAGCCTCCAGGTCGCCAAATCTGTCGGAGACCGTAATCCGATGAGGTTGGACATGCTGCCATTGGAGGATTGTTTATCTTTGCTCGCCCATCACTCTCTCGGTAAGGAAAACTTTGAACAACACCCTCTTCGTCATGATATTGCCTTTCAATTAGCGGAAAAGTGAAAAGGGTTGCCTCTTTCTATTAAGACATTAGGAGGGATGCTTCGCTTCGAAATTGATGATAAGAAATGAAAGGGATTGTTAACTCAAGATATTTGCAGCAAAGAGGGAAACATTCCACCCGCATTGAAGTTAAGCTACCTCCACCTCCCCGTCCACTTGAGGAGATGCTTCACAACTTGCGCTGTATTCCCTAAGGATTATGTATTCGACCAGGACGAGGTGATTCGACTATGGATCATACATGGTTTGCTTCAAAAAGATACTGGCCAGACGTACCTACAAGTGGGGATGGAAAATCTAAGATGGTTAGAAGCCGTCTCTCTATTTCAGAAAGTGAGGGGTCAATGACCTCGCAACGTCAATTGATGATGGCTCATACTTCTGCTCTTATGAGAATAAAGATGGTTCCAACTGTCATGGAAAGTCGCCGGGCAAAGTGCGTTATGCTTCAATGGTTACTCAAAGTGGAGAAATGTGTCTTTCGAAGATATTTGATGTGTACCGCAAAATGAAGAAGTTAAGAACATTTTCGGCCTTCCAAATTTCAACAGACCGAGCGCCAAATGTCTATGTCTCAGGGGAGGTGATATATGACTTGATAATGAATATGAAGAGCCTAAGGATGTTGTTGTTAAGTTGCTTTCGAATCTGCAAGCTGCCCGACTGAATTGGAGAGTTGAAGCTCCTACGTTCCGTGGACCTTTCCTATACAGAAATTGAAGTATTACCAGAGTCAATTTGTGACCTGATCGAGTTGCAATCTCTACTACTTCGAAAGTGTGATTGCCTCAAGGAGTTACCTAAGAACATCCACCGGCTGACCAATCTTCTCCACCTCGACATAACTGGCAAAAATGGTTCGAAAGTGTGATCGCCTCATGGAGTTCCTCGCCATATATTTCTATGGGGCGAAACAATTCCCATCCTGGTTTGATAATCTGCACCGTTTGAAACATGTCGTTAGGATAACCCTTTCAGATATTGGAAGTGTAGATTCGCTGCCTCCCTTGGGACAACTTCCCTCCCTTGAAAGTTTGGACATTATCCGTTTGAAGCCCTCTCTTCGACATCCGACAGGGTTGGTCGTATACTTCACTATCAAATTTCTCGTGTCGCCTTCCTCATCTATGATGACTCCGTAAAATAGTTGTTGTTGCTTAATTTAGGTAAGCTATTACGAAGTTGTTACCGACTTAATTTTAAAACTGGTTGAGTCGGAAAAATAATTGGTACTAACTCTTACATTTTAAACATGAGAAAAGGTGACGTTTGCTCCAAAAATTTAATAAATTTATACATACAAGTTTAATGAATTTATACATATAAGTTTAATGAATTTATATATATTAAATTACCACCCACGCTTGGTGTTTCATACAATACTCACTATTAGAGACTGAAAGAGAAATCATCGAATACATCATTGAATACATATAACAATGCCTGCATCAAAAAATATTCGGATAAAACTAACCTAAAAAAATATATAGTTTTGTTATTACTACCTACTAGGCTTCTGTTCGAGGATCCGCAATGCGGGAGAAAATGTTCGTCGTCATTACCCTGTCCACGGTGATGGCGGCGTGTCCAACCACTTGATGATCTCTTCATCACAGTTATTTATTTTCAAGAACTTAATGAACCATTACTAATTTGATGTAATACCTCAAATTAATATATGGGCCGCGAACAATCATCTTAGCCCATAATAAACCCAACATTTATTTCTCTTAAAATGGCCAAAGCCCAAGCACAACTCATAGTTCAATAAAATGGCCAAAGCCCAAGCACAACTCAAATTTTAACACTTATGGCCAAAGCCCAAGTGTAACCCAAGGTTCAATTCCGAGCCAAGGAATAAGCCCACCACCAAACCCATCAAACAGCAACGCTCGAAAAAGATCGAAGCCGAAGGAGAAACCCGCTTCCATGGCTGCAATTTCCAGTAGTGTTATCTCAGCTTCCATCAACAACCCTAGGAGACAGCCTTGTGCAAAACAATGGAATCTGGACAAATGATGCAATCACAGAAGGTCAAACAACATCAACAGCTTTCAAATCAGCCACCATTGCAGCAGAATCAGCATAAGGAGTTTGCAGTAACAACATCAACCAATTCCAAGATGTATAGCCATATTTAATCAGCCTAATACACAGCCTTACCTGGTTCAAGATCAAGTGCAATTTCCTCTCCGCCTTGTTCGCTGTCTGCGTCTACGGCATCGTTAAGGTGCAGAGCACCTGAGTCCACCTCGTTCGCACTGTCCTCCTGTATCCCATTTGGTTGCAGGTCGACTACTTGGGTCACAACGCTGGCTACTACGAGGACGTGTCCAGCAAAAGTTTCAACAAGCTGGCTCAGCTTATCGCGGGGAACTACGCCACTGTGATCACCATCGCTTGGTGGAAGTGGGCTCACAATATCCCACCACCGCGCCTGCAAAAGCCTTGACCATGACCCCGATCTCCAGCACGCCCCTATGTTCGCCGTCTTGTCAAGACTGTTCAAGTCGGTGACATCTTACTTCCATTGGGGGGGGGGGGGGTTTGCAGTTCCAGCTGGAAGATCACCTGTTCCCAAGGTTGCCGAGGTGTCAATTAAGGAAACTAGCACCACTGGCGAGGGGCCTCTGCAAGAAATACAAACCTGTCCCGGTGTCCATGCACAAGCTCCCTCGATTTGCTCTTTTTCTGGCGGTGGGTCTTCGCAAGGCCCGGCTTCTAATACACCCCAAATGGGGCTGCCTGACACCAAGATGGGCTGCCTCACCACCTTCAAAGAAAAGAAAACCCAAGGAAAGTCAGCCCACAGCGCACCCAAGCCCAAACCAAAATGAGAGTTAAAACAAACCTGATTCCCCGACAGAATCCTGCCAAAGGACAATTCTGACGCGTCCATGGTTGCAGACTGACATTCACCATTCCCCTCAGCTCCTGTACGATTGCAACACGACGATTGCACGTCCATGTCCCCCAACGGTTTGTGCCCTTCCAGCTAAAGCGAACCAGAAGCCAACAAAAATGAAAAAGGGAGGACAATTCATGAGAAGAGGGGGGAGGGGGAATTCTTCATTCTGGTTTGGGGGGGGCGAGATTTTTCTTCTTAGGGGAGGCAGGTTTCTCTTCTACCTTGACCTTCTTCCATTCTTTCGAAGCTTGCTGGTCTCTTTGGTCGTCACGGCTGCGGTCATCCATCGGAACCTAAACAAGGTAAGAAAGAAGTCAGCAAGGCGGAACCCCCTGAACGATCCCAGACTCGACAACAATTGGAAACAGCTGTGAAGGCGATCGACTTGGCTTCGACTTACCGGGACGCAGACGATGAAGGCGTCAGCAACAACTTCGACCTCGATGAAGCCTCGACACCTTTTCCTAACAATGGCGACCAGCACCTACAAGGAGGATGCACAGCAACCGCCAACGTCCATTTCCTCCTTGAAATCATCGGTGACAACAATGGCAGCAGGCAACCCGCAACCTGGCACCTCCTAGAAGCTGCTCTTCGAAGTTTTCTCGGTGTCATCAACGACATCAGCGACAACCAGGCTGTTTCCTGAAACTACTCCCTTATCTTCTCTCCTTCTCATGCTCCTTACCGTCTAACATATTTTCTTTCTCAGCGACAACTCTCTGGCGCTTTCCCCAGACCAACTCCTGCTGTAGGAATCCCAAGGCGGTCCTCCTCTTGCCGATTTCAGCAGACTCAGTGACAGAGAATCTAGCTTCCTCGGCTGTCCCCAGAACCAACAATGGCGGCCTTGATTCCCTGGCGATGCTCCATGTTCCTTCAGCGACCTAGCCCAGTTCCCGACGCCTCCCGAGTGGGCCGTCGTCTCCAACTCCATCTCCCGAAGAACTAGCCGCAATGGACCTCGTCGCTCCCTGTCCAGATCCACCTCCTCCCTCTCCGTCAAGCACAGATCCGGCCGTCCCAGATTCGGTCAACGGGTCCCGACGGCCTCCTCCTCCTCAGGCGCATCCGAGCCCGGTGCCGCCAAGTCCCACGACAACAGCCCACTTAAGTCCCGTGGCGGCGTTCCTCCTCCTTCTTCCCGGCGCATTCCAGACACAGCAGAAGCCCAACTCCGGCGCTCTCCCTCGGCCACAACATGTCCCTGGCGGCCTCGAACCCCAACAACTCCACCAACGGCCGCAGCGAGCTCTCCTCCCGGATGCCTCCCCCCAAATCTGGCGGACAAGCCTCAACTCCCCGGCTCCCCACTTCCCAACCTCCTTCCAGACCTCTTCTGGCGACCACCCGTCCCAGATCCGGCGAGCCCATCTCTTCCTCGCCTTGCCGCCTCGGGTTTACTCACCGGTGAAGTTCTCCCTCCTCAAAGCCAAATCCGGCCATCCCCAGAGTCGCAGCCCCGGTCTGGCCTCCTCTCAACATGCGGACTCGGCCGCGGCGAACCAGGTGGCTCCCCTGTCTCCTCCAGCACTCTCCCGAGCCCAACAAATCACCCGAGTCTGGCAACGATGGGAGAAGCTCTCGTTTCCTCCGGCACTCCGAGACACCAACTGGGTAACGACGGGGAAGCGCTGACTTGAAGAAGCGTCCGCTCCCTCCCAAAGCAGCTCACGAGTGAAAACCCCCATGTCGAAACCTCGCCTTCAGCTGGAAGTTTCCTCTCCCCTCAATCGATTTTTATCAATAAGCGAAGTTACCCTGCCAGGTAAGTCAGTTTTCTATTCTTTTTTTGTCGTTTATTGATTTCAACTATTCGCATGTGTTGAAATTTCATCAAAACTTCAAAATCGTTTAAAATCCGCATGACTAAACAGGAAACCATATTCATTTGCATTTAAATTAATTTGCTCAAATAATGTAAGTTACTAATCCCTCCGTTTATCTTGTTTTGAGTAAAAAAAAAACAACACGACGGAGACTTGGACATCTCGAAGAATCGTAATCCCATTCAACCGACACATACGGTAAGACATGGCTTACAACTTCAATTCGATTGATTTTCATTCAAAATTAATCGATATTAACAACCTGGCACGACATTGCCATGCCATCTTCCTCTACTTTGCATGTAAACACCGAGGATTACTATCAAGGAATGTCATCCTCCGACGGCGCGGACGATCGACATCAACGGGCTCACAACGCCCCGTAAGTATCGCTCTTACCTCATTATGTCCTAATCATTGCTCTCGATTTAAATTAGGACTTTCTGACCACTTCTTTATTTTTTGCATGTACACTGAGCATGCAACTTCGAAGGATTAATCCCACAATTTCGAAGACAAACTCGAAGGCGCGTGTATCAAACCGCGCGGATCCACCCCGGCCTAAAAACCGCGGGCTTGAAGACAAAGCGGCCCCAACCTTCAAACCAAGGTACAAAGGGGAGGTGCGGGCCTCCCCGAATTTTATTTTCAGCCCACTTGTAACGGATTGCGGGCCCAAGTGTATAGGCCCGCAATCATCGCCCTTCCCCGTCCTCTTTCATCTCGTTAATTGCTTGTGATTGCACGCATGACTTAGGCTTTAGGTTTATGTCGTGTGTTGAATTTTAATCAAACAAACCTAAATTCGGGTCCAACGCCCGTTAAAACGTCGATACGAGTCCGGCCCACTCCCGGATTGGGTCCAACACCCGTCAATCAAAAGTAACTTTTTGGACAAATCGCCACCCCTTTTCGCATGTGGTAGAGTACTAAGGTTAGTAAATAGGAATCCCCGAACCCAGAACTCTGATTTTTCCGACTTAAAATCACATTTTTAAAACTAAGTCGGTGGCGACTCCGAACGAGTTTTCCAAAGCTAAAACAAACCCCACTACCCCTTTTTTTCGGAGCCATTTGGGATGAGGTGACGGCTACTCGAGCCGCTCCTTGGGCCCTCCCCGAAATTCGCGAGCGAGGCCTTAACGCAGCCTTTCGCTCGCCGCCTCCAGGGAACTGGAGACGGTTGGCGAAACGCCCCGCAGACCCGTTCGCGAATCAAGGGAATGCCCAACCCGGGGCCCCTTTCCGCAGCGTCTGGCGTTCGAGCCGGAACGCCGACCGGACTGGGCCTCGGGGGAGCGGGCCCGGATCCTCGGGCTTGCCGGAACCGCCGCCGCGCGCCGCTAGGCCGGAAGGGCGCGCGCACATCCCGGATGGCGACTCCGCTGGGGACCTCCGCATGTGGATTCCTACCGAAAGCCTTTTTACCACATGCGGAGAGGAGCTACTTGTTTTCGCATGTAATTTACTGGCTCGGTGCCTTTTGTATGATCTCCTCCCTGTGTATGTTTACCGCTTTCCTAGGCATACTTAGGTAAGTCCCTATACCCGGGACTAGGATGTTTAGGGGGTCACCGTAAGGCACGGCCTCGCTGCTTCCTGCGGCTTGTAGGCTATGGACCGGGACCCGCCTCCCTTAGTCCGAGGGAGGTTTAGAAACCTCCATCCGAGTCTAGAATTGCGTGCCCACTACAGGTGCCAGACGCTGCACGTGCATTTGCGTGTTACTAAGTGACTGCTACTTGTGCAGGGACAGGTGTCAGGTACGCTTTGTCTGCTATAACTGTAAAGCTAACAATGCTCATTTTGCAGTTAGGTCAAGCTTATTACAGCAAGCTCCAAGAAACATCTTTTCTCTTATTACCCTACTTACTATTACCGCTTATTGCATATCATACATTTGAGCAACCACATGAGTGTCTGTCTAATCGCAGTTTTCAAATTAACAAATCATTTACAATAATTGTTTCATGACATTATTGCATTTCATTTGTAAATGCATACACATATATGTGCGATTAAGCAACAATATAAACTTATCATGCATCGATTACACTGTTGCATGATACTAATCCAATCCTTCTTTCTACTTTCTCTTCGAGGTTTAACTCTCCAACATGACTCCTCGAACGGGATTAGGGATAAAGCATGACATTACAAATCTACAAGCAGAGGAATGCCAAGGACTCATCAATGACTACCAAGACCCAAAGCCGAACATCTAATAACATGAAGACCAAAGTTTCCGTTACGGCTACCAAGGTCCAAAGTCGTGCGTGCGTCCAATGACATGAGCCCAAAGAATTATCAACGACTACCAAAGTACAAAGCCAAACACGAAGACCAAGGATCACCTAACGACTACCAAGGCATGTCACGATAATGGAACATCATCCCCCA
This sequence comes from Melastoma candidum, assembly GCA_023653495.1. Taxonomy (NCBI): domain Eukaryota; kingdom Viridiplantae; phylum Streptophyta; class Magnoliopsida; order Myrtales; family Melastomataceae; genus Melastoma; species Melastoma candidum. The sequence continues at coordinate 24,803,613 of CM042890.1, forward strand.
CTGATCAACAACCGCTCCAAAGAAGTAGTAGCAATTTCGCTACATTACCAGCTGTCGCGACTTCGGTACCAATGGGAACATCTTCCTCAACTTCTTTTGCCACGGATATGAAGACTATATTCCGTTGCTCATCTCAAGCCCATTAACACCGGGCAATCAAAACAAGGGGCACCCATTTATCTCACAGCACAAGATGGATCATTTGGGGCAACGTTTACATAACAACTTCACCCTACACCAAAGAACATGCAATCTACCTTACGATGACGCGTACTCGGACCCGGGCAACTCCCATCAAGCTCATCCACGGTACTTAAGCAATCAATCCAGCAGAAATTCAACTACTGATTCTCTGGAGCTCGTCCCAAGGAGAAGATGAGAAGCTTCATTACCACCTCATTGACGAGAAACAACCACTTCAGCTCATTACATGAATGACACTACTGCCCACCAAGGCCCACATGAGAGGCTAGTTGCCCACCCAGACCCACCTCAATGGGCAATCAACAATACATATCCAAGGATAATAGGCTTGGTGACAACATTCCCAAATGGATCCTGTCAAACGCCAACAACTTCAAAAGACATTTCTCTTCAAATTATCAAGGAGACTTCGTTATCAAGCACGCCCTTTCTAGAAAGCAACGGCCTTAATTGAGAAGAACTGTCACAAGCACTCAACGCAGAGGATGTTCGACATTACCATCACATGAAAGGGAGTATTCGTACTTTAATCAGTACTTCCTTATTTGCAAAAATGAGTTACATGAGCTCACTCATTTAGCCCTTGTCGCATGTTGACGAAGGCGTGGGTGGCAGGGTGGTAAAGTTTCGAGCCAAAGACTTGAAACAATTTTGAGCCAAAGCATCAAAATATCCTTCATTGTCAACAAAACGGCAATCTACATGAAAGGGAGTATTCGTTCATCAACTAATACCTTCTCTGCAGAACAGGTTACATGAGCTTACTTGTTTTGCCCTTCGGCTTGTCTCATAGGTACGTGAACATCCTAGGTAGACGACGAAGGTGATGGTGGTAGGGTGGAAAAATTTCGACCCAAAGTTTCGAAACAGCCTTCATTGGTAAAACGACAACACGGGAACAGTCCCATAACAAATCTCCGAGCGATCCTGGGGCAAATCTCCGAGTGATCATGGACATATCTCCGAGCGACTCTGGGGCGTATCTCCAAGCTATCCTGAGATGAGACCGAGCAATCTTGGATAACTCTCGGTTGACAAAATGGCAAATAACATGAAAGGGAGTATATGTTCCTTAACAAATGCTTTCTTTACAAAACAAGTTACACGAACTTACTTATTTTGCCCTTCGGCTTGTCTCATAGGCACATAAACAACCTAGGCAGACGAGAAGATACAACAACATCCTATCATGCCAATCAAGACAACTTTCGAATCAAAGCTTCGAAACAACACTCATGATCAACAAGATAACAAGACAACAAATTACATGAAAATACATGAGCATCTTAAGCAGACAACAAAGACAAACGATGAAGTTTCAGACCAACACTTCAGAACAATCTTCATCAGCAAACTTCTTTATATCCCCAGGGAGTCAATTGGGGCAAAGAACACTCACGATACACATGAAAAGGGAGAATCATTCAAATATTACTCTCTTCATCAAGCTAAGTGAAATTACATGAGTTCATTTTGCTTACGTCCTTTGTCTCGTGAGCAGGTACAAGAGCTCCTCACACGAATGGTACAAAACTCCTATAACAAAGGCGAGGGTGGTAGGGCGGCAAAGCTTCAAGCCAAAGTCTTGTGGCAATTTCGTCAAACCTTCGACTCCATCGGACGAAGACGCAATGACGAAAACATACAAAAGGGAAGTACCAAAACACTACTTCACCTTTCTTACAAATGAAGTTACATGAGCGAACTTCAACAAGAACAAGTCGCATGAGTTCACTTGCTTCTCGTCACCTTACGTCCTTTATCTCGTGAGCAGGTACAAGAGCTCCTCACACGAATGGTACAAAACTCCTATAACAAAGGCGAGGGTGGTAGGGCGGCAAAGCTTCAAGCCAAAGTCTTGTGGCAATTTCGTCAAACCTTCGACTCCATCGGACGAAGACGCAATGACGAAAACATACAAAAGGGAAGTACCAAAACTCTACTTCACCTTTCTTACAAATGAAGTTACATGAGCGAACTTCAACAAGAACAAGTCACATGAGTTCACTTGTTTCTCGTCACCTTACGTCCTTTGTCTCGTGGGCAGGTACAAGAGCTCCTCACACGGATGGTGCAAAACTCCTATGACAAAGGCGAGGATGGTAGGGCGGCAAAGCTTCAAGCCAAAGTCTTGTAGCAATTTCGTCAAACCTTCGACTCCATCGGACGAAGACGCAATGACGAAATCAAACAAAAGGGAAGTACCAAAACTCTACTTCACCTTTCTTACAAATGAAGTTACAGCAGCAAACTTCATTCTTACTCTAACAGAAACAAGTCGCACGAACTCCCTTGTTTCTCGCTATCTGTTTGATAGGTACATGAGCTTCCTTGCACAACAGACGTCAAGCAAGAGTAACTATTTCGTCAATCCTTTGATTCCTACGGACAAAGATGCAATGATGAAACACATAGAAAAGGGAAGTACCAAAACTCTACTTCACCTTTATTATAAATGAAGTTACACGAACAAACTTTATTCTTACTCTAACAGAAACAAGTCGCACGAACTCACTTGTTTCTCGCTATCTGTTTGATAGGTACATGAGCTTCCTTACACAACAGACGTCAAGGAAGAGTAACTATTTCGTCAATCCTTTGATTCCTACGGACAAAGACGCAATGACGAAAAACATAGAAAAAAGGAAGTATCAAAACTCTACTTCGCTTTTCACATAAATGAAGTTACATGAGCAAGCTTCATTCGTCCTTAAAAGAAACAAGTTACATGAGATCACTTGTTGTCTGTCCTTTGCTTGGTGTAGGTACATGAACATCCTACATTATAGACAAAGGCGCGGGCGGTTGGGTGGAAAATTTCGAACCAAAGCTTCGAGATTGCCTTTGTCATCACTAAAGATAACCATACCAAAAGGGAGTAACATCTACACTGCTCTCTAACAAAATTTCTCATATTTCCCCAGATGGAGTCGTATCTCCATCTCCCCAGCTGGAGTCCTGCCTTCGTTCAAACTGGAGTGGATTACATGCATCGCATTCCTCAACTATCATCGAGACGGACATATCCATCTCATCTCCCCAGCGGAAACTTTACTTCATTTAACTCCCCAAGCGAGAGTCGAAGTACATGAGCTAACTTTGTCTTTGTCCGTTGTCAACTGTGTAGGTACATGGGCATCCTCACAGTACGGTACAAACTCCTAGGCAACGGTGAGGGTGGTCAGGTGGAAGCCGTTCCAGGTTTAATTTAAAAGAAATCAGAATACGAAAGTGCACAAGAGCACCACAGAGGTTTGAGTACCTAAACCTGTTTATTTCTAAAGCATTTGTGTGCTCATTTGCATACAATTCGAAACTAATCTTTAATAAAAATGTTTCTGAGCGAGAGTGGAGAAGGCAAGCCTATCCCCAAACACTTACCCAGAGTGATGAGCGCAAACACTGTAAGGATTCATACATAAGCATTCAAGCGGATAACGAATCCTTTGACAAAAGATGCTCTAAACCGGAATGAGATCGAGCATTTCTTCTCTATCCCAAACACGAAACATCAACCATTGCTAGCCCTTTTCGAGCCAAAGTTGAAGTTTTCATATACACTACACCTGACAAGTCTAAGGACCGCCTCACATCGAGGTTAAAAGGAGATCTCGTAGCTAGAAACCCGAAAGCAACGGATCGTAGAGGCTACACTTCCTTAAGATTCAGGCGAAGAAGTATCATCGACAGTTAAGCCCACCAGCTGAATCGTTCCCAAGGGCCGAACTCCTCGAAGAACTTCTCAAGAAACGCAGATTCCAAAGAAAATCATCAGAAAACAAAGCGGGGCAAATCCCTGTAATTCAGCAAGGAAAAGAAAGATTAGCGCAAAGACCAAAGTCTTTAAAAGAAAGCGCAAAATGAAAATCAAAAGAGCAAAAATAAAGCATCAGGGCCGACATTGATGGTCGCAAAAGCAAAGGTGTTATCTTTCTAAGACAAAGCTTTCCCCAAAGTGGATTGTTCACAGCTACGAGTAAACTAATTCCTCGTCCCCAACAAAGCACATCAACTGGTGAGCTGTCTGAAAGATGAAGAATTTGCTTGAATGATGGAATCTCTACAATCCAGTAGCTTCCGATGAGGTCCTTAAACTTCTTCTTTCAAATAATTGATTTAAGCTTCCACTTAAAAGGCCTTATGCCAGAGCCACATGATAACCCTGAGTAAAGTCTCCTTCGACCGGTACATGAGCATCCATGTCAAAGGAATTCTGAAATCCAACTGAAGTGGCTATCGAAAATGAGAGTGAAACACGAGCGAAATCAACAGACCTTCTCTACTCTCGCTTGAAACATGCTCTTAAAAAGAAAACAAAACGACACATAATGTGCATGTACATTTAGTTGTTTTTGTTTTCGTTGTGGCTAACGATTTTCTTTGAGAGCTTTCAGGGTCCATGCTTACCAAAGACGCTCTCGAAATATAATTTGAGGTATTCCTGATATCCTTGCGAGAAAATCTTTCCAGATTCCCTCACAAGGAGGGGCAAACTGTAATACCTCAAATTAATATATGGGCCGCGAACAATCATCTTAGCCCATAATAAACCCAACATTTATTTCTCTTAAAATGGCCAAAGCCCAAGCACAATTCATAGTTCAATAAAATGGCCAAAGCCCAAGCACAACTCAAATTTTAACACTTATGGCCAAAGCCCAAGTGTAACCCAAGGTTCAATTCCGAGCCAAGGAATAAGCCCACCACCAAACCCATCAAACAGCAACGCTCGAAAAAGATCGAAGCCGAAGGAGAAACCCGCTTCCATGGCTGCAATTTCCAGTAGTGTTATCTCAGCTTCCATCAACAACCCTAGGAGACAGCCTTGTGCAAAACAATGGAATCTGGACAAATGATGCAATCACAGAAGGTCAAACAACATCAACAGCTTTCAAATCAGCCACCATTGCAGCAGAATCAGCATAAGGAGTTTGCAGTAACAACATCAACCAATTCCAAGATGTATAGCCATATTTAATCAGCCTAATACACAGCCTTACCTGGTTCAAGATCAAGTGCAATTTCCTCTCCGCCTTGTTCGCTGTCTGCGTCTACGGCATCGTTAAGGTGCAGAGCACCTGAGTCCACCTCGTTCGCACTGTCCTCCTGTATCCCATTTGGTTGCAGGTCGACTACTTGGGTCACAACGCTGGCTACTACGAGGACGTGTCCAGCAAAAGTTTCAACAAGCTGGCTCAGCTTATCGCGGGGAACTACGCCACTGTGATCACCATCGCTTGGTGGAAGTGGGCTCACAATATCCCACCACCGCGCCTGCAAAAGCCTTGACCATGACCCCGATCTCCAGCACGCCCCTATGTTCGCCGTCTTGTCAAGACTGTTCAAGTCGGTGACATCTTACTTCCATTGGGGGGGGGGGGGGGTTTGCAGTTCCAGCTGGAAGATCACCTGTTCCCAAGGTTGCCGAGGTGTCAATTAAGGAAACTAGCACCACTGGCGAGGGGCCTCTGCAAGAAATACAAACCTGTCCCGGTGTCCATGCACAAGCTCCCTCGATTTGCTCTTTTTCTGGCGGTGGGTCTTCGCAAGGCCCGGCTTCTAATACACCCCAAATGGGGCTGCCTGACACCAAGATGGGCTGCCTCACCACCTTCAAAGAAAAGAAAACCCAAGGAAAGTCAGCCCACAGCGCACCCAAGCCCAAACCAAAATGAGAGTTAAAACAAACCTGATTCCCCGACAGAATCCTGCCAAAGGACAATTCTGACGCGTCCATGGTTGCAGACTGACATTCACCATTCCCCTCAGCTCCTGTACGATTGCAACACGACGATTGCACGTCCATGTCCCCCAACGGTTTGTGCCCTTCCAGCTAAAGCGAACCAGAAGCCAACAAAAATGAAAAAGGGAGGACAATTCATGAGAAGAGGGGGGAGGGGGAATTCTTCATTCTGGTTTGGGGGGGGCGAGATTTTTCTTCTTAGGGGAGGCAGGTTTCTCTTCTACCTTGACCTTCTTCCATTCTTTCGAAGCTTGCTGGTCTCTTTGGTCGTCACGGCTGCGGTCATCCATCGGAACCTAAACAAGGTAAGAAAGAAGTCAGCAAGGCGGAACCCCCTGAACGATCCCAGACTCGACAACAATTGGAAACAGCTGTGAAGGCGATCGACTTGGCTTCGACTTACCGGGACGCAGACGATGAAGGCGTCAGCAACAACTTCGACCTCGATGAAGCCTCGACACCTTTTCCTAACAATGGCGACCAGCACCTACAAGGAGGATGCACAGCAACCGCCAACGTCCATTTCCTCCTTGAAATCATCGGTGACAACAATGGCAGCAGGCAACCCGCAACCTGGCACCTCCTAGAAGCTGCTCTTCGAAGTTTTCTCGGTGTCATCAACGACATCAGCGACAACCAGGCTGTTTCCTGAAACTACTCCCTTATCTTCTCTCCTTCTCATGCTCCTTACCGTCTAACATATTTTCTTTCTCAGCGACAACTCTCTGGCGCTTTCCCCAGACCAACTCCTGCTGTAGGAATCCCAAGGCGGTCCTCCTCTTGCCGATTTCAGCAGACTCAGTGACAGAGAATCTAGCTTCCTCGGCTGTCCCCAGAACCAACAATGGCGGCCTTGATTCCCTGGCGATGCTCCATGTTCCTTCAGCGACCTAGCCCAGTTCCCGACGCCTCCCGAGTGGGCCGTCGTCTCCAACTCCATCTCCCGAAGAACTAGCCGCAATGGACCTCGTCGCTCCCTGTCCAGATCCACCTCCTCCCTCTCCGTCAAGCACAGATCCGGCCGTCCCAGATTCGGTCAACGGGTCCCGACGGCCTCCTCCTCCTCAGGCGCATCCGAGCCCGGTGCCGCCAAGTCCCACGACAACAGCCCACTTAAGTCCCGTGGCGGCGTTCCTCCTCCTTCTTCCCGGCGCATTCCAGACACAGCAGAAGCCCAACTCCGGCGCTCTCCCTCGGCCACAACATGTCCCTGGCGGCCTCGAACCCCAACAACTCCACCAACGGCCGCAGCGAGCTCTCCTCCCGGATGCCTCCCCCCAAATCTGGCGGACAAGCCTCAACTCCCCGGCTCCCCACTTCCCAACCTCCTTCCAGACCTCTTCTGGCGACCACCCGTCCCAGATCCGGCGAGCCCATCTCTTCCTCGCCTTGCCGCCTCGGGTTTACTCACCGGTGAAGTTCTCCCTCCTCAAAGCCAAATCCGGCCATCCCCAGAGTCGCAGCCCCGGTCTGGCCTCCTCTCAACATGCGGACTCGGCCGCGGCGAACCAGGTGGCTCCCCTGTCTCCTCCAGCACTCTCCCGAGCCCAACAAATCACCCGAGTCTGGCAACGATGGGAGAAGCTCTCGTTTCCTCCGGCACTCCGAGACACCAACTGGGTAACGACGGGGAAGCGCTGACTTGAAGAAGCGTCCGCTCCCTCCCAAAGCAGCTCACGAGTGAAAACCCCCATGTCGAAACCTCGCCTTCAGCTGGAAGTTTCCTCTCCCCTCAATCGATTTTTATCAATAAGCGAAGTTACCCTGCCAGGTAAGTCAGTTTTCTATTCTTTTTTTGTCGTTTATTGATTTCAACTATTCGCATGTGTTGAAATTTCATCAAAACTTCAAAATCGTTTAAAATCCGCATGACTAAACAGGAAACCATATTCATTTGCATTTAAATTAATTTGCTCAAATAATGTAAGTTACTAATCCCTCCGTTTATCTTGTTTTGAGTAAAAAAAAAACAACACGACGGAGACTTGGACATCTCGAAGAATCGTAATCCCATTCAACCGACACATACGGTAAGACATGGCTTACAACTTCAATTCGATTGATTTTCATTCAAAATTAATCGATATTAACAACCTGGCACGACATTGCCATGCCATCTTCCTCTACTTTGCATGTAAACACCGAGGATTACTATCAAGGAATGTCATCCTCCGACGGCGCGGACGATCGACATCAACGGGCTCACAACGCCCCGTAAGTATCGCTCTTACCTCATTATGTCCTAATCATTGCTCTCGATTTAAATTAGGACTTTCTGACCACTTCTTTATTTTTTGCATGTACACTGAGCATGCAACTTCGAAGGATTAATCCCACAATTTCGAAGACAAACTCGAAGGCGCGTGTATCAAACCGCGCGGATCCACCCCGGCCTAAAAACCGCGGGCTTGAAGACAAAGCGGCCCCAACCTTCAAACCAAGGTACAAAGGGGAGGTGCGGGCCTCCCCGAATTTTATTTTCAGCCCACTTGTAACGGATTGCGGGCCCAAGTGTATAGGCCCGCAATCATCGCCCTTCCCCGTCCTCTTTCATCTCGTTAATTGCTTGTGATTGCACGCATGACTTAGGCTTTAGGTTTATGTCGTGTGTTGAATTTTAATCAAACAAACCTAAATTCGGGTCCAACGCCCGTTAAAACGTCGATACGAGTCCGGCCCACTCCCGGATTGGGTCCAACACCCGTCAATCAAAAGTAACTTTTTGGACAAATCGCCACCCCTTTTCGCATGTGGTAGAGTACTAAGGTTAGTAAATAGGAATCCCCGAACCCAGAACTCTGATTTTTCCGACTTAAAATCACATTTTTAAAACTAAGTCGGTGGCGACTCCGAACGAGTTTTCCAAAGCTAAAACAAACCCCACTACCCCTTTTTTTCGGAGCCATTTGGGATGAGGTGACGGCTACTCGAGCCGCTCCTTGGGCCCTCCCCGAAATTCGCGAGCGAGGCCTTAACGCAGCCTTTCGCTCACCGCCTCCAGGGAACTGGAGACGGTTGGCGAAACGCCCCGCAGACCCGTTCGCGAATCAAGGGAATGCCCAACCCGGGGCCCCTTTCCGCAGCGTCTGGCGTTCGAGCCGGAACGCCGACCGGACTGGGCCTCGGGGGAGCGGGCCCGGATCCTCGGGCTTGCCGGAACCGCCGCCGCGCGCCGCTAGGCCGGAAGGGCGCGCGCACATTTGATTCAAGGTAGAACTATTCACAGAACGACACGATTCAGAACTCATAATTTAATACTCGTGCATGATAGTTCGTTAAGGTATGCCTGTCCATTTTGGTTGGGTTTTTGCGTATATGAGGTTTCATAAATAATGCAGTTTAAACGGCTTTTGATGTATGCGCATGTGTTGACCTAAGCCTGATGAAAGAGGCCGTCACACTTTATATTAACATATGCTAATTCACCTCTCCCATTAGTCCCAGAAATCCTAACAAACAACCCGTCGACACAAGTCAGGGAAAGTAAGACGTAAATCATTGATTTCACCTATTACCTGCAGATCTCATCAAGCAATGCTCTAGTAGTTAAGATCGCGATGAAAACAGAGTCCAACGGCTTGATAAAATCAGGTTATTCTCGAGGTATGTCAACATCAGACTCACTTTTCCACACTTTTCGTGTTTTAATATCGATTATGGTATTCCTAATTTTCTTACAAACCTTGAAAAGATAAGTAAGAATGGGATTCATTATTATTGCACTCAAGAAAATGTGGTCCCAATGATTCACTACCCCTCCAATATAATAATGCCCCGAGGGTGCCCTCTACCACCGGTCAACCCAGTTTCTATTGCCGGCGGCCGTCCTTCACCGCCGCCTAGTCATTCTCCACATCCCCCGTAAGACATCAATACAGTTACATGCTTGTTTAGGAGAAACATTCTTATGGTTGCGACGTATAAGTTGGTATTTAATGATTGGGATTTATTTATATTTAGTATTCGTTAACTGGACCATCGTGAGACTATTAATTGAGCTGACATTAGAGGTAATCGTACAGTTAGTCTAATCATTAATGACCTCAAACTAACGAATAAATTACTATCAAATCTGAATTCATTATATCGGTACAACACTTTAATGGACTAAACGACTTTATTAGATAGGTTCTAAAATAATATTAGTCGAGAAAACGTTTTACGAAATATGATAATAATTTTCAAAATTTGACAAATAATATACTCAAATCGATGTTACAAATACCGAGTTCGCTAGTGGAAAGGCGGGAAGTTGGTAAAACACCGAGCTCCTGACTTTTCACAGGAGAACTTGGTATTGGAATTACCTAGTTCTTGGTAAATCAAATTCGATGTGTCTAAAATAAGTTAAGGGTATTATTTGACAGATTTTGAAAATTAATCCCATATTTAATGAAATTTTTTGATAAGAACTTTTTTCTAACAAAGCTCGTGATTTTAGAGCAGTGTCGCCATCACAAGACAAGTTTGATAAGGAGATGTGGTCTCGAAGTATACTTAAACAAAATACAACGACGTGACATTTCTTAATATTTGTAATTGTAGAAACTTTAGTAAAGCCTGAATGACATGTATTTTCTGTAAGAACAGCAAAAATCTATGCAAAGGAAAATGAAAACAGAGTTTAAGTCTCCAAATCAATCGTTCCTGTAAACCCAGAATTTAAATTTTACTAATCTAAATTCCCTGTAGTGGTGGCAACCGGTCATTTCACCTGGCAATCGGAGGTCAACGCAGCTCGTCTGGCGGTCAACCACTTACCGATTTAGAAGTTATTTATTACTCTTGTCATGGTCACCTCTTCCCTGCCATGGCCGGCGGCAGTACCTCAAAGGAGCACGTCCCTTCCTCCGGCGGATGACGCCATCGTCTGACAGGGCTCGCGCGAAACAAACGGACTAAGACAGAATCTCATTCCAACGGTGTCTGATGCGGAACCTCTCCGGTACCCCATCCACCCTGCGGACGCGGAAGATGCGGGAGTTCCCCTCTCATAGACGTACCCTCCCCAGGATTCCGCGTCAGATGGGGGAAATCCTCGATCTGGTGTTGCCCGGACCTTAATGAGAAGATTTTTCAGCTATATCAAAAGACACAATAATGGAAGATCATAACAATAATGTATTTTCATTTTAAAATATTTGCTATACACTTGCTGATAAATTAGAGTGACAATTCTTCTAATTTGTTTTGTATGACTACGGTTAGAGTGAAGTTGTGTGTCTTTGATGGATAATTATCTCTGTTCGCGTAGGAAACGGATCATGCCGGAAATATTTGGCAATAAGACTCACAGGGATTTGTAGATGTGGTCACCAGTAAGTAATTGAAGAGATTGATTGAATGCAAACAGTTTTTACACGAAGTAAAGAAAGCTTATAGCCATAAAAGTAAAAATAAGGACGGTGGTAAGATTGTAGACTAGCTACAGTGCTCCGTAGACTTGGGGCGTCGTCGTAGACTTGATGGCAAAGCGCTGTAGACTTGCGCTCCTCGGGCAGCAGGACTTAGCTGCTGGACTTGATGGACTGGATGCGGTCGGGTGCTGAGGCGGATATGGACACCAAGGCTGCAGTGGCTGACCCTGGCGGAGGCGTCGAAGGCGGAGATGTGTACTGGGACTACGGTGGCTCGTCCGGGCATTGGAGTCGAAGGCGGAGGTGTGTACCGGGACTACGGTGGGTCGTCCTGGCATTGGAGTCGAAGGCGGAGGTGTATACCGGGACTACGGTGGCTCGTCCTGGCGTTGGAGTCGAAGGCAGAGGTGTATACCGGGACTACGGTGGCTCGTCCTGGCGTTGGAGTCGAAGGCGGAGGGCTGTTACCAGAGCTACGGTTGCTCACTCTGGTGATGGAAGTGAAGGCCGGGATTTGTTGCCGGAGCAACGGTTGCTCAGTCTGACGGTGGAAGGAAGACCAATGAAACTTTAAGAGTTTGGCCCAGGTCGGGGAATCCTAACAACTAACAACTAAGGGGTAACGAGCAAGATAAGCTTCTGTTGGCTGATTTATTCGTGATCTTCTCTAAGGGAGATCTTCTCCCTTTTATACCCAGTCTGTTACGACCTTCCGAAGATTTTCCAGACTCGATTCTCCCCAAAAATCTCGGAGCTAACTGACTTCTACTCGTTTGATCGTGGATCGTAAACTCCTCTGACTTCGGGTTTAAATGGTTGTCTTTTAAGACGTGTGTTGATATAAGCGTGGGTAACAAGCCCCATTTATCTCGGGGCTGTAGAACCGTTTACCTTTGACACGTGTCTTTTGTAGGTGCAGGCCTGTAAACTTCGTATCCTTTGCAGACGTAAGCCTGTAGACTTTGTGTCTCTTGGAGGTGCAGGCTTGTAGACTTTCCTTGATTACAAGGTTATTACCCCGCCTCTGTAGACTTCTTTTGCTACATAGTCCATGTAGACTGCGGGCGCAGGCTTGGTATGTTCACCTTAGCTATAGGCCTCAATGGGCCTTTACGAGCTTTCTCAGAAATAGGCCCAAGATTGGCCCAAGATTACCAGCACATCAATCGCATGTCAACATAAGCCCCCCTTTTTTGTTGAGGGGACTTCTGTCGCCTGAGCACTTCTGACGTTGCGTGCTTCAGTAAAAATATTTGATTCTCTGCCAAAAAGATATTCTTCCTGCGAAAAGATATGCTCTGCAGATGAAACCTTTCATCCCCCCTTTTGCAGACAGACCTTTTGTCTTCCTCCTCTTCCTAAGAAGAAAGCTTTTCACCTTCCTTCCTCGGGACTTTCAGACTCGCCTTCTTTTTCGGGCCGTTCTTTAAATTTCCCCTCAAGTATCCTGATAATTCCTCACTTCTCCTTTCCATGGTGTTCCTTCAAAACTTGCCTCTCGGGGAAGCCTCCTTAAACTCTGCTCCATAAAAGCTTCATTCCTTTATACCTTCATGAGTCTTTTAAAGACAAGAGGTTCTCGTTACCCCTTTTCCATTGAAAAGCGAATAGCCCAGAACAAACTCTGGAGGTGCGAGAGTGGCGGCTTCCAACTGTCTGAAGCCAAACAACCATACGACCCCGTATTAAGGTGTCTTCGTCCTATTAAAGACTTCTCGAAGGTGTACACTACAACTGATTTCCTCTTCCCTTTGTTCGCCACATTCCTTGCCGAAGAAGGATCGTCCAACCACAGTGTACCCTCCTGTGAGACGTGGCCTCCATGCGCAACCCAAAGACTGGACAACCTTAGAAAACTATTCGGTCAACCCAGTATTGTTGCAGATGGCCTAGATCTCTTTCTGGAGCAAATGAAGATCCCGAGGATTTATCATCTCCATCATCGGACATTACAGCACACTGACCTCTCTAGGCAGAAAGTTGGCTATGTCTGGGCCTGTGAGTTTTCTCTTGGCCAAGTGAGACAGACCGTAGGTATTCACAAGTTGCTCGCCTCTGCAAGACTCCAGGGAAGAAGGAGCGGAGGCTTAGTAAGACAGACCGGAGGTATTAACCGGTCGCCCCGCCTCTGTCAGCTTCTTAGGAATGCAGAGGCGCTTGCCCAATATGCCAAACCATAGGTATTCCTTGGCTGATCTATTCCTACCTGACCCTCATAGCGAGCAGGCAGAAGGAGACAAGAAGTGGAGGGAGAAGTGGGGCCAGCCAAGTCCATGATGCAGTAGTCGAAGGACTAACCAAGTTCGGGAAACAATAGAAGTAGACTTTACTTAGAGCTTCCTCTTTTTCTCTCTTCTGTTCCTCTGTTTTTTTCGTTTTTTTTTACTTGGACGCACTACTGAGAGCGTATACTAAGACTAAGGTTTTCCTGTCGTCGACTTAACTACTATATCATCGATGTAGACTTCTACTGTCTTGCTAAGAGAGGCATCAAATATAATGTTCATTGCTCGCTGATAAGTAGCGCCAGTATTCTTCAAACCGAATGGCATTACTACCCACTCGAAAATCCCTAAGGGACATCTGAATGCTGTTTTGTGTATGTCTTCTTCTGTGATGAAAATTTGGTTGTAACCAGAAAATCCATCCATAAATGACATAATCTGGTGTCCTGCTATCTTGTTTACAAGATCGTCTGCGATAAGCATAAGGTATTCATCCTTTGGGGTGGCGCGATTGAGGTCTCTAAAATCTATACAGACTCTGATCTTACCATTCTTTTTAAGAACGGGCACAATACTAGAGATTCATTCTGTATAACGCGAGTCCTAATATAACCTGCTCGAAAAAGTTTTTTGACTTCTTCGAAGACCAACTGTGTAACTTCAGTGGTCATGCGCCTAGGTGCTTGCTGCACTGGTTTAAAGTCTTTTTTTATAGGAAGAGTGTGTTCTACTAGTCTACGGTCCAACCCTGGCATCTCAGTGTAATCCCAGGAGAAACAGTCTTTGAATTCCTCAAGTACTCCCCTAATCGCATCAATTCTTTATTTAAAGAAGAACTAATGAAAAGAACTATAGGAGAGGACTCGCTTCCTAGGTTAATGCTGACCAATGGGTCGTATGGTGTCATCAAAGACTCACGTTCCTCTGAACCACCTAAGTCGGTAGACACGGGCTTATTACAAGCATTAAACGCTCTAAGCACTTCTGAATTTTTTGAAAACCAAGAAACAGGTTGTCTACAGCAGCGATTTCCTTGGTAGACTAGAAGCCGTTGAAGGACATCGGTGACTGATTCGGTTACCTTTTCATTCTGGTCCATAAGTCCCTTCCTTCAAGAGTCTATCGGACTCCAACTCCGCAGCACTATTTTGCTGATCTTTCTCTACTCCTTCATCTTTCGCCTTGCCAGTCGCTGCAGGGTTTTGCCCCTAGTTGACTTCCTAGAGAACGTCCTCTATGTCTTGGGCAGACAGCTCATCTCCCCATCCAGTTGGAACGATCGGCCCTGTGTCCGGTTTGGGGTGCGATAGTCTACAATATAGTCGAACTTTCCGGATGGCTCGCCAAGGGTCCTATTGTAGGGTCGCCAAGCTTATAGCGCTGGTCCAGTGTAAAGTCCTTGACAGTCTTGCTTGTCTCTACATGCAAGATACCCTTGTCACAACAGGAATATTCATCAGCCTTGATAATTTCAATCTCAGAGTCAACCCAAAGCAACAATTCTCTATGCAACGTAAAAGGAATAGCTGTAGCTTTATGGAGCCAGTCGTGGCCCAATAGCGCATTGAAAGTAGGAATTATGTCTATCACGAAGACGGAGGTTTCCCTTTCCTGGCGACCCACTTCAAGGTGCACCGAGAAAACCCCCAAGCGCTCGGATTTTCTACAGTTAAACCCCCTTATTGCGACATTAGTTTTAACCAAGTCGTAAGGCTAATATCCAAGCATTTCAAACCTGGACAAAGGAAGCACGTTTATAGTGGCTCCGTTGTCTACAAGGACTCGGCTCACTACTGTACCATCAAATGTAATGGTTATGTATAATGAATGCATGTGTTGTTTCATGTTGTCAGGTGGTTTTTCTAACCAATTTAATGGAAAGCCTGTTGGGTAAACTGGAGAGCAAGGAAGGGGGACTTAACCTACTAGAATCCTAGTGTCTCGCTTACAAGCGAAGTCTACAGGCAGGGTAAGGGCATTGCAGCTCACGACTGGCCTCATCTCCCCATCGGCATCACTCGGGATCTCGCTCTGGAGTGGGGTATAGTCAAAGCTCGAGCCAGGCTCTTCTGAATGGTCCATGGACTCAATGCGCTCTGCCTCAGCGTTAACTTCATTCGCAGGTGCTCCAGCCAGTGGGGCTGCTCCTGAGAGAGTAGGCCTTGTTGATATAATCTGGTTTTGATGATGACAAAGGTTATGTATTGCTAATGTGTTATTTAAGTGTACAGAAGAACAGGTCTTCGGGTGTAGAAGCTGGTCTCTGTCATTCGTGCAATACGTAAAAGAGTTATGTGGAGTACTTCAACAGGGGAAACGATCTAGCCATCAGAAATGGAGTTCTGAGGATAAGATCTACTATCGAATCCACTATCTCTGTTACAGAGATGAGCATCTGTGTCACAGTTGCTATAACTCTCCTTGCTGGAGTACTTGCTATGGTTTACAGAATGGTATTTCTGTAAGTGACGATTTCCTTCTTGGAGATTGTCCTATATGCGAGCACGTGAGATATTTATCTCACACGGGATCACGTCTAGGTTCATCTTTGGACCTTAAGTTATTTGGAAATATTTATTTCCTTAACTAACGTGATCTTATGTTTACGAAATTTGGCAATGACATTATCAGGTTAAGATCTCCCTATATGGTGAGAATAATTCTACGAAGGGAATGTTTTCATATTATGGAAACTTATAATCCCAATGGCAAATTCGTATGAGAAAGAGTGCTGGTTTTGCTGTCGCAGCAAACAGCGTCTGAGCAGAAGTCGTTATCTCTTTTTGACTGATCATTATGTTTTATTATTATCTAACATAACTAAGGGTAATGCTTTATGCTTTTAGAAGTTTTCCTACAGGATTAAATCAAGGAGAATATGGCAAGTGAATCAACTAGCCGTTGGGATTGATTGGGAAACTTCGTTCTACGGACATGCTTATATGCAAGTGTGAAGCAACGATTCCAAGTCGCCGTTCTACCAAAAGCTTACTAGAATCCTTGTGCCTTCACCGTTGCAAAAGCTGAGAGCGTCCGTCGTGCATTCACCGAGCCGATCACCGCTGACAGAGAGCGTCTTCTGTAACTGCAGAGAGTTTGTGCTGTAGTTGCTAATCTTGTATTGTGCAGGTTGTTAGTCACACAGGTTGTGTGCAAGGGCAGGTGGTAGCCGTTAAGCCACGTTTGGCAGGTGGTAGCCGTTAAGCCACGTTTGGGCGGGTGGTAACCGTTAAGCCACGTTGGGCAGGAGGTAGCCGTTAAGCCTCGTTGGGCAGGTGGTAGCCGTCAAGCCACGTTGGGCTCAGTGAGGAGCCGGAGTCAGACACGTTGCGTGCGGGTTGTGTTAGACACGTGATAACGTGCAATTTGTTAGTCACATTTCTGGCAGAAGTGTGCATCTGTAAAATCCCACATTCCAATCATAGTGAATACGCCCTGCTTGGGTGAGAGCTGGGAGAGTGGACGTAGGCATTGTTTGCCGAATCACTATAAATCTTTGTGTCTTACACAAAAGATAACTTGTCTCAGAACTGGGAATCTGTTTATCAGATCCAGCCTCTGTGACCTAACAGAACCACGCTTCTGTGAGTGAAAAAGTGTCATAACTCTTACGGCACTAATTCAACCCCCCCTTCTTAGTGCAATCCTATACCAACAATTGGTATCAGAGCGGGCTCAACGATAAAAGCTTAACCGCTTGTTGAGAGATCCAATAGGATGCAAATGGGATATATGCACGCTGTTGGTTCCAACAGTAATAGTCCACCATTATTTGATGGACAAAACTTCTCCAGCTGGCGTAGCAGGATGGAGTTCTAGATTGCATCTCGAGAACCGAGGTGTTTAGGGATCATCCGAAATGGTCCTCTGCTTCTCAGAGGACAAGATCTGAAAGTTAAGCATGGCAGCACTACTTCACTTTCTGATCAGGAAGTTGAAATCATCAAGCTGAATGCTATGGCTGTCAACTTTCTTCACTGTGCTCTATCTCCTATGGAGTACAACCGGATCTCTGCCTGTACCACAGCAAAAGAGATCTGGGATCGACTTGTTCTAACCCATGAAGGGACGGATTAAGTCAAGGAGACACGAATAAATCTGCTGGTCCAGCAGTATGAGGCCTTCAAAATGAAGCCTGATGAGTCTATCTCTGAAATGTATGATAGACTCAATACAATCATCAACAGCTTAGCCCTTCTTGGGAAAAATTATTCTAATGCTGAAATGATGAGAAAGGTCCTCAGGTCTTTACCCATGAATTGGGAAGCTAAAAAGACCGCTATTGAGGAAGCCAAAGATTTAACAACTCTTAGGCTGGATCAGCTTATGGGTTCTCTTCTCTCCTACGAGGAAGAGAAACGGTCATCTGTGCCTCAGACGACCAAATCTATTGCCTTTAAGGCATCAGCTTCTACTGATGATGAATCAGATGATATAGAAGCAGAAACTGATGAGGAGCTTTCCTTGTTAGTAAAGGGTTTGAACAAACTCCTTTACAAGAAACGCTTCAAACGAAGTGTTAAACCCAAGTCTTCTAACTTAGAGGACAAAAAGGGACCAGTATGTTACGAATGTAAGGAACTGGGACACATGAGGAATGAATGTCCTCTGTTGGCTGATAGGTCAAAATCTTCTCGAAACGGAAGAAGAGCCTTATTGGCTTGGAGCGATGAGGAGGACAATGAATCTGAGTCTGAGGAAGAGCAGAAGGCAAACCTTTGCTACATGGCTCGTTCCAAATCAGAATCTGATTCAGATGAAGAGGTAATCTCGACATCTATGTCTAATTTATCTTCTAATGATCTTAAAGGTTTTCTGACAGAAATCCTTGAGAGAGTTAAAGAGCTATCCTCAAAATATCGCTCGGTGAAAAAGCAGAACAAGGTTCTGCAATCACAACTCACTTCTCTGCACAGAGAAAAGATTGCCTTGAAAAAGGATGCTGAGATCTTTTGCACAGAAGCATCTCCTCTGATCAGAGAACCTCTTCCTGAGGTATGGGACGAGCTACTCGTTCGTGACAAAGTGGTTTTTCCACTAGATGAGTCTAACAGAGGTTTATTACCTGAATGTCAGTCTCACAATTGTCACAGAAACAAATCTGAATGTTCAGATAATGTATGCTATGTGACACAGAACGCATGTTCTGTGATAAGTCCCAAAGTTGCACAGAAACAGAAGTCTGTGGTGCCATAGAAATCTGAATCTGTGAAATGTTATACTTCTGAGCAGAAGCATAACAAATCTAGGATCAAAAACCTTGTCGGACCGACAGAAAAGGTTAAATCCTGTCACTATTGTGGCATGCTTGGACATATGATCGGACAATGTCAGATCAAGAAGTCTATAAGCATAACCAACGCGATTCTCTCACGGAACAAATCACAATCCTATGGAACCGGCTTAAGGTGGGTTCCTGTTGTAACCTAACTTGTTCTTAATCGCAGGTACACTTGAAAACTAAAGCCAGGAAGGATGAGTGGTACCTGGACAGTGGGTGCTCACGCCACATGACCGGGGATCCTTCTAAGTTTTCAAGTTTGAAGTTACAGAACGGTGGTTCTGTGACATTTGGCGATGATAGCAAAGGCTACATCAAAGGCATTGGAACTATCGGTAGTTCACAAACAATGCAAATGGATGATGTTCTGCTTGTTGTAGGATTAAAACATAGTCTATTAAGTGTGAGCCAACTCTGTGATAAGGGTTATCAAATAACCTTTAACGCAGAAGGATGTTCTGGATCCACAGACGGATCCGTCTGTTTCGTTGCTGAACGAAGAAAGAACGTCTGCATCGTTTCTCAAGACAACCTCTTGTCTTTTGAGAAATGCCTTGTTTCTTACAAGGATGAAACAAATCTTTGGCATAGGAAATTGGGACACATCAATTTCCAATTATTGTCTAAGATTGCCAAAAAGAAGCTGGTACGAGGTTTACCGAAGCTCTCTTTTGAAGAGAACAGCTTCTGTGAAGCTTGTTCTTTGGGAAAACAAACCAAAGCTTCCTTTAAAAGCAAAGGTTATATTTCCACCTCAAAACCACTTGAACTTCTCCACATGGACCTGTTTGGTCCCACCAGAACACAGAGTCTGGGCCTCAGACGCTATGCTATGGTGGTTGTGGATGATTACTCAAGATATTCTTGGGTAAGGTTCTTGGCTCATAAGAGTGATGCATTCAGTGCGTTCAAAAGCCTTGTCACAAAGCTGCAAAATGAGAGATGAGCCTCTCTCAAAAGCTTAAGAACTGACCATGGTACAGAATTTGTAAACCATGAGTTCAAGTCCTTCTGTGACATGAATGGCATAGAACACACATTCTCTGCTCCTTATACTCCGCAACAGAATGGAGTAGCTGAGAGAATGAATCGAACTCTTCTTGATATGGCCAGAACGATGATGTGTGAAAGCAAGGTTCCACAGAATTTGTGGGCTGAGGCGATTAACACAGCATGTTATGTGTCTAACCGTGTACTTGCACGAAAGACACTTGACAAAACTCCTTATGAGTTGTACAAGGGCAAAGTCCCTAACATCTCATATTTCCATCCCTTTGGAAGTCTGTTGGAAAAGGTTGTGATGATGAGCCAGACCTCTGTGCCACAGAAGGTCGAACATTCTTGGCTTTGATGATGAGCCTGACCCTCTGTACTACAGAAGGACGAACATTCTATTCTACAGAAGCTTCTATTATTAAGGACTTCTTGTAAGAATTATTTTTGTAATTAAATGATTAGTTTTCAATTATTTAATTACGAAATATGCTTAATTTGATTAAGATATTTATCTGATCAAATTACCACGATTTGGTTTCCAAATAATCATATTGGAGATAATAATTCTTGTAAAGGAAATATATCTTCTATATATGGAAAGGTTCTACTAGACGGTCTACAGGCTTCTGTAAGCTTAATTGACCAGTATACGACCGTTATTTGCAAACCTATCACTACCACCTGTCTAGATACGTCCTCCTATGTATCTTTAATAGGATGGAACGAATTATTACCCTAATGGAAATAAATCTTCGATTATTTTCATTTGTAGAAGGCTATTGAGTAGAACCTTCTGCGATACCTTCTGTGCTGCATTATTTAGGGAAACTATCATATTCTTATTTTATTTTGATATGATTATCTTCCTTGCTGAATGTATGCACGTGTATATCATTTTATCTATTTTGTAAACTAACTTTTAATTTCTTGTTTTGCAGATTTCGTTTTTATCTTTTCCCATTTATATTTTCTTCTTAGACTTTGTGTATAAAAGGCCATGCTCTCTCCCATTAAACAACACACAGAACATTTATTTTCCCTTATCCCATTCTGATCAGAGAGAGCGTGTGCTTGAGCTTTAGTTCTTTCATTCGTTCGAGTTAGTCACACGAGGAGCACTACCGGCGGAAGTTGCATCGTTGGTGAAGCCTTTTGGGAGAGTGGCTCGGGGGCTCGAGGGACTCGACTGGAAGTTGCAGGATACGTTGGCTGGAGGCACGGCTGGAGGTCGTGTGATCAACGTGCAGCGGGTCGGAGAGAAGGGCTGAACCTCGGGAGCACAGAAGGTGAGGGACTGACCAGCTTCTGTTGTGTAGAGCTCTGTGTGCAGGAACCTCAGAACAAGAGGAAGGTTGTCACCGCATGACAAGAGGAAGGTTGTCACCGCAGGACAGGGGGAACGCTGTTCAACCTCAGGATAAGTGGGATGTTGTCACCTCAGGACAGGAGGAAGGCTGTCACCCCAGAACAGAAGGAACGCTGTTCAACCTCAGGACAAGAGGAAGGTTGTCACCTCAGGACAGGAGGAAGGCTGTCATCTCAGGACAGGAGGAAGGCTGTCACCCCAGGACAGAGGGCACGCTGTTCATCCTAGGACAAAGGATACGTTGTCCACCCTAAGACAAATGGAACGTTGTCTACTTGCGTAGGGATCGCTACGTACTCGCGTGGGGTACGCCACGAAGTCGTTATCCTTGAGGGATTGCGCACTTGCTACCTTGTTAGTCACGTTAACACGTGCAACCTCCTGTAGAGCAGAACCTTCAGGTCTGAATCTACTTTGGTGCAGAATCTTCGGATCTGTACAACTCTCTGTAGTACAGAACCCTACGGGTCTGTGCATGCATTTTCCTTGTCACTTTTACTACAGAACCTCACGGTCTGTTCAGTAGAAGGTCGACTACCCTTGGTACAGAATCTTTTAGATCTGTGCTTCTCAACTAAGTCATTTTCCTATACAGAACCTTCTGTTGTGGATTGACATACTCGGTACAGAACCTTACGGTCTGTGCTATACCTTCTGTGATACAGAATCCTTGGATCTGTTCTATAGAAGGTTGACGTCTCTAGTACAGAATCACTTGATCTGTGCTATAGAAGGTTAACATCTTCGACACAGAACCTTCGGACTGTGTTGTGCCTAAGCTTCTTCGACACAGAACCCTCTGGTCTGTGTTGTGCCTATTTTCTTCGACACAGAACCTTCTGGTCTGTGTTGTGCCTACCTTCTTCGACACAGAACTCTCTGTGTTGTGCCTACCCTCTTCGACACAGAACCCTCTGTGTTGTGCCTATTCTCTTCGACACAGAAGCCTCTGGTCTGTGTTGTGCCTTACCCTCTACGATACAGAACCTTCTGGTCTGTATTGAGCCTAAGTTACTATAGTACAGAACCTTCGGGTTTGTGCTACATAACGAGCCTCTACGGCACAGAACCTTCTGGTCTGTGTTCTGCCACTCAAGCCTCTATTGTACAGAACCCTACGGGTTTGCTTTTGGTTGCAATCACTTGTGTAATTTGTACAGAGATACATTTGAGTGGAAACCATCCAAATATCTGGGTGAAAAGTGGACGTAAGCAATTTGCTGAACCACTATAAAAATCCTTGTGTCCATTAAACAAATTTGTGTACACAATCAAACGTTCTGTCTTACAGAAACTTACAGGCTCTGTTTAACAGAAGCTTTTCATTCCGCTGCGGGGTAAAACAAAAAAGGGTTAAAATCCAATTTTGGAGATTAACACTAATTCACCCCCCCTCTTAGTGTAACAATTGGTATCAGAGCGGGTTCAACAGAGGCTTAACAGCTTGTTGTAGATCCTTGAAAAGCTCTTTCCAGCTACACACTCTTCTCCACAGAAGCTCTTAGCTCTGTGACTGTTTCTATTCTGTAGAAGCCTACGCTCTATCAGAATCAACCCGCTACTGCACAGAAGCTTTAAGCTCTGTGAAAATCTACTTGGTTCTATTCTGTAGAAGCTTATGCTTTATCAGAATTTAACCTCTGTTCCACAGAAGTACCTTGTTCTGTGAGAAACGATTTTTTGCTATACTGTGTAGAAGCATACGGTACATTCTACAGAAGCATACGATCTGTAAACATCACGATTGGCATTTTCTGCAGAAGCCTATCGCTCTGCGAATCCAACAACCACAGCTTGACAGCTGATTTCTATCCAACAGAAGATTGCTTCTTTGTTGAGGTTCTATCCGTCAACGTTCTGTTCTATAGAAGTTTTATACTCTATACGAATTGAACAAATGGCTGAAAACTATAATGTGCCTAAACCACATGTTGGGAATCCTCCCATTTTTGATGGTAAAAATTTTTCCTATTGGAAAATTCGTATGAGCGCATTTGTTGATGCTATTGACGAAGACTTATGGTCTTATATAGAAGATGGTCCACCTTCTATACCTGAGAACCAACGATTTGATCGAGAAGGTCATCCTACCCGGGAATACCTTAAGATCAGACGACTCACTAAAACGGCAAAGTATTTGATGTTCAATGCTATGTCTGAAGGTGAATTCGTCAAAGTTTCAACTTGCACTTCGGGCAAGGAAATCTGGGATAAACTTGTCACCATGTATATTGGGACAGACCAGATAAGAGAAACTAAGGTGAATTTCTTAATTCACCAATATGAAAATTTCACTATGAAGGCTGATGAATCAGTAGAACAGATGTTCCAGAGACTTAACCTTCTAGTTGATGCCCTAACTCATCTGGGCAAAACCTATCAAAATTCTGAACTAGTTCGAAAGGTTCTGCGTACTCTACCCAAATCATGGGAAGCCAAGAAAACGGCTATAGAGGAAGCTAAAGACCTATCTACTCTTCGACTAGATCAATTGATGAGCTCCTTAATCTCGTATGAGATGGAAAGATCCACTCAACCTGATATAAAGAGAGCACCTGTAGCTTTCAGAGCATCAGAAGAACCTACAGAAGGTTCAGATGATGAAGCAGAAGCTGATTCGGATGATGAACTCGCAATGATAGCTAAACGCCTTTTGCGGTTCGCCTCCAAAAAGCGCTTTAATAAGAAAAGCCAAAATCACATGGACCCAAAATCGGTCACATGTTATAAATGCAAAAAGAAAGGGCATTACAGTATAGAATGTCCTTTACTTAAAGAAAAGGAGAAACCTTCTCCTAAACACAAGTTCAAGAAAGCAATAGCTTCTTGGGCAGAACTTGATGATTCTGATGATGAGGAAGCACAAATGTGCCTCACAACTCACACAGAAACTCAAAATGAACTTAATACCTGCTTTCAAACAGAAACTGTTGAAAGTGAATGGTATTTGGATAGTGGATGCTCCAGGCACATGACCGGAGACCCATCCAAATTCTCTCAACTGACTCTACAATGTGGAGGGTCGGTTAAATTCAGTGACAATAGCAAAGGCTCTGTCATTGGCAAAGGTACCATTGGAAGTTCTGACTCCATGGTCATCGATGAGGTTCTGTTGGTTACAGAACTCAAGCATAATTTGCTGAGCATTAGCCAGCTTTGTGACAAAGGTTATAAAATAACTTTTGATCAAGACAAGTGTTCCGGAATCCTGAACAATGAAGTTCGCTTCATTGGGACTCGTAAGAGGAACATCTATACCTTGACTCAGAATAGCTTCTGTACTACAGAAAACTGCCTTCTGACAGTCAAAGATGAAAGCCTACTATGGCATAGAAGGTTGGGACACTCCAACTTCAAATTGTTATCCAAGCTTGTGAAAAAGGATTTGGTTAAGGGATTACCCAATATCCGTTTTGAGCATGACAGCTTCTGTGAAGCATGTTCTCTTGGAAAACAAACTAAGTCTTCATTCAAATCTAAGAATGAAGTCTCTACTTCTCAACCTCTTGAACTTCTACATATGGATCTATTTGGACCTACTAGAGTTCAGAGTGTCGGCGGTAGAAGGTACTGTCTAGTTGTGGTCGATGACTACTCTAGATACACGTGGGTTAAATTTCTAACTCACAAAAGCGATGCTTTTGAAACTTTCATTAAGCTAGCTAAGAAATTACAGAATGAAATTGGATCTTCTGTAAAAGCTATAAGAACGGATCATGGTACTGAGTTTGAAAACCATGACTTCGCTACTTTCTGTGACGAACATGGTATCGATCACAATTTTTCTGCTCCTTATACTCCTCAACAGAATGGAGTAGCAGAACGGAAAAATAGAACTCTAATAGACATGGCTAGAACCATGATATGTGAGAGCTCTGCTCCACAGAACCTATGGGCAGAAGCTGTTAATACAGCCTGCTACATATCAAACAGGGTTCTACTTAGACCCATACTTGAGAAAACTCCCTATCAACTATACAGAGGGAGAAAACCGAACATCTCCTATTTCCACTCCTTTGGAAGTCCATGTTTCATCTTGAGACCTTCTAAGGACAATCTAGGAAAGTTCGAAGCTAAGACAGATGAGGGCATCTTCCTTGGATACTCTCTGTCTAGCAAAGCTTACAGAGTTCTAAACAAAAGAACTTCTTCTATAGAGGAGTCTATTAATGTAAAAATTAATGACCTACCTACTATCAATACAAGAGATATTATATCTCTAGAACCTACAGAAGATGCTGTAGAATCTCTACCCTCTACGAAAGAGAAGGGTGAACCCTCTGTTCATGAATCTAAAAATGATCTTGAACAAACAAATGATCATTCTGAAGAACATTCTCAGAATAATCAACAAAGCGATATTAGAGCACCTGCTCTTTATCAAAGACGACATCCTATAGACCAAGTCATAGGAGACCTTAACAGAGGCATACAGACAAGACGTTCTGTAAATGCCTTCTATGAACACTCGGCTTTTTTTTCACAAAAAGAGCCAGAGAATATTGATGAAGCTCTCAACGATCCAGATTGGATACTTGCTATGCAAGAGGAGCTTGAACAATTTGAACGGAGCAAAGTGTGGTCACTTGTTCCTAAACCTGGTAACCGTTCCATCATTGGAACTAAATGGGTTTTCAGGAACAAACTAAATGAGTCAGGCATTGTTGTGAGGAACAAGGCTCGGCTTGTTGCAAAAGGGTACTCTCAACAAGAGGGTATCGATTTTGATGAGACGTTTGCTCCTGCAGCTCGTCTAGAGGCAATACGAATGTTATTAGCCTATGCTTGCTTTAACAACTTTAAGTTGTATCAAATGGACGTAAAAAGTGCATTCCTCAATGGAGAAATCAAGGAAGAGGTCTACGTAAGTCAACCTCCTGGTTTCGAGGATCTGCAACACAGAGACTACGTCTATAAACTCTCCAAAGCTCTATATGGCCTTAAACAGGCTCCTAGAGCATGGTATGAGAAACTTAGCTCCTTCCTTGTCGAAAAGGGCTACAATAGAGAAAGAGTAGATACTACTCTCTTTCTCAAACACAGAAGCAATCATCTCATGGTTGTCCAGATCTATGTCGATGACATTATCTTTGGATCAACTGATGAAACGCTCTGTGATGAATTCTCCAAGCTCATGACAAGTGAGTTTGAGATGAGCATGATGGGAGAACTTACGTTCTTCCTTGGTTTACAAATTCAGCAATCTGCAGAAGGTACTTTCTTACATCAAGAAAAGTACACTAAGCAGCTTCTGAAGAAATTCGGCCTAGAAGGCACGAAACCTTTGTCTACGCCAATGGGCACAAATACTCAATTGGATAAAGACGAAAACGGTAAAGAAGTGGATAGTAAGCTCTACAGAAGCATGATAGGTTCTCTTCTGTACCTTACAGCTTCTAGACCTGACATACTATTTAGTGTGTGCCTCTGTGCTAGATTTCAATCAGCACCTAAAGAATCTCACATGACTGCGGTCAAGAGGATCTTTAGATACCTACAGGGTTCTGTGAACCTAGGCATCTGGTATTCAAAGAAATCAAATTCCGATTCTCATTGCAGCTTCTGTTGTGTAGAGCTCTGTGTGCAGGAACCTCAGGACAAGAGGAAGGTTGTCACCTCAGGACAAGAGGAAGGTTGTCACCTCAGGACAGGGGGAACCCTGTTCAACCTCAGGACAAGAGGAAGGTTGTCACCTCAGGACAGGAGGAAGGCTGTCACCCCAGAACAGAGGGAACGCTGTTCAACCTCAGGACAAGAGGAAGGCTGTCACCTCAGGACAGGAGGAAGGCTGTCACCTCAGGACAGGAGGAAGGCTGTCACCTCAGGACAGGAGGAAGGCTGTCACTCCAGGACAGAGGGCACGCTGTTCATCCTAGGACAAAGGATACGTTGTCCACCCTAAGACAAAGGGAACGTTGTCTACTTGCGTAGGGTTCGCTACGTACTCGCGTGGGGTACGCCACGAAGTCGTTATCCTTGAGGGATTGCGCACTTGCTACCTTGTTAGTCACGTTAACACGTGCAACCTCCTGTAGAGTAGAACCTTCAGGTCTGAATCTACTTTGGTGCAGAATCTTCGGATCTGTACAACTCTCTGTAGTACAGAACCCTACGGGTCTGTGCATGCATTTTCCTTGTCACTTTTACTACAGAACCTCACGGTCTGTTCAGTAGAAGGTCGACTACCCTTGGTACAGAATCTTTTAGATCTGTGCTTCTCAACTAAGTCATTTTCCTATACAGAACCTTCTGTTGTGGATTGACATACTCGGTACAGAACCTTACGGTCTGTGCTATACCTTCTGTGATACAGAATCCTTGGATCTGTTCTATAGAAGGTTGACGTCTCTAGTACAGAATCACTTGATCTGTGCTATAGAAGGTTAACATCTTTGACACAGAACCTTCGGACTGTGTTGTGCCTAAGCTTCTTCGACACAGAACCCTCTGGTCTGTGTTGTGCCTATTTTCTTCGACACAGAACCCTCTGGTCTGTGTTGTGCCTACCTTCTTCGACACAGAACTCTCTGTGTTGTGCCTACCCTCTTCTACACAGAACCCTCTGTGTTGTGCCTATTCTCTTCGACACAGAAGCCTCTGGTATGTGTTGTGCCTTACCCTCTACGATACAGAACCTTCTGGTCTGTATTGAGCCTAAGTTACTATAGTACAGAACCTTCGGGTTTGTGCTACATAACGAGCCTCTACGGCACAGAACCTTCTGGTCTATGTTCTGCCACTCAAGCCTCTATTGTACAGAACCCTACGGGTTTGCTTTTGGTTGCAATCACTTGTGTAATTTGTACAGAGATACATTTGAGTGGAAACCATCCAAATATCTGGGTGAAGAGTGGACGTAAGCAATTTGCTGAACCACTATAAAAATCCTTGTGTCCATTAAACAAATTTGTGTACACAATCAAACGTTCTGTCTTACAGAAACTTACAGGCTCTGTTTAACAGAAGCTTTTCATTCCGCTGCGGGGTAAAACGAAAAAGGGTTAAAATCCAATTTTGGAGATTAACACTAATTCACCCCCCTCTTAGTGTAACAATGTCCTTGTTACATACTAAGACTTCCTAAGGAGAATGTTGGTAAATTCGATGCTAGATCAGATGAAGGAGTTTTCCTTGGCTATTCTGAATCAAGCAAAGCTTATCGAGTTTTCAACAAAAGAACTCTTGTTGTTGAGGAATCTATTAATGTCATCATTAATGACTCTCAATACACAGAGGAATCTGTCTTATCTGACAGGCCAAGTACGCAGCTGCCTGCTGCTGAAGTACAGAAAGAGAGCGTTGTCCCTCTTAAGACTAATTCTGTACAAATCCAGTCCGTCATTGGACAGGATGCAAACTTTGAGGGCCCCTCAGAGGATAATGATTCTGATAAGAATCTCTTGGACAGAGTGCCCACTCTGTACAAGAAAAGACACCCCATGGAGCAAGTCATTGGGGATGTACAGAAAGGAATACAGACGAGACGTTCTGTGAATCTCTTCTGTGAACATTCTGCGTTCCTCTCCCAAAAGGAACCAACAAGCATTGATGAAGCTCTTGCAGATCCTAACTGGATCATTGCCATGTAAGAAGAGCTCAATCAATTCGAACGAAACAAGGTCTGGACGCTTGTTCAGAGACCGAAGGATCGTTCTGTTGTTGGAACCAAGTGGGTCTTCCGCAATAAGCTTGATGAATCAGGCTCTGTGGTCAGGAACAAGGCCAGACTCGTGGCCAAAGGGTACTCTCAATCAAAAGGGATTGACTATGATGAGACTTACGCTCCTGTGGCGCGCCTATAAGCTATCAGACTTCTGTTAGCTTATGCGTGTTTTAATGATTTCAAACTGTTTCAGATGGACGTGAAAAGCGCCTTCCTGAATGGTGAGATCAAGGAGGAAGTCTACGTAGACCAACCTCCAGGATTTGAGGATCCTAAGAATCATGATCATGTTTATAAGCTTGATAACGCTTTATATGGCTTGAAACAAGCTCCCAGAGCTTGGTATGAAAGGCTGAGCCAATTTCTTATTGAAAAGGGCTATAGAAAGGGAAAGGTTGACACAACTCTTTTCCTAAAGAAGCACGAAACCGAGCTTCTGATTGTTCAGATCTACGTAGATGACATCATCTTCGGATCTACGAACAATACCTTATGTAATGAGTTCGCAGAACTCATGAAGGGTGAATTTGAAATGAGCATGGTGGGAGAATTAACATTCTTTCTGGGCTTACAGATTCGCCAAACTTCAAAAGGTACTTTCATCCATCAGGAAAAGTACACTAAACAACTTCTGAAGAAATATGAGTTGACCAACTCAAAACACTTGTCTACTCCCATGAGCACAAACGCTATTGTGGAGCAAGACGAATCAGGAAAGGATGCAGATCCTAGCCTCTACAGAAGTATGATAGGGTCCTTATTGTACCTTACTGCTTCCAGGCCTGACATTCTGTTCAGCGTCTGCCTTTGTGCTAGATACCAATCAGCACCAAAGGAGTCCCATTTAACACATGCTAAAAGGATATTTCGATATCTTTCTGGGACTACAAACCTAGGGCTCTGGTATTCCAAGAGATCATCATTTGATCTTATAGGGTACTCCGATGCAGACTTTGCTGGTTGTAAAATCGATCGGAAGAGTACTTCTGGAACCTGCCAATTGCTTGGAGATATGCTCATATCTTGGCACTCAAAGAATCAAGCTTCTATTGCATTATCAACTGCAGAGGCAGAATATGTTGCAGCAGCAAGCTGCTGTGCACAGCTTCTATGGATGCGTCAAAAACTTGAGGACTACGGTTTCAAGTTTGACAATATTCCAATACGGTGTGATTACACTAGTGCCATAAATCTGACCAAGAATCCTGTTCAGCATTCAATGTCTAAACATACAGAACTAAGACATCATTTCATTCGAGATCATGTCCAAAATGGTTCTATTGCTGTGGAATATGTGAGCACAGAAACACAGCTCTGTGATATCTTCACAAAACCATTAAATTTTGAGAAGTTCTCAAAATTGCGAATGGAATTAGGGATTTGTTATCCCCTCTAGATGGATCTGATTGATCCTTATCGTGTGCATATTTTATTTGGTGAAAAATATGTTTTTTAAAAATTATTTCCAATTTTATTATTTCCTGTTTTAAAACTTTCTTAAGACTTCCCAGCCAAATTCTTTTCTTATTTATTTATTTTTTTTTTCTTTCAAAGCATCTTTGCACACACGAACGTCTTCCCTCCATCTCAGAAACCCATTTTTCTCTTCCCCACGTTTTTCCTCCGACCTCTCTTCATCCTCTCCTCCAAAACCCTAACTCCTTTTTCCTTGCCTCATTCTGTCCTCATGGCACCACGAACCAAGAAGATGCGCGCTGCAAAAGCCAAACCAAGGCGCTCCGCTAGGCTCAGCACTGAGCCCCTGTCCGATTGAGACTCTCAGGAGACCCAGTCTTCATTACAGGGGAACGACTCTGAGACCGCAAGTCTCTCGTCGAAAAAGACTAAATCCGTGTCCCAGCACTCTCCCCCCGAGAGTTCCAAAGCTCTGAATGCAGAGCAAGAAGTCAACCACCCACTCACAAAGGAGGACCCTCCTGAACCTGCAAAGGAGGACCCTCCTGCAGCAAAAATTTCTGAGCCAGAAATTGAGGACATGGTGATTTCTCCACAAGGACAAGCTGAGAAAGAGGTCCCTGTACCTCAGAGCGAAAGCCCTCCTCTTGAGTCTCCACCCCTGGCTATCATGCCCTACACTGAGACTCTGCCTCCTCCTCATCCCCTTCCGAAGCAGAAGTTGACCCCAACTTCGTCTAATGCTGGGGAACAGGCTGTGAACCCGGTCGCGGCCCAGGAGAAAGGAATGGCACAGAAACGCCCGTCTGCGGAACCGCAGAAGGAGAACAAAAAGCGAAGAGGTACTCCTCTGACCTTTACTCCTGAAATTGGGGAGATCGTTTATGCTGAGGAAATTCAGGCTGTGTTAGATTCTTCTAAGTCTCCTACTAGAGATCTTGAGGATAGGAAAATCGTACCCTGCCGATTCATCCGATTCAGCTTCTTCTCTGAGCACTCTCTTGGGCGATTAGAAACTCTTTTCCGTGAGCTCTCTCTGGTTAACTTCTGTGAGCACAGAAGCCCTGTCTCTGCCTCCTTGGTTAGAGAATTCTACAGCCACATCACCTTCCACAGGGTGAACAAGTTGATCAAGTACATAAAGGTGGTAATAGAGGAGAACACCTATGTTTTCTCTCTACTTGATGTATGCAGGGCCTTCAGTGCAAGATACCACTCTCAGCTCCAACCCATGGAGATATCCAAATCATCGGCGTATCGCAGGATAACAGGGGCCAAAAGGCCAACCAAGTCCAGCGTATACCTGGAGAGCACGAAGCTGCCTCTAGAACTGCGCATCCTCCACCGTGTTGTTATGTATTGCCTCTGCACAGACAGTATCATCACGAAGGACGCCACCATGATGGTGCATCTACTGGAGGGACTTCCTGTCAATCTTGGATCGATCGTCTTTGAGCACATGGAGAGATGTGCAACTCTGCCTGATAGAGGACTACCCTATGGCCATATCATCATGAAGCTCCTACAGACTTACTCTTGTGATATAACTCCCAAGAGTAATCAGGACACCATCCATGTCGAGCCTTTTGACGGTACGACACTTGATCATATGGGGTTTGTTTTTACAGGGTCAGAATGGGTTCCAAAGAGGAGCAAGGAGGAACCATCCTCCAAAGAGAAAAGAGTTGCTGCACCTTTCAAGCGTAAGACTCAGGCTGACACCAGCAAGCAGAAGAAGATTGATACCAAACCGAAGCATACTTCTGAGGCATCCACTTCTGCTAATCCGAAAGAGTCACGCAAATTGGATAAGTGCATTGCTCAGCAAAAGGAGATTAAGACCCTGATTACGAAGCTGCTTGTAGATCTTGCTGATCTCGCGGCATATATCAAGGGCAAGGATGATGCATCCTCCTCTCCTTCTGCAGAAGAAAGTGATTGACCAGTCCTCTCAGAATCCGACTTCTGAAAACTGATAAACTCTGGATCTGTTGCTTTAAAACTCACTCTTTTGAATTTCCTGCATGTGGTTTGAAACTTGTTTCATGACATATCTTTTTGATATATGACTCATTTGATGATGCAAAAAGGGGGAGAAGTAGCTAGCTCCCTGGAGAATTTTTTAGTTTTTAGGATAGGTGAATTTTTAGTTTTTAGGACAGGTGTTCTGTGAGACAGTCTCTGCATTTTTCTTTGTGTTCTGTGTTTCTCTGTTTGCAGGTCATGAAGACGCTGAGGAGATTTCCTCAGTGTAATGCAGGTCTCAGCAGAATTATTTTCTGTTTTGAGAAATTCCTCGCCAGAATGATGCTTCTAGTTGAGATCAACTTGGGTTTGAGCAGAACTGCTTAAACTCAGGGGGAGTCAGAGAACTTTCTCTGCTTATACTCTGGTCAGAGTATCACTTCTCTGTTACGTTCTGAGCTCTGATTAAAAAGGGTCATCTTAGAACTACTTACCTGTTCAGGGGGAGCTATGACAGAATAATACTTCTGTCCACAATGCATGATATTGCAATCATGAGCACTGATTTGATCAAATCATATAAATGCTCTAATCGATTTGGTTAATGAACATTAACTAATCTCGATCACTGATCTGAGCAAGCAATAATTTCGATCAAAATTAATCCGCTTAGATTCAGGGGGAGTTACTACAGAAAGTAGCTTCTGTATCAACCATCTCGCAATAAGGAAATCTGTAAGACCATTAAAACTCTTTAATCATTACTCTCCAGATGAGCATGGTTTTGACATCATCAAAAAGGGGGAGATTGTTGATATAATCTGGTTTTGATGATGACAAAGGTTATGTACTGCTAATGTGTTATTTAAGTGTACAGAAGAACAGGTCTTCGGGTGTAGAAACTGGTCTCTGTCATTCGTGCAATACGTAAAAGAGTTATGTGGAGTACTTCAACAGGGGAAACGATCTAGCCATCAGAAATGGAGTTCTGAGGATAAGATTTACAATCGAATCCACTATCTCTGTTACAGAGATGAGCATCTGTGTCACAGTTGCAATAACTCTCCTTGCTGGAGTACTTGCTATGGTTTACAGAATGGTATTTTTGTAAGTGACGATTTCCTTCTTGGAGATTGTCCTATATGCGAGCACGTGAGATATTTATCTCACACAGGATCACGTCTAGGTTCATCTTTGGACCTTAAGTTATTTGGAAATATTTATTTCCTTAACTAACGTGATCTTATGTTTACGAAATTTGGCAATGACATTATCAGGTTAAGATCTCCCTATATGGTGAGAATAATTCTACGAAGGGAATGTTTTCATATTATGGAAACTTATAATCCCAATGCCAAATTCGTATGAGAAAGAGTGCTGGTTCTGCTGTCGCAGCAAACAGCTTCTGAGCAGAAGTCGTTATCTCTTATTATTGATCATTATGTTTTATTATTATCTAACGTAACTAAGGGTAATGCTTTATGCTTTTGGAAGTTTTCCCACAGGATTAAATCAAGGAGAATATGGCAAGTGAATCAACTAGCCGTTGGGATTGATTGGGAAACTTCGTTCTACGGACATGCTTATATGCAAGTGTGAAGCAACGATTCCAAGTCGCCGTTCTACCAAAAGCCTACTAGAATCCTTGTGCCTTCACCGTTGCAAAAGCTGAGAGCGTCCGTCGTGCATTCACCGAGCCGATCATCGCTGACAGAGAGCGTCTTCTGTAACTGCACAGAGTTTGTACTGCAGTTGCTAATCTTGTATTGTGGAGGTTGTTAGTCACACAGGTTGTGTGCAAGGGCAGGTGGTAGCCGTTAAGCCACGTTTGGCAGGTGGTAGCCGTTAAGCCACGTTTGGGCGGGTGGTAGCCGTTAAGTCACTTTGGGCAGGAGGTAGCCGTTAAGCCTCGTTGGGCAGGTGGTAGCCGTCAAGCCACGTTGGGCTCAGTGAGGAGCCGGAGTCAGACACGTTGCGTTCGGGTTGTGTTAGACACGTGATAACGTGCAATTTGTTAGTCACATTTCTGGCAGAAGTGTGCATCTGTAAAATCCCACATTCCAATCATAGTGAATACGCCCTGCTTGGGTGAGAGCTGGGAGAGTGGACGTAGGCATTGTTTGCCGAACCACTATAAATCTTTGTGTCTTACACAAAAGATAACTTGTCTCAGAACTGGGAATCTGTTTATCAGATCCAGCCTCTGTGACCTAACAGAACCACGCTTCTGTGAGTGAAAAAGTGTCATAACTCTTACGGCACTAATTCAACCCCCCCCCCCCCTTCTTAGTGCAATCCTATACCAATAGGCCTGGGCCTTTTGGCGACGTGACTTAGACGTCTATCCCTCCTCTTGCGCGCCCTTGGTGGCAAAGTGGTCTTGCCCATTGCCTTCTGCCAATATTTCGAAGGGTTAACTGCTTTAATCACCTTGATCTCTTAGAACCAAGGAGAATTTGACGTACTTCCACATAGTCGCCAACAAATGGGTCATACCCCACTACTGTTCGAGTGGGAAGCTGTTGCGATTCCGAGCAAGTGTTGTTAGTTTCACAAGTACCTGTAGCTGTAGGGCGCGTGGGTTTGACCACGATTTCCCCATTTGTGGACAAGTCTACAAGCTTGAGAAAATAGTTGACGCAGCAGGAAGTGCAGAGTTGAGTGATGAGGATCTTGTTTTGAGCTATGAGCTTGAATTTCTGATGGAGCATCTTCGCTTCCAAGAACTGAGCTATCGGTGGGCCTGTCCGGACCGCCTTGATGTCTACCTTAGGCATTCCATGTCTCGGCTTGCTCGCCCTCTCCTGCGGTTGTTCGAGCCGTTCGGCTCTACTAGGGTTACCTGCTTCTGCGCTCCCGGGGCGAGATACGTTAGAATGGCCAAGCCTTTCCTGCCCTGACTTAGCACCTTGCTGAGACGAGGAGTCATTAAACTTCAGGTGTCGCCTGGGACGTTCGGGCGCACGGGGATGCTGCTTAGGTGCTCGGCCTCGACCATGTGGACCACCTCTTCCTCTCCTGGTTGCTGGCCTGCGCTCCGCGCTCGGAAGGCTTTTAAATCCCCTTTGTGAACTGTTGGAGGCGCTTCGCGAGCTTGAGGGCACTACTCCCATTGCTACCTCCTCAAGTGGGGTCAAATCATACCAGGTATCGCCCTGATTGTTCTGGAGATACTCTCTAAAAGTATTGCATCGGTCAGTGGTGTGCGTGTCATCCATATGCCAGCAGAAAAGGTTAGGCGCAACCTTCTTGACTGGACAGGTGACTACACCTTTATCAGCCCGTCGAAGAAAGAGGGCATTCACCACCAAGGTCTCCCCGGGGATCTTTATGTCATGCAGGGAATGATCTATATTAGTTTTGATGAAATTGGTGTCTACATCAGCAACATCAAACATATGAATAGCGATTTCATCATCAAAAGGCCTATCGTCGACCATAGTGACTTCATCAGCTTTAGGGAAACATAATTTCTTGGACTCTATAAGGTCCTGGATTATATTCCTGAATGACAGACAATCCCTGGTCGTGTGCGTAAACGACCCATGCCATTTGCAATAGTTCCTAGTCTTTTCCCTTTCGGTCTGGGGAACTCCATGGCCCGGTTTAAGTTTGATGCGCTTCCGTTGGATGATCCAGTCGAAGATCGCATCTGCCTTGTCTACGTCGAAAGAATATTCTCTTTCTTCGCCGGACTTTTGGGACGCTTTAGCTTTTGAATTTTTCCTTACCAGAGGCTCACAAACCGTTGCTTCGCCTTTCACGAATTCGGCCATGTCCACCTCAAAGGATTCCAGCCGAAAGGCATGCTTAGATTGTGCCTCCTCCATCAGTAACTGATGATACTCCGTCGCCCTTCTGGCCAAGTCATACAGGTCAATAAACCTTTCTCCCTGCAGCTTTTTCTTGAAAGGCATAGACAACGCGTTTAACGCGATCATCAGCTGATCCCTTTCAGGAATTGCAGGTCTACAGCGCAGCAGTGCCTTACGCAAGCGCATGAGAAACTGTCCTGAATGTTCTCCGGCAGTTTGCTTAAGTCACATCACCTCGAATATTGACATGGGCGTATCTAATCATGTGAATGCCTTCATAAAAGAAGAATGCATCTCTGCCCATGATGTTACTGATCCGGGAGGCAGACTCGCATACCATGTGAAGGCATCTCCTGTGAGAGAGTTCGGAAACAGCTTTAGCTTCCAAAAGTCATTGGCTGCAGCGTCTCCTGCCTGATGAGTGAACCGGGCTATATGCTCTACGGGCGTCATCTCATCTTCCCCCGAAAAACGGGTAAAGTCAGGGACTCTATACCCCCTAGACAGAGGATATTCCCTGTCAATATAGGCAAGATAAGGGCTCCTGTATAAACCAAGGTCCTCTTGCCTGACTGCTCCAGGCACCAACTGCTCCAAAACCTGAGCGATCGTCTCCCTCAGATTCGGTGGTGGTGGAAGAACGGGGTCGAACTGCTCTTGAACGTATCCCACTTTATCTGGAGGATACAGTACCCTTGGGGTTATTCTAGGCGGCTATGGGCTCACTGAGACGTTAGTGTAGAAACTTTCTGCCCGTGGTAAATTTCCCACTATAGGAGGCTCTCCTGGAGGAATCTCCTCAACAGGCTCTTTACCAGGTCGACGAGGGGGTATGGCGCCCGCATACCTATTTGTCTCGTCCTGAGCCTCTACCTCGTCTTCTACAAGATTCACCGCGTACACCGCATTTGCACTCCAGGTAGGAGATCGGGAGGTCGTAGGCCTTGATGGGGACATTTGGTCCCTGCTACCGACTTCGGTAGCACGTAGGTTAGTGCCACCCCATGGCCCATTTCCTTGAAATGATACATTGCGCCTTTCTACGCGCTGGGCATCTCCCATAAAGGAATTTACCCTGTCTACAGGGGTGCTCGGCTTCGTCGCGGCGCTTGGCCTACTCAAAGCACTAAGCCGTTCCAGAATCTGAGCCATGTTGTCTTGCAACCCAGTGACATGTCTGTCCATTAGATTCCTCATATCACTGAATTCTTTATGGAATTCAATTCTGGAAATAAACTTAGAAGGAGTATGACCTCCAGAATCGGATTGATTCCCGGTTTCCTGGCATCTTAGAGCCGTGTTCTCGACATTTAAGTCGGCGCAAGCCTGTATCCTTTGCAGGCGCAAGCCTGTAAACTTTGTGTCTCTTGGAGGCGCAGGCTTGTAGACTTCTCTTGATTACAAGGTTATTACCCCGCCTCTGTAGACTTCTTTTGCTACATAGTCCATGTAGACTGCGGGCGCAGGCTTGGTATGTTTACCTTAGCTATAGGCCTCAAAGGGCCTTTACGAGCTTTGTCAAAAATAGGCCCAAGATTGGCCCAAGAATACTAGCACGTCAATCGCATGTCAACAATCTCATTCAAAAGGTAATGATAAAAAACAGTTGTAGAAGTTGTGGTGTTTTATGAGTATCATGTATTTAAACTTCATCCTCAGAGCATGTTGTAAGAGGGATTTCTCTTGTTCCTTTATTTCTATCTTTGGTTCTCTGATAGAATCTTGCATGCCATTAAAAGTGCATCGCCATGCCTGGAGTAGTCAGTTTTTTGCTTCGTTTTACAGAACTAGGATTGCAAGAAAAACGCCTAGAAGGTGACGATTATATTTCTGTTATTAATGAATTCATGGAAGCTGTGTTCACTCGCTGGCCTAATGTGATTGTACAGGTATCTTCACATGCTTGAACTTGTTTGAAAAGTAATAATTTGAGTTAGTGGTTTTTACTTGGATGAACTAATGCATACTTGCAAGCAATTTGAAGATTTCCAAAGTAAGTGGGCCTTCAAGTTATTGCAGCGTTATCATAACACCTACAGAATGTTTAATGATGATGTCAAGGTCAGACATTTCCTGGTCCTTATAGAGTATTTTGGGTACATCTCCGATCCTTCATTATTCGGAAGAAATACTATCTTGTTTCCTTGCAGTATTTTGTGCTCTTGGGAGTAATGGTTCTTTCCTCCCAAACCGAGATAGAAGAAAGCTAATAGGAATCAAAATATACCTGAGTTCCTTTACTTGAAAAAAACTGGACTCTTGATAAAACAAACAGGCATTGAGGGCCGTTATTTATTTTTCATTTGAAGGCTAGATTAGGAATATAATCCGGTAAGGAATCCTGATGGGAAGTGAATGAGAATAGATTCTTCCATTAGTGCATCATTTGTTGCACTGCAATAATGAAATTCGTACATAGATTGACACTTGTATTTTAAGTGTGCTCGTAGAATGTTACTGATCACAATAAAAATGAAAAGAAAAGAAAAGCATATTCTCTGTAACCACATGCTGAAAATCATACCGGGAATGCCCCCTTTTTTCATCTAATTTAGTTTAACTTGGATTAAAAGTAAAGAATACCAATATTTTAGATGACTATTGTTCCATGTCACCACACATTAATCATTAGAATTTTTAACTCATTTTGGTTTAAGCATGAAGAATCTATATCTTTGTTGCAACAATGATTATGAGATCATACTATTGACAGCTACCATACTCAGAAAACATTTTTCTGTTGTGGTGAAATTATGAGAATTTGTGATTGAAGATAATTATTTTGCCAACCAAAATCAATGGTAAAACGTAATGACAGGGAATGGTTGGAGTCGCAATTGTTGGTCATTTAGGCTGGTCATTTAGGAGCAGTAAGAGCTCAAGGAAGGGCCATGATTGGCTTTCAGAAAATGGAAAAGGTTGTTGCCTCCTTTCAAATTGATTTCCAATGTTGTCTTCTATTGTTAGCCGCAGTCCTGGCTATTTTTGGAAGACGTGAAGCTACTACCGTGTAATTGACCCCTAACTTAGTGCCGCGGTTCCGAACGGCGACACTTGGACATTAGGATAATTTTTTGCTAATTGTGTGAAAGATGCGGTTCCCAACCCCTTTCACTATTAATGGCGGGGTTCCC
The DNA here is from genome assembly GCA_023653495.1 of Melastoma candidum. Lineage (NCBI taxonomy): Eukaryota > Viridiplantae > Streptophyta > Magnoliopsida > Myrtales > Melastomataceae > Melastoma > Melastoma candidum. The sequence continues at coordinate 24,842,778 of CM042890.1, forward strand.
AACCGCGTTATTCACACACTTATAAAAAATTTCTCCTAGTGTGCTTTTGTCACCGTCGAGAACCACGACAATAAGTTAAGCTTCAAAGACGTGGTTCCCAACTGCCACATTGCCCTCCCAAACTAGTGTTGTGGTTGGAAACTATGTCCTATTTATAATTGAATTACACAGTTCTCGATCTAAGGACAATATTTTGGGAGTTTCACAAACTCGAATCGTATTTCGTAAATTTTACCTTTGATTTCCCTTTAACAACAACTACTATAAGAGCTTATCGAGAAGGGTAACATTGGAAAGGACACTTTTGGCAAAAATGTTACTATGCCTCACAAACTCATTTAGTGCGTTTAGTGTGTTTATCATCCTTTGTTGTCCAGATATTAATACCCTGACCAATTGTTGTGTTTGATCTAAAAAAAAATACAAATGGGTTATGTTGCCTACATCAAACGGATGGACATTTGCCAATCCGTCATTCGAACATATAGTATTGTCACCCAAATTTACGGATGCTTCCTTGGACTTTCCTCCAACTAATGGGTCTTCTGCATTTGTAGAATTTCTATTAATCATTTTAGTCATTACTAACAAGATCAACTCCAATTATGGTTGCCAGAGACATATTCATGTGAAAAACATGTCGTAAAATATTTAACTACGAAAAATAAGGGTTCGATTCGAGTTCTTAATGTGGTCTCTAAAATTTTATAATTGAACATTAAACAGTAAAACCCTAAACAAATACATTAACCTTGAAGCAGACAGTTAATATGTCACCGGAATTTGGTGCTCGTAGAAAGAAAAAGAGAGAAAATGTTATGAATAATTCAAGTCTTCAAGACTCTTAAAGTAATAATTGCGTCTTCCGCCTAGATTGAATTTATACAAAGACATTACTTATAACTACCAATTGCGTATCTCAGTTTATAGGTTACGTTTCCTTGTTATGCGGATTTTGTGGAGTGACATGTGTTTGACTCTTTACTTGCAACTTTCATTGTATCCTCATTGTAGTTCCTCGTCCTCACTTGGCATCTCCATCTTGACTTATTCTTTTTTGACAAAATTAGGATGATAGTCCGTTATCCTTGCTTGACATTTATTCTTCTTAACACATGGGCTCTTCATCATGGTTTGTCATTCTGGACTAGATTTTGCTCGCCGTCTTGCATGACCTACTCTTATGTACCAATCTCTAACCATGATTTCTTTTCTTGACATCGGTATAGTTAACTCGCTAGCTAAAACTTTGCTTGTCGGTGGGCCTGACCACGATCTTAATGTTTTCATCACTTTCTAAGCATATAGCTTTGGCTCGGTAATCGATTCTGGCCTGCTCATTTCATGGGCCTGGATTCCCTTTATCTTGGCCAATATTTTAGCCGTGCAACAAAAATATAAAACCTTAAATCCCCACGAGGCATCGATTGAGCCAAAAAAGACTGAGATAATTATCAAACACCCATCACGATCACGACCGAATGTACGAATGTTTAAAAAAAATACTTCAAAACCCAAGACTCAAGAAGGAGGAAGGAAAGGGACCTGGCCCTTGACTTGGAGGTGTGAACAGAGGAGTCATTGGGCTTCTTAGCGTCCTCCAGAGGGAACTCCCGACGGCATGATATTCCTCTGCTAATGAAGAGATCAGCTCCCCCCATGGTTCCGATACCTAGGGGTGAAAATAAAATCCGATAACCCGATAATCCAAACCGAATCGAACCAAACCGATAATTTCGGATTTTTTGTTTTTTAATTTTATTGGTTTGGTTTTAATATTTTAATTTCGGTTCGGTTTTTTTTTCGGTTTTTCTCATTATAGTTTAATGGGTTCGGTTTGACCCGAAAAACCCAATAACCAGGGTTATTTTTGTCATTGTAAGTAATGACTATATAAGGGGAAAAAACCCTACTTTTTTTCATCCCTTCCGCCTCCGCCCCCTTCTCCCAATTGCGCAGCCAAGCTACACACACCCACTTTTTCGAATTCAGCCACACCAATTTCTTCAAGTTCCGTTTAGCCCTAAGTTTCGATGAATCACTCCATTGGAAGTCGTGATCAAGGTACGAGCACGAACCCGAGATCATTTCAAACTTTTGATTAGAGCATATTTTGAACTGAGATTCGATTTTAAATTTGAATTTGTGAAAATTTTTTGTTTATGTCGAATGTAGAAATCAATTCACATCGGGGTGATGATGGATGTGGTGTCGATGCTACTTGTCAACCCGCTTCGGTGCAATCAACCCATATTCCTCTGGAACAAGGCCAACCAGTTAGTCATACTAAGAGAAAAAAAAGGTCATCTGTTTGGGAACATTTTGATATATTGCATTCCGATGAACATAATAATCAGCGTGCTAAATGTCGATACTGTTCAAAAGATTTTTGTGCAAATAGTACAATTGGAACTAGCACGCTTCATGCACATCTTGGTAGATGTAAGAAGAACCCTAATAATAAAGAAAAAATCAGACTAGCATATCTTTCCCATCTATTAAAAGTTCTTCTAATAATAAAATATGGAAGTTTGACCAAACTGCAAGTAGAAGAGCCCCTGCTTTAATGTTTATATTGGATGAATTACCTTTTAAGCATGTAGAGAATGAAGGATTTAGACAATTTATGGCCTCTGTACACCCTGAATTTATTGCTCCTTGTCGAAATACCTTGAAAAATGACATTATCAATATTTATTCGGATGAAACGACAAAATTGAAAAAATGTTTTTCTGAAATGCCAAAGAGGGTTAGTCTTACAACAGATATATGGACATCATGTCAAAATTTAAATTATATGTGTTTGACAGCTCATTTTATTGATGCTAATTGGATTTTACAAAAGAAAATATTAAATTTTTGTCCGATTTCTGGTCATTCGTGAGAAATAATTGGTAAAGCTATTGAGTCATGTTTGGCTAGTTGGGGTATTAGTAAAATCTTTTGTTTAACTGTTGATAATGCTAGCTCGAATGATCTTTGTATTCAATATTTGAAAAGAAGGTTTCAACATCGAGATACAGTTATTTTGAAAGGCGAATATCTTCATATGAGATGTTGCGCTCACATTTTTAGTTTGATTGTTAAAGATGGGTTAAAGGAAATAGATGATGCTATTATAAGAATTCGGAGTGCAGTTCGTTATGTAAGGTCTTCTCCCTCACGATTCGCTAAGTTTATGACATATGTTAAAAGCGAGAAAGTGGAGCATAAAGGTTTGTTATGCTTGGATGTTGAGACAAGATGGAATTCTACTTATATGATGATTGATTCTGCTTTGAAGTTTCAAAAGGTTTTTGACATAATGGAGATTCATGAAAACAAGTTCGTTGACGAACTTAATAAAATAAAAGGAGTCCCTACTTATGATGATTGGAAGTATGCTCGTGATATTCTGTTATTTCTTGAGTTGTTTTATAATGCTACTTTAAAAATTTCTGGTTCATCTTATGTAACTACTAACTATTATATGAATGAGATTTTTGGTATTGGCATGATGATTAATAAATATTGTTCCGATGAAAATATGGGTCTACTTTCAATGGCTAAAAGGATGAAGCTCAAGTTTGAAAAATATTGGGGTAATGTGAACAACATTAATATTATGTTGTTCATAGCTATAATATTAGATCCTAGGCATAAATTGAAATATGTTAAATGGGCTGTTGGTATTTTCTATGAAGAAAAAAAAGCAAAAGAGTTGTTACAGAAAATAGAAGCGACACTTGGAGCATTATTTGATCACTATAATAATATTCTTAACAAATCTATTTCGCATACACAAAATAACCTAGACTTAAGTGAAACATCCATTGATACATCTTTAGATATAATGACTGCCATGTATTTGAGACAAGCAGGAAATGAAAATGTTAAAGAAAAATCTGAGTTAGAGAAGTATTTGGCTGAGGCTTGTGAAACTTCTTTTGGCTTAGATTTTAGCATTTTGGATTGGTGGAAATTAAACTCTTCTAGATATCAAGTTTTATCTGTGATGGTACAAGATGTTTTAGCTATTCCTGTTTCGACCGTTGCTTCCGAGTCTGCTTTTAGTACAGGAAGACGAGTCATCAATGTATTTCGTAGTTCGTTGTCTCCTAAGACAGTGGAAGCTCTTATATGTGCTCAAAATTGGCTGCGAAATAGACAAGCTGGATTGTTTTCGATTGATGAATATTCTGAAGAATTAAAAGCTTTTGAAACGGGTAAGTATGGTAACTTTCATATATTCAAATGCTTTTATTCTTTTTCAGTTTATATTAACTGATAATACAATTATCTTCTCTCTATTTTAGATTTGTCTGAAAATGCCGATTCTTATTACAACATTGAGGAATAATTTGAAGAGATTTATTCAATGTAAGTATGATAGTATTGATTTTTTATAATCATATCTTATATAATTAATATTTTTCTTTTCAACGAATATAGGTTATGCAAGTGGAAGATATTGTCGCACAAGTCCACGTGAATTTTGTATGTTAAACTGGGCTGAAATTTCAAAGTTACATGAAATTAGACTTTTTGTAATTACCCTTCTTTGTTTTTAAATCTGGGAACTATTGTATGTCAAAATTTTTGAACTTCAGAATTATAAGTCAAAATTTTTATAAAATGATTTATGTTTTATGATTTTATCGGATCCCGAACCGAACCCGAACCGAACCGAACCCCAAAAATCAGTTCGGTTTTGAAAAAAATATTTTGGTTTGGGTTAACGGTTTGGGTCGAAAGTTATGAACCCGATAACAATGGTTCGGGTACAAAATATACACAACTCAATCCGAACCGGACCATTTACAGCCCTACCGATACCTAGACGACATATGGGCTCCCTCATTTCTTTAACAGGCTTGTGTGGTTGAACTTCAATGGGCCTCCAGTTACTTTCCATGCCCAATATATGAGGAAAAAACTTATATCGGGCCCATCCCAATACTCTACCTCAGTCGGGAATGCCTAACTACACAACTTCCGCCATTCCCACACCAACTGGGATGGTGAGAGGGAGGACATCTCTCTCTGTCTTTCTTTTAAAGTTTTTGGTCCCACTTCCCGTGTGAAATCACATTTCGTATGGAAATGGTTTTTTTTTTAAGGAGAGTTGCTCGCCGAAGAAAATAAGAAAAGCACACAATCTTTCCTTCCCGCACAACAAATAGTCCTCCGGTAGCCGGACGCGAACCACAAAACGACAAGTAAAGAGACAGAGAACATCTTCATTCATTTATTTAATTTATTCGACAATCAGAGTTTCATTCTTGCGAACGTACTCCCAGACGAACAGACAAATATATATTTGTACAATATATTAAACACGACCCATGTGAGAAGAAGTTAATTTGTACAGGAATTTATAAAAAAAAAAAACGGGGCGACTCCATCCCTGTTTTCTCACACCCCAACAATTAGGCAAATATTCAAACACCCCACACACACACCCAAATGGGGGGGGGGAGAGGGGAGATATTATTATTGTTATTGTTTCTTGATGAAATGAAATACCTAAAAAGAAGCAGAGACGATGTGGAAAATTGGGTCTGTCCGACTGACTGATTTACGGAAAAAAGTGAAAAGGGTACTGAAAAAGGTACAAAAAAAGACTCTCGCTCGTTCTTACTGATTCCTTTCTTTTTCCTTTTTTTTATATATTAAAAGCAAAAGGAATATGAAAAGATCCCCCATTAGCTAATTTTTCTATGTCGAGTTTAAACGTTAAGAAATTTATATTTGAATTTAAGGATAAATTGTGTCCTTTTGGATATAGTCCATTGAACGTACACGCGTGTCTGAGAGAAGGCGCTTGTATGCGCAAGAAATCATAAAAAAGTGAAATATTAATATTTAATAAATTATGTAAATACAAAACGAACGAATCAAAAATATTAATTAATGTATTTTACTTATAAGATTGTGGGGGAAATTTTTATTGGTGGGGGCGGGGGAGGAGGAGAGTGACAGGGAGGAACACGTCTCGAGGAGTTGAAGTTTAGTTGGGGAGAGTAAAGCTGGTCGGTCAAAGGTCGTCTGAGTCCCACTTTTGGCGGCCCAAAACCCCAAACCCTAACTCGCCCCGTTTAAAGGTAGGGACAGTAAAAGAAACAGAGCTTACAAATTCCTATCTTTTTCCTTCTTTTTATATATAAAAATTAAAAGGAAAAGCAAAAGTCCCCCATTTGCTAATATTTTTCGAAAACTACGGATGAATAACGAATTTCAAACAATACAAGGTCTGGACTAGATTTTGCTTACGGTCTTGCATGACCTACGGGAATGTACCAATACCTAATCATGATTTATTTTCTTGATTTCACTATAGTTAACTCTTTAGCGAAAACTTTGCTTGTCGGTGGGCCTGACCACAATCTTAACGTCCTCTAGAGGGCACTCCCGACGGCATCATATTCCTCCACTCTTGAAGAGATCAGCTCCCCCCATGGTTCCGATACCTAGACGACATATGAGCGCCCCCATTTCTTTAACGGGCTTAAGTGGTTGAACCTTATTTCTTTTGGCCAGGTCGGCCGCCCTCCACCCCATTTTATTTTCTTATATTCTGGCATTTTTAAATTTAAAGGTGGGGGAGTTAAAGAACAGAACTTATTGATTCCTTTCTTCTTCCTTCTTTTTTATAAATATTAAAATCAAAAGGAAAAAGAAAAGGAATAGGGAAAGGAAAAGGAAAAGGAAAAGGTCCCTCATTTGCTAATATTTTCCAAAAACTACAAATATCCTTCTATACGAAGAAAAGGATAAGAAGAGGAGGAGGAGGTGGGGAAGCTTTTACTTAATTGTTGGTCTTACAAGGAAAGTAAACGAAGAGCATGATGGAAATCATGATGTCTCCCTTCCCCTTTCTCTCTTCTTCAAAACCCAACATCATCATCATCATCTGCTCTCGCGTGCTTTTCCCTCAAACCCTCCCTCTCATGCGAGAAGAAGTTAATTTGTACAGGACTTTATAAAAGAATAAGAGGGGTGGGGGGGGGGGGGGGGGGGGGGGGGGGACCCACCACAAAAGACCAGTCCAGTCTTCCACCTCCCCCCTTCTTCCCCCTTCATTGCATTTGAACGCCCACTATATCTAAATCCCATCCCACCCCTCACCCAAACACCATTTTCCCAAACCCTTTCCTTCTAAACCCATCCATCATCATCATCATCAACCGTTCTCTCTCTCTCTGTCTTACTCCTTTCTCCCTTCCATTGGATGGCCGGGACATCTGAAGCAGGGACTAGCCGCGGCACTGTCAACACCCCCGACGGATCTGCTTACGATGTGTTCGTTAGCTTCAGGGGACCTGACACCCGGTACGTCTTCACCGACGTCCTTTATGTGTTCATGAAGGAAAAGGGGATACGCGTGTTCAGGGACACGGAGGAGGTCCGTAACGGCGAAGAGATCGGGGACGAGCTCCGTCGAGCTGTCCCGGACTCTAGGATCTACGTTGTTGTCTTCTCCAAAGACTACGCTTCGAGCGTGTGGTGCCTCCGAGAACTCGCCATGATGGTGGACTGCCGCAGGGACCCAGCCTCTAGGAAAGTCATCTTTCCCATCTTCTACGATGTAAGCCCCAGCGACGTGAAGCTGCAAACCAATCAGTACCGGGACGCCCTCGAGATGCACAAAGAAAAATACAAGGAAGAGGATGTGAAATTGTGGGAGGAAGCTCTGAAGAAGGTTGGAAGTATCCGCGGTCAGGAATACAAAAAAGATCAGGGGTATATAACTCATAATCTTTAATCTTTCTCTTTCTTATATAATTATTTATGTCATTTCGGATATTTCAACAGCTGTTGTTTCCTTTGAGCTTTTCCATGTTGTTAGTCGGCAGTTTTTTGAACAACTTGATCTCCATTTGATTTTGGGCAGGATAGGAGAGTTTGTTAGTGCTGTGGTTGCGGATATTCTAGACAAGCTGAACATCAAAGATAGGAGTTTGCCGCATTATCTCGTAGGGATGGAGGATCGCGTGGAGAATGTAATCGACATGTTGAATTTGAGTTCTCACGTTGAACGACATGTTGTGATGGTGCACGGCATGGGGGGTATTGGGAAGACAACGTTGGCGAATGTCATCTTCAACAGAATCTCTTCCCGATTCGATGGATGCTGCTTCCTTGCCGATGTGCGAGATTCCTTGTCGACTGGTGTGCGGGGTGTTAAAATGTTGCAAAAGAAGCTATTGAGGGATATCTTCGGCAAATCGGATGGAGAAATTGGTGACTCTAGTGATGGAATGAATGAGATCCAAAGAAGGCTCCGCAACAGAAGGGTCCTTATCATTTTTGACGATGTCAGCGAGAGTAGTCAGCTCAAACAGTTGGTTGGAAATTTCGATTTCTTCGGACTGGGAACGATAATTATCGTCACAACGAGGGATATGAGTGTTTGCGAGGGCCTTATGAGACCTAGTGATACTGCTTATGAAGTGGAGGGAATGAGCGATGATCATGCTCTGCAACTCTTCAGTCGGCACGCATTTGGTGGAGAGGGACCTCCAAATGACTTTGTTGATTTATCGATGCGGGTTATTCGTATGTCCGGAAATCTTCCCTTAGTTTTGGAGGTGATTGGAGGGCACTTATTCCGAAAGGAAAAGAATAAATGGGAACATACATTGGAAAAGCTGATGCGAGTGCCTCACAAAGACGTCTTGAAAAAGCTGCGGATCAGCTACGATGACTTAGACGACAGTGAGAAGCAGATTTTTCTGGACATTGCATGTTTTGACAATAAAGTGATGACAAGGGAGTATGCGAGTTACATGTGGGAAGCCTGTGGTTTTTTTCCTAAAAGTGCAATGGATGTCCTCCAGAACAGATCTTTGATAAAGGTACTGAATGTCGACTACTTTAAAGACAAGTATTGGATGCATGACTCGATTAGAGAGATGGGAAGGGAGATTGTTCGTTCAGAGAGCCCCGATCTCTGCAAGCGCAGCAGGCTGTGGGACCCTGAATTGGCCCTTAATGTCATACGCCAAAAGCAGGTGACATGATAGTAATAATTAATAATGTTTTCCTGATTTATTGGATTGGACTCGATCTCTCTCATTGGGCTTCCTTATTTCCTTTATGTTATGTTACCAGGGTACCGATCAAGTTTTAGCCATCGACCTGGAAGGTAGTTACGAACTTTTAAGCGGGGACCAATTCGAGGGCATGTCCAATCTTAGGTTTCTCAACCTAGCAGTTGAAGGAGAATTAAGTGGGAACTTTAGGAATTTCCGGAGGAATCTATTGTGGCTATGTTTGGATGTGACGTTGTATCTCAAACCTAATCCCTATTTCTTCCAGATGGACAGCCTCGTCATTCTCCAGATTTCGGGGGATGGAATTACGGAAGATTCAATGAAAGACATGGTATTAATTTCCTTTCCCTTGTATCCATCTTTCATGACGCAGAAAATCAACATTAACTAATCATGGAATGATACTGGTTTTTTTTTTTTAATAGAGAATGGGTAATTTGAGAGTACTTGATATCTCGTTTGCGGGAATTACAAGACTGGCCGACCTCTCTCGTTTCCCAAAGCTGGAGATAATTGATCTCAACAATTGCGGGCTATTGAAAAAAATCCACAGTTCTATCGGTGTATTAGGGTATCTTAAACGCCTGCATATTGTAGGTTGTGACAGATTGAAAAGGTTACCAGAAGAGCTTGGATATGCAAAAGCTCTACAAGAGCTCACTTTGGGCAATTGTCACGGAATTTCGGAGTTGCCAGCGTCTATTGGGAGGCTAGGGGACCTGAGAATAATCCGTGCGGTTGCGACTAAGATAAGGAAGCTACCTTCCTCAATCGGCAATCTAAAGAGCCTTGAGGTATTGGAAATTGACGAATTAGACATTTCTGATAGAATTCCAATGTCAAAGGTGCCAAACCTTGCAAGATGCAATCTTTCCGTACTCACCAGCCTCCGATCGCTGGCGTTAATTGGTCTCGATGACGACATAGAGGGGATAGAGAAGCTATATGGGTTGCAGAAATTACAGTTGGATGTCGGTGGTGTTCTTTCTACCAATTTGGGTTCCATGTCCAAGCTGGAATATCTCCGTTTGCATTCTTGGAACATTTCATCCGCATCGCAGCTTCCTTCGTCCTTGCGTAGATTGACACTCGTGGGATGTTGGCGGTCAATGCAGAGCGGGACTTCGCTGGATGGACGACAAAATATTGGAAATATGAATCCTATCAGGTTGTCAGATTTAGTATCGTTGAGGAGGCTTAGCTTTTTAACACTGTGGTTATGTGACCTAATCGACTTTTCCGGGGTTGAGAGGATGGAACTCTTGGAGGAATTAAGCGTCTGGAAATGTGCCAATTTTGTGGGTGAAATCCCAGACCTGTCGAACTTGAGAAGATTGAAGAGGGTGGAGTTTAGTAGATGCAACTCTCTGATAAGCGTGCCATGTATGGCGGGAGACTGCCACTTGAAGATTGATGATTGCAAGGAATTGGAGTCATTTGAAGGCCCGTATCAACAATACCATAACAAATGAAAAATGAGAAGAACTGGAAGTTGAATGATGTACTCTACCTCAACTGGATGATTAACGTTGTATTCAATCGTTATGTCTCTCCGCTCAGGAATTCATTAAAGAGGCCAAAGAAAAGCAATGTCGACAAACTAACTGATTTTGATTTAATATTTCATTACCGGAGACTTTTCCCGACTTCAAATGTTAAAACATAAATATTTGTGACTTAATAATAATTCTTGTTATATAACAAAAAGTCTCCACCCATGTACACGTGCGTGATTTGTATTACACGAGTATCCGAGTGCGCTCGCCTGATGCCTTACTCTTGATACATCGACTCGAGTGTCGGGGTACCATCTAAAAGTAATGCAATAATATGCTTACGTAATGCAACCTTTATCCATTTGTGGATATTCTATAATAATATCAGAAAAACCCAACCTCATTTTTTTTTTTTTTTGCAAATTATCCAACCACCAAATGAATCGAAATTATCTGAATTATTCTTGTACATCTAAAGGTTTCTTATTCCTTAAAAAACCAACATTTGAATACAAATATCAGGATAATATAGATTCTTGCATTTAGAAGACATCGTTCATGCATTTAGAAGAGATGCATTCCAATTGGCACTGGATCTTCGGAACTGAAATGGGAGGGTAAGAAAATTCGAGGTACAGGGTCGGCTGCCTGGTAGCAAGCTCGGTAGAATTGTTCTTGCTTGCCTTTACATTCTTTGTCGCAACCTGCCTCGCAGGGGTTAACCCAGCTAAGGCCGCATCCATATAGAGTATCATTATCAAGAACAAAATAATCATCAGTGCCGTCGACACTGGCATCAATTTCTTCGAAGTCATATTCGAAGGAGGAAATTTCTTTGTACGGTGTGTTTCTTAGTTAGATGTGGATATCGAATGGGTGCACCATTCATTTATGTATACCCGATTTTCCATCTAAAAAAGATTTTTTTTTCGCATATGGGTATTTAATAATACTTTAGAAAAATTTATTCTCTTTTAGTTTTTGGTAAATTACCACGCCAACAAAACAATTATCTGAAATTATCCAAAATTATTCAAATATATCTAAAGGTTTAAAATTACTTGAAAAGTTTGCTTCTTATTTTTTTTGTTACCCGAGTTTCGTCTCGACTAATTCGGACTTGATCCGAGTAAGACAGTCGACTATGGTGGGTGGGTCTTCTTACACAAGTGAAGAATGTATACGGTATGTTTCGAACCCAATACTTAATCCAATTCAAGCTTCCTACCACTTGGACAAACTTCATATTGTTCCAACATATAAATTATTTTATTGTTGTCAAAATCTACAAGTAAAATTAATTATTTTATAAATTTGGTAGTGATAGTTGTTTATTTGATAGGTAAGCAACATACAACTAATTTAAATGGCTATTTTTTAATGGCAGAAAAGTTAGCAGAAATTTAGATAGATTTTGCTTATTTTAATTGCTATATATATATATATTGTCTATTTTAATTGCACGAAAAATATTATTATATTATTTGAAGCTAGAGAATCTCAACATGGGTTTAGTTGATTTTAATGGCAGAAAAGTTTGGCAATCTAAGCTTGGTGTCAAATATTTATATTTGAGATGAACTTTATCTTTTGCGAGAATTAATGTAAATTGGATTCTTGTTAAGACTTCATCCTTTAAGTTACGACAAGAAGCCAACTTTTTACGAACAAAGAAATATGACCAACACATAAAGGAAGCCGCAAATATGCCATATCGTGAGCTGCTTTTTTCTCACTTTATTGAGATTTCGGTAGACTGCAATCCATCTTACGGTCGACCGTAAACGAAAAAGTTTCTCATAATCATCACAGAAAAATTTGTTCCACGATCATGTCATACGATATTTTCTGAACATAACGAACTTTATGGCAAATGAATCTCAGCTACAATCATTATAAGAAAGTCCTGAATAGAATGAATTTGTCAAAAGGGTCCCCTTTAATTAAATTAAAATTCATATTTGTAGGAATTAATTTTTCAAATAAAAGAAAATGATTAATTTTACTATTAAAGGACTATTAAATTAATAATAAGTCTTGATTAATGATACACTGAAACCAGATTACACAAAAAATGATCGCGTCACTTGGACATAAAAAAAATGCACAACATAAAACTCACAAACGAACTAGACAACTCCGAAAAAAAATAGTATACAAATTTCTAGGTCGAAAATGTTAAACATCCGACAGGGTTGGTCATCTACTTCAGTATCAAATTCCTGATTATATCTACTCTTCTTCAATTTTTTAAATTTGAAGAGTCGCAAAAACATCCTAATGAGTTTCTTTTTCAAGAAGAGTGTATTTGACTAATTTTCCAAAATATTAAATATTTACCTCTTTTTAGAAGTACCCCTTTCTTCTAAATATACAAACGGACAAAATGTTAAATTGTTTTTTTAAAGGGTTTAGGGTTTTAGGGTTTTAGGCACAAAAACAAGAACGCATCCTCTCTACATAACCAAGAAGAATGCATCCTTCAATGTAGCGGATGCTTCCATCGTTGTGCACTAATCTACAAACTCGGGTTTTGTCGTGTCGACATGTTTGTTCATTCTTCATTACTACTAGAGGTATATTTGCTCATCTTTTTTTCTTATACAATTTGATAATGGGGGCAAATAATTCATCAGAAAATGTACATCCACTAACCAATGGAGCTGAGAGATATTTTTCGCTATTCCTAAATCTTTATTTAGTTAAGAAAATGTTGATAAACCATAACTTGATTCGATTTTAAATTACTTTAAATTAATTTGATGTAAAAAATTATGATTATGTGTTTTCACATGTTGGTAAGATTAAAGTGTTTTGAAATTTTCATTTTAGTACAAATTTTTTTTTTTTTAAAAAAAAAGGAAAAGGACCATAAAGTGCCTTGGAGATAAGATTAGTCTCTCGAATAGAGTGTTGTCCAATAAGAAAGGATAGGCACAAATTCTTTACCCAAAAACAAGAAAGACGTATTAAAAAAGAAAAGAATTCCCTTTTTATTGAAAAGATTATTTCCACCCAACATTTGAATGACTAAAACAAGCCTTTCTCTCCAAAAAAAAAAGAAGCCGAATGGATTTCCTTTCCCCTGTCCTCGACCTGATCCGAGTATGCCCGGATCAACGGCATCTCCGACAAGCTCAAGACATGGGATGTGAAGCTCCGGACCATCCAAGCTGTGCTGGATTCTGCGGAGGAAAAGCAGATGAGCGGTGACCCTAATGCTGTCAAATGGCGGTCTGACCTAAGGGACGTTGCCTACGATATGAAAGACCTGCTCGATGAGTTCTCCATAGAAGCCAAGCGGGAGACAACAAAGGTACAAGCCTTGTCGCGGTCCAATAAACTTCCTTACTGCCTGATCTCTTGCTGCTCTCGGTTCAGCCCACGCACCCTGTTCTCGGATCATCACATGGCCAACGAGATCGAGGAGGTGGGCCAAAGATTAGAAGAAATCTGCAGCAGCATTCCCATCCTCGGATTAGTTCACAATTTGAGGAGCGCGCCTCACAATGACAGACCTCGTTTCGTCACCACTTCCGTGCCTGAGCCTAAATTCGTTGGCAGGGAGAAGCAAATCATGGAGCTGCTCGCTCGATTGGCCGGATCCGAAGAAACCAATGACTCCTTCCGACGCTTTACCGTCGTTTCCATCGTGGGGATGGGCGGACTCGGTAAAACTACCCTGGCACAGGAGCTGTACAACAAAGCAGGATTTGAAGTCAAAGCCTGGGCTTGTGTGTCTGACGTCTTTGACATGGCGGCCATCACGAAGAGCATCCTGGACCAGGTTGCGCCCTCTTCGTCCAGTGCGGGGAAGGATCTGAATCAGCTTCAGAACTCTCTTAGAGAAGAACTTTCAGGGAAGAAGTTCCTCATTGTGTTGGATGATGTCTGGAACGATGATTATAATGAGCTTGAATCACTGGTTAACCCTTATATTCTGGGAGTAATGGAAGTAAGATATTGATCACTACAAGAAGCCTCCAGGTCACCAAATCTGTCGGAGACCGTCATCCGATGAGGTTGGACATGCTGCCATTGGAGGATTGTGTATCTTTGCTCGCCCATCACTCTCTCGGTAAGGAAAACTTTGTACAACACCCTCTTCTTCATGATATTGCCTTTCAATTAGCGGAAAAGTGAAAAGGGTTGCCTCTTTCTATTAAGACATTAGGAGGGATGCTTCGCTTCGAAATTGATGATAAGAAATGGAAGGGATTGTTAACTCAAGATATTTGGAGCAAAGAGGGAAGCATTCCACCCACATTGAAGTTACCTCCACCTCCCCGTCCACTTGAGGAGATGCTTCACAGCTTGCTCTCCATTCCCTAAGGATTATGTATTCGACCAGGACGAGGTGATTCGACTATGGATCATACATGGTTTGCTTCAAAAAGGTACTGACCAGACATACCGACAAGTGGGGATGGAAAATCTAAGATGGTTAGAAGCCGTCTCTCTATTTCAGAAAGTGAGGGGTGAGGAGCCTTATTCTTCGATGCACGATTTGGTCAATGACCTCGCAAAGTCAATTGATGATGGCTCATACTTCTGCTCTGATGAGAATAAAGATGGTTCCAACTGTCATGGAAAGTCACCTGGCAAAGTGCGTTACGCTTCAATGGTTACACAAAGTGAAGAAATGTGTCTTTCGAAGATATTTGATGTGTATCGTAAAATGAAGAAGTTAAGAACATTTTCGGCCTTCCAAATTTCAACGAACCGAGCGCCAAATGTCTATGTCTCAGGGGAGGTGATATATGACTTGATAATGAATATGAAGAACCTAAGGATGTTGTCGTTAAGTTGCTTTCGAATCTGCAAGCTGCCCGACTGAATTGGAGAGTTGAAGCTCCTATGTTCCGTGGACCTTTCCTATACAGAAATTGAAATATTACCAGAGTCAATTTGTGACCTGATCGAGTTGCAATCTCTACTACTTCGAAAGTGTGATTGCCTCAAGGAGTTACCTAAGAACATCCACCGGCTGCCAATCTTCTCCACCTCGACATAACTGGCAAAAATGGTTTGAAAGAGTGGTTGCCTCAAGGAGTCCCTCGCCATATATTTCTATGGGGTGAAACAATTCCCATCCTGGTCTGATAATTCGCACCGTTTGAAACATGTCGTTAGGATAACCCTTTCAGATATTGGAAGTGTAGATTCGCTGCCTCCCTTGGGACAACTTCCCTCCCTTGAAAGTTTGGACATTATCCGTCTTGAAGCCCTCTCTTAGACATCCGACAGGGTTGGTCGTATACTTCAGTATCAAATTCCTCGTGTCGCCTTCCTCATCTATGATGACTCCATAAAATAGTTGTTGTTGCTTAACTTAGGTAAGTCATTACGAAGTTGTTACCGACTTATTTTTAAAACTGGTTGAGTCGGAAAAATAATTGGTACTAACTCTTACATTTTAAACATGAGAGGAGGCGACGTTTGCTCCAAAAATTTAATAAATTTATACATACAAGTTTAATGAATTTGTACATATAAGTTTAATGAATTTATATATATTAAATTACCCCCTCACGCTTGGTGTTTCATACATTACTCACTATTAGAGACTGAAAGAGAAATCATCGAATACATCATTGAATACATATAACAATGCCTGCATCAAAAAATATTCGGATAAAACTAACCTAAAAAAATATATAGTTTTGTTATTACTACCTACTAGGCTTCCGTTCGAGGATCCGCAATGCGGGAGAAAATGTTCATCGTCGTTTCCCTGTCCACGGTGATGGCGGCGTGTCCAACCTCTGGATGATCTCTTCATCATAGTTATTTATTTTGAAGAACTTAATGAACCATTGCTAATTTGATTCAAGGTAGAACTATTCACAGAACGACACGATTCAGAACTCATAATTTAATACTCGTGCATGATAGTTTGTTAAGGTATGCCTGTCCATTTTGGTCGGTTTTTTGCGTATATGAGGTTTCATAAATAATGCAGTTTAAACGGCTTTTGATGTATGCGCATGTGTTGACCTAAGCCTGATGAAAGAGCCCGTCACACTTTATATTAACATATGCTAATTCACCTCTCCCATTAGTCCCAGAAATCCTAACAAACACCCCGTCGACACAAGTCAGGGAAAGTAAGACGTAGATAATTGATTTCACCTATTACTTGCAGATCTCATCAAGCAATGTTCTATTAGTTAAGATCGCGATGAAGACGGAGTCCAACGGCTTGATAAAATCAGGTTATTCTAGAGGTACATCAACATCAGACTCACTTTTCCACACTTTTCGTGTTCTAATATCGATTACGATATTCCTAATTTTCTTACAAACCTTGAAAAGATAAGTAAGAATGGGATTCATTATTATTGCACTCAAGAAAATGTGGTCCCAATGATTCACTACCCCTCCAATATAATGCCCCGAGGGTGCCCTCGACCACCGGTCAACCCAGTTTCTATTGCCGGCGGCCGTCCTCCACCGCCACCTAGTCATTCTCCACATCCCCCGTAAGACATCAATACAGTTACATGCTTGTTTAGGAGAAACATTCTTATGGTTGCGACCTATAAGTTGGTATTTAATGATTGGGATTTATTTATATTTAGTATTCGTTAACTGGACCATTGTGAGACTATTAATTGAGCTGACATTAGAGGTAATCGTACTGTTAGTCTAATCATTAATGTCCATGTGTAACGAATAAATTACTATCAAAATCTGAATTCATTATATCGGTACAACACTTTAATGGACTAAACGATTTTATTAGATAGGTTCTAAAATAATATTAGTCGAGAAAACATTTTACGAAATATGATAATAATTTTCAAAATTTGACAAATAATATACTCAAATCGATGTTACAAATACCGAGTTCGTTAGTGGAAAGGCGGGAACTTGGTAAAACACCGAGCTCCTGACTTTTCACAGGAGAACTTGGTATTGGAATTACCTAGTTCTTTGTAAATCAAATTCGATGTGTCTAAAATAAGTTAAGGGTATTATTCGACAGATTTTGAAAATTAATCCTATATTTAATGAAATTTTTTTATAAGAACTTTTTTCTAACAAAGCTCGTGATTTTAGAGCAGTGTCGCCATCACATGACAAGTTTGATAAGGAGATGTGGTCTCGAAGTATACTTAAACAAAATACAACGACGTGACATTTCTTAATATTTGTAATTGTAGAAACTTTAGTAAAGCCTGAATGACATGTATTTTCGTAAGAACAGCAAAAATCTATGCAAAGGAAAATGAAAACAGAGTTTAAGTCTCCAAATCAATCGTTTCTGTAAAAACCAGAATTTAAATTTTACTAATCTAAATTCCCTGTAGTGGTGGCAACCGGTCATTTCACCTGGCAATCGGAGTCAACGCAGCTCGTCTGGCGGTCAACCATTTACCGATTTATAAGTTATTTATTACTCTTGCCATGGTCACCTCTTCCCTGCCATGGCCGGCGGCAGCCGTACCTCAAAGGAGCACGTCCCTTGCTCCAGCGGATGACGCCATCGTCTGACAAGGTTCGCGCGTACCAACGGACTGAGACAGAATCTCATTCCGACGGTGTCTGATGCGGAACCTCTCCGGTACCTCATCCACCCTGCGGACACGGAAGATGTGGGAGTTCCCCTCTCGGAGACGTACCCTCCCCAGGATTCCGCGTCGGATGGGGGAAATCCTCGATCCGGTGTTGCCCGGACCTTCACGCTGCTGCTGCTCCTGTGGAATGACTCGCCATTGGCGTAATATGTGCTATTTCCATGCGGAGGCGGCCTGTCCTTCCTCCGCCCTTTCAGGAGGGAGAAGAAGGATGGGGAGGATTCTGGCGACTCACAATCAAAACCGGAAGGAACCTGGTCGTGGCCCGTCTCCAACTCCACCCTGCTGGATCTGGATTGAAAAATCAGTAATTGTTGCAAGAACGAGAGCCTCCTCCTCCACCTCCCGTGCTTGCCGCTGCCAATCCAATTCGAAAATGTAACTACCCAAAAATTTGATGTCGATTATAAAAATATATACAGTTTATGGTAATAGTAACTAAATAATAATTGAACGGTTGACTGGGTCAAAATCCGAAGTGGCATGAGAGTTTAATATTCTCGTAGTTGACTGATGTTACTAGCGAATGTTATCGAGACATCGAATTCGATTTCGTGTGACCACGTCACACGGGAAAGGGGACGCTTGGACCTAAACGGAATCGGATTCGAGTAACGATGTGGCTCGTATAACGTCATGGGTTTGACCGGAAAAAAACATAATTAGTATTTAAATTATGAGGAGTGAGTTTACAGGTTAAAAATGTTTTACGGACGAGAAATCATCAAATTACGTAAACCCACGTCTTATCTGTCAACTGGATAAGCGGCATATTTGGAGAATTGGGGAAATCACTTCCCGACCTCACGAATCTTATCAGAAGGAGATTGGGATAGAACGTAAGACGATAAAAAGAAAAACAAAAAAACAAACAACGAGTGGAAAGAAGGGCAGTCGGGGGGGAGAAGAAACAAGGGCGCGGAGGAAGCTCGCTGAGGAGGAAGGGAAAAAAGGAAGCTGGACCCTCGAGGAGGTCCAGAGGATTCTTCAGAGGTGTGAGTCGCTTCTTTGGAGGGAGCAAGAAGGCTAGTATGAGTGGGGTCTTGAAGCCAAGTGGGTACGGTTGAGGTGCGCGACCCTCTCATTCACCTACCTGCTCTCGCTGCGGACGAGCCCATGGAGGATCGTCGTGCCCAGCTGAAGGTATCACCTGCTTTCAGTGTGACGAGCATGGCCACATTCGGAGCCATTGTCCACAACTGACCAGGAGCCGGACTGGTGCTGCTGGTCCCTCATTTGCTAGGTCCCGTAACATGCCTGGCAAGAGCGGATCTAGAGGCTCGGTCAATCAGCCATCGGGATCCGGCTGTGTGAACACCATGGGCCAGGGACGAGCAAGCCCCTCCAGCAATGCCATGTCTGGTATGATTCTCGTAAATGGGTGGGTTGCTACGGCACTCTTTGATACGGGCCCCACCCATTCCTTCATCTCTCAAAGTTTTGTTGAGAAGAATGGCTTCTTGGTTGATTTGGGAGGTAGCCCCCTGAGGGTATAGTTACCTAATGGGGAAAGTATGTCGATGAGCTCTGTGCAGGGATTGTGAGATAACAGTAAACTGGCAGCAATCGTGGGTTGATTTGATTGCCTTTCAGATAAAAGGGTATGATGTCATATTGGGTATGGACTAGCTGATGAAGTGCCACGCCATGGTGGACTGCGTCAGGAGGGAGATTCTGTTTGGTGTGCTAGGGTCGCCAGCCTACCAGTATACCGGAGAGAGTTACCAGGGTGATGGGATTCCACTTGTTGCAGCAGTTGAGGCATAGAGGATTCTACGGGATGGAGAAGAATCTTTTCTAGCGGTGGTGCTTAATTAGAAGGAAGAACTTCCGAGCCTGTAGGACATTCCAGTTGTGCAGAAGTACGAAGACGTGTTTCCGGAAGAGCTTCCTGGGTTACCACTGTCTAGAGAGGTCGACTTTGTAATTGATGTTGTACCCGGAACTGAACCGTTTTCTAAGGCTTCGTATCGTATGAGATTTGCCGAACTTAAGGAATTGAAAGTACAGCTCCTGGACTTATTAGACAAGGGGTTCATACGCCCCAGTGTGTCTCCGTGGGGTGCATCGGTATTGTTCATTAAGAAGAAGGACGGTGCGATGCGGTTGTGTGCTGATTATCGGTTGCTGAACAATGCTACGATTAAGAACAGGTATCCCCTACTGCATATTGAGGACCTCTTTGATCAACTTCAGGGTTCTGTGGTATACTCCAAGATTGATCTGAGATCAGGGTTTCATCAAATTAGGGTGCGAGACTCTAATATCATGAAAACGGCCTTCCGCACTCGTTATGGGCACTACGAATTCCTGGTGATGTCGTTCGGTCTAACTAACGCTCCGGCAGCCTTCATGGAGTTGATGAACCGCATCTTCAGACCTTATCTGGATCAGTTAGTGGTGGTGTTCATAGATGATATCCTGGTACGTTCCAAGAGCATGGAAGAACATGCTGTGCATCTGAGATTAGCTTTGGAGGTATTATGACAGAACCAGTTGTATGCTAAGCTAAGTAAGTGCGAGTTCTGGATGAGCAGCGTTAGCTTTCTGGGTCATGTTGTATCCGCTGAGGGTATCGCAGTAGACCTGGCAAAAGTTGAAACTGTTCTGAATTGGCCTCGACCTACGACAGTAACTGAAATGCGAAGTTTCCTCGGTTTGGCTGGGTATTATAGGCGTTTCATCAAGGGGTTTTGCCTGTTCGCTCGACTCCTGACCCAGCTATTGAAAAAGGGTATCACATTTGAGTGGACCCACGAGTGCGAGGAGAGCTTCACAGAACTAAAGAATCGGCTTACTACAACACCAGTATTGGTCCTGCCCAGTGGCAGTGGCGGATTTGCTGTTTACTGCGACGCATCTTATCATGGGTTAGGAGCAGTGTTGGACTGGGATATTATCCTGTGAATCAGTTTATGAATTATGTGTAGCAGCCCTCATGGGCACATCACAAAAATACTGAAAATCTTTGGTGGGTCATGTAGACATCAAAGAAAAGATAAATCAAGCGATAACCGTTGACGGTGTGTTAGCAATTATTACCGACGCATTAAAACAAGAATTCTGTGGTTTTTCACTGTCCACGAAAACTGTGTAAAAAGTGCAATATTTGACTGCTCTAGTAAAGCTACATATCTACAATATGTGTCTGTGTGACAATTACGTCTGTGAATTCCAAAAGTATTATTATAATCTGGATGTAGTTTCACAACAGTTCATATTGGAAACCTTTTTTTGCCAAACTTCCAGAGCCCTGGCCAGAAGTGGCACAAAAGGCCTATGAATTACTTCTGAGTGAGGAAAAGATTGTTCTTGGACTCAGAGGAAAGGTTCAGGCGGTCAAGTACGCGATGAGAAGGCGTGTACTGAGTTCCAGGTTAGGAGGCAGCCAAAAAACTTCCATACTTGAACAAGAGCTGTTGTTCTCAGATTGAATATGTACTTTGAAGGTATTGATGTGATACTGCAGGAAAATCCATGAGAACAAGAAACTTTCCTAAGAAGAAAAAATTTATTGGATATAATAAGAGGAAAGTTTAGCCAAGAAAGGATCTTCAGATTAAGCAAAAGATGGGCCCTGCTTACAAACCCAAAGGTATGTACGGAGACGAGATACCCTTAAGGATAAAGATATGATTGATGCCTCTAAGCGAATGCATGGCAGAGAACCTATATCCTAAAGGGAAACCGTTGAGCAGTTGTAATTGCTGTTGGTTTTGTGGGTCAAAAACCCACAATGCGAATGCCTGTCCTCAACCAGAGAAGAGAAAGACTCCGGATGGTATTTCTAGATGATAAGAGTTATGAGGAGGAAATTCTGGCTTATGAACCAATAGATGAGTAGGACATTTCTAACTTAGACTCGGAAGTAGAATCAATCTATGAAGTAGTGTCGAATTACAATACAAACTCATAAGAGGATTCTGATCTTTGGACTGAGCATCTATTCATGATGAGAGTAGAGCATAATGGAGATGGTGAAGAGTTGGTTCCCCTGGAAGCAACAAATCAGGTACCGAAAGAATCTCACCAGTACGAGGATACATCCCAGTCTATTCTGGAATGGAGGTTGCCAAACATTAACATGATAGAAGTCTATAATATTTCAAGGTTTAGTTTTAAATCAGACATCTCACAGTCTGAGGCAACGGCTAAAGTACAAGCACAGAACTTAAGACTCTCGATATCCCATTATTAAACATACAATGCGTTAGGGAAACTATGCAATGTACGAGAGGTGTATATAACTATATAACATCGGGTCGATCCAGGTAGGATTGGTTCCGCTATTCCATCTTCCAGCGGAGAGTCCTTTAGTGGCAGTTGTGATCGATAAAAGATGGCGAGAATTCAAAGATCAGCTGATATCAAGTATACATGCCAACCTTGCACATGGTCCTGTATGGTTCCAAGTCCATCCAAATTTCATGATGGCCCTAAACGACCGTTGTTTGGGAAATTCATTAACTTTAAGAATTAAATAAATGAATATGGATAGAATGAATCCCCATGCCAAGTTTTTGGCGTATCACACTAGGGTAATTTACCGATTAGTAAACACCACTAGTCTTGGTGTGAGGAACATCTCAAGACTTACCGAGTTGTTTGAGGAAGAACCCGTTAGAGTTAACATGGCCAAGAAGTTGAGTTATGAGTGAACCTGATAGTAGATTTATACCTATTAATGCGTCTAATATCCAACAAAGAGGTAATGAGATTACTTTGATGATGGGAGAACTATCAGCTAGTACTTCTAGAGTGGATAGGCATTTTCCTGTATGAATGCCATTTCTGAGAGAGCCAAGAACTCACACGCTCTCTGAAGTTTCCTCTAGGGCAAGCGATGTGGGAGATGACATAATTGTGTCTGCAGAAGCGTCTGATCCTCCGCTAATAGAAGAAATGTCTCGAAAGTCTGTCGATTCTAAATCCCAGTCTCAACATATGGGAAGGATTGTGGGATATACAGGTATCACTACCAGTTTATGAAGACCCAATAGACCAACCGAGAGATGAATCAATGAGGATGATGTAAGTTACCTATCTAGATAATTCTTTATCCAATATTCCTGAAGTTCGTAAGGTTATTGAGCAAATAGCCAAGCAAAGGTCTATTTCGATAGACGAAATTTGGAGGATGATAGAATCATCTTGAGAAGTTCATAGACACGCGGGGTTTAATGTGAGGAAGGAAGAACTGAGCACATATGTTGCTCTAACTTTCAAAATTCCTGGATACTATGAGTATTCTCTGGATACCTTGATAGACACTGGGTGTAGCATAAGTTGTGCTAGGCTCAATGCCTTACCAGATGAGTGGTGGGAACTACTGCAAAGACCCATCCATATAGTTAATGTCGATGGAATGGCAACAATTGTTAGACATCAGGCCAATAATGTGCCTGTCTTTATTGACGGACAAAAATTCGCCATTAAAGAGATCCTTGCACAACCTTTGCTAGAGGCAAATATCATTCTTGGTCTTTGCTAGAGGAGAATTTACCTTTTGTGCAAGATGTTCGAGATGTTTCCATTTGTGGTGTAAAAATTAATACTCTACAAGAACCTAAGTTAAGGTTAAAATTTGAGTTATATCAGATTCAACGGACAGAGTATTGTGGGGATTCACTTGTGAAAGAGCTTTCAAAGTGCTAGCCCAACGTGGTGATACACGATTGGAAGAAAACGGATTATGGGTGCAAACTCTGTTTTCCCCAACGAATACCAGAAGTTCTAACTGGTATGACAACTTGTTTCTCAAACAAGAACTGTGTATGGCAGCATAGTTAACAGGGACAAAATGGAATAAGTTCCTTGTAAAATTTGCTGACAATTTTAGTGAAGATCCATTAAAATATTGGAGTCGGAATGGCCTCAAGGCTAGACTCGAGTGGAAAGATCCCAGAAGCATTATAAGAGCCAGAAATATTACATACACGGTTGGAATGGTTGAGGAATTTGACAAACAGATTCATGAGTTGCTTGGAAAAAGCTTGATTAGGGACAGTTATAGTCAACATTCTAGTCCTGCCTTTTTGGTAATAAACAATGCCGAGCAGGTGCGAGGCAAAGCACGAATGATTAAAGACTATCGTCAGCTTAACAAAGTTACCAAAGACAATGGCTATAAGATTCCTACTACAGGAGATCTAGTTAATAGAATTTGTTTGAGCCAACCAAAATTCTTTTCCAAATCTGACTTAAAAAGTGGTTATTGGCAAGTCAAGATGGAAAAAGATTTGGTTCCTTTTTCAATGCTCCGCAATGAATGTTTGAATGGCTGGTGATGTCGTTCTGCCTGAAGAATGCTTCAGGCGTCTTTCAACGCAAAATGGATAATGTTGTTAATCAGGTCCACTCTACATAGAAAATGTGCTAGTCTACAATCAGACGGAGGACGATCACATGAAGCACCTTGACAAGGTGACTGATGTCTTCCGATAGGAAGGCATGATTCAATCCGAAAGGAAAATAGAGTGGTTTAAGGAGTTAGTTAATTTTCTAGCATGGAAATTGAAAAAGGAAAGACTAAATTACAAAATTATATTGCCGAAAAATTGATTTTCCTAACAGACATGAGGATAGGAAGCAAGTCCAAAGGTTCTGCGGATTTATTAACTATGCTCGGAAGTTTGTAAAAGATCTTTCTCAAGATTTAGGGAGGATTTCAAAGAAAACATCTTCGACGAATCCTAGGTCATGAAAAGATTAGGAGACTTATGTTATTCAGAGGATTAAGAGAAAGGTTCAGAATTTACCACAACTTGCCTTACTTTCTGACAAGGATGAGTTAGTCTTGGAGATAGATGCTTCTTGTGCGTCCCTCCCGCTCGTTCCCGAATGAGAAAAAGAAGGAGGACCGTAATCCTTCGTGGCTCCGTAAAAATTCGTTTGTCGCTTAACCTAGGTAAGCTAGAAAAAACGGAGTCGCCACCGACTTTATTAAAAAATGGTATAAAGTCGGAAAAACCAAAGAGGGTTCGGGGATTCCTAACTACTCACTCTCTCACTCAAACATGCGAAGAAGGGGTGGCGATACTTTTAAAAGAGGTTTCTGATTAACGGGTGTTGGACCCAATCTGGGCTTTTAGGCCCAGACTCATGTCATTGGATTACGAGCTTAGGCTCGATTCGGGCGTTGGATCCGAACTCGTATGTGATGATCACGTGCGCAATCACATACAATTATCTAGATCAAAGTAGGCGGGGAAAGGCGGTGACCGTGGGCCTATGCACCTGGACCCACGGCCCGTTACAAGTGGAAAAATAGAAAGTCGGGAAAGCCCGTACCTTCCCTCATGTACCTTGAGTTTGACGGTTGGGGCCGCTTTAACGTCTTCAATCATCGCGGTTTTTACACACGCGGAGAAAAATCCACGCGGTCTGTTACACGCGTCTTCAAGGCTTCCATTCCACACTTGTTGGAATTTCGAGCTCGCACGAGTAGTGTTATGGGGCGTCTCCGTTGAGCTGTCCAGTTTTGCAGCCGAGAGTGAACGTGCTCTATTTCGATCCAAGGTTGCTCGGTCGTATCCAAAAATGTCCAGAATAGAAAGAGGACAAGATAAAGAAGAGAAGGACGACGTTACTTTCATGTAAGTAAAGCGAAATCAGTACAAAAGAAAGGGTGAAATTGCTCACCGTCGCGGGAATCTTTGTTTCCCGGGTCTTCATGATCTCTCTGAAGGTCGACTACGGTTTGTTCAATCGTGTTTGGAGAAATCTCAGTCTGTCTCGTGGTAAACCGAATAAATGACAACAATGAAGGTTGAAAAGAAAGTTTGCGTTTAAGAAAAGTCAATTCAAATCATTACGGATCATATGTGACACGTTAGTGAACATGTATGTAAAATGAGCTAATAGGACAAGGAATGATGGGCTATTAAACGAATGAGCAACAAACCCAAGCAAAATTAGATGAAACGGTATTATTGACCATAAGCAACTAACTAATAGGCTCACAAACCAGATTGAGTTACATGTAGCATAGCAGTTCAAAACGAAGACAGGCAATTTATAAAAGAAAAATTGAAACCGAACTGACCAGACAAGGTTTATGTGCTGCGCAAATATGAGATTGAGGTAAGGGGGTTGCATGTTCACAAAGTACAGTTAAACCAGCAGAGGAAAATAAAGTTCCGTTTATAAATCATCAACGTGGGTGAACTAGCAAATAATGAAGAAATTGTAGCGAATCTTAAACTAATAATGATGCTAAAGCAGACAGGTAGTCGTTAGCAAGAAAACACATTTTGACAAAAATGAAAATTACAACAAGTTAAAATAAGTCGGTTTGAGCGAGGAGCCCATCACGAGGATACCCTACCAAACAAGCTGATTCCTACACAAACTAATCCCAAAGTTGAAACACTAACCCAAAGCAAAATCAGCAATACAATGGGAACGGAAACGAACAATGAGATCGAAGTGAAAACAAACAAACTAGCAGGTCATATCAGAAACACCTAAGAAATGTAAATCAAACATGAGAGTCTCAGCAACTTGGAAATGAGAAAACTTATAGTACGAAATCAGCAACGGAAACTATGCTAGATCGATTAGAAGACGTACCAAACATTGATGAGGTTAAAATTAAAACGAGTGAATGAATAAGCTCGTTGGCTAAACATACATATGTACCAATCGCTGGTTCAATAGCGAAGACCTGAAGTATTATAACAAATTGCAGCGAATGGAAGATGAAAATATCACAAGTAGCAAACAAACAACAAATATCTAGGTTGAATCTGTCGCGAAGCTGAAATAATTCTTAAACAAAACGGAATAAGCAATCTAACATAATTTGATTGGCTGTAGCGATGACATTTAACATGAACAGGCCATCCCCAACGAGTCAGAATAAGCATGAATGAATTAGCAGCACATGGCTGAACACTCCTAACCGGCTGCAGCGACTTCGGCAAGGGAGGCCGGGGATGGACAGGTTGGAGCCGGAGAGCGTTAGCCGGGCTCCATCTCGCTGCGATCAACCTTGGTGGCGATTGGAGGGTCAGCTCTAGGGGGTTTCCGCAAGGATTTCTGCTTACCTTGACTGGAGAGGGAAGGATCGGCTGAACAGGAAGCTGCTGGAGGTCGGAGGGGCAGGAGGACGTCCGCTG
This sequence comes from Melastoma candidum, assembly GCA_023653495.1. Lineage (NCBI taxonomy): Eukaryota > Viridiplantae > Streptophyta > Magnoliopsida > Myrtales > Melastomataceae > Melastoma > Melastoma candidum. Next base: position 24,870,008 of record CM042890.1, read on the forward strand.
GTGGATGAGGGGAAGAAGCGGAGTTGAAAGGGGGGGACTGAGAGCTGGGAGAGGAGGAACGATCCAAAAGAAAATTGTTGCAACTGATTCTGTTTTTGTTCTGTTTCTGTTTTTGTTACTCCCCCGCTCCCCCCCAAAAAAAAAATTCTTTTTATACGTGGCATAATTAGAGTGTGTTAGGGTAGGTAAAAAAAAGTTGTTAGGTTGTTAGTTTGTTAAAATAGGTTGTTTGTTATTAATTAGTTAAAAATGAGTTGTTATAAATTAGAATGAAAATTTTGTTAAATGATAATGAAATGTTTAATTTCAACAAATTTTGAAAGGATTAAAAAAAATTCGTTATTTTTATATGATTAATTATTTTAATGGGGGTTTATTAGATTTTAGTCATTTTCACCTTATTATTAAGAACCTAAGTCCGTGTACACGTGCTTGGACTTCAAATTAAAATGAATGAACTTGATCTAAATGACAAAAAAACTTTAAAATGTCATTTTAACTATTATTTTATTTTTAATTTTTAAGAAAAGTTAAGAAATTAGTCTCATGTAATTAATTCTCAAATTGAAATTAATCATTAACCATATAACATGAATTTAATCGAAAATTACGAAAGCTTCAAAATTATTTCTTTTAAAACCAAAGATTAAAGATTAAAAAAAATCGAAAATTCAATTTGGGGTGTCTACACTTCTAACGAGTTCTGGGGAGCTATTCTAAAAATTAAAGGAAGAAAGCTGAAACCGGCTTGTAAGTATTGGTCGGGTAGTTTCAAGGGGTACGAGCTCCGATACCCGATACACAAAAAGGAAGTATTGGCTTTAAAAAATGGAATAAAGGCATTTTACATCTTTTTGGCACCTAAGAAATTCTTAGTGCGCTCTGGCTCGACCTATGTGAAAAGGTTCGTGAGTTTGAACCTCAAGGAGACTAGGCAGACTAGACTTTTGAGGTTGCAAGAGTGATTTAGCTATTATAAATTCGATGTCGAATACATTTCTTCAGACAAAAATATAATAGTCGACTCTCTCTCTCTAGAGAACTTGCAGATGGATCCAGCTGCGAAGAGGAAGATTTGCTGGGGATGCAAGCAAGAGGGGCACTCCAAGAAGGTATGTCCCAATAAGAAAGAGAGTAAGCATGGTGATGTTGGTTCCGTTTCAAGAACGAAAGCAGCTCTCTGCTGACAGTGTAAGCGACCTGGACATAGATCTTTTAAATGTCCAACTAAGTTGAAAGCTGGGAACTCCCAAAAAGGAGTGTCTAATCTCAAAAAGAAGGTTGTTGCCGACTCTAAGGAAGAAGCAAAAACATATTCCCATAAGGGAATGACTATTCCAAAAGAGAAAACTTCAGCTAACTCTAAAGAAAAGGCGAAAGCTGATTCCCATAAGGGAGTGGCTGAACCCAAGGAGAAGGTCTAAACCAACTCTAAGGGGAAAGCGAAGATGAATTCCCTAGGAAGGGATGATGGATCCAAAGGAGAAGGCTAACACCAATTCCAAGGAGACATGAAGAAAGATCCTCAAGAGAGGATGTCTGGTCCTAAAGAGGGAAGATCCAAAGGAAAAGCGGAGATGGCGAATCTGAAGGAAGAAACTCAGATTGATTCTCAAGGAAAAGCCAAGAGGAAGAAGAAAGCAAAGCAGGTTAAGTCCTCTAGTCCTAAGAAGGATGCTCCGGTAAATGAGGAAAATGTTGAAGAACCTTGGTGGTACCTTTTAACCCCGGAACAGTTCAATTACTGCCGAGATCACCTGGCCAAAGAGCAGAAAATCTCAATAAACCATGCTGTCAAATCCTATAAGAGTCTCTTAAAGAGACGAAAGGAGGAGAAAGAGCAGGTTGAGGCTGAGTATGCTCGGGAGGAGGCAGAATTCAGAGCCTTCATAGATGAGCCCAATCAGAAGGAAAAACCTAATGAGACGGCAGAAATGAAGTATGACAAGTATTTCAATTATGGAATATCAAACATGCTCGAAGAAGGAAATCCTGAAGTTAAGGAAGACCTTAAGGAAGCAATTCCTAAAAACGATTTGGTGAAAGAATCTGGTGAGCAGGCTCACGATGGCATAGGTCATTAGGGTTCGGATGAATCCTGGTATTTTGATTTAGACCCTTCTGAAGATGGATCCCTATCTTGGGATGCAATTGTTGTTTGTGGATGACTCATGGGTGGCGTCAAAAACAATTTTAAGTGCCAGATTGAGTTTGTTGCAGTAAAGGCAATAGAGTATATTAAAGATCTAGAGTCAAAATTGTTGAAGAGCTGCCAAAACCATAAAAGATATACAGTAAATTCTCACCACAACAATGTCCATATTACCTTATGAGGTCAAAGAATTCGAGACCCCAAGGGTAGTGGTGGATATGAGAGAATCCTCACTCGAGGAGAACTCTATACTTCGCCCGTATCTACATTGGATATCAGAGAAGTGGTCGTCCCTAAGAATTAATTCAGGAATGGTAGGAGTAGCTTTATCATATCTATATGCAGGGTTTCTGGATATTCTTGAGATCGATCGAGCAGAACCGAAACAGATCGAGCCACTGCCCCACTTGGTAAAGTTTGTACTCGGATGCCTACAATACGGGCCAAGGTATGCCACGGCATTGAGTACTAGACAAATCGTTGATTATATAGACAAATCATTAGCACAGCGATTTGAATAAGATAAAGAGAGGGCTCGAAGAATTCATGAAGAATATCAACAACAGATGAGACTCTCTAGAAAGGAGATTGGCGACACATCAGGCGCCAATAATGAAGGAATCTCCTAGGACAAAGCAATAATGCAGACGGAAGAAGAAAGCTGTATAAAGTTATATTAGACATTTTTTTCGGTCACTAGGACCACCAGTAAAAATTTGTAGTTTTTTTATAACTAAGACTTCTTTTACTTTTGAGTTGGAAAACAGAGCAAAGACGCCAGCTTCTTTGTATATATATTTCACAACCATCTACCTCGTTTGAGGAAAGCGATCAGAATAGAGAATTTTCTCTCACATCTCTCTGAGTTTGAATTCTTTGATTGGTCTCCAACATACCTTAAGAAATCAAGAGTAAGATTTAACCTAAAAATAAAATTGGTTAAGGCTAACAGAAGGTTAGATTGGTGAATCTAAACCTTGAAAGATAGGCCCTTGGGTTGAAACTTTGCTAAGGAAGAGGAATGTCTATATAAGTCCCTCAAGGTAAAGGCATTCAAGAAGTGAGGAACTCCTGAAACTCTTAGTTGCAGAAGCTTAGTGAACCCATAGAGCAACCCATCTGAGAAATGTATGATAAGCATCTTCTATCTTTAAATTGTTTACATTGTTCTTAAGTGGTACAAGAGCACGAGTCATTTATATGACTGATTGTTCAAATCCAGAATTACTCCATTTGGATCACGGGGTTGGCAAAGATTCTACTATTGGACTTTTGAATACTGTAGTGGATCGTCTGGAAAATCTATCAACCAAGATAACTCAATTGTCTAGGCTTGTAGATAGTTATTCTAAGAAATTAGAATAACCGACTCTGGGTCAGAGTGAATTTGAGGAATTCTTCCTTGAAGATACATCCGGTTTAGGATTTACGACTAGTTCAAGATACTCTAACGAGTATTTGAGGTTGGTAGAATGCCGACGACAAAGAAAATTAGAAAAAGCTTCCTAAATTCGTATCCTGGGTGTCTAATTGGTATCAGAGCCGCTTAGGAAAATTTTTCTATTTTTGTTTTGAGGGACTAAATTGCAAAAGAAGTAAAACTTGAGGCTGAATTTTGAGAAAAGAAATCGAGGGAAAGAGAAACAACCGTAGAATAGAAATTTATAAATCTACAACGGCAAAGGGCAAAATAGTCGTGGGACCACGGTAAAAGGGAACATTTCTCCATGGCCATCACAACTTACCATTAGCCAGTTTCCATGCTTTTTCTATTTGAAAGAAAAGAAATGTTGTCGCATGAACAAATAATGACATATTTTGGCTTAAATATTTTAAGAATATAATATTTAAAAACATAATGTAAATCTATAAATATTGAATAAATAAAAAATGTTGATTTGACAACAAATTTTTATTAGAAATTCACTTTGATATTTTAATTATAAAATATTCAATATTTAGAACTTATAATATTAGATTAAAAATTTGGCCGATAATATAAAAAATTATTATGAAATTTTATGTTTTGTCAAAAAATTAGTTTGTTATACGATTTTGTCACTAACTTTTGTTTCTGTATTGATTTTGGTTAATTTTGGATTTTATCATGAGAAAACCAAACATGCCTTAATCTATAATTTTTAATTATTGACTAAAAAAGTAAAAAAATAAAAAATAGGTAATAATATTGAAATATCACATATGTTTTTTTTATTTTAGGATGGACGGTCGTTAATGATACTGTTAAGAATCTATAAAATCGATAAAGTTTGATGATGGCTCTATTGTGACGTTACTACTACGGATAAGGTGGATTGCAAGACGATGCAACGAAAGATTGAAAATCAACTAATATAGGATAAATGTTAGACAATATTAAGACCTTGTTTAGTTTTCTTAAAATAAAATTTAATATTAGTCAAAATCAATATAAAACATAAAATTGTATCTTAAACTAAATTTTTGACAAAATATAAAGTTAGGTAACTTTGCCTAAAACATAATTATTTGTTTTTAATATATTGTAAGATTGGTGAGGAAGAAATAAGGGAAATTAAATGTTGTTATTGTGGCGTCGTCACGTCGTGCCTCCGGGCAAACGTTGGACAATCCAACCGTCTCCCAGGTTTTGTAGTTTCGTCGTGGTCGTGTTCGTCTCTATCAATCCCTTCCGTCCCTGGAACCTCTCACAAACCCGTATAAATTTAACCCTTTAACCTCCAGCACGAAGCTTGCTTGCGATCGACGCAGACTATGTCGTCCTCCGACAACGAAGAGGACGAGAGCTTTGCTCATTTCATCGAGTCCGAGATTCTCGCCGAGGTACTAAATCATCTTCATCTTCATCTTCTTTTTCTTTCCCCGAGCGGGGAAGTTGCGTTTTTCTAGTTGAACTCATCGATTTTGATTTCTGGGTTCGGAATATTTCGCCATTTTGTAGGATGAGGTCGATGGGGAGGAGGAGGGGGATTCGCCGGGACCGAAGCGGAGGTGCGTGGAAATCAACGCCCGGGACAGTGGGGTATTGGGCAGGATTCCGCCCGAACTGTTGCCCAACATTCTCAAATTCCTGTCTTCCGAGGTGCGATTGTTAGTTTTTCGATTGGGGAGGATGCTATTCTGGTGATTTGGGTTTTTTTCGCATTTGGGCAATGAGTGAATGTGGTCGCCGAGTGGGTTACTCAGTATTGGTTTGATCCAATTCTTTTGGTGGTTTTTGTTTAGGATCTCATGGTGTGTTCGATGGTGTGCAAGTCGATGAACTATGCCGCCTGCGACGAGTCACTCTGGCGCCGACTGTAAGTTTAGTCTGTTCTTCCATGATGTTGAGGGCTTATTGCCTGGCAAGATTGTTTTGAGTTTTACTTTTATCTGTGGAGTTGTGTGTATTGGAGAATTTCATTTGGTGAAAGAACTTTGCTAGATTTCGAAATTGTAGTGAACTTGCTCAGTGGAATTTCCTGCCACACTCTATCCACATGGATATATAGGGTTAAGATGCCAATTGTGTTAGAAGCTGCATATCATATTCAAAGTTGGTAGTCGAGTTATAAATGAAGCTGCTATGAGTGATCCTTTCTGGTGGTTTTTTCCTTTCTCTCAAATTTCGGTTTCTTTAATATTAATCTGATGTCTGTCATTGCAGGTATCGCATGCGATGGGGTTTGCCTCCCCAAAGCACGAAGATCCGACAATGTGCTTGGAAGAAGCTCTACATTCAGGTAATTCATGGCGATTAATTTCTTTATTTGTTTCCTCATATATTTGTCCCTAATTGATAAATATATATGTTTGCAAAGTGTGTCTTCTATCTGCTCTTGGTTCAACAATACATGGATTTAGTTGGACCTCATGAGTGGCCACAGTGAGCTCTGTCCTCGTAAATTAATCAAAGCCATGCATGTAATAGAATTTTAGAACGGAAAGCTAGCTTGGTTGAGCAGAAATGCATTTCCTAGGATATGTTAATTGAAAACAGTTAAAGTCAAGTATCAGATCTTAACCACTTTGGAAAGCTGACAAAAGGTCTGACTGTATGCAAGGAATGTTTCAGACTTGCGCTCCTTAAGAAAAGCCAACCATTCCATTGTAGCCCACAATCTGCTATACGGCTAGGAAAGCAGCTTTTTTATTTAGGTTGCTTCACTTGCTAGATGAGTAGGCCATTTGAATGAGGCTTTTCGAAGGGAAGGAGAATCTTCTTCTGCATATGAGATAAGAAGCAAAGCTCAGCCAGTTGTGCAATTTGTAGATGATCAAAGTGTGCCTGACGAGGTGTTGGAACCTAGGAGTAAAGAGAGTTGTCTTGTACTGGTGGGATGGCTTTCCATTGATGGATCCAAAACTAAAGGGAAGACACTGAGGCACTTTGACTGGAAAATGTCAAAGGTGAACTTCTTTTAACATTGAAAAGGGTAGCAAATCTGTAACAACTGAACTGTTGAATAAACTGGTCATTCTTAATTTAAATAGTTCTAGACAAATGGATGGCTAGCCACTGAGTTGGCATTGCAATCGGTTTACTAAATGTACGTTGGAAGTTACTACATTGCTCTAATCCTGCAATGATTGTGTACTTGTTGAAAATGTCTATTGACATGTTTCAAGATTTTTTTCTGACTGTTGATTTAAAACTCCCTTGTGAAAGGTTACAAGAAAAATTCTCATTTTCTTGGTTCACAAGGTTTTTGCAATCACCATGATATAGTTGGATGACTTGTATTGCGGTTCTATTACTGATATTTTGAGAAGGACTTGAGAATGAAATATGCGTCATATCCTAGATATTATGTTCTCTTCAGTATCCTTATTATTCATTTTGATATGTCAAATGGATATCGAATGTTGAGTGGGTATATATGAATTTAACCGCAGCGCGATGAAGAGGATATGGCTGACCTTGTTCGGAACTGCCCTTCTGAGTTTAAGGAGTACTACATCCAAATGCAAGCAGCAAAGAGAAGCCAAGCGCCTGTTCCTTCACAGGTGAGTAAATAATCTGCAATGAGGTCACTGTCTGATCTTTTGTGAGCAAGACGATGTCCCTGGTGGATTAGGAATGTTACCTTACCTAGCAATTAGCTTGTTGTTTTGCGAAAATGTGTTGAAAAAACTAGATAGTTTTTCGTAGTTGACAAAATATACAAATGTTTGTTGTTTTGGATGTTGGATGGTATCTGGCCCCCGGGGTTGGATGTTTTTAGGTGATTTTTGACAGAAAAGTTATTTTCCTTAGATTACTAAAATATTTTTGAAATGGAAAAGGCATCTTTCATGCTCCAAAAGTTGAAAATTCTGGAAATAATTTTGAGAGTGTTTTCTGAGGATAAAAAACTCAATACATGGTTTCTTCACATGGGAGAATCAACCATTCAAAATTCATTAGTGGTTGTTAGTTGCCTTCTTAATCTTAGATGCTTGATCAATACAGGTCAATGAGGACCGGACTACTCTCGATAAGACACTCGCTGATCAAGTGTCGATATGGAAAAGGAGCAGAGGGTTTTCTGACAATGTGGACCCTGACCATTCTTGTTCTGGAGAAACTTGCACTTATCATCAAATTGGTGATGTCTTTGTCTGCGAGAAAACTGGGAATGTCCATGGTACGGGATGCACTTCACTTATGAAGTGGTAGAGCCTGATTCATTGATAGCTTCGCTCTATTTAATTCTAACTCTAGAAATGTGTTTTTCCCTCAGTCTGTGATGACACATGCAGAGAAATTGTGACAGATCCTACCAATGAGCTCTTAGTTTGCAGAGTCTCGGGCCATTGCTTTGACAGAATGCTTTCACCTGCCGAAATGGAGCCTGGCACTGTGAGTCATTATCCTTTTACAAGTCTCAAAAACATTGTCCCTATTCTGTGTCGGAATTTGAATTATTACGGCATGAGTGATTTATTTTCCGATGGAGCATGACTACGCCCATCCATATCCAGTATCTTCTGCTGTTCTTTCCTGTTTTTTGTTTGCTTTCTGCCGAGACTATCGATAGTCAGAGCTAATGGCCCTAAACAAATTTCGATTGTTGAGTTTTTGGATGGCCTTGTGTTACGTGTAATGCGTGCTACACCTTCAGGAACAGCAACAAGGTGGTGCAGCAGATGAGGCCGAACCTTTCATGGGATCCGGTCGCTTTGGTACGCTTTTGATTATCCTCCGCCCTGTTTCCGTATCCTTTGTTCCTTGTAAACTACCATTGACCAGGTTTACATTTCACAGCGCGTGCCTATTATTTGGGGTACAATTGCGATGACGAAAAGGAGTTGAAGGCTGTTTTGAGGTTTTGCTGATATAGTGGGAAACAGAGTGCCAACCACTGTTGCAAGAGGCCTTGATCTTGTGTTGTGCCGACCCTTCTACAACCTTAGTTCGATACCAAAGCTAGTCAGTAGTCCCTGCAGTTTCTTCCGCGAAACCTGGTGGTCCTTATTCTGTGAAGTCGCAATTTCAACTCATGTATAGTGGAAATCGTACGCAGGGATGAGAAGTATTGAATGTTGTTTAGGCAGTTGGCTCGAGTTAGGAGACATGATGAAAGTCGGTAGTTATGCCCGGAAAAACTTTTTCTCAGTTTTCGACTCCTCTGAGCTACTAAATGTAGCATGCTCTTGCAGAGTTTCTTGTCTTATCGAAAGGCATATCGAGAACTCAAGCCGCCAAAGTTGAAGCAGCTACTTTCAAAGTAAGATAAAGATCCCTTCTTCCTATAATACTTAATGATATGTATTAGAGAATCTTTTGAAGTATTTTGAAGCCGCTAACACTTAATGATATGTATATATTTGTTTATAATACGATCTTTTCACGTCCCTTTGTCTGCTGAACTGGTTACCGGAAAAACCACGATACATCACAAAATATGATAAATAATTTTAAAATTTATTAAATAATGTCAGAAAATTAGCGTTAGTAAATCAGTTTTTGTTCCTTAAAGTTCTGATTTCTACTTACAAGACACAACCTTCGTTATATTTTTTATAATGCAGGGTTTCTTCGTATTAAGAAAATCGGGGCGTATTAAAAAAATCGAACTTTCTAATCCCGGTTTCCTCTAGGAGAACAAACAGTTCAATAATTCGATTTCAATACATTTTTTACGAATTTTAAAATTGCTCGCAAAACCATAAATGCGCCTTTCGTCCAGGGATGGAAACCCGTCTGATACAAGAGATGTGGATATGAGACGGAGAGTTCTACTTCAATTGTTAAAAGTTATTTATTTTTTAATATCATGCAAGCTAAGAAATTACACCTTCGGGAAAAAAGGTTAAAAAGGATTGAATCCAATCCATCCTCGCTCAGAAATAGATTAATCTATATATAACTGCAAAAAACAGATTTTTCATGATTAACTTTTGTAAGCTCTTAAATATTTTTAAAATTATGGCGGTTTCCCATTTGATGTCCATCTTCCAGCCCCAGATATCCAGACATAAACAATGCAATAGTTTTAGAAAGGCAAAAGATAGATGAACCGAAAAACTTATTAGAAGAAACAACAAATGCCGTCAACAAAGACTTCTGCCCATGGAAAAGCTTTTCTATGATGTCTCTATATAACTTTATAGCACAGGGGAACTGTTGTGTATTTGGCCGTTGTCGTGCAATCAAACAAACTATTCATCCAGTGATCTCACTCGTTTACTCTTCCTAGAAGAGTTTGGACTCACCAAGGTGGGTGATCGTCGGCACTGGTCTGAGGAGGGATTGGCTTCCACCCAGGTTTCTCATCCCAATACATGTCGTAGTATATGTGACCCGGGATGTGATCCTTTGTGCAACACCATATCCCTGCGTAACGCTTCACCCGTCTTCTGAATTTCTCTTCCCTCAACTATTACAATACAGTGTTGCAAGCTAATATCTCATTGACCATGTCTAGGAAGAAACAATCAATAATTCAGTTCCAAGCCACTCGAAAGAGCTTACCTTGTCTGTGAATCCCCCAAAAGCATCTTGCATGGAGGAGAACTGAATCACCTTTACATCTTTAAAGGGCAAGAATATCGTCTTCAGCTGTATGTTTCAGAAGAAGACTTAAAAATAAAAACGGTGCAGTTACTTACTCTATTGCTAATAATAAAAAGAGGCACACAAGTTTGGGTTCATATCATGGCCTTACTTACCATCGCTTCATTGCTTTGTCTTGGTAATTTGATTATTCCCGCAGACGTTGTACTGTTTGAAAGCTGACAATTCTTCGATCCTGGTCGACACACCTGAACTTCCAGAAACGACTCTTTCACCTGAAAGAACGCAAAGCAATTAGTTACCCAGCACGTCGTGTGGTTTCTCAATACGTGATAGGCCAAGAGAGCATTCCTATCCCTATCTCCAGTCACCTGCTTAGGCATTGCGGGGTTGTCAAGAAGAGAGTACTCCCTTAAGTTGATTGAAGGGCCGAACTCATTCTCTGGGAGCTCCTTCAACATGGTATTAACCTGCATGCAGAAGATCATCTTCTAAACGCCATATGTATAATAAGGGGACCCAGAGCTCATTTGGCTGCATTAGCTATGTGGATTAGGAAATAGATACTTGCTATGTATTTTCACTGAAAAGTTTTTGGAAGGTCATTCATTTCTAACCTAAGTGATTGACGCAATAAAAATTAATCATTGGCCAGAAAGTGCATTAATCATTCTGATACAACTGGGCAAATATTGAGCAGAACACATGATTTCTCTCCAGTAGGACACATTGAATGAAATTCAGAACTAAAAAGATGAAAGGTCACCAGGTGAGCACCTCAAATGCATGATCCAGAGGACATAGAAATGGTTGCCTAGTCATCGAACCCTCGAGAATTCCAGGGTGAGGAAACCACATTCTGTCGAGTCTGCACCATAGAGGAGGCATGATCTGGCATATAAGAAAGAAGCTTCAATTTAGTCCGAATGTTGGCAAGGAACTCCAATAAGACTATCACGGGTGCAAAACTAGGTATCATTAGCAGAATCTAAATAGGTTCTCCTCTAAGAATGAAAAAAGAAAGCAGCCAATGCCAAGATATACCAAAGGAAAGGTCAATGCCAGAATCATCAAAAGTTTTAAGCATTCTCACCAGCGTTCTGTTCAGGACTGTTGCAATTGCAAGTGCTGTCCTTATTTGTTTTATCTAAAGACAAAAGTTAGCATGTATTAGCATGCAGTATGTTGATAAGAACCTGCATGAAAAATACAGCCGAGCTGCTTACTTGGTAGTTGAGCAGAGTAAAGTGAGATTCAATGTTATGCTCTCCATCCAGAAGCAGGTTTTTGGGGATTGATGGTTTAAAAGATAAGAATCCTTCTGTAAAAGAATAAAAGAGGATAATTAGCTTGATATGTTGAGCACACGAATTATGTGCTCCAGGTTTTCCTTACCCGATATGTTGTAATATTCGGGAGAATCATAGAAAAGCATCCCCTCTCGAAGCCGATGGCGTTTACCCTCAGTGCCAGCATACTGGAAGGTTGTATGAACGGCATATGGTTCTAACCTAAGCTGTTCGTACATGGCCTAGGAAAAACCATGAATTGAATGTTACAAGTACTCTATTTCCAATCAGATCAGGCACAACAGATCAACCAAAAAGAACACGATGCAAGCTACTTAAGAAAATTCCAAGAAAGAAAAGCTGTAGCCACCTGGACAAAATATGTGTGACCACTGCAAAAGATGCTTGCTGGTAACATGCCCAACTTAAGACTACCATCAAAGGCATATACAAGCCCACTATCATCATCAACAGATGGCCCTAATTGTTTGCGGATAATGTCATTGAAACCATTTTGATCCCATATCTTGTCATCAGCAAGAAGCATCTCCTTCCATTCCTTAACCAACTTCTTTGCTGAATCAGTCGGCCGCCAGTGGAAGATTCCAATATTATACGCACCACTAACTGCATTAAATGAAAATGAATCAAAATTTGTTGAGCGTACCTGGAAATACTGTTTCCATTTTTTTTTTTTTTTTTGGTAAAAATACTGTTTCCATTTATATAACGAAGTAAGATTGTGTAGACTTATTTGAAGCTGTCATTTTATCACTTATTATTGGAATTACAAAAATGTCAACATGGTTAACAAAGAGAACGAGCATAAATGCTTGCAAGTTTAACTGAATTAACATACTATTCCATACTGCTAAAGCACCTCATGGAAAATGTGCTAACCTAGATAGAAGTAGACTACTAACAGAAATACACTTAAAAGACTTCAAAAATACGAGAAACAAGGACCAAGCAGCTAAAAGATACAGTTATAGATAAAATAGTTGGTCACCTTTCTGCCATATGTCTAAGCTGTCGTCCACCACAGTCGGTACAACTTGATCAGTAGAAGTAAGGACATCTGCTTCAGGATACCGAGCGAGATAAGGAAGAGGGTTCTGTGAGGAGAGTGAAATAAGCTAAGCCATATGCATTACCAATATGTTACTTGAATTCATTTAGGCTCTTTATCTTTGGACGGAGGCTGCATGAATGGGAAAAAAAATTGGATCACCGAACGGATGTTCTAACATGCACACACAGGAAGAAAGAAAAACATTTTCTGGGGAAAATGCCCGCTGAACATTTTTCAATGTTAGCAACTTCTCCGTCCAAAATTAGCCAACGCCTGGTCTCTTGAGTTTTAAAGTATAGATAACTAGTCATACAATAAAATGTGCATAACAACAATCTGATACCACTAATCTCCTTCAAGTCTTCACCATAAGTTTTTAATCTACAAACCAATCTGACATTTCACGTAAATTAATATATCCATATATTACCGCATCAAGCATAAGGTTTCTAGCACCATAAATATATCTATAGCTTTCACCAGAATATTCTTTTAATTTTAGTTTTTAGTTCAATGTAATACACAAAAGTTAATGAGAAGAATGAACCAGCTTTGCTATCCAATTTCCACAATGTCTAAGTACAACATACATTTACATTGTATGACATTGTTATTACTATACACACTAGCTGGGCCCTAATGAAGTCATTCGGTAATGAATCCCGACAGGAGCTACATTTTCTGGATAAGTGAATGTTAATAATCAGATATTTGTCAAGGGCATCTCGATAGAGGACCAAACCATAAGTCTATCCATGGCATTTTCGACAAATGCGATTATATGAATGAAGGAATTGTAGCCCAACTCCTTTCAAAATGAAGAAGACAGAAAAACAACTACCTTCAACCAAACCATATCTGTGTCGCACATCAACAGCTCAACGCCAAATGGAAGGATTGCATCTATCAATATAACCTTCTCTCTCCCCATTTTATGAAACGTAGGTGACCCCCAACCGACATCTACTGTACTCATGTGGCTTTCCATGTCGAACACAGGGATGCCCTTCCAATACAAAGCCTCCAACAGCTTTGTATCCATTGCACCGACTAGTAGGTTAGACAGCCCCAGATCCGTCAAGTGCTTAACCCAAGTGAGAATGAAGTCCATGAATGCATAATTACCAAATGTAACAATAATAACATTGTTTTCGGCCCTTTCCTCTACTAATTCTTTCGTCAGCCGAAAATTCTCAAGGGGGGGCATTTTACTATCTCCCGACGGACTTACCCATATGGGTTTAATCGACCTATGACTAGCCCCTTTTACATCTACAGTATCTACAGAAGTATCGCCTACTTGTTCCTGGGGCGAAAACCGTGAATCTAAATCTGCAAAAAACAAATAATACCAATCATATTCGGAAGCTCAAAACTTCAGCATCAACCAATCATATAATTATATCATCCGCAACTAATGCAGATCAGACGACTCAATATTTGGCTGGCCAATCACTTCAACAAATCAATGACTACGATAGAGATCACTTCAACAAATCAACTAGTACTATTACCCGACAGGGGGGGAGAGGAAAGCCAGGCAATGGAGGAGGAAACCCCGGATCCACGTGGAGAGTAAAGTGCGGAGAAGACGTAAAAGGCAGAAAGACCGATGCCGACGATCACCGTCGCATAAATGACGATGAATAGGGGCTTCGACTGGGGGGCCAAGTCCTGGAAACGATCCCTCAGTCCCATCGTTTGATTAAGCTTAGCATCAAGATCGCAGCATCAAAGGTAAGGAACCAGAAATCGATGGAGTTTGGGATCGAATCGGGAATCAGTGATTTAGCGGAGGAGATGAAACCTAACAAAATACGGGGTGCGCCCATACAGAGAAAGGTCAACGGTAAGACGAAGTTAGGGGGGATAAGGTGGGAGGTGAAAGACAAAACAATTGTCAACGGCTATAGCCAGTCTTTCAAAAACTGCGTGAACCTTACAGCAAACCTCGTATTATTGTATTTTAGTTCTTTAACGAGGATAGTTTATAAAAAATGTGAAATACAATTATAATTTCAAAAGTTTATAAAATACAATTCTTAATTTAATATCATGACACTCATGTATTTGATAAAAAGTTTTAAGCTAAATTATCAATTCTACTATAAAGTTTGAATGTTTTTCTGAGATACCCTAAACATTTCAAAATACCATCACATATCTTGACGTTGGGCCGTTTTATCAATTTTAACTACCGTTAAGCGAATCAGCTGACATAAGTCTACGTGGCGCCCATTTGGCACGCTACTCTGGCAGCCCACCGTTAAACTGCTGACTGAGCATGACATGGCGCTCCCTTCAATCACGTTGAGCGGCGAACGATGACTTTGCACGTCTCAAACCCTAATTCGTACGATCCCCGAAGGCGGAGGCAAAGACATCAGCGTGGCGGGGGTGCCAGACGACAAAGTAAATGCAATAGGACTGCTCGAGGAACGTGCGGAGGGACTGGGGGAAGTCAAGTGCCCATAGCATGACGGAATCGTCCCAGGAAGAGGAGAGGAAGGAGTCGCGGCGGGTGGGGTGTAAGTCAAGGGAAGAGGCCTCGTCGGAGTGGTCCGATAGGGACCTTACAGGGTTGGTGGTAGGGGCTAGGGAGGTGTCGAGGAGCTTGAGGGAACCGTCAGCGACGACGACGATGAGGAGGGAGTCGTGGGATTCGGACCAAGCGAGGTCGTAGATGCCGTAGGTGGTTCGAAGGTGAAAGGGGAGGTGATTGGGGCAGGTCTAGCGCTGTCAACGAGGGAGAGGACGTGGAGTCGATGGTTGCCAAGGATGCCGAAATTATGGGCGGTGGTGACGAGGAGGAGATTGGGGTAGAAAGGGGAGAACTTGACGGAGAATCCCTGGAAGGGAGTTTTGAACGACGGCATCCCTCCTCAACAGTTGATCTGACGGGGATGTGTACCCGGGGTAATGTCACGTCGGCGCCATACAATGCCCAGTCGGCAGTTTAACGGTGGGCTAACGGAGTAACGTGCCAAGTGAGCGCCACGTAGACTTCCGTAAGCTGATTCGGTTAACGGTAGTTAAAATTGATATAACGGCCAAATGTTAGGATGTGTGATGATATTTTAAAAAGTTTAGGATAGATCAAAAAATCAAACTTTAGGGTGTAATTGATAATTTGGCAAAAGTTTTATGATGCGGTGGTATTTTAGTTTTTGAACGCTACTGTAAGCATGAATCCCGTCGCTATTAGAAACTCCCAGTCCAGAATTACGCACTGTTCTAATATTAAAATGCCCCAGCATGCTCAAAATTTTCACAAAATTTAAGGGGTATCACTTGTAAGGACCGTGATACTAAAGAAATTAATCAGTGTCACGCCTCAACTTGGAGATAGGGGTTTTATTTTTCTAATAATAATGTTGAGAGAAAAAAATGGAATATCGAACGTTTTTCTCGAGCACAATTCCTTAGATGGGGAGATCTTATGCTTGCGCAGGTGGACACAACGAATAAGAAAGGAGGAGATTTGTTCCATAATAACCATAGGATTTTCACAAAATATGACAGTAACTTTCAAAATTCATTAAAATTTAGCATTACAAACACCAAATACACTTTGGAGGGGCTCAATTTCACCAAATACTCCAAATACACCAAATATTTGGCAAATTTTGAATACTATCCAATTTCATGAAATATTTTCTCGCATAATGTTATTCGGAAACATACAGCTGGAAAGGAGTACTACGGTCTTCTTACTGTAATATATTCTTTGAAAACTGTAGACAGTTCGACAGAGCACAAGATCCAAGAAGGCAGAAACTCCAGTCCCTTTCTATATTAAGACAAAAGTTATCAGTTCACTTGAATAAATAATTAAAGATAACAGCTAATTCTGTCATTTCTGCAGACAAGACATCCTGAAAATGATGGTCAATTCCTGTTTTTGAAGTTTTGGTATTTCTTTCCAAAGTATCCCGTTGTAGCCATATGATAGCAGACATCACACATCTCCGCTGCGCAAAATGCTCCTTGAATTGTATAGGGCAAGACGAGATTTAGCATATACTTACACTCTTACCTTTAGTGTTGCAGACAATGGTACCGTGTCTTGATTCAATGATCAATAGGATGCTAAGCGAAAAATCATTTGTCGTTGGACCAGTAGATCTTTCATTTCACCAGTGGAGAAACCCATGATGATATGGGATATGAAAGGTTAAAAGTGACATTATTTTTGTTAATCCACAGTTTTCTCACGGAATTTTCCGAACCAGCTTCAATGCTTCAATCTGGTAATGGCACAAGTCGTGGTAGACCATCAGACGCCAAGCCCGTGGTTTTGGGGGGGGGGGGGGTGGAGGGGTCTCAAATACATAAAAAGCAAACTTAGATTCGTCACAAAATCTGGACTAGAAAGTTGCATCACAAAGATTTTTTTTTATGTCATCACAAAGATTTGAGACGAGCTAGATTGGCAAAGGTAAGAAACAGACTTGTTGGTTGATTCCCAAGCATAGTATCATCATGCAATCACTGAAGGGTCCCGCATGCGATCAATCAGTTACTCATATGCAGCACAGCAAAAACTCATGGAATATGAACCGCTATTATGGGGATTACGTGCTACAGAGCTCTTCTGAACAAAATAAGAAAATTTGGACTAGTTCAAAGTGCTATTTTCTATCTTGAAATTGTAATCAGGTTAGTATTACCATTCAAAGGTGCTACTTCTGAGCAGGCAAATCCTACACGTTCTGGCGCACCATAATTAAGTAATTTCGTCAACTTGATGGAATACATCCATCACTATACAGGCATGAAGTCCAGGGTTATAAACACTACAAAGCATGTAAGTTGAGCAATTGCTAGAAAAACTTCCGCCTCTCAAAACAAAAGAAATAACTACAGAAAATGGGCGGACATCTGCCCTTCCAAGGATACCAGAGGCAGTTCTTATACAGATTGAAGAACACATCCATCCGATAAATTCTGATGGACACCTTCATCCAAATAAATTAGAGTTCCTATAACAAAGATGTGAAGTCAACCCACCTTTTCCAAGCACCTCGTCAATGACTGAACTTTTCTATCCCTTGCCATTGACGGAGTTCTTACAGTATCCAATACATTAGTCCTGGAAAGAAGCAATCACACAACCAAGAGTAAATGATCATTCTTCCCACAGAAGGCCTCTTAAGTAGTAGCAAATCGAACAAAATTTTTTTCCCTTTGCAGGGTTCTGACAGTATCCAATACATTACTCCTGGAAAGAAGAAATCACAGATCCATCCGAGAGTAAATTATTTTCTCCCCACCACATCTAAACTAATGAAAGTCAACAATGGAGAACACTAAATTACCAACGGAGGGAAAGGCTCAAACAAAAAGGGATAAGCCAAGCCAATAACTGTGGTCGGTGGGCGTCAGGAAAACCGACTAAGATAAATGACCAAGTTGCAATGACGGATCGCCAATATACCGTGATATTTACTGTTTTTGAGCTAGATGACACAACTATTCTCTGTAAAGACAAATTCATGCAAAATCTGTACCAATATTGTTAGATTTGATAGGCAGGCCCTCATTTTTTTCTCTAATGTTCCAATAATTGTACTGCTCCACATGAAAAGTTCTTTTTATTTTGTCCTGTTTGCTGCATTATTATCATTCTTGGTGAGACTTGTCATCTAACATTCTACCAAGCAAAGAAAGATCCTCTTGATTCTTCCAATTTTAGCAATGGAAAAATAACCATAAGAAAAACCATTATTATCAGCAGGGGAGATTTTGAGGGACCTCCCTCATCCCCTAGTTTTCCCCTTTCAGGCCAAAAAGAATATCCAAGTGAAAAACATCGGATTGCACAATTATTATTATGCCATTTCTGGTATTTTAGTTTGCGGGGGCTGTTATTTATTGCAATAACTGTAGTAAAGAGGTATTCTTTGTCAGAGCGGTCAAGATTGCGTCTTCAATCACAAGGTGAGCCATTTGTGTAGTATTATTGGTGTCTTCCCAGCATAAGAGTTGATTAGTACGACACTTACTTATCTGTCATCAAAGGGTCTAGACTTTGTTCCTCAAGTAGTCGATCGAAAGTATCCAGAGCTGCTCCTACCTGCAATGTTAATGACAAGAATATAGATATTATCCTTTCAAAAAGAAAGCAGTTAACAAGGTTAAACAACTTCACCATGAAATGGGAAAGCCTAAGCTGAAAATACATGTACGATATGTGAAAAGCTAATCTTATATCAGTCTAATGCACAAAATTTCCCAAACAATTGTGAATGGGCATGTTCGACAATCTGGGAATGGACATGTTTGAAAAGTTATAGAATGGGCATGTTCTAGGGGATTTCTTCATGGGGGATTTACGAATCAGCATACAAAAACTTAAAACTTGAAAGCCCATCGATACATCAATGCCAAAGTTTGCCAAGTTCATCAAGAAACTTAGCTAGAAACAAAAACTTAATATGGAAAAAACATAAGCCTACCTGCACCTCATCGCACAACGATTCAAAAATATCCTGCAAATTAAGATTGCAAGCTAGTTAAAATATGTAATAACAAAAATAACTATTATTAGCAAAGTTGTCAAATAGAGGTTCAAATCGTATATCCGAAATTATACTTACTCATGAATGGTAAGATTTCACAGTAAAAAGTTGTTTGGTAACTCATCAATTTTTCCAAAATACGAATGATAGTTTTGAAACAACTCTCTTGGGCTAATCTCAAAACCGAGTTGTTGCATCTTCTCTTATTAAGAGATGGAGGAACCCCTTTTGTGTTGAATACCACTAGTTCTCTACAATCCTACAATAACATGTCTTCATAAAAGTATCCTTTGTCAGATTTTCATCCTGGAAAACAAAAAGAAAAAAGTAATTCTAGGCTGGAAAAAAGTAGCCATGGCTGTTTATTTGTTTGTATTATTTTTTTAAAGCACATTATTTCCATTTCATTGATGAAGCTAAATTATGTTCAATGGTTAAAAGTTTAATTCTGTCCAAGTGAAGTAACAAAAGGAGGCAGAGCTACATAAACAAGCAACTTGTAAAAATATACCTCAATATTTCCATGCAAGGAAGCAATAACCTGCAAAACACACAGTACAATTACTAGTTAATTAAGTCCAAATAATATGGCAGAATTGATAATTACTTAAATATGTGTTTTGATCAAGCGCCTTCAGTTATTTTGTTATAATATGGCAGAAATAAAAGATAATGCCAATGTTTTAAAAGCAGAGAAAATCATTGCTTTCAAAAGTGCTCTTTTATCAGTGAAGCATGGGAATGAACTCTATTTTCTACGGAGTAACCTTGCTGCTGTGGTAAGCTTCATCTTATATGTTTTGTCCTTTTAAATGATGAAAAAGTCAGATGTTTATGTACTATAAGTAAAGGGTCGAGCTAATCAAACGATCCATAAAAGGATTATTCCACAGTATTTGTACTCAAGAATGGGATTTTAGCAATGATGAGGAATATAAAGACATCTATCAACCTCCATTTCTACCAAAAAAAAAATATACATCAGTAAAAGAATGAGTACCTTGAGAAACAGCTGGTGAAGTCGTCGCTGTTCTTCATCAGTACAACTTGGGAAGGCCGTGCGCAAGTCCTAGAACAATGAAGTAGAAAAGAAAGATATTTAGACCTTTTTCCAGTCAACAAATAATGCTAGACTGTTAGTGTTACAATTATTGAGCAATCAAAATTCTGCACATCCGGTAACTTCCAGATAACAGCAACAAATAATGGATGAAAACAACCTCAAAATAAACAAACTATCACAAGGGAACAACAAAAGTTAGGCATCAACTGCAGAAAACTCGTACATTTTGACATCTCACACAGCTTCAACCATATCCATTATCCTCCGACAAAGTAGAAACCATAAATATCTAATACTGGTAAAATATGCAGTCCAACAGAGATAGATTACGATTATAACCCATAGCAATTACGCCAAGTGGCTTGGCCGGCATCACCACTTGAAGACTATCAAGTTTATCCCATCCCATTAGAACAAAGAACTTAAATAATCTACCATAAGATTTTAATTAGAAAAAACCAAGTTTATTTACTCTCAATTAACACAAAACCCATCACCTCGGACAGGAGGATCCAGCAATAGAAGCAGCTCTTGAAATCTACCATCAACAAATCCCGAGACAGGGCGCCAGACAACACTAACAGCAACAGAAGTTCTGATGTCAAGTTCGCCTACTTCAGTTTTTTCTATAAATCGCAAAGCCAAGATCCACGCACATCACATAACGAATAGGCAGATCGTCTGAAAGAATCACTCGTCTCTACTGAACGGCTACGGATAAATAGAATCCTAGTACGAAACCCCTGGGGGATGAAGGAACCTCCTTGGAGACGGAGTTGAGGAGAGGAAGCACGGCGCGGTTGAACGACTTCTTCAGCTTCGACTGCATCGATACCGGCGCTGGCGGCTTCTTCGGTGACAAGGAGAGCTTGTCCTTCGCCTGAATTTCGCCGTTCATCGAGATTTCATGGGCGCGGTGAAGCTAAGGGCGGAAGGCGCGAAAATGGGGGAATTTTTTAAAAGCACCGCACCACGAAGAGGAAGAGGAAGAAGTCGAGGACAATCGATAAAATCGGGATATTGGGCCGAGCCCATTATTACTGGACCGAGCCGGTTGATGATTGCCGAGGAAACCGGTAAAATATCCTAGTTTCGAAATTTCGAAAATAATGCCCGCTTTATAAGTTCGAGTTTAGTAGTAAATGAGTTCGACTTCCAAAAAACCCCTAAGAAGTCAGATTTTATAATTTTGAGTTCCTTCATGAGTGAATTCAGACTTACAAAGTCCGACTTCTGGCATTATTTCCTGAGTTACAAAACCATCTACCATATTTCGCAAAATTTTTTCCTAACCACGTTAAGATTGCACAGCGCCCGATTATTGCCCAGCACCTGTAAGTCATCCCCTCGATGGGTCTGTAGCAGTTATTAATTCCATGCAAAAATTCCGACACAATTTGGGATATTCGATTTTTGGAGGTTTGTTACGCAGACACACGAAATAATTTCTCCATTGAACTCATAAATCATCAACTAATATTAATAATTCAGAGTTTTTAATTCCGAATTAAGTTTTCAGATAACTTGGAATTACAAAGTACGAGTTCAATATAGAAAAATCCCAACTTCTTTCATTTCCTTTCTTCAATTCTTTTTCGATGAATTTTGTGAAAACTGGGGTCGAATTTAAAAACTCTGAGTTATTAATATTGAAGCAAAATATAGGTTTACAGCTTCAATTTTGAACCAGCTTTCTGTTTTGTCATTAACTTAGTTTGTTATATAATTTTGTCCCCAACTTTTATTTTTATTTTGATTTTGACCAATCTTGAATTTTTTCTAACGAAAGCCAAACAAGGCCTTAATATAGTTTGACTCGTGTCCTATATTAATGGAATTTCAACCTCTTATTGATTCGCCTTATGATCCATTTTACCTGTAGTAGCAGTCCCCTAATATAGCATCATCTCTTCATCGATTTTGCGTATTTTTTTACGACATTAGCAACTATCGTCCAACTTCGGCTTCCAATTCACTTGATTTGTCCATCAAAATTCTAAAATATGAAAACGTATTAGATATTTCAATATTATTTTTCATTTTTATGTTTTTTTTATTTTTTTAATTGATAAATGAAAATTGTCTATTAACGTATGTTTGATGATAAAATTCAAGATTGGCCAAAATCAAAATAAAAATTGATGACAAAGTTATATAACAAACTAAATTAATGATATAATAGAAAGTTCGTTCAAAATTGAGACCATAAATTACTATTTCGTCAAATATTAATTGATAAATTATGAATTTGATCGACTTATTTATAAATTATTTTGTGGAGAAATGTTGTTGTAGAATATTCCTCTAGACTTTTGAGCTAAAATCGGTAAAACAAAAAGATACCTAATTATATGTTATCATAAACAATTACTTCAAAAAAAATGTAATTTTAGAGCCGTGGAGTTGTCCAATCAATCTCTCTTAACATTTAGACAAGTTTGTTCAGAGAGAAATAACGTATCAAACATATAAAATGGTAAGAAAATTTATGAAACCACAAAACAACGAGATTTCTGTAAACGAAACAGACCGTTAACGTCCAACGTCTTCTTTATAAAATGAAACTCGTTTTTCTCGTAGAGGTAGAGGCGGGATAACGATTGGCGAAAAAAATTCGTCCCTCAAGACCTCAAGTAGTACATGTTTGATGAACCCAACTCAGAAAATAAAAAAAAAACCAATATATAAATGCGAATAAAGCAATTGCAAAGATATCAACCCTTCTTTGCAAGGAGGGCAACACATCCCAATAGCAATTGATACAATGGAGGCAGAGCAAAAAACTCAACTGCACTAAGGCACCACCCACCACCACCATGAGCGCACCTCCTCCTACCTTTGTCCCTCTCCCATTTCAGTGCAACAGCCCCACCATTAGCCAAAACCGTATCTGCATGCCATCTTTGGCGGGGCTCATGCACTCTTATGATCTCGCTGCCTGGTATGACACGAACAAGACCCACAAAAGTGTCCTTGTTTTGTAATATTTGACATGCAATGCCTAGAGACCCCAAATCGAGTTTGACAACCTAGCTGCAAGGGAGGAAGCTTCAGCCAAGCAAGTCCTTGAACAAGTTCGGATTCTGACTCGTTGGTGTCACGCCCATCTGCCTCACCCGTGCGTCCTTATTCAATGCATCTTTGAGGTTTGGCCCTTTGCTAAATTGCACGGGTCCAGAGGTTCCTGCAGGCGTAGCTATGACACCTACCTCTGAAGGAGAAACTAGATGATCCCCATTCACCGAAATAGGACCCACGGCACCACTAGTTTGCCCACTTGTCGGCATCCCACTGTAAAGGGACATGATATCAGGTAACTTTGAAGAATTGTCTGCCGTGTGACTTGAGGCTGAGGCACTCTCGCTCTGGTCCAGAAGGCATTCCAGCTGCTTGAAGGGATCAACTTCCGGGGCACTGCTCGTGGAAATTGGTTCGCCCAAATCAAGCAGGTCGGGTGGAGGCTGAACAGGGGTTGCTTTGGCAATAGGAGGGTCAACTGGTTTTGCCACCTGGGTCTTCTCTGCTACCTGTCCAGTGGACCGCACAGCCTTATGAGTGGATGTGGTCCTCCGCTCAGTTTTGGAAGATGCCCCGAATAGAGAAGCTGCCAGCCTCTGCTTCTCGGGGGTGATCTCTACTGAAGGCTTCCTGTAGTCCAAGGAGGACTGGGGTCTTGACATCGAAATACTCGAGTCGTCATTTCGTGAGAGTCCATTTTCACTTTTCTGAGAAGGCATGTCTGGTGTGGAGGACGAACCGTATGTGGGCTTGCCCCACTTCTTTTGAACACCATCAAGTCTTAGCTTAAGCTCTGTTGACCCAGAAACGGAACTTGAAACGGTTGGCACTGGCACAGCATAAGTAGATTCCCTAGAATAAGATGGCTCAGGAACAGGAACAAGCTCAGTAGAGGATGCCTGAGGAATGGAAGGTTTTGGCTGCGCCACTGGTTTGGGAAGCTCGTATGCCTCAAATCTAAGACTGTGTGTGGAAACCTCGGGCTGATCTCGAATGCTTAAGTTACTAATGTTCAGTGAACCTGAGCGCTCACTCTCAGGTATATAAGGCTGAGCCCCTTTCTCAATTGCTCCTTGGATGTGCTTGTCCAAGAAAGACAACTCCTTGTCCACCTGCAAATTAAAAAAAAAAACACATTCAATCACAAACATTGGACAAAATATACACGTGCATGAAAATGAATTTTACGATTTACCTCGATGTCTTCACAGCTTGCATCTGCAGGCATAACACTCTCAACTGCACGGCGGTCTAAGGAAACTAAGGACTGGAGTTCATATGCCCGTTGCTGTAAGTCAGTTGAGTGTGATGCTGATAACTCTTCAATCAAACATTGACACTGAACAGTCACCCAAGTATGGAATTAAGACCGACATCGTGACGGAGGTCAGAACATATTTATTTGGAGCATCAAATAGTTTGAGAGCCTACCTCAGGTAACATATCTATTTTTCTTCCAGCGGCCATTTCAAATGCATGTAGTTTCATGAGGGCTGTAATTGCATACGCCTTTAATTGAAAAGCATCAGAAATGAAAGTTAGAGTATGCACAAAAAAATATCACACTATGTATGATAATTGAAGCTTTACTGCTACTTGCAATTAAAAGAAAAACACACTCCGTATGCCAGGGCTTAGCCAAAGAAATTACTTATTATTATTGCATTCCAAATGGAACATCAAGGCCATCAACCAGATAATAAGACTCAAACTCTTGCATACCCAACAAAAAAGATTGATAGATTCTTCTCTTCCACAAATCAACTTCTCTAAAAAAAATTGATCCGAATTAACAGTTCAAACCTTTAGTTATGAGAAACAAGCATCATGGAAACTAGCAATGGGAAGACATCCCCACTTTCTACATAGACTCCAGCTAAAGATGACTAAGGATACAAATATAAAAAACAACAGAAATCACTGCAGTCGGACACCCCCTCCATTAATATCAGCATGGCGAAGCCATGCTTCAGTCTTATCATGGCTGTTTTAAATGCGACTTCAATAGCTTATATTGTAGTTTAATGCCAAAAATAAACGCCATATGATGCAAAATGATTCATCCCAAACTCTAATGTTTCCCAACGTGTCTTTCATGGACATATATGATTGGCTGACAGGAGAATCTGGATTGATAGGAAAACATGACTCCCCACAGATACGCATGACAACTTTTCTGGAGGAAAATCTTTGATAGGAAAAACTCATTGATTGTGAAGCGAACAAAATCCTAATTGATCGGGCTTTATCAAGGGGTGAGCACACACAATCCCTCAAGGATAACCGATTCAGGCCCTATTTGGATAGACCCCATAGGGAGGGGAGATGATCCTGTTTTTGTACTTCCACTTCTTATGGGGCAATTTGACTCAGAATGAAAAACAAATTTCCCACAAAAATTTTCAGCTTCTGTAAATCATCTCGACTTACCCAAATCACCTAAATTTCCCTAAAATTCCCTCCTCCAAACTCAGAACTAAGGACAGTTGGGCGATACCCAAAGAAGTTCAGAGGAACAACAGAAAAACCAACGGCAGCCGACTTTACTTTTAAGAGAGGGTATGAACTCATTACTATAGAACTAATAACCAACTCATTGTTTGCTAACCAACCACTCCCCAACAAGTTCAAAGAGCCCGGGGAGGGCCAGTAATCTAAAGATTTTGGAGGCCCTATCACGAAGACATACACCAAGAAAGAAGCAACCTTAAAATTTAAGATCAATTGAAATATGGTTTCATAAGAACAGAAGCTTCCTACCCAGAGAAAAGGTAACCTCACAGAAAATAATATCATGATAACAAGATACACTGAGAAATTTTATTAATAACTAATGAAATGCAATGACCACGGAAGAGAAACACCTTTACAGTTTCATCACTTGAATATGCTTCTGCCACATCGCACAATCTCCCAGATATATATGATGCTGAATACTTCCCATCAGCAGTTCCATATTCTCCTAAGACCCAGCAAATCACCTTGCAAGAAGCAAGGAAAAAGAAACAAAACATAACCATGGGAAGAACGTATCTTGTTTGATTTTTTTTTAGAAATAGAAGCCACATTATCATTTCGGCAGGATTAAGAATGCCAGCATGAATTCTTACTTGAAGGAACACAGATGGAAGTTTTGGCTCTGACATAATGCGCAAGTATGATTCCACCTACATACACAAAGACAGCTCAAGTTTATAGAGCACCTTCATGCAGCAGCTTTTAGAGACGGCAGAAACATGACTCCCTTTTCAAAATAAAAAGCATTTTCGAACAAAATAAATGTTTTCGAATTCAATTAGACAGAAAA
Source organism: Melastoma candidum (assembly GCA_023653495.1). Lineage (NCBI taxonomy): Eukaryota > Viridiplantae > Streptophyta > Magnoliopsida > Myrtales > Melastomataceae > Melastoma > Melastoma candidum. Next base: position 24,896,408 of record CM042890.1, read on the forward strand.
CAAGTTGAAACCCAAGACAAAGGGCTCCCCCTAAAATTTTAAGTAGATAGAACTATAACATGCCAACAATAGTTGCTATGGAATGATTACCCATCCAAATGAGGAAAAGTTCCCTTAAACTAGAAGCTCAAATGACTTAACCAATAGGACAACTCTCTGCTTCCACAGGATTGGGCAATCCCCTAATGTGAAACTCTCTATTTTCAGTTCATCTTAGTGTTGACTTCTTATATGTAGCCGGATGGGCCCTTTCCGAACTATATGAAATTGTGCATGCTTGAGAAAAAGTTTTTCTCATGTCAACATTAGCAAGAATGCGAATGCCATATAGCATAGACACTCAAGAATACAACAACTGAAAGGTGACAGAAATAGGTGGGAAGGAAACATACAGCAGATGATCTAAGCTGACTGTCAGCAGTCTCATCATCTTCACCAAAGCCCTCAGCGATCAATCTCATCAAATTGTGCGCAACTTTTATGTTGACTAAATCTCCCGCGTGCTCAAAGACTCGATTCATGGTCTACAACATGTAGCATCTCAATTAAAATTTAAACTCATAGAGATAACGATCACATTTCTTTAACCAGGTGTAAGATCTGATATGTTCTGGACTACCTGAATAAACCACTGATTACTTGGTGCAAACTGCTCCGCTAGTTCAACACATCGGGAAGCTATTTCAGTTTTGTAATGGTTGTCATTTATGCTTATCATATAGTCAATCATCCGATCAACAATAACTTCAACGTTGGAGGACTTGGTCATCTTGTAAAGCAGCTCAAAGGTTTTTCTCTTTAGAGTGTCATCAGGGTCCTGACTTGAACAGGCAGAATATTAATACAAATGTAAAGCATCGAGCTAAAAGGTGATGGAATAAGAAAAAAGATATCCATCTTTACATTATATCCCGGGGCACGCGCTCTAGTTATGATCTCTCAAACCACTATTTTATGAATCCATAGCAACAACACACCTTGTTCACAATCTAACTACAACCATCTATGCATCCTCTGAGTGACGCTGATTCTGCTCTTTGCAAGGAAAAACTGATACACAAATTGCAAACCTTATATAGTAAAAATACTCTACTTTGCAAAATCACGTTCAATGTACCATGTAGCCCTGTGAATGCCTTCCTGAATTTGATATATAGAAAGAAAGGCCTTACCTCTAAGCAATCAATGACCGCCAACTGGTGTTGCTCAGCAATGTCTGGACTTGTCTTTATTAATCGGCCTAAAGCATCGATGCCCATGTACTTGAGATTATGACTGTCACTCTACCAAATAATGAGAACATATAAATCCAAGCCTAAAATTGTCAATGAGAAATAACTTGAAACCACCAACGAAGAAATGTTAAGAGAGAAAACCTTCAAAAACTTGGCAATGGATTCTGCAGCAGCCTCTAACAACTTGGTATTTGGATATATACAAGAGACGCAGCATATGCATTCATATAAAACAGCATTCCCAATATTGCTCGTTGTATCACACTTTCTGAATACGTCACCAACAACTGTGTACATCTTTTCACTTGCTTGTTTGTCTCCACTTCCGAGAAGAGCTAGTATCTTCAACAACTTGATCTGCGAAAGGCCAAAAAAGAAATGGAGATATAGAAAACTCATTAGCAAGGAGCACTCCCCTTAAACATATAATTCTTCTAGCACATTATGCTGATTAGCTGGCTTAACTCGCATACAGTGTGCAGAAATTGTAAATATAAAAGAAACATTTTCACTATAAACAGATATTTCCGACAAATCATTTGTCTCCTAGCAATTCAATTTCTCAATAACGTTTTAACAGAAGAGGTTGCACTTGCATAGTTGCCAGACTATTCAATTCACATATTCAGACACCACAGTGGCGCAATTCAGTCTAAAGCTAGAAACAGCAGCACACTGGTCACGATCCCCATGACTGCAGCTATGAATAATTGAGATGATTATTATACCCCCCAGGGTAAAACAATATCCGAAGACGATATTTTTGAGATGCTGACAGCGGAACTGCTCACGATTTATAATGAAGCAGTCAGCCTGTTTTGTCCTCAATTTCTACAAGGTAACATCTTCAACGACGGCAATTCAACACAGGTCTCAAAAGCACCTAGTTATCATTGAGCCAGAATTCAAGACAGCAACATTTGTAACCTTTTCTCAGTAATCAATTTTCAAGAAGTTGATCAACCAAAGTGACTAATTGCTCTGCCCTATAACTAACTCCCCAAGAACAGCTCAATTGAGATATTCATTGACAACAAATAAAAGATATCACTCCATGAATTGTCTCATCCGCAGGCCAAACACCAAAGACACCATGCTTCCTTTGAAAGTCACTAAAGGTCTATCCCAGAAGGCCCTTTCCAAAATTCTACTATATATATATACGCACATCATGCTACCAAATTATTTCCAAAAACTCATCGAAACATTAAAATAACATTAATAAATCGACACTTTGGCCTTGTACCTGTATAAACGGAGCAGGCATCTGATGATAGTCGTAAGTCTTCGGTAATCTACGTTCTGCTACTTGCTTGAGAATGCTAACAAAGCTAATTACCAGATCCTTATAGGAATTTACATCTGTTGTAATAAGATCAAAAAGAGGACAAAGTGTAGCTCCCATAACACCTGGGTCATTATCGCAGAGTTTCTGCAAAAAGAAATCCAATTAAAATTGCAGATGATTTATAGGACTAGATGGTTCCACAATGACTCTGGTAGTCTGAAAAAAATCATACATCTTGCACTGAGAAGAATGTTTCAACCACGGATAGCAAATGCCTAACAAGGTCTTTTTCGGCTAATTGTGAACGACACACTCTGCCACAGCACTTAAGGTGCTCAATCGACAAGAATAGGTTTCGGTGACAAAAACAATTCAAATACACAATTGCGTGATAAGAAACTACAGTCCCAAGCATTTTTCAATTGATATATAAAGCCCCAGAACATTCAGTCCAGTCTCAGATTGACATACAAATTTCAGTAATCCTGAAGAGCACAATGAACTTTCGCATGCATGCAAACAGAAAAAGAAGGGCACAAGCACAAGCACGCTTCCTGAACAAAGCCAATGGAATCAAGCTCGAGAACCTAAAACGGAGTCTACAAAATAACTCATTTGAACTAGAATTCACATCAACCAAAATCCTTGGTGCCCTAAATCCACCTACTCGGGCAAACTACAATTCCACGTCCCAATCATGCAGCAAAGAGAAATATGAATCATCCGCCCCTCACCTTGCGGAAATTGGAGACGAGGTGCGAGACTGTGCCGGGTGACTTCTGGTAAAACCTATGCAGGGCCATGATGGCCTTCTTCCTCACGGCCTCCTTGGGGTGCCCCAACAGCTCCACAACCTGGGGTAGCACCGCAGGGATCGTCTCCTCGTTGATCAACCTACAGACTGCGGTCAGGGCGGCGCAGACCACCAGGTAATTGTCGCTTCTGAGGTCCTTCTGGATGGTATTAACAATGAGTATGATAAGGTCGTGGTCCTCGTTGAGGAAAAGGGTGACGGCAAGGTATCCCGTCCGCTTCGACAGGAGGTTGTCGTCATGGGTCATCTTGACGGCGTAGATGTGCCCGAAGGAGGCATCGTGGCCGAGCATCTCGACGTAGACGAGCCTAACGATGTACTCCTTGATCTTGCGCTTGGGGATGTCGGGGTCGGAGAGGCGTCGCCTTAGGGTTTCGATCTCGGAGAGGACGATCCGGTCCTCTTCGGACTTGGATCGGGACTCCCCGATCGACTTGATGAGGTCGAGGAACTCCTTGGATTGGCCGAAGCCGCCCTGGGAGCCCATGGCGAGCTCCCTTCCGATCGTCTTGAGCTGCTCCAGCTTTGCCGGTGGGGGGAAGTTTCCCGGGGGATGGAGGGGAGAAATTGGCGATCTGGGTTGGGATCCGATTGGCCGGGTAGGGATCGAACTCTGGAGACGATGTTGTCGGTTTGGTAGGTGTTCGGGGAAGAAAGACGACGTCGTAGAAGGTTTTGCTTTTACTCCAATTTACTTTTTACGTTATCATAATTGTACAGTTTATTATGATTATTTCTAAATCACATATCTGATCTATTTATTGGTGTGTTCGGATTTACTTCATTTCGAAATTCTATTTATTTATATTTATAATTTTTTTGGTAAGTATTTATTTTTATAATTAAGAAGTTTTTATGCTATCTAAAAATGTTTACCTTAGACGTAGTGGTGAAAACGAGCCAAGTCAAGCCTAGCCGAAATCAAATCCTTCTTGGCTCGAACTTGGCTCGATAATACTTATACAAAGCTCGAATTCGAACTCGACCTCAAGCTCGGCTTAGATTAATTATAAGGAACTCGAGTTCGGCTCCAAACGGAGCCTAAACTCAATTCGACAACTCGATCTTGACTCGAAGGCATACGTAGTAGGAACTCAGCTCGGCAATTTCGAAGTCAACTCGAAAATATATTTGTTAATAAATTATTAACATTTACTATACAATATTATTTCGACGCGAACAATGGCTCATCATCAAAACATATTTAACATATTCACTCCGGCGTTAGTTTAAGTTAAAATAAGTAAGAATAGTATTTCATTCAGGTCCAAATTTCATTTCATTCATTCCCTAAATTAAGAAACAAGCATTCTATTCCATTTCACGCCACGTCCTTTTTCGAGAACCAAACGCACCATTTATAAATACAAGCTCGAGTTTATATTTCGGAACATTCTTTATCTTGGAAGAAAATAAAATAAAGAAAGGAATGATATTTTAAACCTTAAAATTATAATATTGTTTAAATAAAATCTTCCCCTTACAAGGAAAAAAAATTAAGATATCTTACTTGAAAGGAAAAGCTGAGTTTTTTTTTTTATTTTTAGTAAAAAATAGTATGTGAAATTACCTTCTTTACAAAGATTACTATCAACACGATGATTTTGGTGATAAGATCGTAGTAATGGCCATGCATCTTCTTATATGTATATACAGGTGACCCGGGTGCGGGCGGCTTAAACAACGCGAGAAGAAGAGCAAGAAGAATTAGAAAATGGTGGAGACGGTCAGCTCGAGGGATCGAATTTCTAAAATTTCTCTCGCTTGCATGTGGATCGTTTTCATGGTTCTCCATCAGGTAAGCTTGAAGTATTTTTTGGCGAATTTTTTTAACTTTCTTACTCTATGGAGAACATTCTGTGCAACGGTGTTTCGGACATGTAAGTTGTCTGAACCTAAGAATAACAAATGTTGGATTTGAGGTTTGATAGGCCGATGCAGGAAGAGTCATCGGGGAGCATCCGGAGACGTCATGGAGCGCACTCAAACCCCATGACGTCGGCGCTAAAATTTTCTTACCGCAATGCCACGAGGATATATGTGGGGGCATTGATTGTTGGTGTTGTGACACCGACGAAAATGTCGGGTGCGCAGACACAGCGGAAGATTGCGAAAACCAATGTCCTCCCTACAAACCACCATCTTCTTCGCGGCCATAAATCATCTCGTGTTGAATAAATATTTCCTTTCGGAAAGGAAATGCTATCACTTGACATGTAATTTCTCTTTTACAACTTCTAAGATCTTAATAATAGCACGATCATGTATTTGATGGAGAAATTACGCCTTCAACCAACTCCTATTCCCAGACACTGTCCCAATTTGATGGAAAATGTGAAAAAATCATTAAACATATACACAATTTGATTGACCACACACATAATGCCTAACTCTAAGGCAAATTGTAAGACAACTCTAAACCATCTAAAATATAGAGTTACGACACAGAACTGTCACTCACTGTAAGCGCATATTTATATTCTTATGTGGGACACCAGGTTAGGCAGTCAGTTTCTACCGGGGAATCGCATCTTGCGGCTTTTCTTCCCACTTCGACCGGTAGTTTCGTACTTTCAGAGCGAGTAGATAGTGTTGGACTGACGAACACAAAACCTCGATTCAAATCAAACTACCGCCAGGCTTCCTACAAGAGGAGGAGAAGAGCGGCATATCCCGCTAACTGTCACAAATCTTCTTACCATGACATTTAACAAGACAAGCGGGGACCTCGACTTAACGTTGGTTTATGCAAATGATATTTTGACCTTAAAATTATAATATTGTTTAAATAAAAAATTTACGTGACGAGTCGAGATGAAATTACATAAGTCTTTTTACGATAAGAACATTCAAATTTGTAAAAACAGAGGAATGATAATATACTTTTTAGCCATACAAGGAAAAAATATTAAGATATTTTACTTGAAAGGAAAAGCTGAGGTTTTTATTTTCTTAATTTTAGTAAAATAGTATATGAATTGCCTTCTATACAAAAATTACCATCAAAACACTGATTATATATATATATATAAGAAGATGAAGAACAGGAAAAAAAGGCGAGAAGAAGAATAAGAAGAACTTGAAAATGGAGGAGATGGTCAGCTCGAGGGTTCGAATTTCTCGAATTATTCTCGCTTGCCTGTGTATCGTTTTCATGGTTCTCCATCAGGGTAAGTTTGCAGTACTGTTTGGCAAATTTTAGACTTTCTTACTCGTTTTATGGAGAATAGTCTCTGCAACGGACTTTCAGACATGAAAGTTGTCTTAGCATAAGAATAAGGTTGCTAGCTAGCTCTAACTCTTATGTGGATTGGGTTTTATGTTCAGCCGACGCGGCAAGACTCATCGGGGAGCAACCGCAGGCATCACGGAGCGCATTAAATCCCCACGACATTAGCACTAAAATTTTCATACCGCAGTGTTCCAAGCAATCATGCGGGGACTTTACGTGTTGGTGTTGTGACACCGATGAAAATCTCGGGTGCACAACTCCAAAAGAGGCGTGCCTATACAGATGTCCACCGTACAAACCCCCATCTTCTTCTCGGCCATGATCATCTCGTGTTCAGTAAGGATTAATATACACAATTTGAATGACCACACTCACTGTAAGCGCGCTAAATATTCTTATGTGGATTAATGCATATTTATATTCTTATGTGGGACACCAGGTTAGGCAGTTAGTACGTCTCTACCGGGGAATCGCACGTCGCAGCCTTCTTCCCATTCCGACAGGTAGTTTCGTACTTGCAGTGTGAGTAGATAGTGTTTCACTGACAAACACAAAACCTCGAGTTAAATCAAACTACCACCGGGAGCAGTGGCGATTATACTAGGATTAACCTTAACCGACAGTGCTCCTTAAATTTTATAGATTATCAAACATGCTTCAAGTTTCATGAAAATCGATATTTGATTAATGCTTATCATCCCTAAACATGATGAGGTAATTAATTTCGAACTTATATCCTAGTTGTACTTTCATTAAGCAACAAGGTCACTTTTAAGTTTCTCATTTTGAATTCGAAGCGCCCAAGACATGCCATCGTCACCATCACCCCACATCATGTTGCGTCCCTTAAACCCCGTGAGTTCCTCGCCTTACAAAGAAAGGGGATCTGAATTAGATGAAATTTTCAATTGGCCAAAGGAAGAAAACTAGCTATAGACCACGTACCACGGCTTCTCCCCAAGCCACCCTCCTGGGTTATGCTACAATGGCCTTCGGACAATTCCCGAGGCCAAGTCCTCTGCTTTCATCCCTTGGATACTCCAATGACCAGCATCCATCCATTCTTTATCTTGGAAGAAAAAAGAAACGAACGAGATCTTGACCTTAAAATTATAATATTGTTAAAGAAATTACATATTAGAAATAACCTTTGACCAACAAATGAATAAGAGGCCTTCTACGGCAAGACATTCAATTTCGGGAAATCATATTTTTCGCCTTACAAGGAAAAGAAATACCTTCTTTAGTAAAATATGAGGTTTTTCTTTTTTTTTTAGTAAAAAATAGTATATGAAATTACCTTCTTTACAATGATTACCATCAACACAATGATTTTTTTGGTAATAATATCTTCTTATATATATATATATGTATAAAAGAAGATATAAGAAGACGACGAACACAAAAAAAGGCGAGAAGAAGAGTAAGAAGAACTTGAAAATGGAGGAGATGGTCAGCTTGACGGTTCGAATTTTTCTCGCTTGCCTGTGCACCGTTTTCATGGTTCTCCATCAGGGTAAGTTTTCAGTAGTTTTTGGCAAATATTAGCTTTCTTACTCGTTTTATGGAGAACATTCTCTGCAACGGCGTTTCAGACATGAAAGTTGTCTTAGCATAAGAATAAGGTTGCTAGCTAGCTCTAACTCTTATGTGGATTGGGTTTTATGTTCAGCCGACGTGGCAAGTCTCATCGGGGAGCAACCGCAGGCATCATGGAGCGCATTGAATCCCCACGACATTAGCACTTAAATTTTCATACCGCAGTGGGACTTTACGTGTTGGTGTTGTGACACCGATGAAACTCTTGGGCGCACAACTCCAAAAGAGGCGTGCCTATACAGATGTCCACCCTACAAACCCCCATCTTCTTCTCGGCCATGATCATCTCGTGTTCAGTAAGGATTTCCTTTTGGAAAGGAAATGCTATCATTTGACATGGAATTTGCTTTTGCTATCTTAATAATATCACGATCATATATTTGATATAGCAATTATGTGGCCTCCTTCTCAAGCCCACAACATCTTATATCAATTAATCATTTCGATTATCCAATTTCATTATATATAGAAACAAGAGGTAGTTCTAAAAAGGTTTTGAAATTGTTGTTTGGAAAATCATATTTTTCACCTTACAAGGAAAAGAAAATAAGGTCTTTTACTTTATGGAAAAAGCTGATTTTTTATTTTATTTTTAGGAAAAAATAGTAGATGAAATTACCTTCTTTACAAATATTACCATCAACACAATGATTTTTGTAATAATATCTTCTTATATAAATGTATAAAAGAAGATATAAGAAGATGAAGAACAGGAAAAACAGACGAGAAGAAGAATAAGAAGAACTTGAAACTGGAGGAGATGGTCGGCTCGAGGGTTCGAATTTCTCGAATTTTTCTTGCGTGCCTGTGTATTGTTTTCATGGTCCTCCATCTGGGTAAGTCTTCAGTAGTTTTTGGCAAATATTAACTTTCTTACTCGTTCTCTGGAGAACATTCTCTGCAACGGCGTTTCAGACATGAAAGTTGTCTTAGCATAAGAATAAGGCTGCTAGCTAGCTCTAACTCTTATGTGGATTGGTTTTTATGTTCAGCGGACGCGGCAAGACTCATCGGGGAGCAACCAGAGGCATCACGGAGCACATTGAAACCCCACGACGTTAGCAGTAAAATTTTCATACCGCAGTGTTCCAAGCAACCATGCAACGACCTTACGTGTTGGTGTTGTGACACCGATGAAAATGTCGGGTGCACAGTTCCAAAAGATGCGTGCCTAGACATATGTCCTCCCTACAAACCCCCATCTTCTTCTCGGCCATGATCATCTCGTGTTCAGTAAGGATTTCCTTTTGGAAAGGAAATGCAAACATTTGACATGGAATTTGCTTTTGCTATCTTAATAATATCACGATCGTATATTTGATTGAGAAATTCTCAAGCCCACAACATCTTATATCAATTAATTATTTCGATTATCCAATCTCATTATATATATTGAAATAAGAGGTAGTTCTAAAAAGGTTTTGAAATTGCTTTTTGGAAAATCATATTTTTCACCCTACAAGGAAAAGAAATTAGGGTCTTTTACTTTATAGAAAAAGCTGATTTTTTATTTTAGTTCTAGTAGAAAATAGTAGATGAAATTACCTTCTATACAAAGATTACACAATGATTTTTGTAATAATATCTTCTTATATAAATGTATAAAAGAAGATTGGAATTTGGTTGTAATATCAAAATATTTTCTTGCAATATTAAAATATTTTCTTGTAAAACACAATCTTCTTGTAAAATGCTTTTATAACAAAATTCCGATTTTATCTCATCTAAGGGCATTTGGTTGTTTCGTTGTTTGTGGTATTCAACAACCAGACAAAATTTGATTTTTGATCCCTAGCGTATTCCTAGGATATGCACAAAATCATAAAGGGTTACATTTTTCCTTATAGACAAAAACAAAATGCTTCATCTAAACATACCTTAATTCTGGTTCCGATTCATGATATATCCAAAGAATTCAAAGCACATAAGATCTCAAAGAATAAAAAGAAATCCTTTAATATTAAAAGATTATATTTGTTCGGTTAGTACAAAAGTTAACTATGATAATTTCAATTCACGATTTTTTTTCCCTGTTAATGCCTTAGAATCTAATAATACTTGGACACTCATCCAGTGGAAAGGTATAAAGCGCGTCTAGTTGCTAAAGGTTATTAACAACAAGAAGGCATAAACTATGTCCAAACTTTTGTTCCGGTAGCAAAAATAACAACTGCAAGACATTATTAGCATTATTATAAACAATGTATTTCTTCATGGAGACTTACATGAAGATGTTTATATGAAATTACCTCCCCGTTTTAAAACCAATAAACCTAACGTGTTTTGTAAGCTTAAAAAATCTATTTATGGCTTAAAACAAACCTCACGTTAAGGGTTTGAAAAATTATCACATGCGTTAATTAAATATGGTTTTAAACATTATCTTTCAGACTATTCTTTAATTATATACCATAAAAATGATATCTACGTTGCGATACTAGTTTACGTGGATGATATCATAATAACTGGTAATGATATATCATTTAAAAAAAAATTTAAAGAGAAATTAAATCAAGATTTTAAATTAAAAGATCTTCGCAATCTAAAATATTTTCTTGCCATAGAAATTTCAAGAAATAATATTGGAATATATCTTTCCCAACGACAATATGCCCCAAACATTTTAAAAGATTCAGGTATGATCAGATCCAAAACATGTTCCACACTATGGAACTTAATTTAAAATTATCCAATAATGATGGATATATATTAAAGGAACCATCAATATACCGAAGGTTGGACGATTGCAATATCTTATGTACACAGACCTGATCTTACTTTTTCTGCTAATTTACTAAGTCAAGTTCTAGCCAATGCTAGAAAACAACGTGTTGATGCTGTATATCGAATATTACGATATATAAAATCAAATCCGGGTCAAGGGTTATTTTTCCTTACAATGGAAATTTAAAACTCACAGCATTTGGTTATTCTGATTGGACATCATGTCCATACCTGTCGATCTATAACAGGTAATTGTATTTTTCTTGGACATAGTCTCATTTCTTGGAGAACGAAAAAACAACATACAATTTCTAAATCATCAACAGAAGCTGAATATCGTGCCATGTCTATGACATGTAGTGAAATTCAATGGCTTGTATCATTATAAAAGATTTTTAAGTCAATGTTAGCAAACCGACTAATTTATTTTGTGATAATCAGGCGGCGTTACATATTGTGACAAATCCTGTTTTTCATGAACGAACAAAGCACATCGAAATTGATTGTCATCCGAGAAAAAATACGAGGCGTAATTTCCACTAAATAAAATTTAGCCGATATTTTTACTAAAGCAGTTGGAAATGATTCTTTTAATTACATAACATCCGAGTTGGGCTTGTTAGATTTACACGCACCAACTTGAGGGGATATGAGAAAAATTAAAATAATTAATGAGAATAACTATTGATTGATTGATTTTGTTATTGATTGTATATTAATTATAGAAATTATTGATATTCTGTAATAAGAGTGATTGTAGCGTTTTCTTATTTTATCATTAGCGTTTACGTATATATTAAATGTATTCAAATGTTAAATCAATATACATAAAATATTTTTCATCCTTATCAGTGAGCACATCTAACGAGGCGTGGAGACACCGGCCCTCACGGCTCCTGGTTGTAATAGTAGTCAGTATGATGTGATCCCTAAGTCCTCCAAAAATCGCGAACTTGGTTCCGAGGCGATTCCTGATGGCTTGGTTGGATCTAAATGGCATCGGCTTGGAATCAGGTAAGGTCAGATCAAGCAAACCGGAAAACATTCAGCAATTTGTGCTGCCGCGACGATGTGGTTGCGGTGACGAAAGCTCGTCAGAAAGGTATCATCAGTCATTGTCAATGTAAGTTTTTGCCTTCTACTTTTACAAGTTTTGAAACGATCCATAAAATGCTTGCACACATACGCCTTCACCGTGTTCTTCCTGGGAGAGATCAGTTGAGGAGGAGGGAAATTATTAATTTAATTAATTCTAATACACAATTTAAGGTTTTAAATTTTATTCAGTAGATAGATAACGGTAACCGAGAAGCTTGTTGTTAAACTTCTTCCCTCATTGGTGCTTCTGTATGATGCGGGAGCAATGCGTTTTGGAGAATCTATTGGCCGACGTTGACAATGAGAGCGAGAGAGGATTCTTGATGTAAGCCCGGGGTCTCTCTTGACCTGTAGATTTAATTATCGGTTATATAAAATGCCTACTTCTTCCTTTGTCCTCGGTGGAGCAGCTGTCTTTCGTATAATCGACATTGAAAATTGCGCTAAGATGGGATGAATTAGTGTTAAATTCTAATTAAGGATTTTAACTACTTTTCGACAAACCCTGCAACAGAAGAAAACTTTTGTATAACAGAACCTTATAGACATGCTTATGTAAGACAAAACCTACGGAATGTACACTGAAATGATCCGAACGACACAAAGTAATTTATAATGGCTCGGCACGCTTTGCATACGTCCACTCTCACTCAGAATTGGTACGGTTATCGCTAAAATGAAACGTAGTAGCGATTACAGAAGGTGATGTGTGATTAGCCTTCTACAGCACAGACCAAAAGGTTTTACACTAGAAGTAACTCGTTGCACGCGTTAACATGACTAACAAATAGTAATCGTTATTTGGACGTTTCCCTCGGGCGGTGTCCTCGCCTGCGCAGTAACCTGCTGCGACTTCCTTATGACTTTTCACTCCGGCGGCATCTCCACCTGCACAGTAAGTCGCTGCGACTTCCCTTGCGTACTCCCTCGAGACAGCGACTAAGCAGATAAAGAACCCCTACCCAAGGTTATCCTGTGCGGTCCTCCCTCGATACAGCGACTAAGAAGACACAGAACCCCTGCCCAAGGTTGTCATGCACACACAGAATGCACTACAGAAGCCGGTCAGTCCATCACCTTCTGTGCTCTTGAAGTATCTGCCCTTTTCTTCGACCCACTGCACGTTGGCCACGCCAGCCTCCAGCCACACGCCTCCACCAACGTCTCTTGCAGCCTGCAGCCTCCAACCGAAATCCTTCGTGGCCCCCAGGTCACTATCCCAAAAGGTTTCACCAACGCTACAGCCTTCTACTGCTCACGTCCCTCGTGTGTGGTTAACAAAACTTAAAAACACAAGAACAAAAGAATCACAAGCTCACAACACATCTCTCTGAACACACAATGATACACTCTTTTTCGTTGGTTGGTTGGTTTACAATGTGAGGAAATGGCTCCTATTTATACACACAAATTCTAGGCTTAACATAGAAGGTGAAACCTGACGAAAGTGGCTTATGCCCATAAAAGACAACAAATGAATGACTAGCAAATCAAATTCAATCATTCCAAATCATTGGGATTCAGATCGAAACAATTACAATCTGATTTAATGAAGTGTCCATGAATAATGTATTTGCATAAGGTTCAGTATTTGAAAACTATTCAAGTTGGGTTCCCTGACCATGTTGGAGGAACTCTATCTGGTTCCGGGGACTTTTCATCTGGATCACAGCTTCCTTCATCCTTGCGTAAGTTGACACTCGTGGGATACCCAAGAAAGGGTCGTTATTGGTCAATGATGAGTGAGATGACGACTTGGCTGGACGGACTAGATAAGACGGGAAATCTGAATCATTTGTCTTTAGAAGGGTGGACGCTTATCAAGTTGTCAAATTTAGCATCGTTGAGGAGGCTATGCTCTTTACGTCTGGTGGGATGTAGACGGATCGACTTTTCTGGGGTGGAGAGGATGGAGCTCTTGGAGGAGTTACTTGTCCTCTATTGTCGTGACTTTCAGGGTGAGATTCCGGACCTGTCAAACTTGAGAAGATTGAAGAAGGTGAAGTTCTCTTCATGCCACTCTCTGCAAAGCGTGCCCTGTGTGGTGAGAATATGTCACTTGAGGATTAGTTGTTGCGAAAAACTGGAGTCATTTGAAGGCCCGTACTTGCAAAACCACGACAAAAGAGTCACGAGAATTGGAAGTTAGCATTATATCATTTGCCTCAATATAACTTTTTTGGTTAAAAAAATCAAACTTTTGAATTACTGTTCTTTTAATTGATTAGTTAGAAAGGTTAGGCCATGTTTGGTATCTGAAAACTAGTCCATTTTTCTAACCTTGATTTTCAAAATTTTTTGAAAGCATGTTTGTTGTAAAATACCTACCTCGAAAATATTCTACAACAATTTCATAAAGACAAACAGTCGAAAACTTTGTCCAAAATCGTAAAAAGAAACTGGTAACATAAAATACGCACAAAAAAAGAAAAAAATGTAAAGTTGATCAAATAAATATTGTTGCAAACAAAATTGATTACGAACAAGAAATTACCAGTACGATATTTTTTTAAACATATTTCGTATTTCAGAGCAATTTTTTCTTACAAATTAGCATAAATATTGTTATAAAATGATATGCATCAAATACAAAATATTTCCTACTTGTACGAAATATTTGAAAATTTTGCTTTGCTTTTCGTTTTCTCAAGACTAACATTCTTATGATACGCTGTTTTTCATTAATAGTAATAGCAAAAAACAATGGAACGAAAACTAGTCTACGAATAGCGAATCCTGTGTTCAGCTTTACAAAAAAAATGTAAACGTGAAATAATGCATATAATTCATTAAGTACATTTAAATTGCTAGAATACACGAATATTTTGGGTTGGCGCGACAAGACAAACTATCATGGTACAATTTCGTATTACACGAAATAGTTGCGTATCTCTACGGAATTACGGTTCTACAAAAATGTGGAGTCCATGGAACTTCCTTGCACTGAATTTAAAAGTCTCTCCGGTTTTCATGGAAAACTTCGCTCTACATTTTTAAATATTGTTTAATAAAAGGAACTTACCAAACAGTAATTTCTTTATTTTCCTTTTCCAAGTAAAGCTGATTTGACCAGGCGTTACTAAGAAACATTTTTTGCTCTCTGATCTCTTCTAAAACAAAAACCATTCTCATTCCCCCTTTCACTTCTTTATCAAACGAAATAGAAAACGGAAAGCATTATGAAATATTTTTCAAGGCTGACAAACACGTTTCCTAAAATATAGAAATAGAAAATGGGAAATGTTTTCAGACACCAAACAGGGAATTTCAGGGAATTATTCTTAACATGACGATAATCATCTCAAAGATTAACCATTCTAATTGAATAAGATATCTTGAGGCAGCATTTTGTCGCGGGTGGATACCGCTCTCCGGTTCCGTCTAAAATCTCATCGTCAAGGGAGAATTTTTATTTTGGATGGAACAGGGAAACGGAATCCACCCGTGACACATTGATATCTAAATTAATAATAGGAGGAAATACTAGCTACATATACGATCGTGGTTATTTGACATAAGTCTTTAACATTATAATACGGTTTTAAAAGTTCTTACGAAACCCAAAATGATTTACTTTGCGTGAGGTTGATGCTATGTACAAATCATTTGTCATTCAATTACAGCAACGAACACATCGAATACAAGGACAATCAAAACACTCCATCAACGTCGCCCTCCGGAAGTTACTAGGTTGTGCCAGTCTGAGGTATCCGCCCATGGTGGTTTTGTCACGACACGTCAATGCAATGCAGGGGACGGTGTATAAATTATTGAGAGTTCTGCGTTTGGAGATATCTTGTTATTGGGTTATGGCCATGCCTGACAGGAGGATGGTGACGATGATGGTCAGCTTGTGTCATTTCATTTGTTCTTGCACGAGAACGGGGGGTATACCAAACATGACTGTGGTTGGGTATGGCTGCGAAGGTGAGTACAATCCTTTGAGTGATTATCAGTCGGCGGTCAAGAAGGTTGTGAGACGGCTAAAGGGGGAAACGCAGTCCCATGGGTACAATTATTTAACCTATGATGTAACTGGGAATAGCAAGTGCTTCGGGCAAGGAATATGTGACTCGCAGCTCTCTCGAGATGAATGTATGTATTGCTTGGGTGCAGCAGATATGGAGCTGATGATCCACTGTTATTTCCCGGTAAGAGCTTTGATGATCCTCAGGCAATGTTTATTGAAGTATCAAGAAGTCCTCATCTGAAGAGTGCCAAGAAACGTCTTCCATCATCATTCATGCTTTTTAAGCCGCTTCACGTCTTAACATCAAACAATTCGTTAGTGGGATCATTTTTTTTTGCAAGATATTTTTGAGGCCTTTTACTCTTGTTTTGTATTTCCGATCCTGGCTCGGAATAAGAATATGTTTGGTCACATTCTGTTGGTATGGTTTTGACAATGAGTCATATACAAGTATGACCTTCTGCGATACAGAAGATTGGAATACAATGCATAAGCCATTACCTTTTATCTGGAAATATTTTTATTAAATAATTATTGATTAATTATTTAATTACAAAATTAAAAGAAATATTCTTTTGAATTATTGATTAAAATATTTAATTTTAATTGAATCATTTTTTCAATAAAGAAATTAAGAAATTAATTTATTTTCTAATTATCTATTTATGGAAATGTTCTATAAGGTTATCCTAAAATTAAATTATCCATTTAAAATTATTTGTTGGATAATTATTCACCTCATATTTTCCACATTCATTGAATCATGTCGTGGATTGGACAAAATGCAATTTGGAAATAAATTTCAACTTCGGTTTCTTCAACCCACATGGCTTCTCGAACCCCATTAGGTCCCCCGGCTCATTGAGACCATATAAATCAAGGGAGCGGAGCTTGGAGAGTCCGGATGGATCGCACCTTGCAAGGCTTAGCACCTTTGAAGAAGTTTCAAGCAACATTTTACTGGGGGATCGGCCAATATCCAACACCTCAAGGCTCTTTAGATTCCCGATCGAGGATGGCGAAGAAGTTTCAAGCAACATATTACTGGGGGATCGGTCAATATCCAACACCTCGAGCCTCTTTAGACTCCCGATTGAGGATGGTAGGTTCCTTATGCTCGTTCCATTCGCTCGAGGCTCTTTAGACTCTAGTCCATTAGTCCCCCACCCAATAGACTCTGGTAGCTCCTGGATACGGTCACAATTTACATTAGCTCTTGTAGAGCTTTTGCGAATCCAAGCTCCTTCGGTAAGCTTCTCAGATACTCACAACCTTCTATTTTCAGGCATTTAAGATTCGGTAGTCCACCGACAGAACCGTCGAGCTCTATCAATTGGTGGCAACATTTGAGACAAATTAATTCCAACTTTGAGCAATGAGAGAGGTAAGGCATTCTTGTGATCTGGGTGTCTCTGATTGATATCTAGTACTCTCAAATTACCCATCCTCTGTTAAAACCACAAAAACAAAAGAACAGAAAGTATAGCTCATTAGTTAATGTTGATGTTCTGCCTTCAGAGATGGATACAAGGGAAAGGGATTTAATACCAAATCTTTCAACGAATAGTTCGTAAATTTATTCCCCGAGATCTCGAGGACGACGAGGTTGTCCATCTTGAAGAAAGTGGGATAAGGAACAAACCAGCAGAACAGATCCCAACATAGCCACAATAGCTTCGTCCGCAAGTTGCTGCACTTCCCAATTAACTGTCCATCTCCTAGATTGAGAAATCTGAGATTAGACATGCCCTTGAATTCCTTAACAGCGATCCTTTCTTCCTCCGAGAGCCAACCCAGATCGATGGCTAAAACTTGATCGGTGCCCTGGTAACGAAACACAAGGAAATGAGGAAGCCTGGAGACACGAGTCCAATCCAAGAAATTAGGAAATTATTATTACTACTCGACCTGTTTTGGCAAATATTAACTTTCTTACTCGTTCTCTGGAGAACATTCTCTGCAACGGCGTTTCAGACATGAAAGTTGACTTAGCATAAGAATAAGGTTGCTAGCTAGCTCTAACTCTTATGTGGATTGGTTTTTATGTTCAGCGGACGCAGCAAGACTCATCGGGGAGCAACCGGAGGCATCATGGAGCGCATTGAATCCCCACGACGTTAGCACTAAAATTTTCATACCACAGTGTTCCAAGCAATCATGCTACGACATTACGTGTTGGTGTCTTGACACCGATGAAAATATCGGGTACACAGTTCCAAAAGATGCGTGCCTCTAGACATATGTCCTCCCTACAAACCCCCATCATCTTCTCGGCCATAATCATCTCCTTGGAAAGGAAATGCTATCATTTGACATAGAATCTCTTTTTCAAAATAATACCACGATCATATATTTGATGGAGCAATTTGTGGCCTCCTTCTCAAGCCCACAACTTCTAACATCTTATACCAATTAATCATTTCGATTATCCAATCTCATTATAGAAAGATGATCTTCTACACTCCATTCAAATGTTCATTGTCATTCTTTCATTATCCTTTTCTCAGTACCTGAAAAACTCTTCTAGCAATTGTGAAGGGTGATACATGCATTAATCCATACTATAAAGAAGCATCAAATGAACCAAAACCATAATAGTATAATACCCCTATGCGTAAAAAAAATGTTTTTTAGTCATTATTATCAACATTTTCATAGTCAAATGCCTAATTACGTAGAATATATTATAATGAATCTTCTATTTTTTGTTTGCTATTAAATAGAAATAAAGCTCGTACGGTACGCAACCCCATCAATCATAGCTAGGTGTCCTATATGGATCGAGTGAGGTGGGTCAAATAAAAAATAAATAGGCTTTCCAACAACCCATACCAAAATAAATGAAGCTTTTTAAAAACAAACTTGCTCGTGTATAAACCATATTGGTGATAAGACAAGAATTTGAAAATATCACTCATCACTAGCTTGATGAGAAAGACCAAGGCGAGTATGAAAGGTGATAACCTGTTTTGAAAGATCATTCTCTCAAGAACTAATAGTGAGTTTAGGTTAATGAAGAAATGAATCAACTAATGTATTTCTTAGTAAAGTAATAGCTTCAAGAGAAACCGGTTTGCAATCCAAGGAAAGTTTTCTTCATTTAAAATAACATACGAAGAAATACTCAATTAATCATTCTCTTATTAATAGTTGAATATAATGATCCGATAAAAATAGATATGGACTTAGGGCTGCCAATTTAAGACACGGACACAACACAACACGATTTAAAGAGGGTTTTGGGGCTGCCAATTTAAGACACGGACACAACACAACACATCAATATAAATGTGTCTTACACAAACGTGTTGAGACATGATATGACAAAAAATGTGTCCGATCGAGTTTTAGAATTAGGCACGTTTAAAGGCCTGGATAGCCCGTTTAATAAATATTAAAAATATTAATCTATATTAAATTTTCTTTATTTTATGTTAATTCTTCTGTGTATAAGTAATTCCCCAAGAGAAGATTATACGTTAATTATTTTAGCTTTAGTTTTTTTAGATGGTTAAGTGATATTTCTATAATAGTTAATTGACGATGAAACAAATATCTAATAAAACTACATATTTAATTTTTTTTTTTTTATATGCTATTAAAATATTTTTTAATTTATAATTGTAATAAATTATAATTTACTTATTTTAGATTTATTAAGTTAATAAAATTAAAGAAATCGATAATTTGATTTAATTATGATGAAATTATTTACAATATATTTATTATTTTATTAATATTAATATTATTTTATTTTTATAAATTTTAAATGGGTTAACCTATATAACTCATTTAATAAACCATCCGTTAAATTGATTAAGTCCAATGTTTGAAGTTAAAAAACACGAGCCTATTGAAACACGACACAATTATAACACGGAACACATGAATCGCTACCCTTACATGAACTACTTGACCAAAACGAATATTTCGTTATTTCACGTGAGATCTTTCTTGTCAAATTAATTGATGGAAAATATATTGGTACCGTTTTTCTCATTAATTGAAATATTTATATTACATGTGTACAAATTATTTCAATGTACAGATGGTACATCATTTGTTACAAAATTCAATTCATACATCATCACCTACAAGCAAAATCAACAGGAAAACAAATACAAGGACACAAGTTCGCACAAACGCTAAGTACGAACTCCTTTTCCAAGTTCACATCCATTCAATACCACTTAAGCCTATTCATTATTTGTATCCACCACCCACCCGAAACATCTCAAAATCATGCCTCTCGCATTGCCATTTCAATGGCCAAGTAATGCCTTTGCAATTCACCTATTAATCACAAAGTTTGTTCGGGTCGGCCGCGGCGAGATCAATCCCCTTGCTCCTTGAGTGTCTAGGCAGCGACCTTTGACCCTCTGGGCATCCTCCTCCACCACCCCTTGGCATTGCCCATTTGGCTGGGATAGCAAATGGCATCGACCCTCGATCTTTTTGCCACTATCTCATTGCCCATTTTTCGGGAGTATCCACACATCATTTCGACAAATTAACGTAATTTCCATTAACTTATTTCCAATGTAGAATACGTTGGAAACAAGAACCGATCTATCTGGGAACATTCATTTTTTACGACCCTTGGTCATCTCCCGGACGTGCCCCAATCGCCCCTCGGGTTTCCCACTAGGTACTGTTACCATTCCATCTATCATCCACTCCTTGGATTAGCAAGCTATGTCGACCCTCAGCATTTCAGTCGCAATACCAACACACCCAGTTCGGATGATGCATAGGCCCTTTTGAAATTCCGTCGACGTTTACATTCACTCATTTTCAATCTTCTACGCAATCGTATGGAACACGAACGTGATCTAAGCAACTTCAGTTTTCCGTGTTCGTGGTCGACCCTCCCTGGCCTTTGGGCATTGGCCGTCAACCATTTCTACTGCCCACACAACTAGAGGGGTCTTTCGCAGCAATCATCAACAGCCCCTCACTACCCCACGGGTCCGTCGGCCACACTATTTCCACTCGGGTGGAAATTAATCACATTCCATCGACCCACACTATTTTCGACGACAGACTAGGTCGGAATACAAGGGTAGGCACCACATCAAATTCCGTCGAACACCCCTCAACTCGGAGGTCAACATTCTTATTCCGTTAGTCCTCAACCACACACAATCTCACGAAACAAATATCATTTCGATTCGCTTATTTTCGTGAATATAATGGCATCGACCTTACATTCATCTGAACACTTTCATTTTCATGTGCCCTCTCTCGATCCCCTCACATAACTAGAGCATCCCTCAAACTACGTTCTTTATACTTATGAATACGCATTTTCGATTGAAACAATTTATTTAGTGTGTCTAAACGGCTTTAGCCTAAAACAAATGTTGGATAAGGGACTAAAATATATATATATATATTTACTTTTACACTTTACAGGGGGACTTGATCTAAGATGGGGCGGTATAGGAAATTTTGTACGGTACCTTATTAGTGTTAGCTTGAAAAGAAAACTGATTAAGTATAGTCATACTTTGATAAATTTCTACCTGCTCAACGTCGACACTCAATCAATAAGATTAAAATATCAGTGGGTTTATTCACATGTTTGATTTATGCAAGAAATTAAGGTGGGTATGAGAGAAATTTGGTACGAGAGAAATTAAAATAATTAGTGAGAATAATTTATTGATTGTTTGCTTTTGTGGCATTAGTGTTTATGTATATATTATATGTTTTCAAATGTCAAATCAATATACAGAAAACATTTTCTATCCTTTTCATGGTATCAGGGGATTTATGTCCTAGAAAACCCAGGACTGTCATGGGAACTCTCGCTAACAATGCACAAGGAAACAATCCCTCATTATTTATCATGGAGATCAAGCAACAAGTCAACTGGTCAATCTAGCCCTCACCTGTGAGAATTATCTAACCTGAGCCTAGCGATGTCTATGTACGGTGATGCAGAATAATATTTCATTCCTGTCCAAATTTCTTTTCATTCGTTCATTACCCAAAATTAAGAAACGGGCATTCTATTCCATTTCACGCCACGTCTTTTTCAAGAGCCAAACGCACCATTTATAAATACAAGCTCGAGTTTATATCTAAATTATAATATTGTTTAAATAAAATCTTCCCCTTACGAGGAAAAAATATTAAGATATCTTACTTGAAAGGAAAACCTGTGTTTTTTTTTTTTAATTTTAGTAAAAAATAGTATGTGAAGTTACCTTCTTTACAAAGATTACTGTCAACACGATGATTTTGGTGATAAGATCGTAGTAATGGCCATGCATCTTCTTATATGTATATATACAGGTGACCCGGGTGCGTGCAGGCGGCTTAAACACCGCGAGAAGAAGAGCAAGAAGAATTCGAAAATGGAGACGGTCAGCACGAGGGATCGAATTTCTAGAATTTCTCTCGCTTGCATGTGGATCGTTTTCATGGTTCTCCATCAGGTAAGCTTGAAGTATTTTTTGGCAAAATTTTTTAACTTTCTTACTGTATGGAGAACATTCTGTGCTACGGGTGTTTCGGACATTTAAGATGTCTGAACCGAAGAATAACAAATGTTGGATTTGAGGTTTGATAGGCCGATGCAGGAAGAGTCATCGGGGAGCATCCGGAGATGTCATGGAGCGCACTCGAACCCCATGACGTCGGCTCTAAAATTTTCGTACCGCAATGTTCCAAGGATATATGTGTGGGGGAAGTTGATTGTTGGTGTTGCGACACCGACGAAACTGTCGGGTGTGGAAGCACAGAGGAATATTGCGAATCCAAATGTCCTCCCTACAAACCACCATCTTCTTCACGGCCATAAATCATCTCGTGTTGAATAATTATTTCCTTTCGGAAAGGAAATGCTATCACTTGACATGTAATTTCTCTTTTACAACTTCTGAGATGTTAATAATAGCACGATCAGAAAAATTACGCCTCCAACTCCTCCCTCTAACTATCGCAAACTTCTTACCATGACATTTAACAAATCTTCTTGCAAAATATCATTTGCAAGTACCTTTACTGGATTATTTATATTCTTATGTGGGACACCAGGTTAGGCAGTCAGTTTCTACTCGACTTAACGTTGGTTTATGCAAATGATATTTTGACCTTAAAATTATAATATTGTTTAAATAAAAAATTTACATGACGAGTCGAGATGAAATTACATAAGTCTTTTTACGATAAGAACTTCGAATTTCTCGAATTTTTCTCGCTTGCCTGTGTATCGCTTTCATGGTTCTCCATCAGGGTAAGTTTGCATTACTCGTTTTATGGAGAACTATTAGAAAGGTTTTGATGATGAGCCTGACCTTTTTTGTTACAGAAGTTAAACATTCTATTCTATAGAAGCTACTCATGTTGAGGTCTTTCTGTACGAAATATTTTTGTGATTAATTGATTGTTTAATCATTAGTTAATCATGATTAAGACTAGATGTTATCTGATCAAATCAAATAGATTTCGCCTTAAGAAAACATAATCTTCTATATATGGAAATGTTCTACAGAATGGTCTACAGGCATCACTAATGACCATTATTTGAAGATGCTAATCACAATCATCTATCTAGATATATTCGTATTTGTGTCATGTACATAATGGAATCGATCCTTACCTTTAAGGTATGCTACGTGCTTCCGTGGAGTTTCGCCACATAGTCTCTATCTCGAGGAGATCGTGCAGGTTGTGTGGAGCCGTCGGAAGGAAAATTCATCCTTGGACAGGGGACGCTATCTGCTTGCGTGGGGTACACCACGAAAACGTTGTCCTTGAGGGGATTGTGCAAATTAGTTACTTTAGTACAAAACTTAACAGTGTGTGCTTAACTCAAGTCATTTCTAATACGAACCATTTTGGTTTGTTAAAGATTAACACACTTTTGGTACATAATTCTACAGTCTGTGCTACATCTTCTATGATATAGAATCCTTGGATCTGTGATTTGAAGGTTGACACTTTTGGTACAAGATCTCTTGATCTGAGCCATAAAGGTTAACACTTTGATACAGAATCTTCTGGTTTGTATTGTATTTCAACTACTTCGATACAGAACCTTCTGGTCTGTATTGTGCCTGAGTTACTACGGTACAAAACCTTCTGGTCTGTGCTGCGTAACAAGTTCCTACCAGAATCTTCTGATGTGTACTCTGTCACTCATATTTCTGCGGTACAGAACCTTTGTGGTCTGTACTATTAACGGTTGATTGTGTATTCTTATTAAGATACATTTGAGTGAATCCATTTAAATTCTGGGTGAAGAGTGACCGTAAGCGATTTGCTGAACCACTATAAAAAGCATTGTGTCCATCAGACAAATTGCGATCATAGTTGAACGTTCTGTCCTACAGAAACCTATTTACGGTTCTGTTTTACAGAAGCTTCCTTCCGCTGCGGGATTTGTGAAAAAGAGTTAAAAATCCTAATTTGGATCATAACACTAATTCACCCCCCCTCTTAGTGTAACAAGAACAGTATCCGCAATGGACTTTCAGACATGAAAGACGTCTCAGCTTAAGAATAAGGTTGCTAGCTAGCTCTAACTCTAATGTGGATTGGGTTTTCTATTCAGCCGACGCGGTAAGACTCATCGGGGAGCAACCGGAGGCATCACGGAGCGCATTGAATCCCCACAACGTTAGCACTAAAATTTTCATACCGCAGTGTTCCAAGCAATCATGCGGGGACTTTATGTGTTGGTGTTGTGACACCGATGAAGATCTCAGGTGCACAACTCCAAAAGAGGCGTGCCTATACAGATGTCCACCCTACAAACCCCATCTTCTTCTCGGAAATGATCATCTCGCGTTCAGTAAGGAGTAATATACACAATTTGAATGACCACACTCAGTGTAATCGCGCTAAATATTCTTATGTGGATTAAACCGGGTTAGGCAGCTAGTACGTTTCTAACGGGGAATCGCACCTTGTAACCTTCTTCCCATTCCGACCAGCAGTTTCGTACTTTTAGTGTGAGAAGATAGTGTTGGACTGACAAACACAAAACCTCGACTTAAATCAAACTTTCACCGGGCTTACCGTGAAGCCAGACGGGTGCTCTATAAATTTTAAAGACGATCAGACGTGCTTAAAGTTTCATGAAAATCGTCGAACATGTTTAGTGATGTGCTCATGACACTTCATCGTCACCATCACCCCACATCCTGTTGCGTCCCTTAAACCCCGTGAGTTCCTCACCTTACAAAGAAAGGGGATCTGAATTAGGTGAAATTTTCAATTGGCCAATGGAAGAAAACTAGCTATGGACCACTTACCACGGCTTCCCCCAGCCACCCTCTTGGGTTATGCTACAATGGCCTTTGGACAATTCCCGAGGCCAAGTCATCCGTTTTAATCCCATGGATACTCCAATGACCAACATCCATCCATTCTTTATCAAGGAAGAAAAATGAAAATCCGTTATGTACTTCTCTTGAGAAATGAAAATCTCACATTTCTTCTGCTTCACTTGAAATTCGAAAAAGTACTCTATCAAGCCAAGATCTCTCATCTCAAACTCTTCCATCATGGCTTCTTCTGCTGGTGCTATTGTAAATCAAATCATCCATATAAAAGACATGCTATTAGAAAATTAGAACCAACTTTCTATATGTATAGTGAAAGTTCTACTGAGCTTCAGGAGAATCCTTTCTTGGTGCTCGCTTCAAACCATATAGAGGTTTATGTAGTCTGTAGACTTTGTCTTCTATGCCTTTCATCACAAATCATTGTGGTTGCTCTACATAGACTTCTTCTTCTAGTATTCCATTAAGAAATGCTGACTTGACATCAAGCTGGAACACTTCAAGCTCCTTCTGTGCTGCAATGGGAAGAATAGCATGGATTGTCTCAATCCTTGCTACATGAGCAAAAGTTTATGTAAACTCAACGCCGGGCTTCTGTGAATGGCCTTTTGCTACATTGAGAGCTTTATGCTTATGCACGCTTCCATTTTTATTATACTTGGTCTTGTATACCCATTTCAAACTGATAGCTTCTTTTCTTTCTGGGACATCGACCAATGACCACATGTCATTCTTCTCTATAGAAGTTATCTCCTCCTTCATGGGACATTTCTCCATTTTTCTTCTCTGGCTGCCTCCTCAAAGTTGTGTGGCTCAAATGTAGCAAGAGTAATGTTAGCTTGCTCATAAGTTTCAGTGAATGATCGATACCTCCTTGGTGGTGTATCTCCAATAGGATTCTGTACTGTAACTTCTGTTGTTCCGATGAGATTCTGTACTGTAACTTCTGTTGCTGCTTCTGTTGTTCTAATAGGGTTTTGTAAATATGCTTTTGCTACTGCTTCTGTATACTGGAATATCCGAGTTATAAAAGTCTCTTCCTTCCATTTCCAAACTACATGTTCATCAAAGATAACATCTTTTGACACAACTAACTTGTAAGTATTCGGATTATACAGACGATATCCCTTCAATTTATCACTATATCTGATGAAAATCAACTTCTCACCTTTCTTATCTAACTTTTCTCTTCCTTGAGAATGTGTGAGTGTATATCCACTACACCCAAATACTTTCAAATGATTTACCACGGGCTTCCTTATGTGCCACGCTTCATATGGTGTCTTGTCCCTTACTGCTTTTGTAGGGCACTTGTTCAGAAGGTAGACAGATGTGTTAACAACTTCTGCCCAGAACTTGTTGGGTAGATATTTTCCCTTCAGCAAGCTTTTGACCATCTCTACTATGGTTCCATTATTTCTTTCTGTGACTCCATTCTAATGTGAAGAATTATTACACAGTCAACTACCTCTGTATCCCCTTCTGTTGTCAATAGTCCAAGAATGGTTTTGATAGAAACTCTCCTCCGCGATATGTCCTAAAGATTTTAGGACATAAAGGTGGTGAAAGCATCTGACTTCCTCTCAAGAAAATAAAACCAAATCATTCTAGTATAGTCATCTATGAACAACATAAAGTATCTTCTGTTACCGAAAGACGGTGTTTGAGTCGGTCAACAAATATCTGCGTGATTGCAAAACACCTTCTTAGGGTCAATCTAAACGTCGCTTTAATAGAAGTAAAGGTGACGTAAAGGAAAAACATTCCAAGCATAATGATCCACAAAATGGTCGTATGCTAGGAATGCAAAAAGAAGAGACATATCAAACCGAATTGTCCACTTGTCGAAGAAAAGGATAAACCTTCTGGTCCCAGTAAAGGAAGAAAAAGCAATGATTGCCTGGGGTTATGTGTGATCAGCCTTCTACAGCACAAACTAGAAGGTTCTACACCAGAAGTAACTCGTTGCTCTCGTTAACGTGACTAACAAATAGTAATCGTTGTTTAAACGTTTCCCTCGGGCAGTGTCCTCGCCTATAAAGCAATCCACTGCAGCTTCCTTCGAGACTTTTCACTCCGGTGGCATCTCCACCTGCACAATAGCTAGTTGCGACTTCCCTTGCACAATCCCTCGAAACCACGACTAAGCAGACACAAAACCTCTGCCCAAGGTTATCCTGCGCGGTCCCTCGAGACAGCAACTAAGCAGACACAGAACTTTGCCCAAGGTTATCCTGCATGCACAGAACGTATCACAAAAGCTGATCAGTCCCTCACTTTCTGTGCTCCTGAAGTATTCGCCCTTCTCTTCGGCCAACTACACGTTAGCCACGCCAGCCTTCAGCCACACGCCTTCACCAACGTCTCCTGCAACCTCCAACCGAAATCCCTCGTGGCCCCTAGGTTATTCTCCTCAAAGGTTTCACCAATTCTACGGCCTTCTGTAGCTCATGTCCCTCATGTGTGGCTAACAAAACCTAAAAGCACACGAACGAAAGAATCACAAGCTCACAACACACTCTCTCTGAACAAAATGATACACTCTTTTTCGTTGGTTGGTTGGTTTATAATGTGAGGGAATGGTTATTATTTATAGACAAATTCTAGGCTTAACATAAAAGGTGAAACTTGACAAAAGTGGCTTATGCACATAAATGACAACAAATGAATGACTAGCAAATTAAATTTAATCATTCCAAATCGTTGGGATTTTTGATTGAAACAATTAAAATATGACTTAATGAAGCTTTCATGAAATATGTATTTGTAGAAGGTACCGAGATGGACACGTCACAATCTTTTGTATTTGGAAACTAATCAAAATTTATTTCCAAATTGCATTTTGCCCAATCATTCAATGAATTTGGATATATGAGATGAATAATTATGCAATAAATAATTTTTAATGGATAATATAATTTTAGGATAATCTTATAGAACTTTTCAATAAACAGATAATTAGGAAATAAATTAATTCCTTAATTTCTTTATTAACAAAATTAATTAAATATTTCTTTTAATCTTATAAATAAATAATTAACTAAATAATTATTTAATAAAAACATCTCCAGAGAGAAGGTAATGGCTTATGCATTGTATTCCAATCTTCTATTTCGCAGAATGTCAGATTTGTATATGACTCATCATCAAAACCATACCTAGAGAATGTGACCAAACATATTCTTAGCGAGGATCGGAAATACAAAACAAGAGTAAAAGGCCTCAACAATATGTTGCAAAAAAATATGATCCCACTAACGAACTATTTGATGTTTGGACGTGAAGCGGCTTAAAAAGCATGAAAGCTGAAGAGTTTCCTGGCACTCTTGAGATGAGGACTACTTGATACTTCAATAAACGTGAGTCACATATTCCTTGCCCGAAGCACTTGCTATTCCCAGATACATCATAGGTTAAATAATTGTACCCATGGGAGTGGGTTTCCTGCTATAACCGCGTCACGACCTTCTCGACTGCCGATTGATAATCACTCAAAAGGATTGTACTCAACTTCGCAGTCGTACCCAACCACAGTCATGTTTGGTATACCTCCCGTTCTTGTGCAAGAATAAATGAAAGACACAAGCTGACTATCATCATCACCATCCTCCTGTCAAGCATAGCCATAACACGACAACAAGATATCTTCAAATGCAGAACTCTCAATAATTTATACACTGTCCCCTGCATTGCATTGACTTGTCGTGACAAAACCACCATGGGCGGATACCTCAGAATGGTACAGCCTAGTAACTTCTGGAGGGCGACGTTGATGGAGTGGTTTGATTGTCCTTGTATTCGATGTGTTCGTTGCTGAAATTGAATGCCAAAATGATTTGTATATAGCATCAACCTCACGCAAAGTAAATCATTTTGGGTTTCGTAAGAACTTTTAAAACCGTATTATAATGTTAAAGACTTATGTCAAATAACCACGATCGTATATGTAGCTAGTATTTCCTTCTGTTATTAATTTAGATATAAATGTGTCACATACGAATGTTAGTCTTGAGAAAATGAAAAGCAAAACAAAATTTTCAAATATTTTGTACAAGTAGGAAATATTTTGTATTTAATGCATATCATTTTATAACATTATTTATGCTACTTTGTAAGAAAAAACAGCTCTGAAATACGAAATATGTTTTAAAAAATGTCGTACTAGAATTTGTTGTTCGTAATCAATTTTGTTTGCAACAATATTTATTTGATCAACTCTACATTTTTTTCTTTTTTGTGCATATTTTATGTTACCACTTTTTTTTTTTCATATAATAGAACAATGACTTCGTAATGGAAACGATTTTGGACAAAGCTTTCGACTGTTTATCTTTGTGAAATTGTTGTAGAATTTTTTTCTGAGGCAGGTATTTACAACAAACATGCTTTAAAAAAAATTTTGAAAATTGAGGTTAGAAAAATCGACTAGTTTTCGGATACCAAACATGGCCTAACCTTTCTAACTAATCAATTAAAAGAACAGTAATTCAAAAGTTTGACTTTTTAACCAAAATAGTTATATTGAGGCAAATGATACAATGCTAACTTCCAATTCTCATGACTCATTTGTCGTGGTATTGCGAGTACGGGCCTTCAAATGGCTCCAGTTTGTCGCAACCAACAATCCTTAAGTGACAGTCTCCCACCATACAGGGCACGCTTTGCAGAGAGTGGCATGAAGAGAACTTCACCTTCTTCAATCTTCTCAAGTTCAACAGGTCCGGGATTTCACCCAGGAAGTCACGACAGCAGAGGACAAGTAACTCCTCCAAGAGCTCCATGGTCTCCACCCCAGAAAAGTCGATCCATCTACATCCCACCAGACGTAAAGAGCATAGCCTCCTCAACAATGCTAAATTTGACAACTTGATATCCATCCACCCTTCTAAAGCCAAATGACTCAGATTTCCCATCTTATCTAGTCCGTCCAGCCAAGTCGTCTCACTCAACATTGACCAATAACGACCCTTTCTTGGGTATCCCACGAGAGTCAATTTACGCAAGGATGAAGGAAGCTGTGATCCTGATGAAATGTCCCCGGAACCCAGATAGAGTTCCTCCAACATGGTCAGGGAACCCAACTTGGTACATAGAAGAACAAGCTTGCCACAGATATTCAACTTCAGTTTCTTCAACCCACATAGCTTCTCGATCCCCAATAGCTCCCCCGGCTCATTGAGACCATATAAATTAAGGGAGCGGATCTTGGAGAGTCCGGATAGATCACACCTTGCAAGGGTTGGCTCCTTTGAAGAAGTTTCAAGCAACATTCTACTGGGGGATCGGTCGATATCCAACACCTCGAGGCTCTTTAGACTTTCGATCGAGAATGGTAGGTTCCTTATGCTTGTCCCATTCACACGTAGTATTCTCAAGTCCCTTAGCCCCCCAATAGACTCTGGTAGCTCCTGGATGCGGTCACAATTTACTAAAATTAGCTCTTGTAGAGCTTTTGCGAATCCAAGCTCCTTCGGTAAGCTTCTCAAATACTCACAACCTTCTATTTTCAGGCATTTAAGATTCTGTAGTACACCGATAGCACCGTCGAGCTCTATCAATTGGTGGCAACATTTGAGCCAAATTAATTCCAACTTTAAGCAGTGAGAGAGGTTAGGCATTCTTGTGATCTGGGTGTCTCTGATATCTAGTACTCTCAAATTACCCATCCTCTGTTAAAATCACAAAAGCAAAAGAAAAGAAAGTATTCCTCATTAGTTAATGTTGATGTTCTGCCTTCCCATATGGAAACAAGGGAAAGGGAATTAATACCAAATCTTTCAATGAATAGTTCGTAAAGTTGTTCCCTGAGATCTCGAGGACAACGAGGTTATCCATCTTGAAGGAAGTGGGATAAGGAACACGACACATTAACAGATCCCAACGTAGCCACAATAGCTTCGTCCGCAAGTGGCTGCACTTCCCAATTAACTGTCCATCTCCTAACTTGAGAAATCTGAGATTAGACATGCCCTCGATTTCCTTAACTGTGATCCTGTCTTCACCCAAGAGCAAACCCAGATCGATGGCTAAAACTTGATCGGTGCCCTGGTAACGAAACACAAGGAAATGAGGAAGCCTGGAGACACGAGTTCAATCCAAAAAATTAGGAAATTATTATTATACTCGACCTGTGTTTGGCGTATGACTTTAAAGGCCTCTTTCTGATCCCACAGCCTGCTGCGCAAGCCAGGGCAATGAAGAAGGCTCTCTGAACGAACAATCTCTCTTCCCATCTCTCTAATTAAGTCGTGCATCCAGTACATGTCTTTATGTCTCTTATAAGCGTCATCGTCGACATTCAGGACCTTTATCAAAGATCTGTTTCGGAGGACGTCCAATCCACATTTAGGATAAAAACCACATGCTTCCCACATGTAATTGGCATACTCCCTAGTCATCGCATTATGGTCGAAACATGCAATGTCCAGAAAAATGTGTTTCTCACTCTCTTCTAAATCATCGTAGCTGATCCGTAGTTTATTCAAGACGTCTTTGTGAGGCACTCGCTCAAGCTTTTTCAATGTATATTCCCATACTTTCTTTTCCTTTCGGAGCAAGTGCCCTCCAATCACCTCCAAAGCTAAGGGAAGATTTCCGGTCATACGAATAACTTGCTTTGATAGGGAAACAAAGTCATTTGGAGGCCCCTCTCCACCAAAGGCATGCCGACTAAAGAGTTGCAGAGCGTGGTCATCACTCATTCCCTCCATTTCATAAACAATATCACTAGATCTCATGAGGCCCTCGCAAACACTACTATTCCTCGTCGTGATGATAATTCTCATTCCCAAACCAAAGAAATTGAAATTTCCAACCAACTTTTTGAGCTGAATATTCTCGCTCACATCGTCAAAAATGATAAGGACCATTTTGTTTCTTAGCCGTCTCCGAATCTCATTCAATCCATCACTACAGTCACTGATTTCCCCATCCAATTTACCGAAGATATCCTTCAATAGCTTCTTTTGCAACTTTTCAACACCTACCACGCCAGTCAACAACGATTCTCGCACATCGGGAAGGAAGCAGCATCCATCGAATCGGGAAGAGATTTTGTTGAAGATGATATTCGCCAATGTTGTCTTCCCAATACCCCCCATGCCATGCACCATCACGACTAGTCGTTCAGCGTGAGATCTCAAATTCAGCATGCCCATTAGACTGTCCACACGATCATCCATCCCTATGAGATGATCTGGCAATATCCTATCACTAATGTTCAGCTTGTTCAGAATATTCGCAACCACATCACTAACAAAGTTGCCCTTCCTGCCCAAAATCAAATGGAGATCAAGTTGCTCAACAAACTGCCGACTAACAACTTGGAAAAAGCCACAACCAAAGACAAATAATTATAATAGTAATGAGAAGAATAAAGAAAAAGTTATGCTGATGAGTTATACCCTGTATCTCTTTTGTATTCGAGACCATGGATACCCCCAACCTTCTTCAAAACTTCCTCCCACTTCTTAACATCCTCTTCCCTGTACTTTTCTCTGTGCTTGTCGAGGGCGATCCGGTACAGATTGGTATGCAGCTTCACGTCGTTGGGGCTTACCTTGTAGAAGATGGGCAAGATGATTTTCCCAGAGGTCGAGTCTCCGCGGCTGTCCACCATCATGACGAGTTCTCGGAGGCACCACACGCTCGACGCGTAGCCCCTGGAGAAAACAACAACATAGATCCTAGAATTCGGGATAGCTCGACAGAGCTCTTCCCCGATCTCTTCGCAGAGACGGATCTCCTCTGTGTCCCTAAACACGCGGATCCCCTTTTCCTTCATGAAGACATAAAGGACATCGGTGATGTCGTATCGGGTGTCGGATCCCCTGAAGCTAACAAACACATCGTAAGCTGATCCGGCTGGGGTGTTCTCAGTGCTGTGACTAGTCCCTGCTTCCGATGTCCCCGCCATCCCAAGCAGCCGAAAAATGATTGAGGTTTCGGGATCCGAACAAGCTGGTTCTGCTTATACAAGTCGCCTTTGTTGTCGTTACCTGATAATAGTTTAGGAATGAACAATCCAGATTAACTCTAAATAATGTACAACTGTAATCGAACTTGACCAAAAGGCAGGGGTCGTCTGCAATTGATTTATTCTCTTAAATGAATATAGGCCTAATTAGCAATTATATCATGTACTATACCCCATTTTTCCGATCTATCCCAGTATCGCACAGTAACCCCAACTTAAGACGTTACTTCGACGTTATCCTCCGTTAGGTCCCATCTTGACGGAGTCTGACGTGTCGCATACGTGGCTATGACGGCGTTAAAAATCACCGTTAGCCGAACGATAGGATAGATCGGAAAAAATGGAAAAAGTACATGAAAGAATTGCTAATTAAGCCAAAAATATAAAATATCCACAGAGTCCAAAATTAGCTCGAGCCCTTAAACCTTTCGAGGAAAGAATGAAATAAACCCCCGGCTGTTAATTTCATATTCTTTCCCACTCTTAGAGGTTCCTCAGGATCACATCTGAGGGGATGCCATCTGGAATGTATATGCGGCGATAGTTTTCATGGGCAGTACCATTGAAATTGATCTTCTTAGTAAGGGAGCTCAGGAAATCCATCATAAGGACACATCCGAAAGTAGGGCCGTTAGCCAGGACCACCCTGGATGGACAATAATCACATTTTCCTTCTTGAGGAGAAAGCAGTGCTCACTGCTCCCCAGTAGGTCCTAATGAATTAAGGGTGTTGTTCACAGACGAGTTCTTTGGCAGAAGGCAATATTGCCATAGGGTAACCACTGGCGTCAACCAATTCCATGAATGCCTCGCAGGCCTTAGCAACCCACAGCGTGGGTGTGGGGTAGGGTGAGAAAGGATAAGGTGTAGAAATTAGGTTTTTCGGTGAACGGAATTGATCAGCGGTTATATTTTAACGGCGTCAGAGTCACGTGTGCGACACGTCGGGACTCCATCAAGATGGGACTTAACGGAGGATAACGTCGAAGTGATGTCTTAAGTTGGGGTTACTGTATGATACGTTTCAAACGACGGGATAGATCGGAAAAATGAGGTATAGTACAGGATATATTTGCTAATTTGGCCGTTATATTTTAACGACATTAGAGCCACTTGTGCGACACGTCGTACTCTGTCAAGATGGGACCTAACGGAGGATAACGTCGAAGTTACGTCTTAAGTTGGGGTTACTCTACGAAACGACGGGATAGATCGGAAAAATGAGATATAGTATAGGATATATTTGTTAATTTGGCCATGAATATATGATATGAAAAAACAAGAAATCGGTAATTAAATAATTCATTAATTATTTTTTTTAAATAACGAGTGAAATCAAAATTATTAAATGTTTTGAAACGAATTTTTCTGCTTGTGTTCTAAAAACTCTTTTAAGACGAATGATAAATAACAAGTGAGTCAAAAGACTATAATTTCCTTGATCCGATCCGAAAAATATAAACAAAAATGAAAAAAAAAACGCGAATACCGGGACTTCCCTGATAAAAATATATTTAATTACTAATATATAATTTTCACAAGTGTCACGACCCGTTTATTTAGTCATGTCAAAAATCGAATGGAAAAACCACGTACAATTATTATATGAGCTAAACGGGTTAACATATATTTTAAAAAAATATATCATGCATAAAAAAATAAATTTCATAAAAAGGTGAAAATTAAGCTACCACCGTTAAGTACTCCTCCTCACAATCGAATTTACCACTTCTCGAGCTAGATCTTTTAGGTCTATAAATGATTTACCTAAAACCACAAACTCGGATGTAAAAATAGTATCGTGTATAAATGATTCGACTGGTTTTAGACACATTACACAAACTAAATACGTTTTAAATCGTGTAGTGTCGTGTCGTGTACTCTCAAATGGTTAGCCCTATATCATTATCATGATAGCCGAACGAAGTAACAACAAGTGAATTGTATAAGCCGTGAATTGACAACCTCACCAATTAAAATCAATTCCATGTTTACAGATTTGGATGCCACGTCAACCAAAACAACCAAACACATTTAATTCAATCACTTTGTATACATTGCTCAATCAAATTATCATACAATAAAAATAAACAATTTGTAGACTTGTTGCCCGAAACACGAAAAGGTTAATTATAAACAGATTTGGATATGTTTTGCCCTCTCACACCCACATGCCTCGTCAGTCGATTCAATTCAAACCCAAATCAAACCACAAGTAAACTTAATCTTTCAAGGAAAATACATCGTCACTTCGTCCCCCCAGGTATTGTTGCCACTCCACGTTTCGAATAAATCTCACGAACTTCCCACACGTAACTCTCGCGCTGGAACAACTCCACGGACACTCGTGCAAATTACTCGAGCAAGCGGCAAATAATCGCGGACGGAAACTTCTCAGGCAACTATAAATAATTAAGCACACCCCTTCCTAACTGAAGCAATAGATTCTGAAGTAATGACAAAGCTTGACTAACTTTTCGGCAGCAAAGTTCATATGAAAATGAATATGCTCCTGTTCGCGTCGAAAACGGATCACGTTTTCCAAGGGGTGACGAGCAAGATAAGCTTCTATTGGCTGATTTGTTCGTGAATTTTCCAAGGAAGATCTCCTCCCTTTTATACTAAATCTCTGATATGCTTAGGATGTATGCCACGTTCTTGACAAGTCGTGGCCCTTTCAATCAATTCCATAGAATCTTGGTAACAACCTGATCCTGGAGACATGGCTCTTATCGACGAATTAACAACTTCTCTTTCTTATATTAAATTAAAAGAGTTAGAGTCGTGGCCCCATAATCCTCTTTCTAAAAATCTCGGAGTCATGATCTTTTATAGATCCTCGTAGACTCTGACCCTCGTAGACTCTGGCCCTCGTAGACTCTGACCCCGACAGGCCTTTGTAGACTTAGTACTTCCTTGGCGGGCTCACACAACAGTGGGCTTGTAAACACTCTTAGAGACCCCTGGACTTATGGGCTTTATAAAATGAGCTCAAAATTTATGTCACGGTCTTGGTAGACTTGATATGGGTCGGCGAAATGAGTTTGTGGGTTTCTCATAAAATGGCATGAATTTATGGGCTCCTCATAATCAGGCCCTAAATTTTACCATGCCAACATAAACCCTCATCTTAGGGTGAGACGATCGTAGCTGAAAGTCTTACCCAGCATTCTGAAGTGGTTTGAATACGGACAAAGAAGCTTTAAAAGAATGGAAGACATGGGGATTCGAGACCTAACACGAGACGGTGTGATCCCATGGTATTTGCCAGTGTCGCGGAAATTGAAAATCATTGCCTTGTTGGACGAGACATTGTCGATTCAAGCGTATGTTGTGTTGCAAACCGCCCGGATCAAAGGGCAAATGGCACCATGAAAACGGGTTTGCCACTATTGTTTCTCCAGGTGCCCACGGTTCATGCTCGGGAAGTTCAAGGTTCTCTACGATGTCAACCTCTGCTTGGAAAGCATGAAAAGTATGAATTGTAATTTTATTCTTTAATGGTTGGACGTCGATTATGGGCACAAAATCTGGCATAACTTGTTCTACCATTTGTATCCCAACATCTTTGAGGGTTGGCAGACTAAACTGCTCAACTCTATCAACCTCTGGCGACGGGTTTGTTCTGACATCTACATCAATAGGAGATGTTGTTATGGGCACGTACTCCTCCCCGGGGGTTTTTTGTACGAATGAATAATCTGTTACGGGAGGTTCGGGAGTGGGGATATACCCCTCGACGGAAGGTTCCGTATAAAAACTCTCTCTTCGTCGATATGAATGAGCATTGTTAGAGTAATTATTCGCATACTCATTTATTTTGTAGCCCTCATCTATGAAGTTTTCGACTTGTGCCGGGACGAAAGAGTTGGGCAGTCTGACTCTATTGACTCTAGGAGTATACTCGTCCCAGTCTACATCGTCGTTTTCATAGACATGATTAGGACTGATTATTCTCGTAGACTCCTCACGAGTCCTTTCCCAGTCTATGTATTCAGAATCTGAATTTTAGTAGGGATACATGTCTTTTTTATGGACATCTGGTACAAATTGTTTCACGAATGATTTCGCTTTGTAGACAGAGTCGTCTACATGGGTTCTCGTATATAAACTTTCTCTACGGGGCTCCTCCAGTCTATTATGACTAGGCGGCTGGGAGGAAGGTCCAGAAGGAGACACTTTCTCACCATAGACATCCGCATCGCCCTGAGTGGTATTTCCCCATACATCATCCTCTTGGAATGACACAACACGTTTCTCTGTTCGTCGAGCATCTCTCATAAAAGAATTTTCTCTGTCTACAAGGTTATTTGGCTTTACGGCGGCGCTTGGCCTGTTTAAGGCACTGATTTGCTCCAGTATCTGAACTAGATTGTCTTGTAGCCCGGTGATACGCCTGTCCATCCAGTTCTTCATATCATTCAATTCTAAACTCAAGCCTAGAGGGTTGAGTATGTGCCCCGAAAGAGGGTTGAGTTGCAGCCACTTGGCTTCCTAGAGCCGTGGTCTCCTCATTTGCGTATTCTGCTATATTCTGACCGTCTCCATCTAATGGAGGTGGAGGGTCGCGATTAACCCCACTCCTAGTATTATTTGCCATCCGTAAACTTTAAGTTTTTTGTCTCCCACTGTGGTCGCCAAAAACGTGTTCGCGTCGAAAACGGATTACGTCGGAAATATTTGGCAATAAGACTCACAGGGATTGTAAATGTGGTCGCCAGAAAGTAATTGAATGAAATAGATCGAATGTAAACAGTTTTACAGTAATTAAAGAATGCTTACAGCCATAAAAATAAAAACAAGGACGGTAGTAAGGGTGTAGACTGGCTGCTGGGCTCTGTAGACTTGGAGCGGGGTCGTAGACTTGACGCTGGGCACTCCAGTCTTGAGATTCTGGGCCGCGTCGTCGTAGACTTGATAACAGAGCGCTATAGACTTGCACTCCTTGGCTTGCAGAACTTGGTTGCTGGGCTTGGTTGACGGAATGTGGTCGAATGTAGAGGCGGATGTGGATACCAAGGTTACGGTGGCTCACCCTGGTGGCGGTGTCGAAGGCGGAGAAGTGTACCGGGACTACGGTGGCTCGTCCTGGCGTTGGAGTCGAAGGCGGAGATGTGTACCGGGACTACGGTGGCTCGTCCTGGCGGAGATTTATTACCAGAGCTACGGTTGCTCACTCTGATGGTGGAAGTGAAGGCGGGGATTTGTTACCAGAGCTACGGTTGCTCACTC
The DNA here is from genome assembly GCA_023653495.1 of Melastoma candidum. Taxonomy (NCBI): domain Eukaryota; kingdom Viridiplantae; phylum Streptophyta; class Magnoliopsida; order Myrtales; family Melastomataceae; genus Melastoma; species Melastoma candidum. The sequence goes on from CM042890.1 coordinate 24,934,871, forward strand.
TGATGGTGGAAGTGAAGACCAATGAAACCTTAAGGGTTTCGCCCAGGTCGGAGAATCCTAACAATCTAAGGGGTGACGAGCAAGATAAGCTTCTGTTGGCTGATTTGTTCGTGAATTTTCCAAGGAAGATCTCATCCCTTTTATACTAAATCTCTGATATGCTTAGGATGTATGTCACGTTCTTGACAAGTCATGGCCCTCTCAATCAATTCCCTAGAATCTTGGTAACAACTTGATCCTGGAGACGTGGCTCTTATCCACGAATTAACAACTTCTCTCTCTTATTTAAATTAAAAGAATTAGAGTCGTATTCTCAGATTTTCTCCAGCTGAAGATCTTTTCAGATCATGGGAACGTGGCCCCGTAATCCTCTTTCCAAAAATCTCGGAGTCAAGATCTTTTCTAGATCCTCGTAGACTCCGACCCTCGTAGACTCTGACCCTCGTAGACTCTGGCCCTCGTAGACTCTGACCCCGACAGGCCTTTATAGACTTAGTACTTCCTTGGCGGGCTCACATAATGGTGGGCTTGTAAACACTCTTAAAGACCCCTGGACTTATGGGTTTTATAAAATGAGCTTAAAATTTATGTCACGGTCTTGATAGACTTGATATGGGTCGGCGAAATGTGTTTGTGGGTTTCTCATAAAATGACATGAATTTATCGGCTCCTCATAATAAGGCCCGAGATTTTGTCATGCCAACAGCTCCATACTGATGCGGAAAAGGTTTAGCTCGAGATATCCCAACTTGAGTCGAGAAGGGAATGGGTCATTTTGCTCACCTCCATCTTCCTTCTCGAGCAAAGTTGGACTTTTACAAGTTTTGAAACGATATGTAAAATGCTTACACATATGCCTTAACCATGTTCTTCCTCGGTGAGATTAGTTGAGGAGGAGGGAAATTACAAATTTAATTACTTCTTTAAATTTTATTATAATTTTTTATGAGTAAATAATGTTTTAATTTTACGTGTTAAAAATTTAGAGCTAAACAGAAAAAGTCATTTAAGTTAAATTTTGGGATTTTTATTACGAAATGAATAAGATGAGTTTGATTTTTGTTGCAATGTAATACATAGTTATTATGCCTACAGGAAAAGGCGATCTCGGAGTCGACAGCCGGGTGATGGCGAGAGTGGAGGCAGAGTGAAATGCGAGGTGGGGGACCCCTCATGTTGGTTATTCAGTTTAGGCTATACGAATGTCCATCGGAAGTTGATAGATAATGGCAGCTGATAAGCTCATTAACCTTCTCCCCTTATCGGTGCTTCTGTATGACGTGGGAGAAATGCGTTTTGACGAATCAAATGGCCGCCGTTGACAATGAGTGCAAGAGAGGATTCTTGATTACAAGGATGATTGAATTATCGGTCATATAAAATGTCTACTTCTTCTTCCGTTTTCCTCGGTTACATATGGGAGCTGCTGTCTCGAGCCTTGCCCTCGAAACAGTTTTTAGTATTCATATCGACGAAGTTTCATCATTAGGAAGTTTGTGGTTGAGCTTTAGTAGAATCGACATTGAAAACTGCGAATGTGACCAAACATATTCTTATACCGAGTGAAGATCGGAAGTACAAAACAAGAGCAGAAGGCCTCCTAGTTCTTATCTCACTAACGAATTATTTGATGTTTGGACGTGAAGCGGCTTAAAAAGCATGAATGATGATGGAAGACGTTTCCTGGCACTCTTCAGATGAGGACTTCTTGATACTTCAATAAACATTGCCTGAGGATCATCACAACTCTTACCGGGAATTGACAGCGGATTAGAATCTCCATGTCTGCTGTATCCAAGCAAATTATACATTCTTCTCTAGAGAGCCGTGAGTCACATATTCCTTGCCCGAAGCACTTGCTATTCCCAGATACATCATAGGTTAAATAATTGTACACATGGGAGTACGTTTCCAGCTTTAGCCGCTTCTTGACCTTCTCGACCGCCGACTGATAATCACTCAAAGGATTGTACTCACCTTTGCAGTCGTACCCAACCACAGTCACGTTTGGTATACACCCCGTTCTCGTGCAAGAACAAATGAAAAGACACAAGCTGACCATCATCGTCACCATCCTCCTGTCAAGCATAGCCATAACCCGACAACAAGATATCTCACAACGCAGAACTCTCAATAATTTATACACTGCCCCGTCCATTGCATCGACGAGTCATGACAAAACCACCGTGGGCGGATACCTCAGAATGGTACAGCCTAGTAACATCCGGCGGGAGTCCCACAATTTAGAGAACTAAACGTTACTACATGTCTAAGAATCTTCATCCGAATAAAACAGCTGCCGGATGTAAGAGAATCGTTCAAAAGCAATTGTCTGAACAGATTCTCGTTTAGCTTCGGCAGAACCAAAGCAGCTTAGTCTTTTGTCCATTGAAATTGGAGGGCTTTTCTTTTAAACGTTACAAGGACCAAATTGAAATTTTCATCGTCGAGCAAAATTTCCCAATTGTCTCACACATGTTTTATCAGTGAACCGACATGAACGAATTAAGCATGCACATGTACGAACAATGCTTCGACATATCTGTACAGTAAACTGACATACATTCCGACATGTCCAAAATCATGGAAATCCCATCCACGGGATTTTAGCGTGCACCAATTGTCACCATCCCCAATTCCCAATTCCCAAAACCCAAAATTTCCCAATTCTCTTCAATTTGAAAGGATACTAATTGGTGTTATCAAATTGTTCATTTCATGCTATGAATCTACTTTCCTTTTGTCTACTTGAGTATAACTCCAGCACATACAGTTAGTCTTACCAAGAGATGCAGAGGACATACCTTTCGAGCATAATAGCTGCACACAACCTGCATCACCCCATCTTCGCCTTTTGCTTACAGTCTGAGCGATTTTATTGCCGTCTGTTCCTCATGTGTTTACATTTTCTAATCGTTATCCTGTGGTTACCTTTCGTACTCATCATAGACATCTACCTATAGGAAGAAGAAATCATGCAAGAAGGCATTATGTGAGAAATTTAATGTTCCCTAGTTCCAGATTAACTACAGGTAAATCGGAAGTTCGCCTCGTTATTGCAAAAGAATGTACGTATAAGCGTTCAACCTTTATAAGATTTGAAGGACGAAACTTAGCTGAACATATTATCCAATACCGAAATTAACTCACTCATTTTCGTAAAGCGAGTAACGCCTGTATGGTAAAGAATATTAACCTTCATAATGATCCCCTTCAAGAAAGAAGTAGTTTCACGCCCAAGCGCTTTAATGAAAGCATCAACAAGTTGAAGTGGTGTAGGCATATGAGAAGCAACAATTAATCTGGTTTTGATGTAGTGACAGACAAAGTGACAATCATCTTGATGTGTTTCATTCATTTGCGAAAGATTGGATTTGTCGCTACATGTATTGTCGCCTGATAAGTCCTTGTGGCTTTCAGCAAAGATAATAACAAGCTTCGTAACAAGATCAATTCACTAACTATACTTGCCATAACTTGATATTCAGCTTCAAAACTGGATCGAGATAGGGTTATGAAATGATCCGCGGTTGATTTATGTGTCAAGGGACAATTTGCCCCATCGAAATCACACTATGCATAATGAGATGACTCATCCATTGAAGAAATTAAGGATGTTCATGGGGCAAAAAAGACCCGAACCCGACGGGGCCCTGCCTCAAAAGGGTATAGGCAAATTGTTTTGGGACAAGGCAAGACATCTAATGCACCATTCTTCAGCCTTTCGCAATCTCTTTTCAATTGATGAACAAAAAATATAGTAGCTAAATAATCCCAACGTGTTACCATTCAATAGTCAATTAGGATGTCCGGGGAATACTTTCTATTGGCCCAAAGATTACACTAAGAGGAGGGGGTGAATTAGTGTTAAGTCCAATTAAGGATTTCTTTAACGCTTTTTCACAACCCTTACGGCGGAAGCAAGTTGCCGGAAAACAGAACCTTTCGTCCATGCTACTGTAATGGACTTCGAAATGAATTCGGAGAACACAAAGGTTTTTATAGTGGTTCGGTGAATGCACCTACATCCACTTTCGGCCTTTTTCATTAATACTTTGAAATAGCGATTACAGTGTAGAAGGTAGAACCTTATGTGGCATAAGAAAACAATTTTTTTAACCACGGGACGGTAAGACTAACTTAACCAATTGCAAGAAACTCTCTTGCTGAGTTTGGGATGAGTCTAGGTCGAATAACAAGGAAATCAACCTAACTTGGCGAGCACAGAACCTTGGCTGGAAGCTTCAACCTTCTATGACGCTGTAGCAGACTGTCCGTGGATCTGCGTGAGTCACATATTCCTTGATATATGAAAGATGAAGAGTTTCCTGGCACTCTTTAGATGAGGACTTCTTGATACTTCAATAAACGTGAGTCACATATTCCTTGCCCGAAGCACTTGCTATTCCCAGATACATCATAGGTTAAATAATTGTACCCATGGGAGTGGGTTTCCTGCTATAACCGCGTCACGACCTTCTCGACCGCCGATTGATAATCACTCAAAAGGATTGTACTCAACTTCGCAGTCGTACCCAACCACAGTCATGTTTGGTATACCTCCCGTTCTTGTGCAAGAATAAATGAAAGACACAAGCTGACTGTCATCATCACCATCCTCCTGTCAAGCATAGCCATAACACGACAACAAGATATCTTCAAATGCAGAACTCTCAATAATTTATACACTGTCCCCTGCATTGCATTGACCTGTCATGACAAAACCACCATAGGCGGATACCTCAGAATGGTACAGCCTAGTAACTTCTGGAGGGCGACGTTGATGGAGTGGTTTGATTGTCCTTGTACTCGATGTGTTCGTTGCTGAAATTGAATGCCAAAATGATTTGTATATAACATCAACCTCACACAAAGTAAATCATTTTGGGTTTCGTAAGAACTTTTAAAACCGTATTATAATGTTAAAGACTTATGTCAAATAACCACGATCGTATATGTAGCTAGTATTTCCTTCTGTTATTAATTTAGATATAAATGTGTCGCGGGTGGATTCCGTTTCCCTGTTCCATCCAAAATGGACATTCATGAAAATGCCGGCCTCAAGATATCTTATTCAATTAAGAATGGTTAATCTTTGAGATGATTATCGTCATGTTAAGAATAATTCCCTGAAATTCCCTGTTTGGTATCTGAAAACATTTCCCATTTTCTATTTCTATATTTTAGGAAACGTGTTTGTCAGCCTTGAAAAATATTTCATAATGCTTTCCGTTTTCTATTTCGTTTGATAAATATTCGTGTATTCTAGCAATTTAATCGTTCTTAATGAGTTATATGCATTATTTCACGTTTACATTTTTTCGTAAAGCTGAACAAAGGATTCGCTATTCGTAGACTAATTTTCGTTCCATTGTTTTTTGCTATTACTATTAATGAAAAACAGGGAATCATACGAATGTTAGTCTTGAGAAAACGAAAAGCAAAACAAAATTTTCAAATATTTCGTACAAGTAGGAAATATTTTGTATTTAATGCATATCATTTTATAACATTATTTATGCTACTTTGTAAGAAAAAATAGCTCTGTAACACGAAATATGTTTAAAAAAATGTCGTACTAGTAATTTCTTGTTCGTAATCAATTTTGTTTGCAACAATATTTATTTGATCAACTTTACATTTTTTTTCTTTTTTGTGCATATTTTATGTTACCAGTTTTTTTTTTCATATAATAGAACAATGACTTCGTATTGAAAATGATTTTGGACAAAGTTTTGGACTGTTTATCTTTGTGACATTGTTGTAGAATTTTTTTCGAGGCAGGTATTTTACAACAAACATGCTTTAAAAAAATTTTGAAAATCGAGGTTAGAAAAATCGACTAGTTTTCAGATACCAAACATGGCCTAACCTTTCTAACTAATCAATTAAAAGAACAGTAATTCAAAAGTTTGATTTTTTAACCAAAAAAGTTATATTGAGGCAAATGATATAATGCTAACTTCCAATTCTCGTGACTCTTTTGTCGTGGTATTGCGAGTACGGGCCTTCAAATGACTCCAGTTTGTCGCAACCGACAATCCTTAAGTGACAGTCTCTCACCACACAGGGCACGCTTTGCAGAGAGTGGCATGAAGAGAACTTCACCTTCTTCAATCTTCTCAAGTTCGACAGGTCCGGGATTTCACCCAGGAAGTCACGACAGCAGAGGACGAGTAACTCCTCCAAGAGCTCCATCCTCTCCACCCCAGAAAATTCGATCCATCTACATCCCACCAGACGTAAAGAGCATAGCCTCCTCAACAATGCTAAATTTGACAACTTGATATCCATCCACCTTTCTAAAGCCAAATGACTCAGATTTCCCGTCTCATCTAGTCCGTCTAGCCAAGTCGTCTCACTCAACATTGACCAATAGCGACCCTTTCTTGGGTATCCCACGAGTGTCAACTTACGCAAGGATGAAGGAAGCTGTGATCCGGATGAAATGTCCCCGGAACCCAGATAGAGTTCCTCCAGCATGGTCAGGGAACCCAACTTGGTACGCAGAAGAAGCTTGCCGTAGATATTCGCCTTCAGTTTCTTCAACCCACATAGCTTCTCGATCCCTAGTAGCTCCCCCGGGTCATTGAGACCATATAAATTAAGGGAGCGGATCTTGGAGAGTCCGGATAGATCGCACCTTGCAAGGCTTGGATCCTTTGAAGAAGTTTCAAGCAACATTCTACTGGGGGATCGGTCAATATCCAACACCTCGAGGCTCTTTAGACTCCCGATCGAGAATGGTAGGTTCCTTATGCTTGTCCCATTCCCACGTAGTATTCTCAGGTCCCTCAGCCCCCCAATAGAGTCCGGTAACTCCTGGATGCGGTCACAATTTACTAAAATTAGCTCTTGTAGAGCTTTTGCGAATCCAAGCTCCTTAGGTAAGGTTCTCATACTCACAACCTTCTATTTTCAGGCATTTAAGATTCTGTAGTACACCGATAGAATTGTCGAGGTCTATCAATTGGTGGCAACATTTGAGAGAAATTAATTCCAACTTTAAGCAATGAGAGAGGTTAGGCATTCTTGTGATCTGGATGTCTCTGATATCTAGTACTTTCAAATTAACCATCCTATGTTAAAACCACAAAAGCAAAAGAAAAGAAAGTATTCCTCATTAGTTAATGTTGATGTTCTGCCTTCCCAGATGGATACAAGGGAAAGGGAATTAATACCAAATCTTTCAACGAATAGTTCGTAAATTTGTTCCCCGAGATCTCGAGGACGACGAGGTTGTCCATCTTGAAGGAAGTGGGATAAGGAACACGACACCATAACAGATCCCAACGTAGCCACAATAGCTTCGTCCGCAAGTGGCTACACTTCCCAATTAACTGTCCATCTCCTAACTTGAGAAATCTGAGATTAGACATGCCCTCGAATTCCTTATGTTGAAGCAAGAAGAAGAATGGGCCGAGCAAGACCGGGCTGGACAAGAAAGAGATGGTCAGGCCCTATGAACTCACAGAAGGCTGATATTTTGTTATTGGTTGTAACAAACCTGTACTGCAGCGTGCACTGTACTGCAGCGTGCATATGCAGAATTGTTTCTCGTTTGCTGCTTACACTGGGTTCCTATCAACTATAAATGTAATTCGGTGTAAGTGTGAATAATACAAGGGAATCATTCTGTTTTGCCGTCTCTTCTTATCTTCTTCCTTCTCCCTTTCTTCTTCTTCTTCTTCTCCATCCTTCCCTCTCCTTCTGCTGTAAATCTGAACTTTCTGCAATATCCAGGTCCTGTTCTCTTCTTCTTCTTCTCTAGCTTACCTTTCTTCACGGTATCAGAGCCTCTGTGAAGGCCTAACCACGCTAAGCAGAAGAGACACAGATGGAGGATCAAACCCCACGACAGCCCACTCCTTCCTTTAATCCCGGACAGCAGCAAACTCCAGGTTCGAGCATCTCAGAGCAGGGCCTCACTGGGTACAGCACCCAGATGCAGATTCCGCCTGGAATTTTTTCTTCGATGGTGAAGCTGGACAGCAACAACTATCCTCTGTGGAAAGGACAGATTATTGCAGCAGTGATAGCAGGGGGCTTGGAAGAATTTATTTTTGGACAAACCCAGCCACCAACTCAATACACTGATGATGCTGGGCTCATTCTAAATCCGGACTATCGAGGGTGGCAGCGAAACGACAAAATGGTGATGAGCCTTTTATTCTCTGCACTCACCCCTGAACCCCTAAGTCAAGTTGTTTACTGCAAAACATCAAGGGAAGTCTGGGACACTCTGAAGAATCGTTACGAATCGACATCCACCACCCGGATTATTAATTTGAGGACACAGATGCAGCAACTGAAGAAGGAGGGACGGTCGATGCAGCAGTATCTCAGCACCCTAAAGTCGCTGTCAGACCAGTTGGGCGCAGTTGGTGAACCAGTCAAGTATAGCGACTACATTTGGTATATGTTAGAAGGCCTTCCTGCCGAATATGATGCTGTTGTCACAGCGGTCTATAGTAGAGTCGATTAGCCTAGCATTGAGGAAGTTCAGAACCTGTTAGTGAATTTCGAGATGCGACTAGAGCGAATACAGGGGTTGGACAGCTACGTCCCTCAGGTACAGCTTTCTTCTTTCCACACTCGTACTGATCTGCCTCCGAAACCAGCTCTTCAAATACCTCCTGCTTCTCAAACACCTGTCCCGTCTCAACCTGATCTGTTAGGCCGACCTCCACCGAGACCTTACAATCCCACTACTCCGTCCTTTCAACCAAATGCTTATCCTCGAAGCTTTGGAAAACCAAAACCCAGGTGCCAAATATGTCAAAAACTTGGCCACACCGCAGTTAACTGTTACCACAGGCTGAATACCTCTTTCCAATCCTCACCATAAGTTTTTTCCACCACACTCTACCCCTCGCCTCACCCTTCCTACCTCTCTTCACCCCACTATCAGCCACCATATCCTCCCCTGTTCCCACATTCATACCAGACCACAAATCCCTCGTACCTTCAACCATCAGTGCATCCATTTCCACAACCACAGATGCCACCTTCCTCCTTCTCTCTATATCCAGTTCCTGAACCAGCAAAACAACCCACCTCAGATGCCTGGCTCATGGACTCGAGTGCTACACATCACATCACTCCCACCTCTGCAGACCTCCAAAATGTGTCTCTCTATACAGGTATGTCATCGGTTGTCGTAGGAACAGGGAATTCACCTAATATACTTCATACTAGCCATACCACTCTGCCCACTCCTTCTGGTTCACTAAAATTACAAAATGTCTTACATACTCCAGCGTTGTCTAAGAAACTGGTCAGCATTTCAAAATTGTGTCTTGACAATGATGTGACTGTTGAATTCACTTCCCATTCTTTCTCTGTCAAGGACAAAATCAGTAATCGCATACTTCTTCGGGGGCAAATGGAGAACGGCCTCTACAAACTTCCTTCCCATCTGCATCCACATCTCAGTAATGACTTTCCTCCTACAAGCTGCTCCCTCTCCTCGCCTTCTGCTTACTCCACCACAAGAACTTCCTCTGCCGATAGAGTCACTTGGCATTCGAGATTAGGTCATCCTAGCCCAGATATTTTACATCGTGTCCTACAGTCTTGTACTCTGTCAAACAGTGGAAACATGCTCTTTTTCTGTCAATCTTGCGCGTTAAGTAAGCATCACAGACTGCCATTTCCTTTATCTTCGTCCCGTGCTACAAAACCTTTCCAACTACTTCACACTGATTTATGGGGTCCCTCTCCTATTCCCTCCGTTACTGGTGATAGGTTTTTTATGTTGCTCATTGATGATGCAACAAGGTTCACATGGATTTACTTCCTTCATACTAAGTCCCAGGCCTTGTCAGCTTTCCAGCAATTTCACAAGCTAATTTCCAATCAATTCAATGCCTCCATCGTTACTGTCCGATCTGATTGGGGTGGGGAGTTCAGGCCGCTTCAATCCTACCTTCTTCAACATGGGATTATACATCAGGTGTCTTGTCCTCACACTCCCCAACAGAATGGGCGAGTAGAGCGCAAAAATCGCCATGTCGTTGAAGTGGGCATGACTCTACTAACTCATGCGGCTTTACCACTTCACTACTGGGTGTATGCTTTCCATGAGGCCGTATCTGTTATCAATATGCTGCCTTCCAAACTTCTAAAATTTCAATCTCCTGTCACTCTACTTAGTGGCTGTAAACCTGATTATTCATCTCTCAGAGTGTTTGGATGCCTCTGTTTCCCATATCTTAGACCATATAACACACACAAGCTAGAACCACATTCTGTGTCTTGTGTCTATCTGGGTCGTAGTGCCTTTCACAAAGGCTATATTTGTCTGAATCCAAAAACAGGTCGCCTCTATGTCTCTAGGGATGTTGTGTTCAATGAAACAATCTTACCCTTCCAGCAACTCCAGTCGACCTCTTCTAGTTCACTCCCTTCTTCTTCTCAAGTATTGTCATATACTCCTTGTTTCCTTTACCCAGTTGGTCCAGTCCCTACATCACACCCAGTCACCTCATCTTCGTTGCATCCAGTCGTTATCTTGCCACATTCATCACCTCTCCCTCCTACTCTGTCTTCACCACCGTCTCCATCTCTTCCTCCACAGTCCAATTCTCCTGTTCCTACTACAATAGATGCTGTACCTGTCACGGAGGTCCCAAGAGGTGGGAATACACATTCCATGATCACTCGATCCAAGGCAGGCGTCTTTAAACCAAAGGCCTACTTTACTACTCCAAACCACCATCCCCAACCATCCTCATTACCTACACCAACCTGTACTGTTCCAACTGAACCATCCTTGCTACTTGAGGCTCTTCAAGTACCAGTGTGGAGAGAAGCAATGCAGGCTGAACTGAAGGCTCTGCGGGTGAACAATACCTGGTCTTTGGTTCCTCGGTCTCAGGCACAGAAGGTGATAGGGTGCAAGTGGGTATTTAAAGTGAAGCTGCACAGTGATGGAAGTCTTGAATGATGCAAAGCCCGTCTGGTGGCGAAGGGTTTTCATCAGACCCCGGGTGTGGATTTCAAAGAAACCTTCAGCCCAGTGGTCAAAATGCAGACTATACGCATTGTTCTGTCCTTAGCTGTCAACTTTGAGTGGCCGCTGCGTCAACTGGATGTACATAATGCTTTCCTCAACGGTGACTTGACAGAGGCAGTGTATATGCAGCAACCGCCGGGCTTTGAAGATCCTCAAACAGCTACTTCAGTGTGCAAACTGCACAAGGCCCTGTACGGTTTGAAACAGAGCCCAAGAGCGTGGTATCTCAAGCTGAGTAACTGTCTTCTGCAGTGGGGTTTTCTCAACTCTAAGGCTGATGCGTCTATGTTCATCCAATCCTCAGGTGCTGGAGTGATTATTGTCCTCATCTACATGGACGATATAATTGTCACAGGATCGGATGTCTCTGGAATTTCTGCTCTTCTTCCTCGGCTGCACGAACAATTTGCGTTAAAAGATTTGGGCAATCTGTCCTATTTCTTGGGCTTTCAGGTTACAAGGCAGGTTGGCAGCTTACATTTGTGTCAAGAAAAAATATCAATGACCTCCTGAAAAAGGCTGATATGACATCTTGTAAAGGAATTGCTACCCCCATGGCCACAACAGGGTGTTGTCTAAATATGAGGGCGAAATACTGCAGGATCCCACTGTCTATCGCAGCTTAGTTGGGGCACTTCAGTATTGTACGAATACACGGCCAGATATTAGTTTCTCAGTCAACAAAGCCTGTCAGTTCCTCAGCCAACCTACAATTGCTCATCTCCAAGCAGTGAAGAGAATCCTGAGATATTTGAAGGGTTCTACTTCTTTTGGCTTAACTTTTACAGGAGGACAGGTGCTTGACATATCGTGCTTCACAGACGCAGATTGGGCAAGTTGCCCGGATGATCGACGGAGCACGAGTAGCTATTGCACATTCCTTGGCTCCAATCTGATCTCGTGGGCGTCCCACAAGCAGAAAGTCGTGTCTCCATCTAGTACGGAGGCTGATTTCGAAGCCTGGCTGATGGTGTTGCTGAGGTGATGTGGGTACAATGTTTACTGGAAGAATTAACTGTTTCGGTCACTGGAGTCCCGGTCATATATTGTGACAATCTGAGCACCATATACTTGGCAGCCAATCCAATCCTTCATGCTCGGACGAAGCACATTGAGATTGATTTTCACTTCATCAGAGAAAAAGTTATGGCAGGGAATATTCAAATACTGCATGTTGCCTATGAGGATCAGGTTGCGGATCCTCTGACTAAGGTGATCCCAACACACAAGTTTTTGTCTTTCCGCAGTAAACTTACTATTTCCCACAAACCCAGTACGGAGGTGACGAATGGTTCGAAGGAGACTAGTCTGCAGGGAGTGCAGAAGCAAGAAAGAGCACCACAAGTAGTAGTGTTACAGGGTGGTACTGGTCGAGGAAAGACACGGCAGGGAAATAGAGAGTGTGAGCAAGGCAGAGAAGGCAGAGGGAAGTTGAATTGCGGGGAAGTGTTAAAACGCAGAGGGGACTTGAATTGCGGGGAAGTGTTGAAGCAAGAAGAAGAATGGGCCGAGCAAGACCGGGCTGGACAAGAAAGAGATGGTCAGGCCCTATGAACTCACAGAAGGCTGATATTTTGTTATTGGTTGTAACAAACCTGTACTGCAGCGTGCACTGTACTGCAGCGTGCATATGCAGAATTGTTTCTCGTTTGCTGCTTACACTGGGTTCCTATCAACTATAAATGTAATTCGGTGTAAGTGTGAATAATACAAGGGAATCATTCTGTTTTGCCGTCTCTTCTTATCTTCTTCCTTCTCCCTTTCTTCTTCTTCTTCTTCTCCATCCTTCCCTCTCCTTCTGCTGTAAATCTGAACTTTCTGCAATATCCAGGTCCCGTTCTCTTCTTCTTCTTCTTCTTCTCTAGCTTACCTTTCTTCACCTTAACAGTGATCCTGTCTTCATCCGAGAGCCAACCCAGATCGATGGCTAAAACTTGATTGGTGCCCTGGTAACGAAACATAAGGAAATGAGGAAGCCTGGAGACACGAGTCCATTCCAAGAAATCAGTAAATTATTATTACTACTCGACCTGTTTTCGGCGTACGACTTTAAAGGCCTCGTTCTGATCCCACAGCCTGCTGCGCAAGCCGGGGCAATGAAGAAGGCTCTCTCTGAACGAACAATCTCCCTTCCCGTCTCTCTAATTAAGTCATGCATCCAATAGATGTCATTATGTCTCTTATAAGCATCATCGTCAACATTCAGGACCTTTATCCAAGATCTGTTTCGGAGGACGTCCAATCCACATTTAGGATAAAAACCACATGCTTCCCACATGTGACTCGCATACTCCCTAGTCATCACATTATGGTCGAAACATGCAATGTCTAGAAAAATGTGTTTCTCACTCTCTTCTAAATCATCGTAGCTGATCCGTAGTTTATTCAAGACGTCTTTGTGAGGCACTCCCTCAAGCTTTTTCAATGTATATTCCCATACATTCTTTTCCTTTCGGAGTAAGTGCCCTCCAATCACCTCCAAAGCTAAGGGAAGATTTCCGGTCATACGAATAACTTGCTTTGATAGGGCAACAAAGTCGTTTGGAGGCCCCTCTCCACCAAAGGCGTGTCGTGCCGACTAAAGAGTTGCAGAGCATGGTCATCGCTCATTCCCTCCATTTCATAAACAATATCACTAGATCTCATGAGGCCCTCACAAACACTACTATTCCTTGTCGTGCTGATAATTCTCGTTCCCAAACCGAAGAAATCGAAATTTCGAACCAATTTTTTGAGCTGACTACTCTCGCTCACATCGTCAAAAATGATGAGGACCTTTTTGTTTCTGAGCCTTCTCCGAATCTCATTCAGTCCATCGCGACAGTCACTGATTTCCCCATCCAATTTACCGAAGATATCCTTCAATAGCTTCTTTTGCAACTTTTCAACACCTACCACGCCAGTCGACAACGATTCTCGCACATCGGGAAGGAAGCAGCATCCATCGAATCGGGAAGAGATTTTGTTGAAGATGATATTCGCCAACGTTGTCTTCCCAATACCCCCCATGCCATGCACCATCACGACTAGTCGTTCAACGTGAGATCTCAAATTCAGCATGCCCATTTGACTCTCCACGCGATCATCCATCCCTATGAGATGATCTGGCAATATCCTATCACTAATGTTCAGCTTGTTCAGAATATTCACAACCACATCACTAACAAACTTGCCCTTCCTGCCCAAAAATCAAATGGAGATCAAGTTGCTCAACAAACTGCCGACTAACAATTGGAAAAAGCCACAACCAAAGACAAATAATAATAATAATAATAATGAGAAGAATAAAGAAAAGGTTAAGCTGATGAGTTATACCCTGTATCTCTTTTGTATTCGAGACCACGGATACCCCCAACCTTCTTCAAAACTTCCTCCCACTTCTTGACATCCTCTTCCCTGTACTTTTCTCTGTGCATGTCGAGGGCGGCCTGGGACAGATTGGTATGCAGCTTCACGTCGTTGGGGCTTACCTCGTAGAAGATGGGCAAGATGATTTTCCCAGAGGTCGAGTCTCCGCGGCAGTCCACCATCATGGCGAGTTCTCGGAGGCACCACACGCTCGACGCGTAGCCCCTGGAGAAAACAACAACATAGATCCTAGAATCCGGGATAGCTCGACAGAGCTCTTCCCCAATCTCTTCGCAGAGACGGATCTCCTCTGTGTCCCTAAACACGCGGATCCCCTTTTCCTTCATGAACACATAAAGGACATCTGTGATGTCGTATCGGGTGTCGGATCCCCTAAAGCTAACGAACACATCGTAAGCTGATCCGGCTGGGGTGTTCTCAGTGCTGTGACTAGTCCCTGCTTCCGATGTCCCCGCCATCCCAAACAGCCGAAAAATGATTGAGGTTTCGGGATCCGAACAAGCTGGTTCTGCTTATACAAGTCGCCTTTGTTGTCGTTACCTGATAATAGTTTAGGAATGAACAATCCAGATTAACTCTAAATATTGTACAACTGTAATCGAACTTGACCGAAAGGCAGGGATGGTCTGCAATTGATTTATTCTCTTAAATGAATATATGATATGAAAAAACAAGAAATCGGTAATTAAATAATTCATTAATTATTATTATTTTTTCTAAAATAACGAGTGAAATCAAAATTATTAAATGGCTTGAAACGAATTTTTCTGCTTGTGTTCTAAAAACTCTTTTACGACAAATGATAAATAACATGTGAGTCAAAAGAGTATAATTTCCTTGATCCGATCCGAAAAATATAAACACAAATGAAAAAAAAAACGCGAATACCGGGACTTCCCGGTAAAAATATATTTAATTACTAATATATAATTTTCACAGGTGTCACGACCCGTTTATTTAGTCATGTCAAAAATCGAATGGAAAAACCACGTACAATTATTATATGAGCTAAACGGGTTAACATATATTTTAAAAATATATATCATGCATAAAAAAATAAATTTCATAAAAAGGTGAAAATTAAGCTACCACCGTTAAGTACTCCTCCTCACAATCGAATTTACCACTTCTCGAGCTAGATCTTTTAGGTCTATAAATGATTTACCTAAAACCACAAACTCGGATGTAAAAATAGTATCGTGTATAAATGATTCGACTGGTTTTAGAACCATTACACAAACTAAATGAAAAATTCGAATACGTTTTAAATCGTGTAGTGTCGTGTCGTGTACTCTCAAATGGTTAGCCCTATATCATTATCATGATAGCCGAACGAAGTAACAACAAGTGAATTGTATAAGCCGTGAATTGACAACCTCACCAATTAAAATCATTTCCATGTTTACAGATTTGGATGCCACGTCAACCAAAACAACCAAACACATTTAATTCAATCACTTTGTATACATTGCTTAATCAAATTATCATACAATAAAAATAAACAATTTGTAGACTTGTTGCCCGAAACACGAAAAGGTTAATTATAAACAGATAACCAAAAAAAAAAAAAAAATTATCCTAACTCGGATATGTTTTGCCCTCTCACACCCACATGCCTCGTCAGTCGATTCAATTCAAACCCAAATCAAACCACAAGTAAACTTAATCTTTCAAGGAAAATACATCGTCACATCGTCCCCCCAGGTATTGTTGCCACTCCACGTTTCGAATAAATCTCACGAACTTCCCACACGTAACTCTCGCGCAGGGACAACTCCACGGACACTCGTGCAAATTACTCGAGCAAGCGGCAAATAATCGCGGACGGAAACTTCTCATGCAACTATAAATAATTAAGCACACCCCTTCGTAACTGAAGCAATAGATTCTGAAGTAATGACAAAGCTTGACTAACTTTTCGGCAGCAAAGTTCATATGAAAATGAATATGCTCCATACTGATGCGGAAAAGGTTCAGCTTGAGATATCCCAACTTGAGTCGAGAAGGGAATGGGTCATTTTGCTCACCTCCGTCTTCCTTCACGAGCAAAGTTGGACTTTTACAAGTTTTGAAACGATCTGTAAAATGCTTACACATAAGCCTTAACCATGCTATTCCTCGGTGAGATTAGTTGAGGAGGAGGGAAATTACAAATTTAATTACTTCTAAAACAAAATTTAAAGGTTTTAAATTTTATTATAATATTTTATGAGTAAATAAAGTTCTAATTTTACGTGTTCAAAATTTAGAGCTAAACAAAAAAAGTCATTTAAGTTAAATTTTGGGATTTTTATTACGAAATGAATAAGATGCGTTTGATTTTTGTTGCAACGTAATATATAGTTATTATGGCTACAGGAAAAGGCGATCTCGGAGTCAACTGCCGGGTGATGGCGAGAGTGGTGGCAGAGTGAAATGCGAGGTGGGGGATCCCTCATACTGGTTATTCAGTTTAGGCTATACGAATGCCCATCCGAAGTTGATAGATAATGGCAGCTGATAAGCTCATTAACCTTCTTCCCTTATCGGTGCTTATGTATGCGGGAGCAATGCGTTTTGACGAATCAAATGGCCGCTGTTGACAATGAGTGCAAGAGAGGATTCTTGATTAAAAGGATGATTGAATTATCGGTCATATAAAATGTCTACTTCTTCTTCCGTTTTCCTCGGTTACATATGGGAGCCGCTGTCTCGAGCCTTGCCCTCGAATCCGTTTTTAGTATTCGTATCGACGAAGTTTCATCATTAGGAAGTTTGTGGTTGAGCTTTAGTAGAATCGACATTGAAAACTGCGAATGTGACCAAACATATTCTTATACCGAGTGAAGATCGGAAGTACAAAACAAGAGCAGAAGGCCACCAAGTTCTTATCTCACAAACGAATTACTTGATGTTTGGACGTGAAGCGGCTTAAAAAGCATGAATGATGAAGGAAGACATTTTCTGGCCCTCTTCAGAAGATGACTTCTTGATACTTCAATAAACATTGCCTGAGGATCATCACAACTCTTACCGGGAAATGACAGCGGATTTGCATCTCCATGTCTGCTGTATGCAAGCAAATCATACATTCTTCGCCAGAGAGCCCCAAGTCACATATTCCTTGCCCGAAGCACTTGCTATTCCCAGATACATCATAGGTTAAATAATTGTACCCATGGGAGTGCGTTTCCTGCTTTAGCCGCTCCTTGACCTTCTCGACCGCCGACTGATAATCACTCAAAGGATTGTACTCACCTTCGCAGTCGTACCCAACCACAGTCACGTTTGGTATACACCCCGTTCTCGTGCAAGAACAAATGAAAAGATACAAGCTGACCATCATCGTCACCATCCTCCTGTCAAGCATAGCCATAACCCGACAACAAGATATCTCACAACACAGAACTCTCAATAATTTATTCACTGCCCCGTCCATTGCATCGATGAGTCATGACAAAACCACCGTGGGCGGATACCTCAGAGTGGTACAGCCTAGTAACATCCGGCGGGAGTCCCACAATTTAGAGAACTAAACGTTACTACATGTCTAAGAATCTTCATCCGAATAAAACAGCTGCCGGATGTAAGAGAATCGTTCCAGAGCAATTGTCTGAACAGATTCTCGTTTAGCTTCGGCAGAACCAAAGCAGCTTAGCCTTTTTTCCATTGAAATTGGAGGGCTTTTCTTTTAAACGTTACAAGGACCAAATTGAAATTTTCATCGTCGAGCAAAATTTCCCAATTGTCTCACACATGTTTTATCAGTGAACCCACATGAACGAATCAAGCATGCACATGTACAAACAATGCTTCGACATATCTGTACAGTAAACTGACATACATTCCGACATGTCCAAAATCATGGAAATCCCATCCACGGGATTTTAGCGTGCACCAATTGTCACCATCCCCAATTCCCAATTCCCAACACCCAAAATTTCCCAATTCTCTTCAATTTGAAAGGATACTAATTGGTGTTATCAAATTGTTCATTTCATGCTATGAATCTATCTTTCCTTTTGTCTACTTGAGCATAACTCCAGCACATACAGTTGGTCTTACCAAGAGATGCAGAGGACATACCTTTTGAGCATAATAGCTGCACACAACCTGCATCATCCCATCTTCGCCTCTTGCTTACAGTCTGAGCGATTTTATCGCCGTCTGTTCCTCATGAGTTCACATTTTCTAATCGTTATCCTGTGGTTACCTTTCGTACTCATCATAGACATCTACCTATAGGAAGAAGAAATCATGCAAGAAGGCATCATGTGAGAAATTTAATGTTCCCTGGTTCCAGATTATCTACTGGTAAATCGGAAGTCTGCCTCGTTACTGCAAAAGAATGTACGCATAAGCGTTCAACCTTTATAAGATTTGATGGAAGAAACTTAGCTGAACATATTATCCGATACTGAAATTAACTCACTCATTTTCGTAAAGCAACGCCTGTATGGTAAAGAATATTAACCTTCATAATGATCCCCTTCAAGAAGGAAGTAGTTTCACGTCCAAGCACTTTAATGAAAGCATCAACAAGTTGAAGTGGTGTAGGCATATGAGAAGCAACCATTAATCTGGTTTTGATGTAGTGACAAAGTGACAATCATCTTGATGTGCTTCATTCGTTTGCGAAAGATTGGATTTGTCGCTACATGTATTGTCGCTTGATTATCACAAAAAGTTCGTGTGGCTTTCAGCAAAGATAATAATACGCTTCGTAACAAGATCAATTCACTAACTATACTTGCCATAACTTGATATTCAGCTTCAAAACTGGATCGAGATAGAGTTATGAAATGACCCGCGGTTGATTTATGTGTCAAGCGACAACTTGCCCAATCGAAATCACACTATGCATAATGAGATGACTCATCCATTGAAGAAATTAAGGATGTTCATGGGGCAAAAAAGACCCGAACCCGACGGGGACCTGCCTCAAAAGGGTACAGGCAAATTGTTTTGGGACAGGGCAAGACATCTAATGCACCATTCTTCGGCCTTACCCCATCTCTTTTCAATTGATGAACAAAAGAGATAGTACCTAAATAATCCCAACGTGATACCAATCAATAGTCAGTTAGGATGTCCGAGGTATACTTTCTGTTGGCCCAAAGATTACACTAAGAGGAGAGAGTGAATTAGTGTTAAGTCTAATGAAGGATTTCTTTAATACTTTTTTTCACAACCCTTACAGCGGAAGCAATTTGTCGTAAAACGGAACCTTTCGTCCAGGCTTCTGTAATGGACTTCGAAATGAATTCGGAGAACACAAAGGTTTTTATAGTGGTTAGGTGAATACACCTACATCCACTTTCGGCCGTTTTCACTAATACTTTGAAATAGCGATTACAGTGTAGAAGGTATAACCTTATTTGGTATAAGAAAACAATTTCTTTAACCACGGGACGGTAAGACTAACTTAACCAATTATAAGAAACTCTTTTACTGAGTTTGGGATGAGTCTATGTCGAATTACAAGGAAATCAACCAGACTTGGCGAGCACAGAATCTTGGCTGGAAGCTTCGGCCTTCTGTGACGCTGTAGCGGACTGTCCCTTCTGTGGATCTGCTAACATACTTGATGACGCTATCTCCACGCATTCGGACGTTGTCTAATGTGATTATCTTTATGTGTTTTTTATATAACCTGCAAAACAATAAAGATAAACATTTATAGGAGGTTGCAGTCCCTCACCACTTGCGCCTTCTACAGAAACCTTCTCTTGGACCAATTGTACGCCAACCCGGCACTACGGACAGCTTCCCCTGCCAAGTCCTTCAGATTCGCAGCCAACAACGCCTACGGAGTGGCTTCACCAATGCACACCTACTGCAAACAAACAGACAATTAAACAACCAACTATAGAAGGTTGGAGGTCCCTCACCGCTTACGCCTGTTACGAACTGCTTCTCTCTGACCAACTTTGTACGTCGACTCGCCAAATAGCAACCCTTCTCCCCAGGCACTGTTGCACATAGTCCGATATTACGGACAGTGTTCCGGTCGAGTCCCTTGGATCTGTAACCACCGGAGGCTCCGGAGCGGCTTCACCCACGCTCAAACCACTATAGTCACCTCCTATGAGAATGCTTGCCTAGAGAATTTGTCCTGCAAACTCACACACTCGTCAAAGCACCTCAATAACGTTGTATGAATTGCCCAGACTTACCACCATCGAAATCTAACCAGAAACAAATTGTTTATATGTTTTTCTCTTGTACAAAGCTTCTATCCTTCTGTTTAAGGGAATTTATTTTTCTAAAAACAAAATGCGGCCAGATTCATTCCCATGGTTCATCAAATGATTGGGAACAATTTTCATTCGCATCAATCAGATTATCCTATCATTAAATATTGCACTATAAAAGGTTGGAGCCAGATTTAGTCATCGACCTTCTATAGTTGGAAAGCAAAAATATTATATTTCCAACCTGAAAATTCTGATTATAGGCTTGTGCAATTATTAATTGGGAACTTCCATAATTAATTTCGTTTTAATTCGACGTTTTAATCCCAGATAATGCACTATAGAAGGTTCGACCATAATAAAGGGAAAACCTTCTATTGATGCAATCATTTCTTTCCAAAATGAGATGATTGATTCCATATAGACTTATCATTATATTTAGACGAAAGTTAGGTGAAAAGTTTATTTGAAAGTGATTTCTAAATAACGTTAGAGAAGGTTAGATAGAAATTATAAAAAATAACAAAATAATTTCCTTGATTAGGAAAAACAGTTTATTTTTTACTTTCAATCATTTGTCTCACTAGATAAGTATTTAATATTAATTTAAATAATATTCCTAAGAATATTTCGCTTTTGAATTAATAAAATAATTAAGATAATCAATAATTAATTATTAAAATATCTAATTATGAAAATATTTTTTAATCACGTCATTTGATCTGAAATGATAATGGGAGGATGTAGAAATTATTTTCATGATATTTTTCCTTTATTAGGAATCATATCTTCGTTACAAAGAGGTTACAACTTCTGTAAAGTCATAGCAGGTCAAACTTACTGTAGCTGACACATCATCAAAATCATATCAACGTTTTCGCTCACTGAGGAGAACTCTAAAATCCACTAAAAAGTGGAACTTCGAGTACAAAGCCAGAAGGGACGGTCGAGTGCAATGCTATCATGCTGCCTGATGAATTCACAAAGCCTTATGAGGCCAAGCAACTGATTCCTCACTCAGGTTAAGATGCTAAACAATTGAATGATAGCGTTTTGTTCCCCTTGGGTTAACCTTCCCTCTGCTTTGTAAAACCTTCTAAAGAAATGAAGCAGCACATGCACTTGCTACACATTGAGGCTGTTTTAAATGGGATACATGTAAAGAGAGTGATCTAGGGCTACTGTGAGTATCCTTCCATTGAGAATTTTCAAAAGGTTGGCACATGATCCATCGAAGCTAACTAAAACAAAGGTCTATACTTGCTTGGGAGTATTCCCTTTTCGACTTTAAGTTGGTCGAATACTCGAAAAGAAAAAGAAACAACGTTCTTCATTATTGATATAAATGTTTTGGAGACCCCGTGGAAAGAAATGGTCCAATTCGAGCTTCGTCGCATCCACGGAGTAAATACTTTCGTGTCGGCAAACTAGACTTCCTGGACTTTCCACATCTAAACCGGACTTCCCATCGACGGCATACTATAAAAATAATGGATCTGGTCTAATGTACACATGCATCAGTTAGTACGAGGATGGAGCACCCTTCGCCCGAGGACCTCATCCCAGATAGAATTCAGAATCGTTCCACCTGGATCATGGAAAAATAGAAGCCATGCATCAACACACCATATGGATTTCGATGACCCACAATATCTAGAGAATAGTTTGAGATCTGTACATAAAGCTGTGGCTGATCCAAATCTCAGTCCTTGCAAACGCCAACATGAAATTTTCAATCCTCAAATACACCATGATAAGACACTGTGGGCTCTGAAATTGATTATGCTCATCAGCCTTAGATAAAATTCCAACCTTAGAATTTACAACAACATGTCAATCCCGTCACTAGGCTATATTTGTCCATTTACCTCAGTAACACTTGCCGCCGGGCGCTCCTTTAATAACACTGCATTCTGGCCAGACTCTTGGAATCACTAAGTTATATCGGGGCACGCCTTTAATAACACTGCTTTCTGCCCAGACTCTTGGAAGCACTAAGCTTTGTCGGGGCGCGCCTTTAATAACATTGCTTTCTGCCCAGACTCTTGGAAGCACTAAGCTATATCGCGTTTCCCACTAAAAGCAACATAAATTTTGTAATCTGTTATAGGAAAAGGAGGGAAGGCGCGCCATAAAGCGGATCACACACTCGTAGCTGTAGCTAATTCAGATTTCTCCTTGTTCCTTGATGTGCTCTGAAGTCCTCCAGCATCATCACAAAATTAAAAGAGCTTTTAGAATCCTATTTCTGAAAGAAATATTACATAGCAAGAAGCAAAAGACCGTCAAGCAATTTAGTGCATTTTAAATAATGTATCAAAGAAGCCATCTATCATGACAGAAAAAATGTCAATAGCTTGAATCAAAAGACAACAGTCATGAAATGAATTTCATCAATTGACACATCTTTTCAGGAAATGTGAACCTTATCGCCCGCCTTCTTAAACATTGTAGAGATCCTGGCCTGAGCAAGAGAACCTTGATTAGCTTGAGAAGAGTCTTTCAACTTTGTCCTTGAAGACACGGACGGAGAGATTGGCTGATCTGCAGAATTGATATGGTCGCGATCCTGCTTGATATTATGTGTGGTATCTCCACTTTGAGCCTCAGCAAAGGATGTGAAGACAGTTCTGGCTTGGTTCTAACCATTAAGGAAAAAGATCAATAATCCCATACAAAACCAAGAAACAGGCGTGTCCGCAAAATCTTGACATTTTTAAATAGCTATCATTGATAAAAAGCCCCATATAAACCTTTGGTATTTCTGTATCAGCCTCATCAGATTCACTTTTAGAAGACTACCCAGAAGAAGCTTCACTTAGCCAGTGCATATAGAAAACCACCCACTACTACAGGATCACTGATTAGGTTATGAATAAGAAATGTTTGAAAGGATTAAACTCACTAAAAAAAGAACAGGCAAAGGAGAGGCCGATTCTGTGCTAGAACTCACCCTGCATTCTTGCCGGCTCTTGAGAACTGCAGGGTCAAGTACTTATTCTTGGGACACACAATAGTCCCAAGTAACTTTATCCAATCCTGAAAAGAACAAAAATAAAAAATAAATCAGTCACGTAAAAACAAGACTCCTGACTCAAAAACATGAGATAAAATCGTGGTCGGATGACTTCTCCATTAAAATCAAACCTACTCAAAACCAAACCTCTTCTAGCCTTTCCTTGATGACAGCAATGCCTGCATTGTAAACCTAAGAAACCGTTAACCCCTCCCCTCAAGTTATTCTAGTTAATTGTTGACACTCATGACTATTGAAATGAACTATGCACAATTAGCATGAAGTTGGTTGAAACCCCTGCCCTTTTAATCTGTAAACCTCAGCGGCAAACACTTCCTCAGTCATCGTCATCATCATGGTTTTAAGTTTTTTTTTTATATAGGTTTTGTTGAGAGAGAGAATGAACGAACGAGATTAACACTATTGTTTTGAGGGTTAGCATTGTTTAGCGCAAACGTGTACCACTAGTTTACTTCCTCAAGATCTAGAGAATCCTATAGATAGAGTTTGGAGATGGTCAACTAGTCTAACCAGGTACAACATGATCGCGCGTCTTTATCGGATCGATTTGTGTGGAAGTGCCACGACAATCCGGATTACATTCATTTCCTGCATGTATCCATGTAAAATGAACAGATGAATCATATTGTTTCTCCGTGATGATAGTATCCCACAATGTAGTCCCCGTAGGCTTTACATATGAAGAATGGGAAGCTCCAGTGAGTATTCCACTTTCTATTATAAATGAATTTGCATTTGTTTAGGTAAATCATTTGTGCGATATTATATGCTTCATGCCGAGAAAGACATTTTGGAGGAATTACCTCGTATCAATGGGATGTCCCGATACCTGTACAACGTATTGATTAGCTATGCACCATACATCTAGTAGGGACATCGTAGAGGCATAACGAGACTGTCCGCAAGAAGTGGTCATCATTGAAGGTTTCCAAGAAGAGGAGATAACTCTTCTACATGATTCTAAAGATAACCCTTGCATAAGAAGATTAATGACAAGATGGCCATACCACCGGGATCAATACCGATGATGGGGAGAACACGCCCGTGTGATTGAAGAGTCACCCTCTGATGGGTATACACTCTAGACGGTGGCTGTTCCTCATCGTGGAACACTTCAGCTTCTGTTAATATGATTTTGATAATAACCATATAGGACCTTGTCTTTATATTCTACAAAAGCATGTATGATACGATACAGAAGGTGATCATGTAATTTATAAAAGCTTATATTGTACGTTACAAAAAGTCACTATAAGGAACGTTTTGTGAGTAAAATCATTACCTTAGTTAAAGGAATAATGAGCGAAAGTATTTTTGCGATGCAGTACTGACTTTGGTAAATATGAAAATTTATTTCCATAAATATATTTTTAATTCATCAAATTAATTAATTAATTAAAGATAATATAAAAGAAAATATCCCATTAAAATATTGTCAACCTTATCATATCTGCTTAGTATTAATGAGAAAATTTCTTATAAAAGAAATGATGAGATCATATCTTCCTTTTTTGGGAATAATATATTTCTCTCTTTGGAAGGTTCTATACTGACCTTATGTTGGTTAAAGAGATCCATATTCATTTGTATTTTGATATGGACTGAACTCTTATAGCTTTTCACTAGAGATAACGTTCAGGAACATGTGTTCTCATATTTCGACGAAATCAACTAGATTAGAAAATAGATCAAGGATTATTTCCTTTTACAGAAGGTTACACGTCTGCAGAACCTTCTGACCATCTGTTACTTGCTTGGACAAAATCAATCATTCTTTGATTGACGTCATGTTGTCGCAATATCGAAGTAATCTCATGTGATTTATATGATTATTACGCTAACAAATCATATCTTTTGTATGCAGCAAGATACTTTCCATCTACAGCAACCCGACGTCCTGTATACTATTAGCCTAATTTAGATTCGTTTGATTAGTTATAAATAAGTTAATTCGACATTATTATCGGTAGATTTATAGAGATTACATCTAGTTGATTTTGTTTTCAGTGTGTCGTTCGTGTTCTTGCCACACCGCGAGAGGAGAGTAAGTTCCAGAAGGCAGTATCGTCGGTAAAGCTCCTAGGAGGGTGACTCGGGGACACGATGGACTTCGGTTGGAGGCTGTGGCATTGGAGGGGCGTGCAGCAGGATCCGGGGGAGGATTACTGGCTGTGTACGAGCCAAAATGTATTGACCAAAGTGAAGGCTAGAACTATGGTAGCACAGACGGTGAGGGATTGACCTGGTTCGGTAACTATGTTCTTTTGTGGTTGTATGCAGGAACGTCGGTGAGCAGCCGAGGAGAAGTCTTCACGAGGAGTGGAATATTCTTGGTGAGGAGCCAATGAATTATTCAGTGAGGAGCTAAGGGGAAGTCGTAGCATATTGTTATGCCTACTTGGTGAGGTGCCAAAGGATTACTCGGTGAGGAGTAGAGTAGAAGCCGCAGCGGGTAGCTGTGCAACTAACGAAGACACTGTCCGAGGGAGAGAACGTCCAACCACCTAGTTACCATTGTTAGTTATATTAACCCGTGCAAACCGTTAGTCACGCTAACCTGTGCAAACTTGTAAAAGTGTAGTACATTCGGGTGCATATGCTATAGAGGACCGATCATGTATCACCTTCTACATTTTACAGGAAAAGCACGTCATCAGATAATCTCTATTACAAATAAAAAGTATCCAGACTTTGAATTCTCTATTTTTGAATTACTAACCGTAAATTCACATATCGAAACAACGAGTTTAAAGTTGTATTCATTTTTTTGCGACCGAAGGGGCTCAATATGCAAGAGAACTTAGAAGAAACTTCCTTACAAGGCAAAAATTTTTATACTAACCCTATCAAGTGTCAAAACTCCCAACAACTAGGGACGGGTCAGCGTGTTCTTCTCCGAAAATTTTGGAAGGAGCACTCTTGACAAATTCACCTATGATACCCATATTTTTAGTGACAAAAATACTCAAACAGATATGACATGATATGAAATTGTTCATAATATATGAAATTAATATGAATTTACAATGGATTTGGTGTAATCATATTTGATGTTTATTCGAGCAAAGTTTGTTGTCAATATTTTGAATTTCTTTTACTTTGTGTTTCCTTTTATAGTAATAGATGAGACTTAAACATGGAATTTTATGGTACCGCGAAATAACATCCTCTTCTGGCCATGCAAGAACATGTAGAAGAAGACTCTTGGAATTTTATCTCAACGGGGCCTCCATATTCTAAGGATATGTCCAGCGTCGGGTTCAAACTTGGGGACATTAGCAAAGCAACACCCTCTTATATATCACTTGGGTGTTCTTATAATTAGTTAGTTATGAAAAATATTATTATTCATAAAATGCGTATTTTTACCATTTTTTGTGATGACGATGGTAAGCTATTCTATAAATAATTATATTATATTATATATATTTATTTAATTATTCAGGGAGTTTATCCCCCAAATTAGTTCGCAATCCCACCAACTCCACCTGATGATGAAGTAAAAAACAGAACATGCCGTTTGACGGTGGGTCCCACCACCTTTTGTTTCGCATCATAACTTTTCCGCAGGGCTCAAATTTTCTAAATACTTTTTTACCATTTTGTCCTCTATTTTTCTAACCCGTCAGAAAACGTCAAAATAGAACATTATTGCTGCTCCTCTAACGTTGGACGTGAAGTTTGTAACTTTAATCTCACCAGTTATTTTAATATTTTAATTATATTTATTAAGATTTGAAAAAATAAATTTTATTTGAAACGGACCTTAATCTCTTAAAGTGATATCTAGTTCTTCGATCGTTGATTTTCAAAAATGGATCATCTTTTTTCAAGAGGGAACACGTTTTTAAAAGCGATTCGCCGTAACGAATTCACGATTCTCTAAATATGTCGGAAATTTCTAAATTCTTTTTTCTACCCCATCGGAAAACGTCAAAACAGAACATTACTGATATTCCTCTTTTGATGGTAAAGTACTGTCCAGCATGGACTTCTTCGTATGGTAGATTTTGTTTTTTACTAAGAGGTGCTCGTTTTTGCTCGCAAATTTCTTTTTTTTCCAAAGTAGTGTGAACAATTCTTTTGCAATTTCATATTCTCGACGTGAAATTTCTTTTTATATAAAAAAATTAGTTTATAAAAGTTAAAAGAAGAATGGACTATTTTTGTAATTTCCCAATTTTTTTATATTTCTTTATAAGATATTTTCGTTTTCGGCTAAATTTGTCACCCAAAAATTATGTAAAATGATTTTTTGTGGACCCACCGAAAACACGTTTTCCGCTCAAAATAATTGAACTGCTGGGAAATTTATTTTTTAAATATATTCATAGAAGTATTTTATATTTAGAAAAGTGAAGTTTTCTAATGGGACTTTTCTCATATGATTAGAAAAGAAATGGTCAACCTGGAATAACACGAAGAGCTGAATTTTATCCATGACGTTGGAATTGGGTATGTGCTTACGTCATTGATCTTGCCGATCCTCATCCAAATAAATAGTCGTGCGATCATCACAAAACAAACCAAGAAAAGAGAAGGGCAAAGCAAAAGCATAATGGAAGGTGATCTGATGCTGTTGGGTGTCTGGGGCAGCCCCTTCGTCTGCCGTGTTCGGATGGTCCTCGCGATGAAGGGCATTGACTATGTGTACCGTGAGGATGATCTCATGAACAAGAGCCCCCTCTTACTCGAGTTAAACCCAGTTCACAAGAAAGTCCCCGTGCTTGTCCACCACGGGAAACCCATTGCCGAGTCCCTTGTCATTATTGAGTACATCGACGAGAAGTGGCCCGACAACCCCCTTCTCCCAGTTGATCCCTATGACAGGGCCGTCGCCCGGTTCTGGGCTAGGTACATCGACGACAAGGTAGGGTAGTGGGCGTGTAGTACATGCATTCTGCTTAGGGAACATTGAGAGAAATTAAATGCAGGTCAATCCAGCCGTGTGGAAAGCTCTGTGGAGTCCTCCTGGAGAGGGAAGGGAGGCGGCGTGTGAGGAAGCTTACGAGATGCTGGAGAAGCTTGAAGCTCTTCTCAAGGAAGGAGACAAGAAGTACTTCGGGGGAGACAACATAGGTTATGTGGACATCGCTGCGAATTTCTTGCCGCACTGGGCTATATTGATCGGAGAGGAGGTGACAGGGGTGAGGATCTTGACCGAGGACAGGTTTCCTGTGCTGTGCGAGTGGGCTAAGAATTTCACGGGTTCCTCGATCGGGGCTGCTCACTTCCCTGAGAAAGAGAAGGTCGTGTCTTTCTTCAAGGCCATGCAGGCTACTAAGTCCATCCCATACACCTGATCGTATCCCGGAAGTTGATATCTTGAACGTCAAGCGAGATCCCAGATCTGGTCATATTGCTGGGGTTGTAGTCTTTCATAATTTCCAGAATGATTATCGTTGAACGACCGTTCACGCCTACATAATTTCTCAACCGCCAAAACAGGGAACAGTGTTCCGACATGAATCCAATGACTTAGTATAGCTTCAACATTGAGTCAAATATGTACGAAACATATGAACATTATCTGTCGGAGCCATGACCGGATGCCCTCCTTCACCAAGTAAGAAACTGTCACGGAATCCGCAGGCGCGTGCAGTGCCGACTATGAGATGGCAAAATACAAGGACGTACGTCACGCAGTGACGATCGCAAATCTACTTACCAGACCAACTTCATACGATATGTGTGGTCATGTATGCGTGGGTTAGATTAGAGTTCCCATTAGTTGACCATACGTCGTCGGTTCCTCAAGAACATTTCCATCGTGGACGCTTAGTTTGGTGTTGAACTCGACGGAGGTTGATATTTGCATTCACTTGAGCATCTCATACTTCTTTAGCAGCTCATTTGCATACTTGTCTTGACAGGAATAGATTTTTTGGAATTCGTTCAACTTTTCGTCAAATTTTGACGAAAAGGCTTAAGTCAACTCATGCAAAAATATATCCACTAAAGAGTAGGAACTCTGCAATCTTACCACCAGGCCCGCGGTGCCTACTTCAACTCGTATAAAACTTTCTTTAACTTGCAGACATATTGAGATGATTCTTACTATAAAATATTGTGGTTGGACCATATAGATTACTCGATCTAATACTCCATGTAGAAAGGCATTTTTCACATCCATCAGCCAGAACTTCCATATAGATTACTCGATCTAATAACCACGCAGTCACCCTTTTACCTTAGAGCATGGCTGACCGACCACCTTTCGTTTTTTTTAACTCATTGCATGTGACATGGGAACATGAAACCAAACCCCGACGGAGACAGACGCTCCCACACGGACACTCCTGCCATCAGACGTTCGTTTTCCCCCTGCATCTAGCGACCCCAAGTCACAAACAACCAAAACTCCTACATCGTCGGAGCCCAAACCAGCGACGGCGACAAACCATAAGGCTAGCTGCTCCTTTCCCCGTCCTTGAGTGCCGACGCCTGAAACTTCCCGCAGCTGTACGACAGCACTACAAGAAGTCGTTTTGTATTCTGATCGACTTACCTACATGTGCTGGACGAAAAATAGGTACCGGACGACACATGGAAGATCTCCGCCAACGAGCTCACTCACACCAGACACCTAGCGTCTCCCTCGTCAGCTGTCTCCTGGACCGCTCCAGCCTCCTCTTCTCTAGCCGGGACCAACTCTTGAGGACGCCTTCTTCGCCATGGCCGTGTTTGGAAACTCAGGCCCTTCAGAGGTAACAATTTCTTTTTTTTTTAATTCTTTGAGATGATATAACGTGTGCTTTGCTTACCTTTTTTATTTTTAACTTTTTATTATTATTTCATTATTATCATTATCATTATTATTATTAATATAACACGACCCCCAATTCAATCCTCGTGTGCGTGCCCAAATCAAATGCCAATTTATTATTTGCGTCGCATGAATGTTTTACTAAAATGTCAATTTAGTCCGCGCGTCCGTCTGAATGTTAAGTTTCGATTAGTAATTTATTTATGATTTTTTTTCTAAAAAGACTTTTGGTTTGGCTTATTCATATGTCATTATTGATCGTTGAATTTCAGTACAATTGAATATATTTTAAAATGTTTGGCAAACCTTTCATTTTAAAATTTCAAAACATCAGAAATTCATGTATTTTTTGACGTCTTAAATATTAAAATTTTCTAATCCTTTTCTTTTCATTACATGAATATCTGAGCATTATTTCACGAATTCAACAAGTGAATCTCGAAGGCAAAAAACTAGACTGAAGGCGTGCAGGAAATAAATCGTTGTGGAAGTATGTCTCGAAAGCGGCCCAACTGACGACCCCAGTCGATGTAAAGCCGCCCCGGCCGTGCCTCAGGTACATGAGGGAGGTGCAGGCCTCCCGTTTTTCTTTATTTCCACATGTAACGGTTTGTAGGCCCAAGTGCATAGGCCCACGATCACCGCCCTTCCCCGTTCTTTTTTATCTCAATAATATTTTGTTCTTGTCCGCATGTCCTAGCCCCATAGGTTTATTGTCGCATGTTGTTTGTCAAACACACATGAGTTCGGGTCTAAAGCCCGAATCGGGTCCAACGCCCGTAAAAAATTGACATGAGTCCGGAGTCATGCCCAAATCGGGTCCAACACCCATTAACTAAAAGCAAACTTTTGGAGCAAATGCCACATTTTCATATGTTTAGATGTAAGAGTTAGTAATTAGGAATCCCTGAACCACTATTTTTTCCGACTTAAACAGATTTTGTAAATAAAGTCGGTGGCAACTCAGTTTAGTTTACCCAGGTTAAACAACACCAACTGTTTTTACGGAGCCATTTTCGATGGGTAACGGGAACACAAGCCGCTCCCTGATTCTTCCCTAAAGTTCCGAGATGAGGCCTTACGCAGCCTTTTGCACATCGCCTCTAGTAAACTGGAGACGGTTGGCAAAACGTCCAGCAAGCCCATTTGGGAACCAAGGGAGGATTCAGCCCATTTCTCTTCCGTAGCGTTCGACGCTCAAGTTTGGACGTCGACCGGTAGGGCCTTGGGGGAGCGGGTCCGGATCCTCGGGCTGTCCGAACCGCCACGCGTACGCTAGGCCGGAAGGCGCACGTACACCACTAAACTATCTGGGCGAGCCTTCATCTTGTACACCCATTTGTAGGATGTGACCTTAAAATAAACGTTGTTGAAGTTCATCTCCAATTGCAGAAGTCCCTTCAGCATCTCCTTATTCATCATAATCTTCAAATTATGGTACGAAGCATGCCGAAGCCTATTATGCCATGGTTCTACTACCATCCCATTTTTCTTCACTCTATCTATGTATACCGATTTTGCAGACATAACACAGATGGATTTTACCTTCCGTTCTTTCATTAATGGTGTCTGAGAAAACTATAGATCATGATACACCCCGACATCTTTTAGTTCAAACACCACAAAATTGTTCGGGGCTGTCATTTAGGCTACTAACAAAGTTCTTTTTTATTCCTGGGTCCAATTTTTTTCATCAAGACAAAAAATTACCAAAATGAAAAGGGATTAAATCAAAATCACGACACAAAGGCAAAAATTATTTTCGTTCCTAATCAAAAAAAGAAATAAATCAAATGTTAGACGAAGAAGGGAACAAATAATCAAAAGGGGGAAATCAAAAAAGGTTATAGAAGGAGGTGACCTTCTTCTTGTCAAAGGGGTGGCCGAGAAGAGTTTTTCTAAATAACATTCAGACCGTTTTCTGATCATCCAGCACAAAGGTTGTAAAGGCGTTTCTGTCTAACCCCCTACTGAGCCAAGTCTGTGTTTTGGTTTTGTCTTAAACCAGGTGTTTTTAACCGTTTGGGATGATAATTTTGCTTTTATTGGGATCACATGCTACGCCTCTCGAGTCATCTGTATCTGGTAACATCGTTTCATTCTACGAGCATGAGGTTTCTTCAATGGCTTTGTCTATCGTTTCTCTCCCTCTATTGCAGGAATATAGAAGCAAATGACAAAATGTTCCCAGATCCATTGCGCATCTGCGTCTAGACGAGGGAATATCATCGGGGCTGTATAATTTTGAGGGAAGCTATGGCACGCTCTGAGTTGGCTGCAATCTCCACCTTGAATGCCATTCAACCCCCATACTGACCGGCCGCAGTCCCCAGTCCCTCCATCAAGCATCCCCAGTTGCAATGTTCCTCCGGAGCCCTTTCGACAACAACATTACAATCACGGATTCCCTCCAGCAACAATTCTCAAAGCCCAAGCCCCAACTACCAGACGACTGATTTTCCTTGACTTATGGCAGCAGACGCAACTCCGATTTCCAGATCTATCTTCCTGACAACCGAATGAATCGATTTTTCCGTCGGGATTTATTTTCACACTACTCCAGGCTCTACTCCAACTCAGGAGAAGCCTCGGCCCAGTCTCCAAGTCACTCCTCTGTAAACGGTGATGAGTGATCAATGACGCCTTTGATTCCCTCAATTGACAAAACTTTTTATTTCGTGCTTTTTTTCATGCAGATACTCTAGAGGGCGTGCCTTGTGGACAACCAAGGCATGCTCTCCGTTCGACGCTTTGGGGACAAGAATCAACGGAGGATATATATTAGAGGGATTATTTGGATTCTCGAAGATCAAATCTCTTAGAAGACGGCTCCGTACTCATCAACGTCAGGCATCAGCGACTCTTCAAGTTCGATGTAGACCTATTTTAAAACAACATCGAAAGGTACAACGCTAACAGGTGCACTAAGGGAGGTGAGAAATGGTATTAATCTCGCTCATCACATATTCGGTTCTCCCTTGAGTTCAATTCGGCTTAGAAATTGTTAAGGGCATTAATCAATCTATGTTTCTTGCATTTTGTCCAAAGTAATTTTTAACGAAAAACTCTTTCTTCTAAAAGATGACTCACATAGACATTTGAAGCATTATTGAAGTCGAGATTATCTTTTTAATGTCAAAATATTTCTTTTTCTAAACCCGAGCTCAAATAAATTTGGACATCGGAACACACGATAAAAGGCCTCCCTTTTCTTTGTGATGCATGCGATTTAGTAATCTCTAGTTCCCGAACCTAAACCAATCTTTACAGTTTTTCTAACCTGAACTTAAAATAGGTTAGTGAAGACTTCTTCACGTTTTCAAAATCCGAAGCCTTATCATCAAGGGAGGATATCCATTTTAGATGAAACCAGAAACGGGATCTACCTGCGACACTAGGATATGATAAACTCCTTGTAGTTGGATCTTGTTGGAATTATCACCACCTGTTATGATAGTCCTATCGATGTGGATGATTAGCAGTCACGAGGAGTTGGCAGTGACGACTCTCTAGCCCTTTGAAATCTGACAACTCCTGCAACTTCTCTCCATCTCTTGTCATGTGATTGGAGCATCGGGAGTCTAATATCCAGTTCTCTTCATAGTCCTCAGATTTATTGTGAACTATAAGAGTCTGGTTTTTCAATGGTTGCACTTCTTTCGACAAAACGAGGGATGCTTCAAGGATCCACTCCTCTTCAAAGTTATCCCTGTTTTGACTACTTGTGTGGTAGCATTTCCTTCAATGTTATTTTTCTTAGACCATCAATCTCTCGTATAATTGCCCTTCTTGTCGCAATTGAAGCATTTTCCATTGAGTTGGCATTAGTTGTTTCTTCTCTCTGTGGTTAGTTGGGTTGCTACTCTTATCATCCACTTTTACTAACTCGTGAGAATCTTTTTTCCTCAAATATCTTTTTTTCTTGACATGGCTCTCTTCCTTGTTACTATATGAGGCATCTTTTTCATTTTTTATTGTGACATATGCCATTTATTTTGCTAGCGTCTCCTGATAAGCTAATAAATCTTTTTTAAATCTTCTAGCTACGGCGGTGTAGGCCGTCCTTCAACCACCACAATAAATCCCCTATACTTTGTCCGTTCCCTGGAATAATTATCCTCCTTATCCTATTAACTGATCCTAGATCATTGGTCTAGCTTCGAGATGACTTTACTCTAGTAAGAAACAAATGAATTTCTAATTCTTGTTGTCTAACGGTTAGTAGATCATTTTCTAGCAATTGAATCCTCAAATCATTTTTCTTCGAGATT
Source organism: Melastoma candidum (assembly GCA_023653495.1). Lineage (NCBI taxonomy): Eukaryota > Viridiplantae > Streptophyta > Magnoliopsida > Myrtales > Melastomataceae > Melastoma > Melastoma candidum. The sequence continues at coordinate 24,969,504 of CM042890.1, forward strand.
ACTAAATTATCCCCGGCGGAAATATACCCTTTGTGCGAGTGGTATATGTGGCGAACATAGCTTACCCATTTTAATTTGCCATTTTCGCAATGCCAAGAGATCTTGGCCTTGGATATGTATGAATTTTGGACACGCCTATTTTAGTCTTCTCAAGGAATTTAATATAAATTTGCAATGGTAAGATTGGTTTTTTTAAAAAATTATTAAAACCGGGAGAGTGTTAAATGGTGACTAGTTGATTATGGTAATTCTCACCTTCACGATAAAGTGTCCTAAGAATACGGCTATATTAGTATCAAAGTTGATTACCAAAATGAACTTGCTCTTATCAAAACCATCTCGTTTCGACTTTTTCAATGTCGATGTTAGTAAAAAAAATGCCATAAGGTTGCGATCCCTTAGTTCCGACGTCCTTCAACGTATAAGCGCTTCACCCACTAGTCTTCGCCTGATGTGCTTCTCTACCCATATCACCAAGTCATGGTCGTTTGCTATCTTTTGCTTAGCAACCCTGTCGCCCACAAGCTTTCACCGGGCTACTTTGCTCCAGATCACAGCATATTTTGAGCCTCTCTCTTCATCAAACCCACAAGCCGTTAAAAGTACTCAGGGTCCAAAATTTGTATTGCCGAACAATCTGTCTGAAAGGCAAAAGAATATTCCCCGAAGTTTGGGAATTCTAAATCCATCGACCTCAAAGAAATTGGATCGTCTTTTGACCTCCATCTTTAAATTTATTTCTTAAATCAAGAGATTTTGTGGTTAGTTTATTCTATACGGATAAAACTAGATAGTAGAGTGGGTTAGGAGACTGTACATAAACACCTCAATAAAACATAAGTTTATTGGGTATTTTATGTTAAAAATGAAAATATATATCATGTCACGTTTTCACCTCAAGTTCGAACTTTTAGCACAGTTGGTGTTGATTACTGTACAACAGTAGTATAAAAAAAGCCAGCCCGGTCCAGCTCGATTGCTGTATTGACACTACCGATTGCACTTGCATTTCGAATTATTTTTTCAACTAACCTCATTTAGTAACATAGCTGCAACATAACACAACCCAGATCAAAAAAATTTCAATTCTCAAACCCAAAAAGGATTGAATTTAATAAAATTTGAGAATTAGAAAAAAAAATAAGAAGGCGAAATAAATAAATATTCACATATAAATAAATAATCACTCCAAATTTGCTTTTTGGTGGGTAAAAACAATAACTACAAGGGAGGACACACCATTCATTAGAAGCAGAGACTGAAATTGTGAGAATGGCATTCTGAAAAGGGTAGATGACGATGAAGCAGCAGTCGTTGAAGCAAAAGCCCAGATGCCGCCATTGGCACGTGGACTATGTTATCTTCTAAGTTATATTTAGGATTAAATATTATCGGTCAATTCTTTTTATGAGCAATGTATTTTGAATTGACGTAATTAAAAGTACTATTTAATTAAATTATGATTATGACAAAGCCTAAAAAAATAGATTTTTAGTGGCTCGTCTTCTTAACATGAATCTAACATTCAAATCAAACCCATCCAACAGTCAAAGAATGTTTTGTTTTGTGGAGGATGAAATGTGAACATGAAATAAACTCAATAAACAAATAAAATAAAGTTTAGAAAGGACTTTGGCTGGAGGGGATGTATTGGTCAACGCCACCATAATTGAGAAAGGCATTCTGAAAAGCGTAGACCACGAAGAAGCAGAAGTCGTTGAAGAGAAAGAGAATGGATTTCCTTTCCCCCGTCCTCAACCTGATCGGCTCTCTCCTCCTCACCGAGTATGCCCGGATGAACAACATCTCCGACAAACTCAAGACGTGGGGTAGGAAGCTGCCGACGATACAAGACGTCATGGATTCTGCCGAGAGAAAGCAGTTGGATGATGACCCTGCTGTAGGCCGATGGCTTGCAGATCTAAGGAACGTCACCTATGACATGGAAGACCTCCTTGAGGAGTTGTCCGTCGAAGCCAAGCGGAATTCATCCAAGGTGGGGGCCCTGTCGCGGTCGACTAAACTACCTTACTCCCTGATCGATTGCTGCTATCGGTTCAACCCACACGCCCTGTTCTTGGGTCGTCGTATGGCCAACGAGATCGAGGAGGTTGACCAGAGATTGGAGGAAATCCTCGGCCGCATATCCATTCTTGGGTTAGTTCGGAATCCTGGAAGCCGAAGTCAGGACGACAAGCCTCGTTTCATCACCACTTCCATTCGCGAGCCCAAGTTCGTGGGCAGGGAGAAACAAATGGAGGAGTTGCTCGCTCGACTGACCCGATCCGATGCAACCGAGGATTCCAAACGACCCTTTACCGTCGTTTCAATCGTGGGAATGGGCGGACTTGGTAAAACAACCCTGGCACAAGAGTTGTATCATCACAAATCGTTGGAAAAGGCAGACTTCACAGTGAAAGCCTGGGCTTGTGTTTCCGACGTCTTTGACAGTGCCGCCATCACGAAGAACATCCTGGAGGAGGTAGCACCATCTTCGTCGAGAGCGGAGAAGGATCTAAATCAGCTGCAGAAGTTGCTCAATGAGAAACTTTCTGGGAAGAAGTTCCTTATAGTGTTGGATGATGTCTGGAATGATAACCTTGTCGAGCTCGATTCTCTTCTTAAGCCCTTGTATTCTGGGAGTAAAGGAAGCAGGATCCTAGTCACTACAAGAAACCTCGAGGTCGCCAAATTGGTCGGGGACCGTGATCCGAGGCAATTGGACCAGCTGCCGCAGGAGGATTGCTTGTGTTTGCTCGCCTATCACTCCATTGGGGAGGAAACCTTTGAAGGACACCCTCATCTTCAGGATATTGCGGTTCGATTAGCCGAAAAGTGTAAGGGGCTGCCTCTTTCTATTAAGACGATTGGAGGGCTGCTTCGTTTCAAAACCGACGATGAGAGTTGGGAGCGCGTGTTAGCACACGGTATTTGGGACAAAGAGGACAGACGTGGAAAGATTCCTCCGGCATTGAAGTTGAGCTATGTCCATCTCCCGGTTCACTTGAAGAGATGTTTTGCAGCATGCGCGTTATTCCCGAAATATTACATGTTCGACCAAGACGAGGTAATTCGGCTATGGATCATACAAGGTTTGTTGGACAAGAGGACCGGTACAACATACCAAGAGGTGGGGATGGAAAATCTATGTCGTTTAGAAGCCGTGTCGCTTCTTCAGAAAGCCAGGGATGAGAAGACTTGTTATTTAATGCACGATCTCATCAATGACCTCGCGAAATCGGTAGTTGTCAACTCATACTTCAGCTCGGATGAGGATAAGGAAGACTCCTCTCTTGAGGAGTCACTCGGCAAAGTGCGTCATTCAGCAGTGGTCGCACTATATGGGGAATGTTGTATTTCCAAGAGATTTGACGCGTATCGGTCAATGAAAAAGCTGAGAACTTTTATGCCTTTTCAAATATTAAGAACTGTAGAACCGAATGTCTTTGTCTCCTCGGAGGTGATTCAAGGCTTGATAATGGATATGAAGTACCTGAGGATGTTGTCGTTGCGTTACTTTCGAATCAGAGAGGTGCCCGACCAGATTGGAGAGTTGAAGCTCCTGCGTTCCGTTGATTTTTCTTACACAGAAATCGAAGTGTTGCCGGAATCAATTTGTAACTTGGTCGAGTTACAATCTCTGTTACTACGAGGGTGCAAAGAGCTTAAGAGGTTGCCTAGGGACATACATAAGCTGACAAATCTTCTCCATCTCGACATATTCGATACAGATAGTTTGGAGGAGATGCCACCCCATATCGGCAACATGACCAATCTCGAGGTACTCTCCAGCTTTGTCGTGGGCAAAGAAGCCGGTCAAGAGTTGAAGCAACTGGGACCGCTCAAATGCATTCAGCGAGAGTTGCACGTCCATAATTTGCTCGACGTTAATGATGTTGAAGATGCAAAGATTGCTAATCTATCTAAAAAAGAAGCGGTTCACAAATTAACTTTGGATTGGGGGTCGATTTCAGAAACTTCAAGCCAAGATGACCATCAACTGAAGCTCCTAGACTATCTACAACCTCCGAGAAAGATTGAATATCTTGCTATACTTTCCTATGGGGGCAAAACATTTCCATCCTGGTTTGATAATCATTGCTTGAATAATGTTGTACATTTAGCCTTGGTAGAATGCCAAAGTGTGGATTCGTTGCCACCCATTGGACGACTTCCACTGCTGGAATCGCTTTTCGTTGGGGGTCTTGAAGCAATCACTTCAATAGGGGCCGAGTTTTACGGTATCGAAAGGTCATTTCGGTCATTGAAGAGATTGATCTTTACGGAAATGGATGCTTGGGAGAAGTGGTCATCCAATGGAGACTACGAGAACGACCATCCATTCCCTTGTCTCCACGAACTAAGTGTGAATAATTGTCCCAAATTGAAAGGAGGGTACACTCTTAGCCTTCCATCTCTCACTGAGATTGAGATTGAAGATTGCGATGAAGGATTGTTGAAATGTCTGGTCAGCCTTACTTCTATGACGAAGATGAAAATTAGCGAAATTCCGCAGCTCGTTCACTTTGAAAAGAATTTCTCGACCTCTTGGGTTGCGCTCGAAGAGATTAGGATTGAGCGATGTCCTGAATTTAAGACCTTCGTTGATGGGGATGGCGAGGAACAAGTGCCCCCTAAACTGAAGAAACTAGAAATAGAAGATTGTGAAGATCTAGAGAGGTTGCCAGAAGGTTTATCTGGGCTAACATCTTTGAATGAGATGAGTATTGTTAACTGCGGGAAGCTCTCTTCCTTCCCAAGGGCGGGTCTGCCTCCTGGGTTGAGAAAAGTGAACCTTCGGATATGTCCGAGTCTCCTGCAGTCCCAGCTCATCAGCAACAGACTTCCGGAATCTCTCGAGGAGCTTAACATAGAAAATATCGAGGGACTCGAGTCGATATTGGATATATTTGTGGGTAGTCAACTCTCTCGATCTCTGCGGATATTGTCCATAAGTCACTGCGAATCCCTCATGACTCTCTCGGACAGCTTGCAACACTTGTCCACCCTTTCCAAGCTTACTCTTAAAGATTGCCCAGCACTAGAGATCGGCAACTTCCTTGCTCTCCCTTGCAACCTGTCAAGTTTTACTCTTGTCGGGTGTCCAAAGGTGAAGTCTTTGCCTCGTGACATGCATGACCTCACATCCCTCAAAAGTCTAGAAATTGTGGAATGCGACGGCATCACGACGTTTCCGAGAGGAGGTTTGCCTCCAAATCTGGGTGTGCTTTGCATAGGGGCATGCCAGAATCTGAGTCAACCAATTGAGGAATGGGGCTTGCGTGGTCTCGCCTCCTTAAAATATTTGACCATTTGGGGAGAAATTCAATGCATGGAAGAGATGAAGTGCTTTCCACCGTCTCCTGATGCATGGGGTCGCCTGCTCCCTTCATCCCTCTTGACTTTGAGTATTTTCAACATGAAGAAGCTGGAGAGGGTGGCAAGCGGACTCAGAGCCCACCTCACCTCCCTTATTTTTTTGGGGATTTGTGTCTCTCCGAGGATGAGATGGTTGCCGGACGACGGACTCCCAGACTCGCTGGAAACGCTCCACATTTATGGCTGTCCACTAATAGAAAAGAAATGCTCGAAGCCCAACGGTGTTTATTGGCCCCTCGTCCGATACCTCCCAGAACTTGAGTTCACTAAAAATTTTAAAAAACTTGCTTTGATGATGTAAATTGTGAATTTTATAAAAAGTTCAAAAATCTTATTTATAATTTTTGAATTTTGTGAATGAAAATGTCCTGCACAAACTTTTAATTGTATTTATTTATTTGTTTTTGCTGTATTACTTTACTTTAATTTTTTTGACAAATAATTTGTCAAAATTTCAAGTAAATTTATATTTTCGTATGAGTTTGGATCATCTCAATTTTCATCATCTTTCAAGTATCGAAACAGGATATTCACCGGTATTGATGTGACTAGATATTCTAACCTCACTTATACAACATACGAAAACTTCTTAGTCTTTTTTCAGTCCCATGTTAGGAGATTTTGGGACAAAAAAATTTTTGACACATGCAGAGAATAGTTAAGTTTAATCTGTTATCCGTGAAAAGTAACATCCATTTGATGTTTTGAATATGACAACTCTATTTTTCCGAACGAGTCTTGTTTGATCCAAAATAGTGTTCTCATGAATAATAATATCTATTTTTTAAAATATTAATGTTTGAACAACTTATCGTGTTCTTATTATTGGCAGAGTCATCTATTTTAGAGAGAAAACTAGTGTGACAACAAAGGACTGAAGTTACATGTACTTCACTAGTTTTGATGATGAGCCTGACCTTCTATGTTACAGAAGTCAAACATTCTATTCTACAGAAGCTTCCCATGTTGAAGACTTTTTGTAAGAATTAATTTCGTGATTAATTATTTGTCTAATCATTAATTAATGATAAATCAACTAAGATTTGATCAAGATGTTATCTGATCAAATTAAATAGATTAGTCTTCAAATATTAGGGATAATATTTCTCATGGAAGGAAATATAATCCTCTATATATGGAAATGTTTTGTAAGGTTGCCTGCAACCTTATGTGGATTGATACGACCACCAAGTAACCACTATTTGATGATACTAATCATAACCATCTGTCTAGATACATTCATTTTTGTGTCTTGTACAGAATGGAATCGATCCCCACCTTTATGGAAGATAATCTTCGATTACTTCCATCTATAGAGGGTTATTGACCAGAACCTTCTGTAAAACAGAATTCGTGGCAACTATTTTATATCCTTATCAATTTGATATAATTTGTTGCCTAAGCGAATCTCTGCATTAGGGGACGAATTTGTACATAATATATTGTATTGTTATCTGACTAATTATTTTCTTTTAATTTTGCAGAAGGCCAATCTTCATGATTCCCTTCCTTATTATTAGTCCTAGACTTTTTGTATAAATAGCCACGCTCTCTCCCATAATAAAAAACACATCATTCATTCCATCTATCCCCATTGTAACATTCTGATCAGAGAGCGTGTGCTTCAGCTCCCTTTTCTTTTTTTCATTTGAGTTAGTCACACGAGGAACACTACCTGCGGAGGCTGCATCGTTGGTGAAACCTTGTGGGAGAGTGACTCGGGGGCCACGAGAGACTCTGCTGGAAGCTGCAGGATACGTTGGTGGGAAGCGCGGCTGGAGGTCGTGTGATCAACGTGTAGCGGGCTGGAGAGAAGGGTTGAACCTCGGGAGCGCAAAAGGTGAGGGACTAACATGTTTATGTTGTGTAGAGCTCTATGTGCAGGACCCTAGGACAGAGGGAATGCTGTCTACCCTAGGACAGAGAGGACTCTGTCTGCTTGCGTAGAGATCGCTACGTGCTCGTGTGGGGTACGCCACATAGTCGCTATCTCGAGGAGATCGTGCAGGTCGTGTGGAGTCGTCGGAGTGAAAATCCATCCTTGGACAGGGGTCGCTGTCCGCTTGCGTAGGGTTCACTACGTGCTCGCGTGGGGTACGCCACGAAGTCGTTATCCTTGAGGGGATTGCACATTTGTTACCTTGTTAGTCCCGTTAACGCGTGCTACCTAGTGTAGTGCAGAACCTTCGGGTCTGTACAACCACTGTAGTGCAGAACCTTTGGGTCAGTGAATCTACTTCAGTGCAGAACCTTACGGTCTGTGCTTACCTCAAGTCATTTCTAATACGAACCATTTTGGTTTGTTAAAGATTGACATACTCTTGGTATAGAACCTTACGGTCTGTGCTATACCTTTTGTGATACATAATCCTTGGATCTGTTCTATGGAAGGTTGACACTTTTAGTACAGAATCTCTTGATCTGTGCTATAAAGGGTTAACACATCCGATACAGAATCTTCTGGTCTGTATTGTGCCTTACCTTCTTCGACACAGAACCTCTGGTCTGTGTTGTGCCTAAGCTACTTCGACACAGAACCTTCTGGTCTGTGTTGTGCCTAACTTACTTCGATACAAAACCTTCTGGTCTGTATTGTGCTTGAGTTACTAAGTACAAAACCTTCGGGCTTGTGCTACATAACAAGTCTCTACTGTACGGAACCTTTTGGTCTGTGCTTTATCACTCAGTCCTCTGTGGCATAGAACCTACTGATCTATACTACAGAAAGTTGTTTTCATTACAATTCTTGTAATCGTTACTACATTGGGTTTGAGTGATAACCATCCAGTGTTCTGGGTGAAGAGTGGACATAGGCAATTTGCCGAACCACTATAAAAAGCTCTGTGTCCATCAAACAAATTCGCAATCACAATCGAACGTTCTGTTTAACAAAAGCTTTCATCCGCTGCGGGGTTTGTGAAAAAGAGTTAAAAATCCTAATTTGGATCATAACACTAATTCACCTTCCCTCTTAGTGTAACATAGGAATGGCAAGAAGATACAGTATCTCACAACAAGGCCATTCTCGTGGATGCTCGGATAATCAACGCATTTTTCTGCTCATGTTATAGCTACAATTGGAACACAAATATTATGTGTGCATTCTTCGAAGCATGGAGTCCTGAGTTAAACATCTTGGAAATGTTATGCGGGACGATCTCGTTCTCCTTCTGGGGCCATTATAAATGCGACGGACAACCCATTCATGGTGATTTTTATGAGGCAGTAGTGCCACCTCTATTAAGTGTTTATTAGTCGGGATTCTCATTATCCGAATAGTTGCTTGCATTTATTCATGGAATTTCTTCGTCTCCACGAAGTGAGGAATGGCAAGAAGATTGTTCAAGTTGTGAGCTGCATTCACTTTTGGTATCGAGGCATCGTAACATATACCTTCAAAGTCTGTGATGAAGAAGCCTCTTCATCCTAGGGAACGCATAATCTTGAAGGACCACAAAGGAGTGTTCGGGGGCTTGAACATCGAGGACGGGAAGCATTTACCTACTTATCTAGCAACTAATGGCGTGTTTGGTTTAAAGATTTGAGAAATGAGTGGAATGGACTAATAATCTTAGTCTTTTTTCTTTGTCTATCTCATTTAAGTAGATAAATGCAGAGAGAAATAGGCAAAAACGTTTCATGCTCAATGTTCCAATCCTCGAACAACTCCTTGCTCCCTAGCACTCCAGGGAGATGCCTTCAGAATTTCCTTTGGAGTACTCATGGGATGAAAATGTTAGCGTGTACTTATATGTCATGACAAACATTTATCGTTAATTAATTTACTTCTTTGCATAAGAATAAGGTTTTGAATGGAAAACTAAGTCGACATGAAATCAAAATTTTAAAATTAAAAGGTAATTCTGATATGTGTTTCTTTATAAATGAGTGAGAAAAGAAGTAACGATCTACGGAACTTTCTACATTTTCTGAATGAAAAATAAAATTTATGAACGAATTGGAAAGTTTCGAGACCGAAAAGTAGGTGGAATTGAATCGAAAACATTTGAATAGAAAAATACTTATAATACGTGTGTTTCGCGGAGGAGAAGGGAAACGAAATGTTGATTTCTTTGTATATGGCTTAATGAAGACTAAAACATGGAAGCGGCTAACGATACGTGCACGTAACCGTTACGTTGTTTATTAAATTTGCTTCGATTTTTAGTAAAATTTACTAAAAATCACCTTTTTTATTAAAATCACGTCATAATTAGTAAAAAATTTTATAAACTTTACTATTTTTTACTGTTCATATTTAGTAAATTTTACTAATTCATATTTAGTAATTTTACTCAGTTTTTTCAAAAAATTTCCACTTTAGTTTTAGTAATGATTTACTAAAAATGTCGGATAAATCATCATATTTTTAGTAACTTGTTATGAAAAAGTTACTGTTCACTTTTAGTAAACGATTATTAATTTTGTTAGTAAAAGTTTTGTTTTTTCAATCTTTTTTACTACTTTTTGTTTAGTACTTTTTACTAATATTTTACTGTTCATTTTTTGTAAAAAGTACTAAATTTTATTAGTAAAAGTTGACTAAATTTAGTAATAGCTTACTAATTTTTTTGTGATATTTAGTAAAACACTGTTTAAGTTAGTAAAGGTATTTGGAAAGTAGTACGATTTTCGTAACTCTTTACTAATTTCTTCGTGGATTTTTAACAAAGTTTGGTGAAGTATTACTAATTATTTTCATAATTTACTAATCCGAACAGTGATACCCGAACCTAATTACAAACCTACGGTCGATGTGAAATTACCATTTTGCCCCCTGAATAAATTTACGAAATATATTACTAATCTAATTACTAATCTTTTATATTAGTTTAGTAATTTTTACTGACTAGTCATATATTACTAACCTAATTACTAATCTTTTACATTAGTTTAGTAATTTTTACTGATTAGTCCCAATAGTAAACATTTAATTAGATAGGTATTGACTTTGAGGTGGAATCCAGCTTCTTCCTCTTCGATTGCAGGCAGAATCCCTGCATCTAACCCGTAAACCATCTTCAACCGACTGTACAGGTGGAATCCAAGATAAAAGGGTATCAATATAGACCTTTTCTTCCTCTCTCGCCTACATGATCAGGGGAAATGAACAGTAAAATAGTAGTAAAATTTACCAAATTTTTTACTAATTATGATGTCTTTTTACTAAAAAAAATGATTTTTAGTAAATTTTACTAAAAATCGAAGCAAATTTAATAAACAACGTAACGGTCATGTGCACGTATCATTAGCAACTTCCCTAAAACATTCCTATAATTTAAAAAAATATATTCAACCTTTTTTTTAATTAAAGTAAGAAAAAATAACAAAATTCAAATGTTTCAGAATTCTTACTTGTAGAAGAGGAATTTTGAAAATACCAAATATCACCTTTCAAATTATCTGTCATAAATAAAATTAAATATAATATAATTTTATTATGTGTGTTGTAAATTATTGATATCAATTAACTTTTAAGTTGTATCATAATCTTTTTAAAATTATTGTGTTGTGTCTTCGTATCCAGCCAAAGAAGAAGGATCTATCTTTGGAGCACTATCAAATCTGCTTGATTATTCCCTCAAGGCGCCAACTTTTGACCAATCGAGGTAAGTCAAAAGCTTTAGGGATTTCTGTTTTCGAAAATTTCGATGCGGCAGAGCTCCTTCATCTGTTCACAATGCTCTGTTTTCCGAGATTCACCAAAGCTTTCATTGCTTTCTAAGGTCGTAAAGCATCCCTCCGTTTCCTTTTCGGATTTTGGGTCCGGGGGAATTTTGGGTTGGTTTGTTTCTGACGGCTATTTCAACCGACCCTGACACTTGTAGGCTTAAGACTCAGGGTCCAATCGTCCTGGACCGTAATCCTTCGTATTTTATGGAAAGTCAGTAATTTAGAACCCGGGTAGCCATGGAAATGGATTTTTTCGTGAAATTATGCCCCGATACGCTTGCTAATGTCTTGTTCTGTCTCCCGGAGAAGGAGCTTTTCAGGGCGAAGTGCGTCTCGAAGTTATTGCATGGCTTCATCTCTGATGTCTGCACGCCCGGGCTATTTAAGAATGGTTGCATATGTGGTGTGCACTTTCGCCGGGTAGCTCGGGCATGGGAGAGCTCCCCTGGACAGCCTCTCAGTATGTTATCATCGCATGAAGAGTGGACTTTGGCCCTGAAGGACGTGGCCTTTAGCATTGATTTGCATATTATGGGTTTTGCTCCCATAACACCAGGAGGCGATACGAGCGAGGACAGCAGTGAATGCATGATCGGAGAGGAGACAAACAACAGTTTGCTTTTGTTGGCCGACGGGCCTTCAACTTTCCAGTAGTATGTCTGCAACCCCGTGACCAGGCAGTGCGTCTCACTTCCAAGGGCCTGCTGCCATCTTCCTCACGATCGTACTATATCTGCTTTCGAATCTTCCATTGTCCCTTCTCTTGCTTTTCATCCATCTGTCTCGACGGACTACATAGTCATCCAATTTGGATATCCAAACTCGGAACCTGCATATGTGGAACTGGAAATATTCTCTTCGAGTTCGGGAATGTGGTCGCATCATTGGCTCCACATTGACATGCCTATTCAGAAATTTAGGTTTTCTAAACAGTCGGCTTTCTGGTATGGGGTGTTATACCAACTGTTGCTATCTCAAAAGATTTTAATGGTTGATCTGGAAGGACCCAGCATTGACATCATCGATGCTCCTGACATCACAGAAACGGACAGAAACACCGGATGTATTGGACTGTCCGTGGGACGTCTCTGTTATAGCAATAGCAGAGGATATGCCATGAAATTTTTGGTTCTTCAGGAGGATAAATGGATCCTAAAGCATAATGTGGATACCACGTAGTTAAAAATTCCGATATCATGACTCTTTGGTGCACCGATTTGGCGACAACTATGGATTGCTCCATGTGGGATTCAACCGAATGCGGATGCTGTCTTTGTGGGAACCGCTAGCACATTGTTATGCTACCATTTTGGGACCGAGAGGATGCAGTTGTTATGGAGAGTAGATCAATCCCAATTTTTATCAGGGTTGTATCATCCAGTCTTACCACCGATGTCTGGTTACCTTGAAGCCGATGAGGAATGGAGGATTGAGATCTGTCTGATATTTTCCTCGTGTCAACTTGTGCATCCAGATATGTTTTTCTTTTCTGGAATCCATTTTTTTTTAATTTCTCATTTTCAAGCAAGGGTAACACTATTTTCTTGATGTTGATTTCAGGTCAGCAGAATGCAGATAGGGCATAGTGACCAATCCGCAAACTTACGCAGGATGCTATGATGATGGTGTTATAGTCTCATCCGAAAAGTTGTGGCAAAGGTTTTGAAGATACTAAATCATGTGCCTTTGGAGGTTGCCAAGAATCCTGTTGGTACGACCACTCGGCTCGAGGACGTTAAGCCTTTAGTAAATATATGTCCACATGCCTCAATGTTAGGAATCTTAGGGCTAAGGTGGCGTGGGGAAGACAACTCTATCCAAGGCAATTTTGTAGGAACATTTCCTCAAGTTTGATGATTGGTGCTCTCTCCCCAATATGCAGGAGGAATCATGGGCCTTGAATGGTCTCGCTCTTCTGCAGAAAAAGCTTCCGCGCAAGTTGTTAGACCAAGAGCTGATCTTGTCGAGGGTTGATGAGGGAAAGGTTCTGATCAATGCAAGACTAGGCAGTAAAGCGGTCCTTGTCCTACTCGTTGATGTAGATAAGTATGATCAGTTTGATTCACTGGCGGGAGATCTTATTTGGTTTGGTAAGCAGAGCAGGATTATCATCACCACAAGCGATAGGTGCATGTTACCTTGGGATTGGGTTCAGCATGTATATGAGATGAGCTTGCTAAACGGGGATGAAGCCGGGAATCTTTTCCAATGGCATGCTTTCCACGGTGTTGTCGTGTTGATTTCAAACGAGGGGCAACCGGGTGAATTACTCATCAGGGGAAGCATTTTAAGAGTCTTCATAGGTTAAGAATACTTATTGTCTGAAACGCCTTTCACATCGAGGGATCACTGCATCTGCGCGGCAAATTACGTTAGTTTGCGTGGCCGGGGGTTTCCATGTCAACAATAGCGTCTGGGAGCCCAGCTAAAATCGTGGCTATTGGCATGACGAGCTCTGTGTGTCCAATTAATCATGCATAGTTGTCAAAATCGCGATTTTACTCGTGAAATCGTCCGATTTTACGATTTTGTGAGAAGAAAAAAGTTGAATTGGTGTAGAAAATGTTGTCTAGTAAAATCGTTGTAAAATCGTAAAATCGAAAGCGGAAGCATATGATCGTAAAATCGCAATAAATCGTAAAATCGCTTGAGGCGGGTTAAATCTTAGAGAAAGCCCACTAACACAACCCACTAACGCAGCCCATCTAAATCCAAGTACACCTAACCATTTGTTCATTGGACTAATTTGTAAAAAATTTCAAATGTGATGACTAAATTGAATTAAATAAAAAATATAATTTGTTCATTGCCTCGTCCTTCCTCCTTTTTGCTTTTCCTCCCGGAACACACTACCCCTTCAGGATCAGGGCTTTCCAGCAGCCCCCGAGCAGCCGGCCCTCCGAGCTCGCCCCCAAGCTGCCCACCCCCTAGTAGCCGGCGTCTCTGCCCCAAGCAACTAGCCCTCCGAGCTCGTCCCCGAGCAGCCGGCGTCTCTCCCCCGAGCTCAATCCCACTATCTTTTGTGGAGTAGGTGGGTTTGTTCGAATTTCGATGTGTTAATAATCAACTTTTTGTTGCCTCGAACTCAATCCCTGCGAAACATCAATCTTAAAACAAAAAACTGGGAAAGATAGTTTTGTTATTTTTCAGGAAGATGTGACTAAAAGAAGCTGTCAAACATAGCATATGTATTGAATTGTTTCTCCAGTTTGTGCCAAAAGTAGTAAACCATTACGAAAAAAATTTTAAAAAATTAGTAATTTACTAACGACTTTACTATGTTACACAGTAATTTACTAATTTTTTTAACACAATTAGTAAATCATTACTAAAATCTCCGGACGGGAAACCTGGAAAATTACTACTATTACTAATTTTTTGTTAAAAAATTAGTAACCGTTACTAATTTTTCACTGTTTGACCATTCGGAAAGTTACTAAATTAGGTTTAGTAAATCGGTGGAAAAATTTAATAAACTTTTTAGTAACCGATTACTAAAGTTGAACAGTGAAATTTTAGTAACGATTACTAAAAAAAACTGTCAAATCAACGTTATTTTTAGTAATCGGTTACTAAAAAGTTTAGTAAATTTTATGGCCGATTTACTAAACCTAGTTTAGTAACTTTCCGAATGGTCAAACAGTGAAAAATTAGTAATCGATTACTAATTTTTTTTAGTAATTTACTAATCATTTTACTAAAAAAAGTCGATTTTTAGTGAATATTACTAAAATTTTGGTCCAATTTAGTAAAGCACGTAACGGTTACGTGCACGTACCGTTAGCCGCTTCCCATTCATTACACGCTGAGACTGGCGGGGTTGCGTGAATGACTGGAATTGTGAGAACGGCATTCTGATAAGGGTAGACGACGAAGAAGCAGAAGTCGTTGAAGCAAAAGCCCAGATGCCGCCATTGGCATCTGGACTATGTTAAAGGCGATCTTCTAAGTTATATTTAGGGTTACCTCAAGATTAGAAAAATTATTGGCCAATTCTCTTCATGAGCGAATGTATTTTGAATTGACGTAATTACTATTTAATTGAATTGTGATTAATACCACTGCTATGTGACAAAGCCTAAAAAGAATAGTTTTTTTGTCGGTCTTCTGGATTATAATCCCCAAATTGTGTTCACTTGCCCAAAAAAACCTGCATACATAATAATACAAGAAATGAACAAGGATACGTGATGAAGGGAAGAAACTTTGAATTTATCCCAATAATCTTTTAAATTGTGTGATCTTTTTCTTACAACGGCATCCTATGTTTCCATTGGTGCCATGAAAAAGCGATTTCATTACTAAATCTCACGGAAATGACTGACTAAGATGAATGACAGCCCACGTGATTAATATTTTACTTAACTTAATTTCTTCTTAACTAGAATCTAACTAACATTCAACTCAAACCCATCCAACAGTCAAAGGAGTTTTTTTTTGTGGAGGATGAAATGTGAACATGATATAAACTCAATAAATAAAATATACTAAAGTTTAGAAAGGAATTTGGCTCGAGGGAATGCATTGGTCCGGAAGCGGCTAACGATACGTGCACGTAACCGTTACGTATTTTACTAAATTCACTTATTTTTTAGTAAAATTTACTAAAACATCACGTCGTTTAGTAAAAGGACGACATAATTAGTAAAAAAATTTGTAAATTTTACTACTTTTGTTACTGTTCACTTTTACTACATTTTACTAAATCCGTGTTTAGTATTTTCACCCATTTTTTTGAAATAATTTCCACATTTTGTTAGTAATCGTTTACTAAAAATATGGGATACTAGTTCTTTATTTAACTGAAAAAATTACCCACCATTTCGAAGCAACTTGGACAAAACAAAAGGAAGTGACTTAGACAAATCTTTTTTGTCGATAACCTCAGACCAATCAAAGATAGCATGTCCGCCTAGAACGGCTTCTGTACTATGCAAGTATATATGGTCCATCGTCTCTGTACGTTTAGTAAATTTTACTAAAAATTCACTCTTCACTTTTAGTAATTATTACTAATTTTTGTTACTAAAAGTCTTCATTTTTTCATGGGATTTACTAATTATTTTAGTAATATTTACTAATTTATTACTGTTCACTTTTAGTAAAAATTACTACTTTTATTTCATAAAACATAACTGAAATTAATAATAGTTTACTAATTTAGTTGTGATATTTAGTAAAACACTATTTGAGTTAGTAAAAGTATTCGTAAAGTTGCACGAGTTTCGTAAATGTTTACTAATTTCTACATGATTTTATAGACAATTTTGTAAATTGTTACTTAAAATTTTAGGAATTTACTAATTCGAACAGTGAAACCCGAACCTATTTACAAACCAATTGTCACTTTGACATTACCATTTTATCCCCGACACTAAATTACTAAATTACCATTTTTTGATTATTTTGGTTCCTAATAAAAAAAAAAGAAATAAATCAAATGTTAGACGAAGAAGAGAACAAATAATCAAAAGGGGGAAACCAAAAAATAACCAAAAGGTTATAGAAGGAGGTGACCTTCTGCTTGCCAAAGAGGCGGCAGAGAAGAGTTTTTCTAAATAACATCCGGACGGTTTTCTGATCATCCAGCACAAAGGTTGTATAGGCGTTACTGGCTAACCCCTACTGAGCCGAGTCTATGTTTTGGTTTTGTCTTAATCGAGGTGTTTTCGACTATTTGTGATGATAATTTCACTTTTGTTGGGATCACATGTTACGCCTCTCGAGTCATCTGTATCTAGTAACATCGTTTCATTCCATGAGCATGAGGTTTTTTCAATGGCTTTGTCTATTGTTTCTCTCCCTCTATTGCAGGAATATCGAAGCAAATAACAATATGTTCCTAGATCCATTGCTCATCTGCATCTGGATGAGGGAATATCGTCGGGGCTGTATAATTTTGAGGGAAGCTGTGGCACGCTCTGAGTTGGCTGCAATCTCCACCTCGAACGCCATTCAACCTCCATACTGACTGGCCGCAGTCCCCAATCCCTCCATCGAGCATCCCTAGTTGCAACGTTCCGCCGGAGCCCTTTCGACAGCAACATTACAACCACGGATGCCCTCCAGCAACAATTCTCAAAGCCCAAGCCCCAACTACCAGACAGCTAATTTTCCTTAACTTATGGCAGTAGGCGCAACTCCGATTTCCAGATCTGTCTTCCCGGCAACCCAACAAATAGATTTTTCCGTCATGATTTATTTTCACGCTACTCCAGGCTCTACTCCAACTCAGGAAAAGCCTCAGCCCAGTCTCCAAGTCACTCTTTTGCAAACGGTGATGAGTGATCAATGACGCCTTTGATTCCCTCAATTGACAACACTTTTTATTTTGTGTTTTTTTTTCATGTAATACTCTAAAGGGCGTGCCTTCTGGACAACCAAGGCACGCTCACCGTTCGACGCTCTCGGGACAAGAATCAACGGAGGATATATATTCGAGGGATTACTGAAATTGGGATTATTAGAGCTGATGAGTATTCCTGTTGTGACAAAGGTATTTTGCATGCAGAAACGAGCAAGACTATCAAAGACCTTACTCTGCATTAGCGATACGAGCTGGGTGATCCTACAGTCAGGCCCCTTGGCCAGCCTTCTGGAAAATTTGATTACATCGTAGACTACGGGACGTCGCATCCCGAGCTAGAGACCGGCCCGATCGTACCAACAGGATGGGGAGATGAGTTCACTGACAAGGACATAGAAGAAGTCCTGCAATAAGTTAATTCAGGGGAAAACCCTATTGAAGAAAGTATGAACGGCCGCGACGAAAGCGTAAACAACAAGGAAGGAGCCTTGAAGAACCAGCAGAGCACTGGCGCGGAGTTGGAGCCCGATAGACTCCTAAAAGAAGGGACTTATGGACAAGAGTGAGGAGAAGAGCGCGGCAGTCGCCGATGTCCTCCAGCGACTCCAAGTCTACAAGGGAGGACGTTTCCAGGATCACTCTACGCCATTTTTGTCAATAAACTCAGCAGGGCTTAGAGCGCCTGATGCTTGTAATAAACCCGTGTCTACCAGTTTAGGTGGTAGTGAGGATCGTGAATATTTGATGATGCCATGTGATCCTCTAGTTAGCATCAATTTGGGAAGCGAGGCTTCTCCTAGGAACCTTTTCATCAGTTCATCTGTCAATAATGAATTCTTTAATTCAATTAAGGGAGTTCTGGAAGAGTTTAAAGATTGCTTTGCATGGGATTACATCGAAATGCCAGGACTAGATCGTAGACTAGTAGAACACACACTTCCCTTTAAGAGAGATTTCAAGCCCGTTCAACAAGCACCAAGACGTATGTCTAGGGAAGTAACACAGTTAGTGTTCGAAGAAGTTAAAAAGCTTTTTTGAGCGGGATATATAACAATGTCACGATATCCAAAGTGGATTTCTAGTATTGTGCCCGTCTTAAAGTAAAACGGAAAAATTAGAGTCTGCATAGACTTTAGATATCTGAATCGCGCTGCCCCAAAAGACGAATATCCCATGCCTTTCGCAGATGACCTTGTAGACAAAATGGCGGGTCATCAGGTCATGTCTTTTATGGATGGTTTTCTAGTTATAATAAGATTTTCATTCAGGAAGAGGATATTCATAAAACTGCATTCAGATGCCCTTTGAGCATTTTTGAATGGGTAATAATGCCTTTTAGGCTGAAGAATGCTGGCGCGATGTACCAGTGAGCAATGAACGCCATATTCGATGCTTACTTAGGAAAAACGGTAGAAGTCTACATCGACAACATAGTCGTCAAGTCGACAAAAGAAGAGCTACACGTCGAACGCCTTAGGAATGCCTTTATAAAAGTGAGGAAACATCAGCTGAAGTTGAACCCTCTCAAATGCTTTTGGAGTCAAAGAAGGGCATTTCTTGAGTTTCCTAGTACATCAACGAGGCATTGAAGTCGATCAAAACAAGGTAAAAGCTATTCAGCGCTTAACAGTGCCAAAAAGTAAGGAGTTACAAGTCTTCCTAGGCAGAGTCAATTACTTCCACAGGTTTATTGGGAAAATTTCGCAGGAAAGACAAAAGCCTTCGCGAATTTGTTGAGGGGGAAGAATGATTACAGGTGGACCGAAGAAGATGAGGAAGCGTTCAATGCCTTAAAAGAGTACTTGATACGCCCGCCAGTTCTAATACCCCCACAACAGGGGAAACCTTTCATTCTTTACATGGAGGCGACCGAAACAACCATAGGTGCGATGTTGGCACAAACAGACGAAAGCGAACGTGAGAGAGCTGTCTATTACCTGTCGAGACAACTGACCCCAACTGAGGTAAGATATTTTTCAAAAGAAAAATTATGCCTATCGGTGTTTTAGCTGTAACAAAGCTTAGACATTACATCTGGAACAGAGAAGTCTACGTAATATCTAAGTCGCCCATAATAAAATACTTCTTTGAAAGCCCATTATTAGCTGGACGATTCAGCAAATTGAGCCTAATTCTGTCCCCATATGATTTGAGGTATAAATCGCAACAGTTAGTCAAAGGACAAGCATTGGCTGATTTTCTAGCTGATCACGACCCCGCCCTGTTAGTAGATCATGAGCAAAGGGCTGAAGAGATTTGGCAAGCGTAGTTCGATGGCTCTTCTACAAGAAATGGAGCTGGGATAGGAGTCCATACAATGTCCCCTATGGGTATAGACATCAGGCTAGGTTTTCGTTTACAAATAATGTCGACCAATAATGCCACCGAGTATGAAGCACTGATAACAGTATTAAAAGAGCTTTTATCGCTAAAAGCGAAACAAGTCCAGATTAGGGGAGATTCCCAGTTGATTATCAACCAGGTAAACGAACAGTGTTCGTGCAGGAAAAGCTGTGGCCTTACCTTGAGATTGTTCAACGATTGATTGCACAATTCGAAAGCAAAACTTTTCAGTTCGTGAGTCGCGACGAGAATAGAGTGGCTAATAACTTGGCACAATTAGCCTCAGGCTATAAAGGGAGAATTAAATCCGGAGAGGTAATAGAAATCGAGTCTCACTTGCAGCCACGAAGAGACGTCATGGCTGTAGACATATTGAGTCAAGACGAAGATTGGAGAAAACTAATCTTAGATTTCTTATCAGATCCAAACCAGAAGTTCAAACAACGGATCAAAGTCCAGGCATTGACTTATACCCTTCTAGATGGTGTCTCTATAAGAAAGACATGAACGAAGTTCTTTTAAGGTACGTAGACTTAGACGAAGCTACCCCAATAATGTTAGAAACTCATGAAGGACTCTGTGGGTCACATCAGTCAGGGGTCAAAATGTGTTGGACTATCCGAAGACATGGATTTTATTGGCCGTCAATGATGAAAAATTGCATTGAGATGGCTAGGGGATGTCAAGATTTCCAACGACATGGTCCATCGACTCACGCCCCGGCAGCTGATCTTACTCCCATAATCAAACCTTGGCCCTTTAAAACTTGGGCTTTGAATATTATAGGAGAAATTCATCCTCATTCTAGTCGAGGGGATGCATTTGTCTTGGTAGCAACATACTACTTTACTAAGTGGGTAGAGGCTCATGTCTACAAGAAAATCGACACAATGAAGTGCTTGATTTCTTGCGAACCAACATCATTTATCGTTTCGGCATTCCTCAGAACGTTGTCGTAGACAATGGGATGGCTTTTAACAATGCTAAAGTGTGGGAGTTTGCCGAGGAGTTTGGTTTCTCAATTTCGAACTCTACTCTGTATTAACCTCAGGCAAATGGACAAGCCGAAACGTCCAACAAGCTGATTAAAAACAATATTCAGAAGATGATCAGATGTAATCCAAGGAAGTGGCATAAGGTATTGAATGACACATTATGAGCTCTAAGAGTCACTAAACGAGAAAGTACTGGAGAAACTCCATTCGCACTAGTCTACGGCCACGATGCGATTTTGCCCATAGAGATGAGGTACAAGTCACTTCGTGTCGCTCAACCTTGTTTACAAGACGAAGCCATGTATGTGGCTTTGGAAGTGCTGGAAAAGAAAAGGTTGGAGGTTGTAGACAAACTAGAAGCAAATAAACAAAGAGTAGCTCGACATTACAACAAGAAGGTTGTTCATAAGCACTTTCACATTGGCGATTTAGTCTGGAAAATGATTTTACCCCTAAAGTCTGAAGACCAAATTTAGGGAAATGGTCCCAAATTAGGAAGGGCCATATCGGGTAGCCGAAGCCTATTCAACAAATAGTTATAGATTGTCGACTCTCGAAGGTATTAGGCAACCTTTAAAGATTAACAGCAAGTATTTAAAGCGATACAGAAAGACCATTTGGGAATCCCATGAAAGAATTCTAAAGAGGCGTTTCCCAGCCATCTCAGAAGAAATCGCGCATAGGAAAAAATTGTAGACATTCGCAGGGCTGTAGACTTATGAATGTGCGCACAAGGTATTGTCCTTTGTCTACAGCTAACTGATGAAGACAAAGAAAATCGCAAGAAGACAAAACTAAACAGTTGTAGACTGAGTTTGTTTACAGGGTGTCATCCCTTGAGACCTATTGTCTACGGCTAGTAAAATATAAAAATAAAAAATAAAAAAAATACTACACCAGAGGACGCATAACAGCTCGAAAGCCCCATCTCCTAGTGCCAGGCCTCGGCATCGATTTGGCAGCCTCTACAAACAAGAAAGTAAGAACCTTGGCACTAGTCCGCTTCATGGTGAGCTCGTTTTGCTGGCGGTACCTACACTTTAATTCGTCTCGGTGCTGCTGAGCAGAGGCTTGAGCAGGACGGTTAGCGAGCAGAGAGTCGACCATGGAGACCCGTTCCTTCAGATCCACCTCAAGGGCCAAGTGTTCTTTAATCCTCTTTTGTACTAGTGAAAGCTAGAGAGATAAATCTTCTTTATGCTCGGTCAGAAGCCTGACATCAGCTTCCTCCTCCTCCGGGGCCTTGAGTCTTTGGGCAATCCTGGACATCGCATCATCAAGCGCCTGGAAATCTGCTTGATAAGCTGTCCATTCAGTTCAGAACTACGCCCTGAAATCCTTGCAAGCCGCCAGCATCTGAATATTGGCCACAGGGGAAGTCTCCACGTCATCAACCAGATGTTGAAGCTCCTTAAACTGGGCTTCAGAAAACTTGTCGAGACGGAGAAGGCCCCCGATGCGATCCACTTTTTGCATCAACTGGTCATAAGCACTGAGGCTACTTGAGGTGCCCTCCCTAGTAGGTACACATGGGGGTGAGGAGGAAGGAGGGACAGCTGTTATCGCAGCCGGTTGAGCTGCGACTCCAAGGAGGTCGGTATCAGAAGCGCCTGCTTTTCCTGAACTGCAACCTCCGCCGCAGTCGGAGCTAATCCTCCTGTTGCAATTGGTGCTGCAGCAACAGGAGGATTAGCTTCAGAAATGCCTATCTCTTCCTGTGCTACAACCTCCGCTCCAATGGTAACAATATCCGCCTCTCCGAGTGTTGGAATTTGAGGGCTAGAAGAGGGGGCATCCTATGAATTAAGAAATGATATTAGATATCAGAGCCAAGAAAAGAACCACTTCCAAAAGACAAAAAGTGTTAGTACGAAAAGACTAACATCACTCTCAGCCTCTAGCAGTGCTTCTGGCGCAGTAGAAACCACAGGCACTAAAGCCATTATTGCTTGGTCGAAAACAAGAGTCAGACATCATAAGAATTAGTAGAGATTCTTAGCTTACGAAAGAAAATAGAAGAAGTATCACATACTCGGGGGGGGGGGGGGGGGGAGGAGTTGTAGACCGAGTTGGCAAGGACCTTGAAGCTTTGGGAGAAGCAGAGCCAGATCCCTGTGAGGCAAGCTGTGCTTGCCTCAGCAGTTTGGAAATCGGGACTCCCTCGGAGTCAGAGGATGGTGGGGAAGTGACTTTGTGCTTCCCAAGCTTTTTCAGAGGCTGCCCCTTAACCTCAGGTTCTTTGCTCTTGATAGCCAAAGGTCGCTATCGCATGCGAGCTGAGCGACTGGCCCGGGGAGGAGGACTCTTCTCTGGAGAGGAATTTTCAGAATATATAACTGCAACTGTAAAGCGCAGAAAAGAGGTGTTTTAATACATAGACATGAGACTTTAAAAGTAACTAGTAAACATAAAAATTTAAATCTTACTAGCAGGAAGTTTCTGTCCAGTCCTCAGCATCATATCAGAGGAAAGGTAGAGGTTTGGCTCAGTGGAGGCCTCAAGAAAGGTCATCTTGCCTCGGAGTGTGCTGAAAGTAACCGCCCACTGAATAGGCTTCAGTGGCGTAGACTGGAGTGCTCTCAAGAGGGAACTGCATGTGCTGGAGTTCTGACTTCTAGATAAGAGGTCCAAAGAGGCCTGAAGAGAGTCCTTGGCCAGGATGCTGTTGTTTCTGGTATGGATTGGAGCGCTGAAAGTGTCAGAAAAGGGGACTGCAGAACTTTGAATGAAACCCAGTTGCCTTGCGCAGAGCTGGGGGTTGTAAACTTCAAAACTGAAGCCTGCTTCTGTTGTGCACACCAGATCCCTGCTAGTCAGCACAGAATCCCAATGTAGACTTGGCATTAGCTTCCTCGGCACTTGAGAAAGGGGTGGCTGGCAGGGAACGGAGTCCAATTACGGCGTTCTCCTGGTCCAGTATCGGCAATATGCCTCATATGCCCTGTTACAAAAGCATACAACCACTGATTCTTGTTGTGGCAGCAAGCTTCTAACATATGCGTCCCATAACAGCCAACCTTGATGGCACCAGAGGCATCTAGTACCCTGTGAGTCCTGGCATCCATATGCAAGACCACAAATGCACGAGCCAAAGAAGGCCACCAGCCGGATACTTGGGGAAGGGGCTCGTGCAGGAACTATTCCTGTGCAGGAACTATTCCTGTACAGGCCCTGGTAGATAAGACCTAACAAGAAGGGTGCCCAAGCTACCTTGCTAGAGGCATTACTCAGAAAATTGGCAATCCCATAAACTAATTTCGGCACCCTCTTGCTAGGAAAGCAGAATACGTACTTGCTTAGCTATACACTGAAGAATTCCACTTCTTCAGCCTTTCCCCAAGCAGAAGAAGAATGGCTTTTGAGTTGTTGGAGATGCTTTGTCGCCGTGTCCAAAATTTGGAGCATCCCTGACGGATTATGGTCGATGTCCAAGGGATGGAGGCGAACAGGAGTCCCGGCTACATAGCTCTCCGTCAAAAAATAAACGTCCTCCAACGTAATTGTCATTGGGCCTTCTGGAAAGTAGAAGCAGTTGATTGATCTATTCCAGAAGGAGAGGAGACTGGCGCATACCCTCAGGTCACGGTGCTTCGCGACCAAAGAAAGCTTCAGCAATGACCAAAGGCCGCAGACTCTCAACTTGCTTTCCAGCTTTTCCAGCCAGCGAGAGAACCACTCCCGTACTAGTGTCTTTTCCACAGAAGGGAAGTACAATAAGCCGCTCATCTTCTCCCAGCCAAGCGGGTCGACGAAGTCCTCTCGGCAGATAGGGATTTGGAACTCCGTGATCAAATACTCATGAGAGACATGGTCAGGGAAGAGCGCTGGGTCGAGAAAGGGACCCAGGGTTAGATCCTCGCCGTCTGTAGTCTTGACGACGCCGACAGGGCTAGCGCGTTGCTGGTGCCACTGGAAAGATGCAAGAGTAGACATGATCGGAAAGGAGTTTTCTTCGGGAGAAAGTTAGGGTTTCAAAGAAAATCAAGAAAGGAGAGAACCGATGCATGGGACGTAAGTGAATAGGAGGGAAACGAAATGTTTTCTTTTAAACCCCAAAAAGTTGACAACCGTGCTCAGGTGACAGAAGTCACCTCAGCAAAAAGAGGGGCTTATGTTGACACGTTAGAATATTTTGGGCCTATATTAAATCTACGGCCCACCATGAGGTGCTAGGTCTACGGCCCATGCCGGGATGTGGGCTTGCGTTAAGTTTACAGCCTGTGTTGACACACGTTCCTGCAGACGATCTCATAATGCACGACTCAAAAATTAAAAGAATACTTTAACAGACTCCGAGATCCCTGGAAAGAAGTTGACATTGAGCCACAATTTAAGGGATCATTCTGAGGATGTGTGGAGCGTGCAGAATACGCAAGATTCAGTAAAAAAGGAGACAGATCCTCCATAAGAGAAGTACGATCAATCAGCCAAACACAAGCTCTGTATTGCTCGTCACCTTAGATTTTAGTAGATACCTCGGCCTGGGTTTTTTGGTCATCACTTCCAACACCAGAGTAAGCAACCGTAGCTTTGGTGATCAATATCCGCCAGCACTTCCACCATCCCGACGAGCAACCGTAACCGAGGCGACCATTCCCTGCCTGCACTTCCATCACCAGGGTATTCAACTGCAACCTTGGTATCCACATCCGACGCTATCTTCGTCCGCTCTCCGTTCATCAAGCTTCAGCGGTCAGTTTTCATCTTCCAAGTCCACGAGTCTACAGCGCATTGTAGCAAGTCTACGACGTCAATAGCGAGTCTACAACGCCTGTCATCCGTACCCCCATTTTTCGGCCATTTTTATGGCTGTAAGCATTTAATTTCCCTTGTAAATCTTTGAATTTGTAATATTCATATTTTTTATCATTGAAATTCATGTTTCTGGCGACCACGTACAATTCCTTGTGAGTCTAATTGCCAAATATTTCCTAAGTGATCCGTCTTCTACGCGAACAGATGGCTATTTCAATTGACCCTGACACTTGTAGCTTAAGACTGCGTTGCGGTCTCAGGGTCCGATCGTCCTGGACTGTAATCCTTCGTATTTTGCGGAAAGTCAGTAATTTAGAGCCGGGGTAGCCATGGAAATGGATTTATTCATGAAATTATGCCCCAATACGCTTGCTAATGTCTTGTTCTGTCTCCCGGAGAAGGACCTTATCAGGGCGAAGTGCGTCTCGAAGTTATTGCACGGCTTCATCTCTGATGTCTGCACGCCCCAGCTATTCGAGAACGGTTGCATCTGTGGTGTGCACTTTCGCGGGGTAGCTCGGGCATGGGAGAGCTCCCCTGGACAGCCTCTCAGTATGTTATCATCACGTGAAGAGAGGACTTTGGCCCTGAGGGACGTGGCCTTTAGCATTGATTTGCATATTATGGGTTTTGCTCCCATAACACCAGGAGCGATACGAACGAGGACAGCAGTGAATGCATGATCGGAGGGGTGACAAACAATTTATACTCTGATTTTTGTCGTTCGGTCACAAAGACGCGCTAAGTATTTTATTAATAGCTGCAGTGGTTTGCTTTTGTTGGCCGACGGGCCTTCACCTTTCCAGTATTATGTCTGCAACCCCATGACCAGGCAGTGTGTCTCACTCCCAAGAGCCTGCTGCCATCTTCCTCACGTCTGCACTATATATGCTTTCGAATCTTCCATTGTCCCTTCTCTTGCTTTTGATCCATCTGTCTCGACGGACTACATAGTCGTCCAATTTGTATATCCAAACTCGGAACCTGCATATGTGGAACTGGAAATATTCTCTTCTAGTTCTGGAATGTGGTCGCATCATTCGCTCCACATTGACATGCCAATTCAGAAATTTAGGTTTTCTAAACAGTTGGCTTTCTGGTACGGGGTGTCATACCAACTGTCACTATCTCAAAAGATTTTAATGGTTGATCTGGAAGGAGATGCTCCTGACATGACAGAAACGGACAGAAACACGGGATGTATTGGACTGTCCGAGGGACGTCTCTGTTATAGCAATAGCAGAGGATATGCCATGAAATTTTTGGTTCTTCAGGAGGATCAAATGATCCTAAAGCATAATGTGGATACCACGCAGTTAAAAATTCCGATATCTTGACTCTTTGGTGCACCAATTGGGCGACAACTATGTATTGCTCCATGTGGGATTCAACCGAATGTGGATGCTGTCTTTGTGGGAACTGCTAGCACACTGTTATGCTACCATTTTGGGACCGAGAGGATTCAGTTGTTGTGCAGAGTAGATCAATCCCAATTTCTATCAGGGTTGTATAATCCAGTCCACCCTTACCACCAATGTCCGGTTAATTTAAAGCCGATGAGGAATGGAGGATTGAGATCTGTCTGATATTTTCCTCGTGTCAACTTGTGCATCCTGTTATGTTTTTCTTTTCTGGAATCCATTTTTTTTTTTTAATTTCTCATTTTCAAGCAAGGGTAACACCATTTTCTTGATGTTGATTTCAGGTCAGCAGAATGCAGATAGGGCATAGTGACCAATCCACAAACTTACGCAGGATGCTATGATGATGGTGTTATACTCTTATCCAAGAAGTTGTGACAAAGGTTTTGAAGATGCTAAATCATGTGCCTTTGGAGGTTGCCGAGAATCCTGTTAGTATGACCACTCGGCTCGAGGACCTGAAGCCTTTACTAAATGTAAGTCCACATGCCTCAATGTTAGGAATCTTAGGGCTAAGGTGGCGTGGGGAAGACAACTCTATCCAAGGCAATTTAGTTGGAACATTTCCTCAAGTTTGACGATTGGTGCTCTCTCCCCATTATGCACGAGGAATCAGGGGCATTGAATGGTCTTGCTCTTCTGCAGAAAAAGCTTCTGCGCAAGTTGTTAGACCAAGAGCTGATCTTGTCGAGGGTTGATGAGGGAAAGGTTCTGATCAATGCAAGACTAGGCAGTAAAGCGGTCCTCGTCCTACTCATTGATGTGGATAAGTATGATCAGTTTGATGCACTGGCGGGAGATCTTATTTGGTTTGGTAAGCGGAGCAGGATTATCATCACCACAAGCGATAGGTGCATGTTACCTTGGAAGTGTGTTCAGCATGTATATGAGATGAGCTTGCTAAACGGGGATGAAGCCGGGAATCTTTTCCAATGGCATGCTTTCCACGGTGTTGTAGTATTGATTTCAAATGAGGGGCAACCGGGTGAATTACTCATCAGGGGAAGCATTTTAAGAGTCTTTATAGATTAAGAATACTTATTGTCCGAAATGCCTTTCACATCGAGGGATCGCTGCATCTGCACAGCAAATTACGTTAGTTTGCATGGCCGGGGGTTTCCATGTCAACAATAGCGTCTGGGAGCCCAGCTAAAATCGTGGCTATTGGCATGACGAGCTGTGAATGTCCAATTAATCATGGGAAGTGTAAATTTGCTTTATTAGTTTGATTCATTTAATTTAGAGCGATCAGTGAACAGCATGAGTAGATGACTCTACGCAGTTCTCATTATTCTGAAATTTGACAAGCATTCACAAAACTAAAGAATTTGAGCTCGTGCGAGTGTAAGTCGCTCAATACGCTCCCAAATCTCCCGGGGAGTTAACAGCTAGAGGATTTGAATCTTCGTGGGTGCAAGAACCTGACCAGACTAGATGACCTCATTGGATCCCTAGGAAAGCTGGTCAACCTGGACGTCAGGGAATATGATAACCTCGCTTAGTTCCCAAGTTCACTGGACTCGACTAGTTTCCAGACTTTCAGGCTGCTCCAAACTGGAAAAACTTCCTGTTATCAATGCAGTGCTTCGATTTTTTCATGACCTCGGCCTCGGAAAGTCTGCTGTCGAGAAACTTCCGAACTGCATCAGTAACCTCATTGATGTAAATGTTTTGAATTGGAATTCATGCAAAGATCCCAATATCATTCCTAGTGGCATTTGCTAATTGCGAGCTCTCAAGAAGGTTCTGGCTAGGGGATGTTCAAAACTCCTAAAGTTTCAAGAGAACTACAGGATGCAACGCAAGTTCTTCTGAGCCTCATTCTTTGTATTTTTGGTATTGCAATTTCACGGAGTGGGACTTCTTTATGGATCTTAATTGTTTCAACATGTTGAAGGAACAACATCTGTTGGGCAATCACTTTCTTATCTTCTTTCATGCATCAGCAAGTTTGATAAGTTGGAAGAACTGTGGTTTATGTTCTTGTAAGCATCTTGTAGAAGTACCGGGCTTACAGAGCATGCCAAACTTTACATAAACCGGATGCCTGGAGTTAAGAGTTCTGATGACCTACCTTTGGGTTTTTGCCAATCTCAAACAAGCCTCCATGTAGATTTATCGAACTGCAACAGTTTGAATTTATTCAAATATCGATCAATCATTGTCCCTGGAGGTCTGTCTCTCGATAATCTTATTACGAAGCAAAAAAAAAGTCTGTTTATTTTCAATCAATATGTTTTCCTTCAACAAATGATTCGTGACATTGGTGGATCATTCAAAGTTATCGTTCTTGGGGAGTCATTTCCAATGTGGATGAATTATCAGATCACTGACTGCCACTCAAATTATGCTGTGCCTCTTCCAGAAGAAACTTCGGAGGACAATATTCTAGGTTTGGCCCTATCTGCCACTTTTACTGCCATTGTCGATGCGAGGGACAAGGCAGGGGTTGACTTCTTACCAGAGGTGAAGTTCGTGGTCAGCCGCTGCGAAGACGTTTATGTATTGGCCACAGATCCGTGGGAAGGTGTTCATACTTTGTTCGTGTACCTTCCTCGCCAACCACAATCCGAGAGTAGCAAATACGTAGCTGAGGATATAAACTGGAGTATACCTTGTGGATCAAGCCTATTGGAATAATACGGTGAAGTTGCGTTTTGTGCATAATATCCAAGCAAGAGCAAGATGACTTCATGTTCATAGTCCAGGAAATGGTAGAAAAGATCAGCCTCAGAGTATGATCGAAAATCTGACCAAATTCCTGGATGAGTTTGCAATCAACTCTTTACCTTTCGAAAATGCAGTACCCATAGCCAGGTTGACAGAGACTTTCGTGAGCGGAATCATGCTCCGATCCAGATGGATCGCCCTCACTTTTATCCATTTCGTGGAAGACGATCCACGGCTTGTCTTGCTCTCCACTTGCATGCTTTTTGAAGAACTACTCAATAAAGACTATCTTGTGTGGAAAATATCCTCGTACTATCCATCCAATGTCACTACTAATATGCAGCAGCAGACTGGTGCAAGCCAGAAGGTAACATAGACGAGCCGCATGGGTCTCGTTACTAGCTTGTGTAGCTGATACGGCTGCCGATATGGCCAAAAACGGAGCTGTTATTGGCTCGAGAACATGAAATTTACTACATCTCTCCTACATTATTAATTGGAACAGTGTATGCTGAACCTATCTCCTAACTTGGGGAAGTTATTAAATAAAACCGATCAAAAGAGGACAACTTTAAATCACAACCCTCGTTGTTTCCGTACAATAATACTTAGAATCAAGACACGCGCCAATGAATTTCCTCTTAAGAAAAGCTGTCGATTTCCAGTCAACTTACGACACTATTAGGGAATCACACCTTCCAAAGCCCCAAACAGCAACCCTGCCTATGCCATGACAAAATCACCAAGACACTATTGTCCGACGCAACTAGCTTGCCCCATAACCCTTCCATCACAAACCTCACCATTCCCAGTTGTGACACGCTTAATTAGAACAAGTTCTTAGTCTTGTGACATATTTCCCCAACTAATACCACTTTCTTCGCCTAAATAAATTGAGACCTGCTATTTTCATCTGAGCAAATGATTTGGACTGAGGCGACAACCAAAGTCAAGTGAAGGCAGTAATCAAGTTGTGGCTTTAATCGAGCGAAGATTAGAATTTGGCCATGTTGGGTTTATCAGTCATTGTTCATCCTTCTCCATCGTCTAGTTGGACGTTGTCGCTGCCATGATTGGCCGACTTCTTCTATGCTCCGTAGGAAGTTGTCAGATTGGATGGGACTGTCTTCCCCAACTGGCCTAAGCCTCGTCTCCAGAGTAATGGATATGGGCCGAAGTGAGTGTGTCCAAAATGACCTCCCACAATCACTCGCGGCTCCTTCCAACACACGGGCAACAAGACCGAAGCTCGATCGCCCCTTCTCAAATCACCATACAAAAATTTCAACTTTCCGATTTCCCCACACACTCGCATTCAGAGAGAAAAGATTAAGAGCGAACACATAATTGAGATCCACTAAGAGGATAAAGATAACACACACGAGCTTGTAATTAGAAGCACCAAACTCCATCTTCAATATGAATCTGTGGACGACGAAGAAATAACACAATGACCTGTTGGCGTTTAGGCAAGGAAAATTAGGAATTAACCGGCTTTTCACTAAGTAAAGTCAACATACCAAGAGATTTCGGGGTTAGACCGGGGATCCAAAACATCATGTCTCTAGAAAACTTAGAGAATTTATTGGCTTCAGGAGACGTTGGCAAAACAGGGCATCTTTGAAAAATGGAGAGAAAGCGTTGGACAATAAAGAGGGAAGAAATTATAAAGCGTTTGTTAAAGATAGTAAGAAAATATTCCAGCTAGGTTGAAGAAATGGTCGACAAGAGCAACAAAACATGTCCGACCATAGGAGTAGAGAAGACAAGAAAGGCCAACTCAATGAAAAGATGATGAATGTTTCAATTGCGGTAAGAAGGGCCATTATGCAAGAGACTCCCGATCCAAGAAAAGAATGCAGAAGGATATGCATCCACGTCAAGTAGTCAAGAGAGAGACAAATTCAAAAGTGGAACCTTGCAGCATCCTTTGTTGTGTGTGCTGGAAGAAACATAATTGTTAGAAGACCACGCTCTTGCAATAAGTTCACAACAAAACAGTGAACTATGCAGAGAACTTGATATTTGAGTTGGAATGCTCCAATCAGAAGGCAATATGTATATCTTCCCCGGATAGTAGAGCTTGATAAAATCAGGTAGGAGTATAGCCATGGTTCCGCTTTTCGAGGTAAAGAGGTTTCCAATCTTACTGTCTTTAAGCCACTTCTAATCTAAAATGAATCTGAAAAGAGGAAGCCAAGGGAGATTTGTCATAATCCCAGATCCTTCAAACCATTTACTAACTGAAATAATTTAAAAGGACAAGTAGACAGTCACAGAGAAAGCGCCTCAGCTTCAGACAATGTTGGCACAATACACTTGGAGAAGTAAATTTCACGATGGTTTTCCCAAGTGATAGCATTACCGAGTACAATTCTTTTTAAGATATCCAGGGGGTCCCTGTTAAGCTTGTTCGGATAGTATCCTGGACATTGGGTGAATGTGTACGCCCCGCGGCCTGCAACGTTAGCGAAAGAAGATTAAGCAAAACATCGAGGATGAAAACATCGCCAAGCCAAACCACAACAAACTCTGAGCATATGAATCTCTGAACCCTTTGTTCAAATCTTGATGCAAATTTTATCTTTTTTAGCAAATTGAATTCCTAAATATTACAATTGATAACATAAAGACAGATCTTGGTGTAATTAGCAGAGAACATCTCCACACCTATTGCGATAACCGTTTGATCTAGCAGCTGAGGAAGAATACATCCTTCCATCACAAAACACAGTATCCCTAGTTGCGGTTTCCTCTCCTGGCGGTGATGGGGAAAAAAGGACATAACCCATGTATGCTAAATTCATCACCCGGGTCCCAGATAGCAGCACATCAAGGCAAGAACAATGAAGATAATTCAGATAACTAGTGAGCTAAAACTCCAATTAGGCTAAGAACCAGAACACCTAACCTCACACCTGATCCAACCAACTGCAACAATCAATCCCAGCCCATTCCCGAAACACTACAAACATCAATCGGCTAATGGCAGCAAAAGAGACAACTATTGGGAATGCTCAAGGCAGGAGGAGCATACCATAGAGGTAGCCGATGGGGAAGAACAAACACTGACGCATAATTGGTCCGGACTAAACTAACATTCGCTGGTAAACTTGAGCGCTGCCAGTTTCACCAAATGCAGGAGGCCGCGAATTTCCTGCTCCGGGGCCTGCGAGCAAAATATTTTAAGTTCAAAGTCCAGAAGTAAAGATACAAAATCCTATGAAATGAGCTGAATCAATGTTGCCAAAGATTCATGGTTGATCAGCCAAATATTTGTGCAACCAAAACATAGGGAGTATTTTGACCATTGGAGTTTCAAATTAAGACTTTCCAACTTCAATACCCCAATTTGGACACAAGGAACGAGTTGAAGGAGGGGCCAGTAGTTTCCTTTGTGTTCCTCCAAGCATCTCTCCTCCAACAAAGGACATCTTATGATACGAAACACTTCGAGAGAGTCGGGGAGACCTTCTTCAGGCAGGAACCTCATCTTGGCACAATTTATGATTTTTAACTCTCGAAGGGAGGTGAGGTGATCACGGAGTCCTCCAGCCAGCCTCTCCAGCTCCTTCATGTCCCAAATCTCCAGTGTGACGAGAGATGAAGGAAGGGCACGACTCCACACACCACTGCCAGACGCGGATGATGGAAACCACACCATTGCGTCTATGCATCCTCTTATATTTAATTCCCGTAGAGCCCTGAGCTCCTTCAAGCCCCACTCCTCCAATGGTTGATTCAGATTCTCGCAGTGTTGTAAACTAAGGGATTCCAAATTTGGAGGCAAGCTTCCTCTTGGGAAGCCGGTGATGGCATGACATCCGGAAACAGTCAGGCGTTTGAGGGAGATTAGTTTCCCCATATCACGAGGCAAACACCTCACCTTTGGACAATCGTTAAGACTAAAGTTTGAAAGGCTGCTGGGAAGATCAAAGAAGCAGTCGAGCTCTAACGCAGGGCAATCGTAGACCCAAAGCTCAGAAAGGCAGGATAGATGCTGCAAGCAATCTGGTAAAATGCTAAGACTTTTGCATTTTTGAATCCATAGTCGGCGAAGAGACCGAGAGCAGTTACCGCCTGCAATTGCATCTGTTATTGATATCAGTCCCTCCAGATCCCAAAGCTCGAGTACTTCAAGCTCGGTGGGTAGCCAGCTTTCCGGTAAAGCACATGTGAATTCCCCAAGACCCTCAAGACGGAGAGTCTTGATGGATTGGGGGAGTTTAATGCTAAGAAACAAGGACAGAGGCAGACTATGGCAAAAGGTGAGTTGTAACTCTCTCAATGTGGACGGAAATCCCTGGCTAGGAAATGAAGACAGCTTCCCGCAATTGTCAATGGTCAGTTTAATGAGAGATGGAAGGCAGCCCAAGTCATCTGGTAGTTTCTCCAGATCATCACAATAAGTTATTTCAAGACTCCTCAGCTTCAGAGGCACTTCTTTCCCAAAATCCCCATCCACAAAAGAGTTAAATTGATCACATTTAGAAATCGAGATCTCTTCGAGGGAAACACAATAGGATAAGAACTTTTTCTCCAAGTGAACCAGTTGTGAAATCTCCGAAATGGTCAATTTAGTCAGAGAAGTAATGTCAACCAGACAATTCAGCAAGGCACTGTTACTACTGTCAGAAATGGACATTGTCCCAAGAGATGGAAGGCTGAGACTGTCCCCCGATGTTTCTAGCAGTGGACACTTTTGAATAATCATCTCAGAAAGCTCGTCAAGTCGCCTCGGTAATCCTCTTTTTAGCGAGGGACAATTACTCATGTAAAGTTCCTGGAGTCGGGGGAACGGCTTCTCGTTCTCGGGATAGTCTTCACGATACGACCACTCCTCCCAAGCAGGCATATCCTCGAATCTCAATCTCAATAACGACGGAAATGCCTTGTCTGTACCAAAAAACTCATCTCCTATATGAGACAATGTATTGAGATGACTAATTTCAAGACTCTTCAGTGACAGAAGTTTTCCTAAAGACGGCAGCAATTCAACACGACTGCAATTTCCCAAAGTTATGGTCGTAACATCTTCCAGATATGGGTTGCCAAACCAAGAAGGGAATGTTTTGCCTCTATAATAAAGTATTTTAAGGCATTCAATTTTTCTTGGAGGTCGCAGGTGATCAAGGATTTTCAATTGATGTTGTTCTTCATGTAAAATCTCTTCATCACTCCCCTTTCCCCAATCAAAGGTTAAGTCTCGAATTCTTTCTTTCTCATATAGATTGGCATCCTTTGCATCCCCAATATCAGTAACCTCATGCAAATTATGAATGTGCAACTTCCCTGCAAGACCTTTGAGTCCACCCAATTCTTTCAATCCTTGTCCGATTTCTTTTCCCACGACAAAGCTGGGGAGGATCTCAAGATTGGTCAGTCGCCCAATGTGTGGTGGCATCTCTTTTATACAATGCGAACCGGTGATATCAAGATGGATAAGTCTGCTCAACTTTTGAATGTTCCTCGGCAACGCCTTAAGCAGTGTGCATTGTCGCAAAATGAGAGACTCCAAATTAATCAAGTCACAAATTGATTCTGGAAGTACTTCAATTTCGGTATAAGAGAAGTCGATAAAGCGTAAGAGCTTCAGGTCACCAATATGGTCGGGTAGCTTTCTGATGTGAAACCAACGCAACGACAACATCCTGAGACACTCCAGGCCCATTATCAAGTCATGTAACACCTTTTCTGACACTGTAACAATATTGAATGTACCATATTGACTATTGAGAGAAATAAATGCTCTCAATTTTTTCATTGAACAGTAGACGTCCACTTCAGTTGCAAGCAAATATTTCCAACTTTGTATTAAAAATGCTACCCAGCGAACTTTCTCTTGGTACTCTCTGTTGGAAGGGCCCTCGAACTCATCTGTTTTGTAGTATTGGATCCCTACAACTGATTTTGCAAGATCGTTGACGAGATCGTGCATACAATACAGAGTCTCAATGTCCTTTGCTTTCTGAAGAAGGGATCTAACTTCTAACTGATGAAAATAGTCTATGCCCACATCATAGTATGTTTTTGCGTATCCCTTTTGTAGTAAACCCTGTCCAATCCATAGATCAATCAACTGGTCCCTGTTGAATAGGTAATTCTTTGGAAATATCGCGCAAGCAGCGAAACATTGCTTTAAATGAGTTGGAAGATGGATATAGCTCAACCGCAACGATGAAGGAATCCCCGTATTTTCATCTTGTCTCTTCCATAGATTGTGTTCCAAAACCTTCTTCCATTCCTTGATGTTGCTCTCAAAACGGAGGAGCCCTCCGATTGTTTTAACAGCCAAAGGCAGCCCTCCACATTTCTCGGCTAATTGGACAGCGATGTCCTGAAGTTGCGGTTGGTTCTTGAAGCTTTCCTCCTCTATGGCATGATAAGCAAGCAAAGACAAGCACTCCCTAATCGACAAAAAGTCCAAAGCCATGGGATGACGGTCACCAGCCAATTTGGCGACTCTTCGGCTACGTGTCGTGAGGAGTATTCTGCTTCCACTGTTCCCGAAGTGGAATGGGTTTAGCAGAGACTCTAACTCGACATAGTTCTCACTCCAGACGTCATCTAACACGATGAGAAACTTTTTCCCAGCGATGTGATCTTTGAGCGTGTTCTGAAGCCAATTCAGATCCCTTTCCTTGTAGTCAATATGTGGGTCCACCGACTGCAAAATACCCTTGGTAATGGCGACTCTGTCGAAGACATCAGAAACACATGTCCAGGCCCTAACTTGGAATGCTTGGCTCCCCGTTGCCTCGTGATTATACAATTGCCGGGCCAAGCTAGTTTTCCCGAGTCCGCCCATCCCCACAATAGAAATGATAGTATAAGGTCGGAGGGAGTCGTTGTCCAAGTCGCTTCCTGTCAACCGAGCAAGCAACTCCTCCATTTGTTCCTCCCGGCCGACGAACCTAGGTTCGGACAGCGAGGTGGCTTGGAGACGAGGCCGGTCGGGGTTCGCTGGAGGCCGGGCCACGTAGTTCTCTGCTAGCCCAAGCTGGGCTTTCTGATGGATGACTTCCTCCAGACGGCGGTCGAGTTCCTCGATCTCTTTCGCCATGCGATGATTGGAGAGCAGGGGACGTGGGTCCATCTTGGAACAACAGGGGAACAAGAAGGAAGTGAGCTTACCAGACCTCCTCCAGGTGTCGCCCTTGAGGGCTTTACCTTGGGCTTCGATAGAGAAGATGTCGAGCAGGTCTTCCATGTCGTAGGCAACCTCCCTGAGGTCATCCAGCCACGGGTCGACCATAGTATCACCAAGCATCCGCCTCTCCTCAGCGGAATCCATGACGGCTTGGATAATCACCAGGTTTCTCTGCCACTTGGTCAACTGGTCGGAGAGGCCATTGATCCGGGCATAAGCAGAGAGAGCTTGGGAGGTCAGCAGGCCAATGAGTGAGTTGACGACGGAAAGGGGTAGATCGGCCATCGAGATTTCCGGAGGCGACGGCAAGAACCAACCGAGTCCCAATAATATGCAAAGGGATGGGATAGACAAAGGCCGGTCAGGAGATTAAATGTTCTGTCAAGTCCATAATTTTATCATTATTTATTTATTTGTCTTCGTCCTTCCTTACCTGCTGGTTTTGGTTTGCGTTTAGTCTCGGGGGGAGGGGAGAGTGGGTTTGATTAATCATTAAAAAACCCCAACTCACAAAGTAAAAACACGTGGTGTACAGCTGTTATTCTTCTATTGCTAATAATAACTTATTCACAAAAATTATATTATAATGGTGGAGGTTTTGATTAGGAATGAATTAATTATTTGAACTAAAATTAAAACTCGTCAAATAATGTTGCAGACCAGCATCGAGTTTTTCATTTTTTACAAACAAAATATTATTTTTATCCTACTTAAGCTATTTTAGAGGCCAACAACAATGACGCGGATTTTTATCCCTGCACAAGAAAAATTTTGTGCCACAGATCTCGACGTTTTATGTGGATTAACGGTCTAGAATGTAGGCCCGAAGTACGATAAGCCTAGTAAGAAGGCAGCTGTGGAATCACACGAGGGGAAGGCTTGCGGATGAAGTGGTCACCAAGCGATGGGGTTACCGGACGACATGGGTCAATTAGGCGATCAAATGATAGTCAACTGGACGAGCGGGAAAACTTTACGGCGAAAGCCAGTGGACGATCTAGTCGATGAGTAGTTATTATAGGAAGATTCCGGACGGTCTCAATACTTGGAAGGAAATTATTGCGAAGATTGCTAAAATGGAAAGAAGATATTTCATGAAAACTGGCAACAAGAACGCGTAATATATGTATAATATTTCATTTAGATACATATATAGGTCTAGCTTAGTAGAAATAGTCGTTCCTATGCATTGTACATACATACCTTTGTACAGATGGACATATTGTCTATTTATCTTCAAGCATTCCAGCGTTCAAGCATCCTGTGCTCCTGCATTCCTACTTCCTTCCGAAGGCATCGTCGATGGCATTCGTAAGTGCTTCCACTTAACAGTGTCTATCCGCTGTGTTCTCCTCTCTTTCTTCGTTCATACGGTGACCATATAATGAACCTTCGAGTACCAATTACTCGTAGCGTTAGAGATTTCCATCGTGTTTAGATTCAACTTGTCAAGCGGTTACTTCCGGAGTGAACACACCTTTGGCGACCATAGTGAGAGTCTAGGCCAATAATGCCGAGAACCAGACCGAGTGCTGAGTCAAACAACCTCGTAGACAATCACTTCGATGGGGAAATGACAACGATGGAAATAAATCGGACCCGGCCATAGCTTGAGAGCTGTCCGTCTTCATGAGTACTCTCCAACTCGTAATGGAGAGGGTCAATGCTATCGATCATAAGCACGATGCCTTCAAGGAAAAAATTGTCTCCAACATGGATGCTGTCTTCCAGAACCTGGAAACCATATCAGGAGTGCCCATAACAGTCCCGGTAATGAGAAGGTTGAATTGGCCACTAAACATCAACTCGATTACGATGCTTGTAGGGCATCGATAGCCGAGGGAAAGAAAAAGGCCGACGTGGAGGATGTCTCTATTATCCCACAGGCCTCTAAAAGTTTGTGCACAATAATCCACCACTTGTAAAAAGCGAAGGTAGGACAACTGTGCAAGAGGATCATCAAGCTACGTATCAACCCCCGTTTCGTAAGAGGGAAGATCTTTATAGGCGGGTAGAGAACGAATATGTTGGTCCTATTGAAGACCATCGACACTCTGAATATGTCTCCCAGCCCGTACGCGAAAGGGGAGTCACGGTGCAAGAGGCGATGGTTCCACCAGATCTCATGCCCGAAATATGGGACTAGTAGCTCGACTAGTTGAGCACGCGATCCTTGGGGCAGACGATATGAATGATTTTAAACTCTATCAAGCTCCTTACCCTGATAACATCGATCGAGACTATCCTTTTCTAATGCGATATCGTGTGCCTGAATTTGCCTGTTTTTCGAGCGAAGAAGGCATTTTGCCCGTGGAACATATCGCCCGCTTCACTATCAGGCAGGAGAAGCTGCCACTAATGGGTTCTACAAACTTCGCTTTTTTCCTAGCTCTCTCACAGGAGTGGCCTTTATGCGGTATGTGAATCTTTCCCCGAACTCAGTAAGGAATTGGGAGGATATGCATGTGCAATTCACTCTGGCGTTTGCTCATACTGACTCAACAGTGACACTGACACATGAAGTAGCAGCCTGGAGAACTCGTGGTAGTCTTTCTGAATAGACTTCGAAAGGCAAAGCTGAGATGCAAAACCTCTGCATCCGAAGCTGAGCTTATAGCCGTCGCCCAAGTTTCTCTCATTCTTCAGCTTATAAAAAAGCTAGAAGGCGAAGTGTTCAGAAACTGAAATGAGCCGCGAGAAGGGTTATCCGATATGAGAATCTCCTCAAAGAGAAAACTAAGCTATAAGGGAGTCTGATTGCAGGGCCCTTGGTGACCTACCAAGCGGAACCAATTGTAGACGTCGACATTGTAGAGTATGTGAAGGGTCAACCCCTGACTTGCGACGAGTTGACTAAGAACAACTTCCAAGCCAAAGCCTCTCTAAAAACTCCAGAGGAAAGGAATTATTCCTTCGATGAGGCAAAGGCCGATAAGATCTTCGAATTCATGCTTCAAAAAGGGCGAATTCGATTGAAATCGGGCCATCAACTTCCTCGCACTGGCACAGAGAGTTCTAGAAACTTTTGTAAGTGACACGGGTTGTTTACCCACACTACTAGGGACTGTATTATGTTTAGAAACTTGGTGCAAGACTTAATAGAGTCTAAGGAGTTATGCTTCCTAGACTCAAGGGATCAGGTGTTAATAGAGTCGCATCCTTTTGGTGACTTGGTTGACATAAACGCCTTAGATTTCAATTGCCTAACTGTCTTCCCTTTATCAACGCAGGGAGACCAAGACCAATCGATCGAGACTGGCGAGACAATCATTGCCAACATGATGTTCAAGCGACTCGTACGCAAGAGAACATTATAGTGCCCTGCTGATCTCAAGAGCATACAACATAATCGCTATCGTTGGCATATAGATACTTCGCATACCACTGATCGATGCCATACTGTTAGGAAGCACGTGCTGAATGAAAGGAATGTAGAATGACACGACCTTAACCGCCTCGAAGAGATGGCCATGGGAATCAATAATAGTCTAACGGTGCACCAACGCACGGAGAATCCTCAGTGAATATGGGTCAATGTAAGCTCGTAATAGTTTCTAATTTGTTTATGGACGTAATAAAGGTCTTCTCGAGTCGAAAAACCACAGGGCAAGATAGGTTCAGCTGCAGTTCCTCCGTTCCTAAAGTTTTTCATGATAGGTTCATCCATGACTGGCCTTTCCTTCCCTTTTGGCACACCTATGTTCAGATCCATAACTTGATCCCCTGGGTCAAACCTCCTTCCCCCCTTTGGAACAGTACAAGTCCCAAATCGATCTAAGCTTCTCGGAAAGCACTAGCCCTCCACATCTACGTAGAGAAAGCGGGACTACATCCAGCGTAATGACAATTACGGGTGGTTGATTAAGCGTGAAGGAGATTGGTATATTCCAACTGGAACTGATAAAAGAGAAAATGGTCATTAATCTTAAACTTCTGTGTTCTTGTTCTTACAGAGTCATCCTATGTTTCCATTGGCATCATGGCTTGTACTGCCGGAAAGCGATTTGATTACTGTTCTCACGGGAATGACAGGCACCAATGACAAACGTTTCAACGATGAATGACAAACCTACGTGATTGACGTCAGTTACAAAAAGTGATCCTTGTAAAATATGGAAGTGGCTATTCTTCCACCTGTGAACATTTACGAAATTTCCCCAAGTTCCGTTATTTTTTAGGAAACTTAGAAAAGGTTTCATAATTGTTCGTAAAGTATGGCATCGATTGTAAGAAATGTTTCGAACAGATTAAAGATCGAAAATAGTTTCATAATTTACGAAACGTTTAAAACAGGTTTGGTACTTTACGAACGATTATGAAACTCATTTCTTATTTTTTATGAACGATTTCGTATTTTTTTACGATACATCCGGGAAGTTTCGTAAACGTGTGGAAGGTTCCACACGGAATAATAGGCGTGTCCAGTAAAATATTAATTTAATGATTATGAGTTAACCAAAACTAACTCAAATTATTTGGGGCAAGCTCATAACTAATAGATTGATTTCTTTTATGAACCGATAATAATTTTTTTTTACTTTTTTTTTAACTCAATTTCTTCTTAACTTGAAACTAACATTCAAATCAAACCGATCTAACAGTCAAACGATGTTTTGATTTGTGGAAGATGAAATGTGAAGATGATATAATCTCAATAAACAAGTAAAATAAAGTTTAGAAAGGACTTTGGGTGGAGGGGATGTATTGGTGGACGCCATCATAATTGAGAATGGCATTTTGAAAGGAAGAAGCAGAAGTCGTTGAAGAGAAAGAGAACGGATTTCGTTCGTCCTCAAACTGATCGGCTCTCTCCTCCTCACCGAGTATGCCCGGATGAACAACAACTCCGACAAGCTCGAGAAGTGGGATAGGAAGCAGCCGACAATCCAAGACGTCATGGATTCTGCCGAGAGAAAGCAGATGGATGATGACCCTGCTGTAGGCCGGTGGCTCGCAGATCTAAGGAACGTCACCTACGACATGGAAGACCTCCTCGAGGAGTTGTCCGTCAAAGGCAAGCGGAATTCATCCA
This sequence comes from Melastoma candidum, assembly GCA_023653495.1. Lineage (NCBI taxonomy): Eukaryota > Viridiplantae > Streptophyta > Magnoliopsida > Myrtales > Melastomataceae > Melastoma > Melastoma candidum. The sequence continues at coordinate 25,011,229 of CM042890.1, forward strand.
AGGTGGGGGCCCTGTCGCGATCGACTAAACTTCCTTACTCCCTGATCGATTGCTGCTATCGGTTCAACCCACACGCCCTGTTCTTGGGTCCTCGTATAGCCAACGAGATCGAGGAGGTTGACCAGAGATTGGAGGAAATCCTCGACCGCATATCCATTCTTGGGTTAGTTCGGAATCCAGGAAGCCGAAGTTAGGACGACAAGCCTCCTTTCATCACCACTTCCGTTCGTGAGCCCAAGTTCGTGGGCAGGGAGAAACAAATGGAGGAGTTGCTCGCTCGACTGACCCGATCCGAAGCAGCCGAGGACTCCATACGACCCTTTACTGTCATTTCAATCGTGGGAATGGGCGGACTTGGTAAAACAACCCTGGCACAAGAGTTGAATCATCACAAATCGTTGGAAAAGGCAGACTTCACCGTGAAAGCCTGGGCTTGTGTTTCCGACGTCTTCGACAGTGCCACCATCACGAAGAACATCCTGGAGGAGGTAGCACCATCTTCGTCCAGAGCGGAGAATGATCTGAATCAGCTGCAGAAGTTGCTCAATGAGAAACTTTCTGGGAAGAAGTTCCTTATAGTGTTGGATGATGTCTGGAATGATAACCTTGTCGAGCTCGATTCTCTTCTTAAGCCCTTGTATTCTGGGAATAAAGGAATCAGGATACTAGTCACTACAAGAAACCTCGAGGTCGCCAAATTGGTCAGGGACCGTGATCCGTTGTAGTTGGACCAGCTGCCGTCGGAGGATTGCTCGCCTTTGCTCGCCTATCACTCCACTGGGGAGGAAACCTTTGAAGGACACCCTCATCTTCAGGATATTGCGGTTCGATTAGCCGAAAAGTGTAAGGGGCTGCCTTTTTCTATTAAGACGATCGGCGGGCTGCTTCGTTTCAAAACCGACGATGAGAGTTGGGAGCGTGTGTTGGCACACGGTATTTGGGACAAAGAGGACGGACGTGGAAAGATTCCTCCGGCATTGAAGTTGAGCTATGTCCATCTCCCGGTTCACTTGAAGAGATGTTTCGCAGCATACGCGTTATTCCGGAAAGATTATATGTTCGACCAAGATGAGGTAATTCGGCTATGGATCATACAGGGTTTGTTGGACAAGAGGACCGGTACAACAAACCAAGAGGTGGGGATGGAAAATCTATGTCGTTTAGAAGCCGTGTCGCTACTTCAGAAAGCCAGGGATGAGAAGACTCGTTATTTAATGCACAATCTCATCAATGACCTCGCGAAATCGGTAGTTGTCAACTCATACTTCAGCTCGGATGAGTATAACGAAGACTCCTCCCGTGAAGAGTCACTCAGCAAGGTACGTCATGCGGCAATGGTTGCACGATATCAGGAACGTTTAATTTCCAAGAGATTTGGCGCGTATCGGCCAATGAAAAAGCTGAGAACTTTTATGCCTTTTCAAATCTTAAGAACGGTAGAACCGAATGTCTTTGTTTCCTCGGAGGTGATTCAAGGCTTGATAATGGATATGAAGTTCCTAAGGATGTTGTCGTTGCGTTACTTTCGAATTAGAGAGGTGCCCAACCAGATTGGAGAGTTGAAGCTCCTGCGTTCCGTCGATTTTTCTTACACAGAAATCGAAGTGTTGTCGGAATCAATTTGTAACTTGGTCGAGTTACAATCTCTGCTACTACGAGGGTGCAAAGAGCTTAAGAGGTTGCCCAGGAACATTCATAAACTGACAAATCTTCTCCATCTCGACATACTCGATACAGATAGTTTGGAGGAGATGCCAACCTGTATCGGCAACATGACTAATCTTGAAGTACTCTCTACCTTTGTCGTGGGCAATGAAGCCGGTCAGGAGTTGAAGCAATTGGGACCGCTCAAATTCGTTCAGCGAGAGTTGCATGTCGGTAATTTGCTCGTCGTAAATGATGTTGAAGACGCAAAGATTGCTAATATATCTAATAAAGAAGCAGTTCGCCAATTAATTCTGGATTGGGGATCGATTTCAGAAACTTCTAGCCAAGACGACCATCAACTAAAGCTCCTAGACTGTCTGCAACCTCCGAGAAAGATTGAAGTCCTTGGTATAGTTTCCTATGGTGGCAAAAAAATTTCCATCATGGTTTGATAATCATTGCTTGGATAATGTTGTAGGTTTAGCCTTGGTAAATTGCGAACGTGTGGATTTGTTGCCACCCATTGGACGACTTCCACTGCTAGAATCGCTTGACGTTGGGGGTCTTGAAGCAATCACTTCAATAGACGCCGAGTTTTACTGAATCGAAAGGCCATTTCGGTCATTGAAGAGATTGACCTTTGAGGACATGGGTGCTTGGGAGAAGTGGTCATCCAATGGAGACTACGAGAACCACCATCCATTCCCTTGTCTCCAAGAACTAAGTGTGAATAATTGTCCCAAATTGGAAGGAGGGTGCACTCTTAGCCTTCCATCTCTCGCTGAGATTGAAATTGAAGGTTCCGATGAAGGATTGTTGAAATGTCTGGTCGGCCTTACTTCTATGACGAAGATGAAAATTAGCGAAATTCCACAGCTCGTTCACTTTGACAGGAGTTTGTCAACCTCTTGGGTTGCGCTCGAAGAGATGAGGATTGAGCGATGTCCTCGATTTAAGACCCTCGTTGATGGGGATGGCGAGGAACAAGTGCCCCCTAAACTGAAGAAACTAGAAATAGAAGATTGTGAAGGTCTAGAGAAGTTGCCAGAAGGTTTATCTGGGCTTACATCTTTGAATGAGATGAGTATTGTTAATTGCCAGAAGTACTCTTCCTTCCCAAGGGCGGGTCTGCCTCCTGGGTTGAGAAAAGTGAAGCTTCGTATATGTCCGAGTCTCCTGCAGTCCCAGCTCACCAGCAACAGACTTCCGGAATCTCTTGAGGAGCTTAACATAGAAAATCTCGAGGGACTCGAGTCGATATTGAATATATTTGTGGGTAGTCAACTCTCTCCATCTCTGCGGATATTGTCCATAAGTCATTGCGGATCCCTCGTGACTTTGTCGGACAGCTTGCAACACTTGTCCACCCTTTCCGAGCTTACTCTTGAAGCCTGCCCAGCATTAGAGATCGGCAATTTCCCTGCTCTCCCCTGCAACGTGTCGAGTTTTATTCTTACCAGGTGCTCAAAGGTGAAGTCTTTGCCTCATGACATGCATCTCCTCACATCCCTCAAAATGCTACAAATTTTGAACTGCGAGGGCATCACGAGGTTTCCGAGAGGTGGTTTGCCCCCGAATCTGGCGACGCTTTCCATAGGGGCATGCCGGAATCTGAGTCAATCAATTGAGGAATGGGGCTTGCGTGGTCTCGCCGCATTACGCAATTTGACCATTTCGGGAGAAATTGAATGCGTGGAAGAGATGGATTGCTTTCCGCCATCTCCTGATGCATGGGGTCGCCTGCTCCCTTCATCCCTCAGGACATTGGGTATTTTGAACATGAAGAAGCTGGAGAGGGTGGCGAGCGGACTCAGAGCCCACCTCACCTCCCTTCAAATTTTGGGGATTTGTGACTCTCCGAGGATGAGATGGTTGCCGGACGACGGACTCCCTGACTCGCTGGCAACGCTCCACATTAATGGCTGTCCACAGATAGAGAAGCAATGCTCGAAGCCCAACGGTGTTTATTGGCCCCTCGTCCGATACCTTCCAGATCTTGAGTTCACTGAAAAATTAAAATTGTGAATTTTATAAAAAGTTAAAAAATCTTATTTATAATTTTTGAATTTTGTGAATTAAAATGTCCCGCACAAACTTTTAATTTTTATTTATTTTGTTAAAATTTCAAGTAAATTTATATTTTCGAATCTGTGATGAATTATTTGTGCCTTTTCTGGACTCAACTAATTTAGACAACAAGAAATTGCTAAGTAAGAATTTTAAGGCCGTAGGAAATCATTTTTTCATCTATAGAAATCTAAAAATTTTATTAAGGTTTTTTTATCAATTAAACGTAATGAAGTCGCAGAACTGAAATGGCTTGATTAATATTAGAAATATTATTTAACAAATATTAACACTCATGAAATGTCAGCTTCCGTTTATCACGGAAGATAGATATGAACTAACTAGTAAGTTTGAAATATATAAAGATATTAATTAACGATAGGATAAATAAAAGAAAATCGTTATAATTTAAGATAAATCAGATAATTTGGTAAAAAAATGGAGGAAGCTTATTATTTTTCTCATTTACTATGTACAAAATTAATATTAATATCTCTTTTTTTATTGGTCCAAAACAATATAAATTTACATTTTGATAAGATTTATAGCCTCATTGTATAGTGTTATTTGACGTGAATTATGTTTGTAGACCAAATATTTAGTGCTTTAATAAAATGTATAGGCACTTCGGCTTCACTTTGGGCCTGATATAGTGCGCCACGCCTAATTTGTATGTTATATGGGTGAAATAATGGCTACGAACTCAACCCATAAACCGTAAGAACCTCCGCGACATAAATGAGTTATTTGCCCAGACCCATAAAAGAGAAATATTGGGTCATAAGCGAGCTATAAACCCAATCCAAGCACGTAAACGTCAGAGTCATACCAAGCCGAAATCATGACCCGGCTCATAATGCAATCCGCATAAAAGCTGCCTATTACAATAAATAGAGGCATCCACAAGTCATAGAAAGAATCGGCAGTATGGAGAAGACTCCTAAGCTCAAGGAAGTTTCGGTGGACTCTTTCACAACACCTCCTCGAGGATCCGTCGGATCAAGCCATTGAGGCCTTCGACTTTTTCGCATCATTTACTTGAGTCTTGCTAGATCAAGCCTTTATAGCCATGACAACTGCAACAACAATATACTTCATAAAGTGCTGAACATCCGTATGAGTTTGGATCATCTTAATTTTCATCATCTTTAAAGTACCGAAACAGGATATTCACCGGTATTGATGTCACTGGATACTCTGATCTCACTTATACAACATACGAAAAATTCTTACTCTTTTTTCCGTCTCATGTTAGGAGATTTTGGGACAAAAAAACTTTGAAACATGCGAAGAATAGTTAAATTTAATATGTTATCCGCGAAAACGAACATCCATTTGATATTTTGAATATGACATCTCTATTATTGGCATAGTCGTTTATTTTAGAGAGAAAACTAGTGTGACAACAAAGGACTGAAGTTACATGTACTTTCCAATATTGATGGATCTTTATGCCCCTTCACGCGTCAAGCTAGGCGTAAAAAATGATGACTTGAGCCAATGGTCGCAGAAAGTCTTGGAATGTCCTTCTCATCAGGACGCTCATATGTTGAAATCACTGTCTCAATTTCATCCCGCTAAATCATCCACTTCATCGTTATTGGGCAGCAATGTTATCTCTGGATCATCCAATTGGAGGTCTCCCTTTCGTGTTCGCTGCGGAGTTCGAGTATATTCTGACATTGAGGCATCGTAACATATTGTAGACCTTCAAAGTGTGTGATGAAGAAGCCTCTTCATCCTAGGGAACTCATAATCTTGAAGGACCACAAAGGAGTGTTCGGGGACTTGAACATCGAGGACGGGAAGCATTTACCTACTTAACTAGCAACTAATGGCGTGTTTGGTTTAAAGATTTGAGAAATGATTGGAATGGACTAATAATCTTACTCTTTTTTCTTTGTCTATCTCATTTGAGCAGATGAATGAAGAGAGAAATAGGCAAACACGTTTCGTGCTCAATGTTCCAATCCTCGAACAACTCCTTGCTCCCTAGCACTCCAGGGAGATGCCTTCAGAATTTCCTTTGGAGTACTCATGGGATGAAAATGTTAATTAATTTACTTATATGTCAAGACAAACATTGATCGTTAATTAATTTACTTCTCTGTATGAAAAATTATTAATAATGAAGTCTCACAGATTAATAAGTATATTGATCTGATATAGTCCATATTCGAACATCTGTTTATAGGGAACAGATAGGTATCTAAGGCATATGGATTACCGCTAAGTATAGCATAGGTCAAGATAGACCAGGTGTATCTAAGGTGTATTTATTAGAATTACAGTACATGACCCGTTTTAGAAGATACTGTATATTAGACACAATTGATCAATTCTCTTTATGAACGATTATATTTTGAATTGAGACCTTAATTAATTCTATGTGTGGAGTTTACGCGTTTTGACGTCGTTAAAAGTACTATTTAATTATATTGTAATTAATACGACTATTAAGCGTGTGACAAGGTCAAATGGGAGAAAAATAAATATTCAAAGATTTAATTATCTTTTGAAATTTTTATAATCATTTGGCGCTCCCTATTCCAGAGTTAAAGAGAGAGAGGTCCATAGTCCTCAAGGATGATATTTCAAGTCGGGTACCTTTTTTTTTAAGTTTTTATGGACTGGAAGACCGAGTCCGAAAGACATATCCAGATGACCAGATCTTTGAAGTACAAGCAAGATTCCTCGCTGCTTAGAGGTCTCGAACTACATGGCACACTAATAGTTGATATGCTGCTCGATAACCCAATAGAAAGCCACTCGACCTCTCGGATTCAACAATTACGGCATGGGAAAATGGTTTTCTGGTATATTAATTAAAAATGGGTAGATGTTTCTGGTCATATGTTTGCATAATTTCTTTTAGATGCTCAAGAGATTATAGGCTTTGTTTGTCTTCAGTCATCAAAATATAGCATCAACAAAATTATTAAACATCTCAATTTATTGCGAGGTGAATTTGGAATGCCATTGAAATGTAGATACGTGGTCAAGAAGATCAAATTGAAGAAAACAGAGATATCTAAAGATTTAATTGTTCTTCAATGTAAATATTTCATCAGCAATTTAAAAATTTTGTAAAGTTCGACATTTACGAAGGATTGAAGAAATCCATAAAAATAAACTAGAGATTGGGAAATCTGCAATCTGTAATTTGTTAGCATCGAACAAAACTAGCAATTACTAAATAATGATTTTCAGGGTGACATATACATTTGAATTTAGTTTCAAATATTTATAAAAAAAATTGTAATTTACAAAAAAAAAAATATTAAAAGGTTTGTAAAAATTTGTGAAGAATGATTTTTTTTATTTTACCGTACATTAATTATTTAACAAATTTCTTCAAAATTGTAGTACATTCCAAAAAAAATTGAGAAAAACGTTGTCAAAAAATTGGTAATATTTTTAAAATACAATTTGCTTGACCTTATTGCTATTGATAAAATATTTTGCTGGTTTACAAGAGTGACGAATATTTTTTACAAAATTTTCAATTCTTATAGTTGAGGCTACATAATTTGTAATCATAAAATATTTAAATAATATTGTTTAAAAGAAAGTTAAATTATTTTAAAAACTCGCAAATAGAAACCTGGACTCTTCCTATTCAGGAAACAGGAGCTGAAATGAACTGATGAGAGAAAAAAAAGTGCCTTGGCCTTAAGAGAGGTGGAGTTGATGGATATGTTACGAGATGTTTAAAAAGAGACTAAATAAAAAGTGGAAAGCCAGCGACCAAGGGAAGACTTGGCATACATATTTCGTTTTTGTACAATTTCTACTAGTTATAAACTTTTAAATTTTAACAACTTAAAAGATTATTTTTATTCATGATTGTTCGTGTGATGTTTAGTAAGCGAAAATATATAATTCTTTTCTCAAAATGTGAATTTAGGTAAAATGTTTTTTTTTATGGAAAAGGAAAAGTTGTTCCAGCCCCTTTTCTTACAAAATCCTATTTGTACAACCAAAATACTAAATCCATAATTAAGGCAAAGATATATATTTCAGTAGCCGTATAAATAAATGAATTAACGAAAGAAATATACCAAACAGGCATAAGCTGTGTTAGCGTTCGTAGGCCCCAAATGGTACCAGATGTGGCGGAAATTTATAAAAAAGAATATATATTTAGGAAATTTATTCGTCTCAATTTTGATCGTGGTGTTGACTATCGCTCATTCGTGTTCACTGTTTTCTAATTAAACAGGTGGTCATGTTCTTACCGTTCTTTATTTTAAATGACCAGCAGATTGTAGGCGTTGTTTCTCTTCTATCATCAAAGTATGTAACACATATTACAAGCATCGACAAAATTATTAAAATATCTCAATTTTATCTTTGCAGGGCAAGGTGGATTTGGAATGCCATTTAAATGTGTTCAAGAAGGTCCAATGGAAGAAAAATAGATATTTAAACCTTTAATTGTTCTTTTGAAATTTTTATAAAGTTAGACTTTTATGAAGGGATTAGTGCAATCCAATTAAATAAGGAAATCTACAATCTATATTCTCTTGGCATCTAAGTAAACTAACAACTAGTTAATAATGATTTTCAGTGCAGTATATACAATTGAATTCATTTGGCACTCACTGCTCCGGAGTTAAAGAAAGAAAGGTCCATAGACTCCAAGGATGGATGATATTTCAAGTCGGGTGCTGTTTTTTGAAGTATTCATGGACCGGAACACTGAGTCCGAAAGACTCGGTGGATCTAAATGGCATCGGCTTGGAATCAGGTAAGGTCAGATCAAGCAATCCGGAAAACATTCAGCAATTTGTGCTGCCGCGATGATGTGGTTGCGGCAACAAAAGCTCGTCAGAAAGGTATCATTAGTCGTTGTCAATGTAAGTTTTTGCCTTCTACTTTTACAAGTTTCGAAACGATCCATAAAAAAATACTTGCACACATATGCCTTCACCATGTTCTTCCTCGGTGAGATTAGTTGAGGAGGAGGGAAATTACTAATTTAGGTGTGATCAGCCTTCTACAGAACAGACCAAAAGGTTTTGCACCAGAAGTAACTCATTCCATGCGTTAACGTGAGTAACAGATAGTAACCGTTGTTTGGACGTTTCTCTCGAGCAGTGTCCTCGCCTGCACAGCAATCTGCTGCGACTTCCTTTGAAACTTTTCACTCCGGCGGTATCTTCACCTACACAGTAACCCGTTGTGACTTCCCATGCGCAATCCCTCGAGACAACGACTAAGCAGTTAAAGAACCTCTGCCTAAGGTTATCATGCACACACAGAATACACTACAGAAGCTGGTCAGTCCATCACCTTTTGTGCTCCTGAAGTATCTGCCCTTCTCTTCGGCCCATTGCACGTTGGCCACGCCAACCTCCAGCCGCACGCCTCCATTAACGTCTTCTGCAGCCTCCAACTGAAATCCCTCGTGGCCCCCAGGTCACTATCTCAAAAGGTTTCACTAACGCAACAGCCTTCAACAGCTCACGTCCCTCGTATGTGGTTAACAAAACTTAAAAACACAAGAACAAAAGAATCACAAGTTCACAACACACTCTCTCTGAACACACAATGATACACTCTTTTTCATTGGTTGGTTGGTTTGCAATGTGAGGAAATGGCTTAACATAGAAGGTGAAACCTGATGAAAGTGGCTTATGCCAATAAAAGACAACAAATAAATGATTAGCAAATCAAATTCAATAATTCCAAATCGTTGGGATTCAGATCGAAACAATTACAATCTGATTTAATGAAGTTTCCATGAATAACATATTTGCAGAAGGTTCCGAGATGGACAAGTCTGCAACCTTATGTATTTGAAACTATTCAAGTTTGGTTCCCTGACCTTGTTGGAGGAAATCTATCTGGATTCCAGGGACATTTCATCAGGATCACAGCTTCCTTCATCCTTGTGTAAATTGACACTCGTGGGATACCCAAGAAAGGGTCGTTATTGGTCAATGTTGAGTGAGACGATGACTTGGCTTGACGGACTAGATAAGACGGGAAATCTGAGTCATTTGGCTTTAGAAGGATGGATGCATATCAAGTTATCAAATTTAGCATCGTTGATGAGGCTATGCTCTTTACGTCTGGTGGGATGTAGGCGGATCGACTTTCCCGGGTTGGAGCTCTTGGAGGGGTTACTCGTCCTCTGTGTCGTGACTTTCTGGATGAGATCTCGGACCTGTCGAACTTGAGAAGATTGAAGAAGGTGAAGTTCTCTTCATGCCACTCTTTGCAAAGCGTGCCCTGTTTGGTGGGAGACCGTCACTTGAGGATTGGTTGTTGCGATAAACTGGAGTCATTTGAAGGCCCGTACTTGCAATACCACGACAAAAGAGTCACGCAAATTGGAAGTTAGCATTATATCATTTGCCTCAATATAACTTTTTTGGTTAAAACATCAAACTTTTGAATTACTGTTCTTTTAATTGATTAGTTAGAAAGGTTAGGCCATGTTTGGTATCTGAAAACTACTCCATTTATCTAAATTTGATTTTCAAAATTTTTTTTTTTGTAAAATACCTACCTCGAAAATATTCTACAACAATTTCATAAAGCCAAACAGTGGAAAACATTGTCCAAAATCGTAAAAAAATAAAATAAAACTGGTAACATAAAATATGCACAAAAAAGAAAAAAATGTGAAGTTGATCAAATATATATTGTTGCAAACAAAATTGATTACTAACAAGAAATTACTAGTACGACATTTTTTTAAAACATATTTCGTATTTCAGGGCAATTTTTTCTTACAACGTAGCATAAATATTATTATGAAATGATATGCATCAAATACAAAATATTTCCTACTTAAACGAAATATTTGGAAATTTTGTTTTGCTTTGGTTTTCTCAAGACTAACATTCTTATGAGTTTTTCATTAATAGTAATAGCAAAAAAACAATGGAACGAAAATTAGTCTACAAATAGCGAATCCTGTGTTCAGCATTACAAAAAAAAAATGTAAACGTGAAATAATGCATATATAATTCATTAAGTACGTTTAAATTGCTGGAATACACGAATATTTTGCGTTGACGCGACAAGACAAAATATCATGGTACAATTTCGTATTACACGAAAAATGTTGAGCCCATGGAACTTCCGTGCACTGAATTTAAAAGTCTCTCCGGTTTTCATGGAAAACTTTGCTCTACAAACACGTTTCCTAAAATATAGAAATATAAAATGGGAAATGTTTTCAGATACCAAACAGGGCATTTCAGGGAATTATTCTTAACATGATGATAATCATCTTAAAGATTAAACATTCTTAATTGAATAAGATATCTTGAGGCCGGCATGTTGTCGCGGGTAGATACCGCTTTCCTGTTCCATCTAAAATCTCATCGTCGAGGGTGAATGTCCGTTGCCATCATAATATAAAAATAAACAATTTGTAGACTTGTTGCCATAAACACGAAAAGGTTAATTCAATCACACCCACATGCTTCGTCTGTCGATTCAATTCAAACCCAAATCAAACAACAAGTAAACTTCATCATTCAAGGAAAATACATCGTCAATTCGTCCCCCCAGTTTAGGGCTGTTAATGAGCCGGGCCAGCTCGCGAATTATTCGGCCCGGCTCGACTAAATGTCCGAGCTCGGCTCGATAATATTCAAGCTTTTGCGAGCTCGGGCCCGGGTTCGAGTCTTATTTTTTAAAAATCAAGCTGGGCTCGGGTTCATCCATTAGCCCGACAAACAGTTCGACCCGGCCTGACAATAATTATAATAAATATTAATTTTTTAAAAATATTAAACTTTCCTTTTGCTTAATTCTCCATCCGGTTTGCCTCTTCATCTTCTTCATATCCTATCTTCATCTTCTTCTTTATATATTAATGTGTTTACATATTAATAAGGAGCCAATAAAAATCACGCTTCCAAATCCTTGATGGAAACAACATCATAGTTGAGATTGTTTTTTTATTTTTATTATAAATTTTATGTTGTTTTCTTAATGATAACAAGTAGGGGCGAAAATGAAAAGAGGATGAGAAGAAACTCATCGGTCTAGAGTAGGGATTCTCAGAACCTCATAAATCAACGTCAAAGTTATTCGATACTTAATTGTCTTTAAATGCTTTTGAATTATTTTGAAGGTATTGAAGCTTGAATATGATGAATAATTTGTTTGTTTCAATTTGGATTTGTCGGGACATTGTTGGGGCGAGGAATATTTCTGAAAGTTATGATTTTTTATTTTTATTCAACGTTAAAATTTAAACAGGCTCAGACTCGGGCTCGGTCTCAAAATTTTTAAACGGACTCAAGCCGAGCTTGACAATATAAAGCCCGATCAAGCTTGAGCTCAGGCTCGAGCCTCATAAAATTCTACTCGGGCCAAACTCGGGTAGGGAGTGTCTGAGCTCGGCCCGACTCATTAACAGCCCTACCCCAGTTATTGTTGCCACTCCACATTTCGAATAAATCTCACGAACTTCCCACACGTAACTCGCGTGCTGGAACAACTCCACGGACAGTCGCGGCAAATAATCGTGGACAGAAACTTCTCAGGCAACTATAAATAATTAAGCACACCCCATCCTAACTGAAGCAACAGATTCTGAAGTAATGACAAAGCTTGACTAACTTTTCGGCAGCAAAGTTCATATGAAGATGAATATGCTCCATACTGATGCGAAAAAGGTTCAGCTCGAGATATCCCAACTGGAGTCGATAAGAGAATGAGTCATTTTGCTCACCTCCGTCTTCCTGCACGAGCAAAGTTGGACTTTTACAAGTTTTGAAACGATTAGTAAAATGCTTACACATATGCCTTAACCATGTTCTTCCTTGGTGAGATTAGTTGAGGAGGAGGAAAATTACAAATTTAATTACTTCTAAAACAAGATTTAAAGGTTTTAAATTTTATTATAAGTTTTTATGAGTAAATAATGTTTTAATTTTACGTGTTCAAAATTTAGAGCAAAACAAAAAAAGTCTTTTAAGTTAAATTTTGGGATTTTTATTACGAAATGAATAAGATGAGTTTGATTTTTGTTGCAATGTAATATATAGTTATTATGCCTACAGGAAAAGGCGATCTCGGAGTCGACAGCCGAGTGATGACGAGAGTGGTGGCATAGTGAAATGCGAGGTGGGGATCCCTCATGTCACTTATTCAGTTTAGGCTATACGAATGTCCATCGGATGTTGATAGAACGACAGCCGATAAGCTCATTAACCTTCTTCCCTCATCGGTGCTTCTGTATGACGCGGGAGCAATGCGTTTTGAAGAATCAAATGGCTGCCGTTGACAATGAGTGCGAGAGAGGATTCTTGATTAAAAGGATGATTGAATTATCGGTCATATAAAATGTCTACTTCTTCTTCCGTTTTCCTCGGTTACATATGGGAGCAGCTGTCTCGAGCCTTGCCCTCAAAACAGTTTTTAGTATTCGTATGGACGAAGTTTCATCATTAGGAAGTTTGTAGTTGAGCTTTAGTAGAATTGACATTGAAAACCGCGAATGTGACCAAACATATTCTTATACCGAGTGAGAAAAAACAAAAGCAGAAGGCCTCCTCGTTCTTAAACAGCATGAAAGATGAAGGAAGACATTTTCTGGCACTCTTCAGAGGATGACTTCTTGATACTTCAATAAACATTCCCTGAGGATCATCAAAGCTCTAACTGGGAAATAACAGCGGATCATCAGCTTCACGTCTGCTGCACCCAAGCAATACATACATTCATCTCCAGAGAGCTGCGAGTCACATATTCCTTGCCCGAAGCACTTGCTATTCCCAGTTACATCATAGGTTAAATAATTGTACCCATGGGAGTGCGTTTCCCGCTTTAGCCGCCTCACGACCTTCTCGACCGCCGACTGATAATCACTCAAAGGATCGTACTCACCTATGCAGTCGTACCCAACCACAGTCACATCCGGTATAGCCCCCGTTCTCGTGCAAGAACAAATGAAAAGACACGAGCTGACCATCATCGTCACCATCCTCCTATCAAGCATAGCCATAACTCGACAACAAGATATCTCACAATGCAGAACTCTTAATAATTTATACACTGTCCCCTGCATTGCATTGACTTGTCCGACAAAACCACCATGGGCGGATACCTCAGAATGGTACAGCCTAGTAACATCCGGATAAAACAGCTGCCGGATGTAAGAGAATTGTTCACGAGCAATTGTCTTAACAGATTCCCGTTTAGCTTCCGCCGAACCAAACAGCTTAGTCTTTTTTCCATTGAAATTGGAGGGCTTTTCTTTTAAACTTTACAAAGACCATTGAAAATTTCATCGTCGTGCAAAATTTCCCAATTGTGTCGCACATGTTTTATCAATGAACGACATGTACGAATCAAGCACGCACATGTACGAATAATGCTTCGACATATCTGAACAGTAAACTGACATACACTCCGACATATCCGAAATCATGGGAATCCCATCCACGGGATTTTAGCGGGCACCGATTGTCAGCATTCCCAATTCCCAAAACCCAAAATTTCCTAATTCTCTCCAATGTGAAAGGATACTTGTTGGAAAAGGTTTTGATGATGAGCCAGACCTCTGTACCACAGAAGGTCAAACATTCTTGGCTTTGATGATGAACCTGACCCTCTGTACTACAGAAGGACGAACATTCTATTCTACAGAAGCTTCTATTATTAAGGACTTCTTGTAAGAATTATTTTTGTAATTAAATGATTAGTTTTCAATTATTTAATTACGAAATATGCTTAATTTGATTAAGATATTTATCTGATCAAATTACCACGATTTGGTTTCCAAATAATCATATTGGAGATAATAATTCTTGTAAAGGAAATATATCTTCTATATATGGAAAGGTTCTACTAGACGGTCTACAGGCTTCTGTAAGCTTAATTGACCACTATACGACCGTTATTTGCAAACCTATCACTACCACCTGTCTAGATACGTCCTCCTATGTATCTTTAACATGATGGAATGAATTATTACCCTAATGGAAATAAATCTTCGATTATTTTCATTTGTAGAAGGTTATCAAGCAGAACCTTCTGCGATACCTTCTGTGCTGCATTATTTAGGGAAACTATCATATTCTTATTTTATTTTGATGTGATTATCTTCCTTGCTGAATGTATGCACGTGTATATTATTTTATCTATTTTGTAAACTAACTTTTAATTTCTTATTTTGCAGATTTCGTTTTTATCGTTTCCCATTTATATTTTCTTCTTAGGCTTTGTGTATAAAAGCCATGCTCTCTCCCATTAAACACAACAGAACATTCATTTTCCCTTATCCCATTCTGATCAGAGAGAGCGTGTGCTTGAGCTTTAGTTCTTTCATTCGTTCGAGTTAGTCACACGAGGAGCACTACCGGTGGAAGTTGCATCGTTGGTGAAGCCTTTTGGGAGAGTGACTCGGGGGCTCGAGGGACTCGGTTGGAAGCTGCAGGATACGTTGTTGGAAGCGTTGTGTACATGGGCAACGTGCAGCGGGCCGGAGAGAAGGGCTAAACCTCGGGAGCACAGAAGGTGAGGGACTAACCAGCTTCTGTTGTGTAGAGCTCTGTGTGCAGGCACCTCAGGACAGGGGGAACGCTGTCACCTCAGGACAGGGGGAACGCTGTCACCTCAGGACAGGGGGAACGTTGTCACCTCAGGACAGGACAAGAGGAAGGTCGTCACCTCAGGACAGGAGGAAGGCTGTCACCCCAGAACAGAGGGAACGCTGTTCAACCTCAGGACAGGAGGAAGGCTGTCACCCTAGGACAGAGGGCACGCTGTTCATCCTAGGACAAAGGATACGTTGTCCACCCTAAGACAAAGGGAACGTTGTCTACTTGCGTAGGGTTCGCTACGTACTCGCGTGGGGTACGCCACGAAGTCGTTATCCTTGAGGGATTGCGCATTTGCTACCTTGTTAGTCACGTTAACACGTGCAACCTCCTGTAGAGCAGAACCTTTAGGTCTGAATCTACTTTGGTGCAGAACCTTACGGTCTGTACAACTCTCTGTAGTACAGAACCCTACGGGTCTGTGCATACATTTTACTTGTCACTTTTGCTACAGAACCTCACGGTCTGTTCAGTAGAAGGTCGACCACCCTTGGTACAGAATCTTTCAGATCTGTGCTTTTCAATTAAGTCATTTCCTATACAGAACCTTCTGTTGTGGATTGACATACTCGGTACAGAACCTTACGGTCTGTGCTATACCTTCTGTGACACAGAATCCTTGGATCTGTTCTATAGAAGGTTGACATCTCTAGTACAGAATCACTTGATCTGTGCTATAGAAGGTTAACATATTCGACACAGAATCCTCTGTGTTGTGCCTAAGCTTCTTCGACACAGAACCCTCTGGTCTGTGTTGTGTCTAAGCTTCTTCGACACAGAACCCTCTGGTCTGTGTTGTGCCTAAGCTTCTTCGACACAGAACCCTCTGGTCTGTGTTGTGCCTAAGCTTCTTCGACACAGAACCCTCTGGTCTGTGTTGTGCCTAAGCTTCTTCCACACAGAACCCTCTGGTCTGTGTTGTGCCTACCTTCTTCGACACAGAACCTTCTAGTCTGTGTTGTGCCTTACCCTCTACGATACAGAACCTTCTGGTCTGTATTGAGCCTAAGTTACTATAGTACAGAACCTTCGGGTTTGTGTTACATAACGAGCCTCTACGGCACAGAACCTTCTGGTCTGTGTTCTGCCACTCAAGCCTCTATTGTACAGAACCCTACGGGTCTGCTTTTAGTTGCTATCACTTGTGTAACTTGTACTGAGATACATTTGAGTGGAAACCATCCAAATATCTGGGTGAAGAGTGGACGTAAGCAATTTGCTGAACCACTATAAAAATCCTTGGGTTCATTAAACAAATTTGCGTATACAATCAAACGTTCTGTCTTACAGAAACTTACAGGCTCTGTTTAACAGAAGCTTTTCATTCCGCTGTGGGGTAAAACGAAAAAGGGTTAAAATCCAATTTTGGAGATTAACACTAATTCACCCCCCTCTTAGTGTAACAATTGGTATCAGAGCGGGTTCAACAGTGGCTTAACAGCTTGATGTATGATCCTTGAAAAGCTGTTACCAGCTATACACCTTTCTCCACAGAAGCTCTTAGCTCTGTGATTGTTGCTATTCTGTAGAAGCCTACACTCTATCAGAATCAACCCGCTACTGCACAGAAGCTTTAAGCTCTGTGAAAATCTACTTGGTTCTATTCTGTAGAAGCTTACGCTCTATCAGAATTTAACCTCTGTTCCACAGAAGCACCTTGTTCTATGAGAAACGATTTGTTGCTCTACTTTGTAGAAGCATACTGTACATTCTACAGAAGCATACTTTCTGTAAATATCACATTTGGCATTTTGTTTCTGTTCTGCAGAAGCTTGCTGCTCTGCGAAAATTCAACAACTGCCACCTGAAAGTAAATTCTCAGTTCTGTCATATTGACACTCGTGCTCTGTTTAACAGAGGCCTGTTTGTTAACTTGACGACTGACTTCTACCCAACAGAAGCTTGCTTCTTTGTTGAGGTTCTATTCGTCAACGTTCTATTCTATAGAAGCATAATACTCTATACGAATCGAACACATGGCTGAAAACTATAATGTGCCTAAACCACATGTTGGGAATCCTCCCATTTTCGATGGTAAGAATTTTTCCTATTGGAAAATTCGTATGAGCGCATTTGTTGATGCTATTGACGAAGACTTATGGTCTTATATAGAAGATGGTCCCCCTTCTATACCAGAGAACCAACAATTTGATCGAGAAGGTCATCCTACACGGGAATACCTTAAGATCAGACGACTCACTAAAACGGCAAAGTATTTGATGTTCAATGCTATGTCAGAAGGTGAATTCGTCAAAGTTTCAACTTGCACTTCGGGCAAGGAAAACTGGGATAAACTTGTCACCATGTATATTGGGACAGACCAGATAAGAGAAACTAAGGTGAATTTCTTAATTCACCAATATGAAAATTTCACTATGAAGGCTGATGAATCTGTAGAACAGATGTTCCAGAGACTTAACCTTCTAGTTGATGCCCTAACTCATCTGGGCAAAACCTATCAAAACTCTGAGCTAGTTCTAAAGGTTCTGCGTACTCTACCCAAATCTTGGGAAGCCAAGAAAACGGCTATAGAGGAAGCTAAAGACCTCTCTACTCTTCGACTAGATCAGATGATGAGCTCCTTAATCTCGTATGAGATGGAAAGATCCTCTCAACCTGATATAAAGAGAGCACCTGTAGCTTTCAGAGCATCAGAAGAACCTACAGAAGGTTCAGATGATGAAGCAGAAGCTGATTCGGATGATGAACTCGCAATGATAGCTAAACGCCTTTTGCGGTTCGCCTCCAAAAAGCGCTTTAATAGGAAAAGCCAAAATCACATGGACCCAAAATCGGTCACATGTTATAAATGCAAAAAGAAAGGGCATTACAGTATAGAATGTCCTTTACTTAAAGAAAAGGAGAAACCTTCTCCTAAACACAAGTTCAAGAAAGCAATAGCTTCTTGGGCAGAACTTGATGATTCTGATGATGAGGAAGCACAAATGTGCCTCACAACTCACACAGAAACTCAAAATGAACTTAATACCTGCTTTCAAACAGAAACTGTTGAAAGTGAATGGTATTTGGATAGTGGATGCTCCAGGCACATGACCGGAGACCCATCCAAATTCTCTCAACTGACTCTACAATGTGGAGGGTTGGTTAAATTCGGTGACAATAGCAAAGGCTCTGTCATTGGCAAAGGTACCATTGGAAGTTCTGACTCCATGGTCATTGATGAGGTTCTGTTGGTTACAGAACTCAAACATAATTTGCTGAGCATTAGCCAGCTTTGTGACAAAGGTTATAAAATAACTTTTGATCAAGACAAGTGTTCCGGAAGCCTGAACAATGAAGTTCGCTTCATTGGGACTCGTAAGAGGAACATCTATACCTTGACTCAGAATAGCTTCTGTACTACAGAAAACTGCCTTCTGACAGTCAAAGATGAAAGCCTACTATGGCATAGAAGGTTGGGACACTCCAACTTCAAATTGTTATCCAAGCTTGTGAAAAAGGATTTGGTTAAGGGATTACCCAATATCCGTTTCGAGCATGACAGCTTCTGTGAAGCATGTTCTCTTGGAAAACAAACTAAGTCTTCATTCAAATCTAAGAATGAAGTCTCTACTTCTCAACCTCTTGAACTTCTACATATGGATCTATTAGGACCTACTAGAGTTCAGAGTGTCGGCGGTAGAAGATACTGTCTAGTTGTGGTCGATGACAACTCTAGATACACGTGGGTTAAATTTCTAACTCACAAAAGCGATGCTTTTTAAACTTTCATTAAGCTAGCTAAGAAATTACAGAATGAAACTGGTTCTTCTGTAAAAGCTATAAGAACGGATCATGGTACTGAGTTTGAAAACCATGACTTCGCTACTTTCTGTGACGATCATGGTATCGATCACAATTTTTCCGCTCCTTATACTCCTCAACAGAATGGAGTAGCAGAACGGAAAAATAGAACTCTAATAGACATGGCTAGAACCATGATATGTGAAAGCTCTGCTCCACAGAACCTATGGGCAGAAGCTGTTAATACAGCCTGCTACATATCAAATAGGGTTCTACTTAGACCCATACTTGAGAAAACTACCCATCAACTATACAGGGGGAGAAAACCGAATATATCCTATTTCTACTCCTTTGGAAGTCCATGTTTTGTCTTGAGACCTTCTAAGGACAATTTGGGAAAGTTCGAAGCTAAGACAGATGAGGGCATCTTTCTTGGATACTCTCTATCTAGCAAAGCTTACGGAGTTCTAAACAAAAGAACTTCTTCTATAGAGGAGTCTATTAATGTAAAAATTAATGACCTACCTACTATCAATACAAGAGATATTATATCTCTAGAACCTACAGAAGATGCTGTAGAATCTCCACCCTCTACGAAAGAGAAGGGTGAACCCTCTGTTCATGAATCTAAAAATGATCTTGAACAAACAAATGATCATTCTGAAGAACATTCTCAGAATAATCAACAAAGCGATATTAGAGCACCTGCTCTTTATCAAAGACGGCATCCTATAGACCAAGTCATAGGAGATCTTAACAGAGGTATACAGACAAGACGCTCTGTAAATGCCTTATATGAACACTCGGCTTTTCTATCACAGAAAGAGCCAGAGAATATTGATGAAGCCCTCAACGATCCAGATTGGATACTTGCTATGCAAGAGGAGCTTGAACAATTTGAACGGAGCAAAGTGTGGTCACTTGTTCCTAAACCTGGTAACCGTTCCATCATTGGGACTAAATGGGTTTTCAGGAACAAACTAAATGAGTCAGGCATTGTTGTGAGGAACAAGGCTCGGCTCGTTGCAAAAGGATACTCTCAACAAGAGGGTATCGACTTTGATGAGACGTTTGCTCCTGTAGCTCGTCTAGAGGCAATACGAATGTTATTAGCCTATGCTTGCTTTAACAACTTTAAGTTGTATCAAATGGACGTAAAAAGTGCATTCCTCAATGGAGAAATCAAGGAAGAGGTCTACGTAAGTCAACCTCCTGGTTTCGAGGATCTGCAACACAGAGACTACGTCTATAAACTCTCCAAAGCTCTATATGGCCTTAAACAGGCTCCTAGAGCATGGTATGAGAAACTTAGCTCCTTCCTTGTCGAAAAGGGCTACAATAGAGGAAGAGTAGATACTACTCTCTTTCTCAAACACAGAAGCAATCATCTCATTGTTGTCCAGATCTATGTCGATGACATTATCTTTGGATCAACTGATGAAACGCTCTGTGATGAATTCTCCAAGCTCATGACAAGTGAGTTTGAGATGAGCATGATGGGAGAACTTACGTTCTTCCTTGGTTTACAAATTCAGCAATCTGCAGAAGGTACATTCTTACATCAAGAAAAGTACACTAAGCAGCTTCTGAAGAAATTCGGCCTAGAAGGCACGAAACCTTTGTCTACTCCAATGGGTACAAATACTCAATTGGACAAAGACGAAAACGGTAAAGAAGTGGATAGTAAGCTCTACAGAAGCATGATAGGTTCTCTTCTGTACCTTACAGCTTCTAGACCTGACATACTATTTAGTGTGTGCCTCTGTGCTAGATTTCAATCAGCACCTAAAGAATCTCACATGACTGCGGTCAAGAGGATCTTTAGATATCTACAGGGTTCTGTGAACCTAGGCATCTGGTATTCAAAGAAATCAAATTTTGATCTCATTGGATATTCTGATGCAGACTTCGCAGGAAGTAAGGTAGACAGAAAAAGTACAAGTGGTACTTGTCAGCTCATGGGAAACATGTTGATCTCATGGTTTTCCAAGAAGCAGACTTCTGTTGCCCTCTCCACTGCAGAAGCTGAATATATTGCGGCAGCAAGCTGCTGTGCGCAACTCTTGTGGATGAAACAACAACTTGAGGACTACGGTCTCTCATTTACAAAAATTCCGATCAAATGTGATAATACTAGTGCTATTAGCCAAGCTAAGAATCCAGTATATCACTCTCAATCGAAGCATATCGAACTCAGACATCACTTTCTGAGAAATAATGTACAACAGGGTTCTGTTAGTGTGGAATACATTAACACTGAACACCAATTGGCTGATATCCTTACTAAACCTCTGGACAAAGAAAAATTTTTCTTTTTCAGAAGTGAATTAGGAATCTGCCATCCTCTTTAATGTCTTTCAGAAGACAATAAGTTAAGTAAGTACTTGAAAAACTTACTACAAAAGGTACATTTACTTGTGCACTTCATTACAGAAGGTATAATCTTCTGTTTCTACTCTACAGAAGGTACATGCTTGTACTCTTCACTATAGAAGGTAGAATTTTTAGCCTTCTATACAATAGAAGCTTGAATTTCACCATCTATCTTATAGAAGGTATAACGATATGTATACCTTAAATCTAACTTTGGTAATTTCCAATTAATTGGAAGTTTACGTCTGGAGATATCAATTATCATCCAATAAAATATTTAGATATAATCAGAGTCAAATAAAATATTTGTTCTGATCAATATCGTTTCTATTAGGAAATTAATAATCCTAATAAAATATTTTTGATATAATATCCATAATATTTAGCTCTTCTACACTGAAGAAGCTTGCAACAGAAGGTTATGAAACCACCTTCTGCGTTGCACAACCGTTAGATTTCCTATTATAATAAGGAAACAAATATTCCCCATATATTCTGATGCATGTCATTCGTGAAATGACAGTTTTTCATCTTGAAAAATCAAAATCATGAGTATTTTGGGCGGGAGAATATTTTCTTCCCAAAAAGAAGGCATTCGGAGGCAGGTTAAAATCATTAACCGTGACTCTCCTTCTTCACACTTCATCTTCAACTCTGAAACTTCCCTGTTCTTGCCCTAACCTCGAAACTTTCGATTTCTCTGTGTCCATGGCACCCAAAGTGAAATCCCTAAGGAAGAAGGCTAAGGCCGGAAGAAAGAAGGCTCGCGCCTCTGGATCGGAGAAGCCTGCATCCTCTGCGAGCAGGACTCCACCCCCTTCCTCGCCGGAGAAATCCATCTCTCCTGCGAAGGACCAGACCATTGCTGCCGTTGAGACTCTCGAGGGCATGCATCTCATCTCCACAGACGAAGGGCCCTCAAAAGTCCAAGTCTCCGTGGAAGATACTACCCAAAAGGAACCTCCGATCGTCATGACGGTCTCTGTCTCTGAGCCTTCTGTGCCTGAGTGCTCTGTTCCTAAGGCCTCTGTCAAAGGTTCTACTGCGACAAGTGATACACTCCCTGTCGCCCCTACTGCTGAGATTACCGCGTCTGATGAGGTGGTGGAGATCCCCCCTGCTGATGATGTGCCTGGTGAGGCTGACACGGAAGTTCCTACTCCGGTCTTCACTGTCTCTCCTGATCTCAAGCTGAAAGGAGTAGCTTCCGAGATTCAGAAGGCTTCGTAGAAGCCTGCGGCCACTCCTACCAAAAAGCCTCTCCATGATGCCATGAAACCCGGAGGAGTTTCCTCTAGGACCAGGCTGAAACGGAAAGAGCCCGAGACGGTCAGCACCTCTATCATTGATATGGCTGCCAAAAAGACCAAGTCCCCAGAGAAACTTGTTCCTGAGGACACCTTCGCAGAGGACCTGGATTCGTATATCTTTCCGGTAAATCCTCTTGTCTCTAAGAAGGAGATTGAAACTGTTTTGGCCGATGATAAACTGCCTAAATGTGATGCTGCGGGTAGGCAGATTGCCACCTTTAAGCGGATCGATTTTAACTGGTTTGCGGCTAATGGACTTGATATTGCCCCTCTGCTGGATAGAATTGGTTTGAGAACCTTCTGTGAGACCTATGCAGAGCTGCCTGTCTCTCGTTTGAGAGAGTTCTATGCGAACATCACGTTCCATGAACAGGGCCCGCATGCCAAGTTCATAAAGACAGTCATTGAAGGGGTCACACTGGTATTCTCTGCCCATGATGTGAATCAATTGTTCTGCTGTGAGGAATATGATCCTCTGATGGACATGGGAAAAGAAGAATCCTATAGCATCATTCTGGGACAGAAGGTCCAAGCGACCAAGTACCTTGAGTCCACCAAGTTGGATCTCAAAACTCGTATTCTGCATCGAGTGGTTCTGTTCTGCCTTCTACCAAGAACTGGAAGCATCGACACCATCACCTCCAATGATGCGACGTTGATGGCTCATATCCTGAAGGGCATTCCCTTTAATCTTGGTTTGCTGGTGTTCTCCCACATGAAAAGATGCTGCAATACGGCTGGGAAAGCTCTCCCTTATGGCCAGGTAATTGCCGGCCTTCTGAAATTAGCTCGTGTCTCTACTGATGCTTCTACTTTTCAAGAAAAGTGGAAAGTTGGCACTTTTGGACAACAAATTATAGCCAGCATGCATTATGTGAGGAAGGGCTCTACCTGGACCCTGAAAGGGAGGTCACAGGATTCTGCGCTTGATGATGAGGATAAGCTTCTGGAGGCCAAGAAGAATGCTGAAGCATCTTCTGCTCGACCCTTTGCTGCTAAGCCTGCTGGTCGGAGACGTCCTTCATCATCTGCTGAAGCTCAAGTCCCTGTGGATAACACTGCTCTCCTCAATCTTGGGGAAGACATCCGCGTCCTTCAGCGAATGGTCACTGACCTGTTTCGCTTAGTGGAACGCCAGGACAAGCTTCTGCGCAAACTTCTGGAAAAGGATTCTGCTGAGTCTGAGGAGTGATCTCCTTAGTTGCTGTTTCTTTTTCTTTTATGCATTTCTAGCTAGACCAAAAACTGATTTCTGTGGTCTTCTAGATTGTAATAAGTGCCAATTTGTTGGACACATTTCCTTTGAGCAGTATGGTATTGAACTTTCTGTCACACCTTCTGCGCTATATTCTGCATGATGGTTTTGAACTTTCTGTTCTACCCTCTGCAAGAATTAAAACTACCTTCTGCACGTTGGTTATGAACGATATGTCATACCTTCTGCAAGAAATTTACTCTTCTTTATCAACCTACATTCATCTTCTTTTTGATGTGACAAAAAGGGGGAGAAAATTGTGTTGAGGGGGAGTACCTTGCTCTGTATTGGTTATAGAAAAATCCTTGATTTTCTATAACTTAATGGGTCGTAGAAGGCTATACCGTCTACGGTATAGAAGCCTATGAGACTGATACAGCTCATAATCGCAACCTTCTGCAGGGAATGCGATTCGTGATCTTTTTAAAGTCACTATTGCTGGGAGTGCAGAAATGAAATACCATCATTTTTGTCGGGCTATATACAGAAGCTCCACGCTCTGTATTAATCACAGAAGCCTTTGTGCTCTGTACAACCTTCTTCATAACAGAAGCTTCTATGCTCTGTTATACAGAACCTCATGGTTCTGTACAAACGCGAGACTCTTACTCTCATCTATTTAGGGGGAGTTAGGGGGAGTTCTTGCAAACATATTTCCCTCAACGATGAATGTTTTGTCATCATCAAAAAGGGGGAGATTGTTGGAAAAGGTTTTGATGATGAGCCAGACCTCTGTACCACAGAAGGTCGAACATTCTTGGCTTTGATGATGAACCTGACCCTCTGTACTACAGAAGGACGAACATTCTATTCTACAGAAGCTTCTATTATTAAGGACTTCTTGTAAGAATTATTTTTGTAATTAAATGATTAGTTTTCAATTATTTAATTACGAAATATGCTTAATTTGATTAAGATATTTATCTGATCAAATTACCACGATTTGGTTTCCAAATAATCATATTGGAGATAATAATTCTTGTAAAGGAAATATATCTTCTATATATGGAAAGGTTCTACTAGACGGTCTACAGGCTTCTGTAAGCTTAATTGACCACTATACGACCGTTATTTGCAAACCTATCACTACCACCTGTCTAGATACGTCCTCCTATGTATCTTTAACATGATGGAATGAATTATTACCCTAATGGAAATAAATCTTCGATTATTTTCATTTGTAGAAGGTTATCAAGCAGAACCTTCTGCGATACCTTCTGTGCTGCATTATTTAGGGAAACTATCATATTCTTATTTTATTTTGATGTGATTATCTTCCTTGCTGAATGTATGCACGTGTATATTATTTTATCTATTTTGTAAACTAACTTTTAATTTCTTATTTTGCAGATTTCGTTTTTATCGTTTCCCATTTATATTTTCTTCTTAGGCTTTGTGTATAAAAGGCCATGCTCTCTCCCATTAAACACAACAGAACGTTCATTTTCCCTTATCCCATTCTGATCAGAGAGAGCGTGTGCTTGAGCTTTAGTTCTTTCATTCGTTCGAGTTAGTCACACGAGGAGCACTACCGGTGTTGCCTTTTGGGAGAGTGACTCGGGGGCTCGAGGGACTCGGTTGGAAGCTGCAGGATACGTTGTTGGAAGCGTTGTGTACGTGGGCAACGTGCAGCGGGCCGGAGAGAAGGGCTAAACCTCGGGAGCACAGAAGGTGAGGGACTAACCAGCTTCTGTTGTGTAGAGCTCTGTGTGCAGGCACCTCAGGACAGGGGGAACGCTGTCACCTCAGGACAGGGGGAACGTTGTCACCTCAGGACAGGACAAGAGGAAGGTCGTCACCTCAGGACAGGAGGAAGGCTGTCACCCCAGAACAGAGGGAACGCTGTTCAACCTCAGGACAGGAGGAAGGCTGTGTTGTGCCTAAGCTTCTTCAACACAGAACCCTCTGGTCTGTGTTGTGCCTACATTCTTCGACACAGAACCTTCTAGTCTGTGTTGTGCCTTACCCTCTACGATACAGAACCTTCTGGTCTGTATTGAGCCTAAGTTACTATAGTACAGAACCTTCGGGTTTGTGCTACATAACGAGCCTCTACGGCACAGAACCTTCTGGTCTGTGTTCTGCCACTCAAGCCTCTATTGTACAGAACCCTACGGGTCTGCTTTTAGTTGCTATCACTTGTGTAACTTGTACTGAGATACATTTGAGTGGAAACCATCCAAATATCTGGGTGAAGAGTGGACGTAAGCAATTTGCTGAACCACTATAAAAATCCTTGTGTCCATTAAACAAATTTGCGTACACAATCAAACGTTCTGTCTTACAGAAACTTACAAGCTCTGTTTAACAGAAGCTTTTCATTCCGCTGCGGGGTAAAACGAAAAAGGGTTAAAATCCAATTTTGGAGATTAACACTAATTCACCCCCCTCTTAGTGTAACAATACTAATTGGTGTTATCAAAGTGTTCATTTCATGCTATGAATCTATCTTTCCTTTTGTCTACTTGATCATAACTCCAGCACATACAGTTAGTCTTACAAGAGATGTAGAGGACGTACCTTTCGAGCACAATAGCTGCACACAACCGGGATCATCCCATCTTTGCCTCTTGCTTACAGTCTGCGCGATTTTATCGCTGTTTGTTCCTCATGAGTTTACATTTTCTAATCATTATCCTGTGGCTACCTTTTGTACTCATCGTAGACATCTGTCTATACGAAAAAGAAATCATGTAAGAAGGCAATATGTGAGAAATTTAATGTTCACTAGCTACAGGCAAATCGAAAGTCTGCCTCGTTACTGCAAAAGAATGTACGTATAAGCATTCAACCTTTATGAGATTTGAAGGAAGAAACTAAAATTAGCTGAAGATATTATCCGATACCGAAATTAACTCAATCATTTTCGTAAAGCGAGTAACGCCTGTATGGTAAAGAATATTAACCTTCATAATGATCCCCTTCAAGAAAAAAGTAGTATCACGCCCAAGAGCTTTAATGAAAACATCAACAAGTTGAAGTGGTGTAGGCATATGAGAAGCAACAATTAATCTGGTTTTGATGTAGTGACGGGCAAAGTGACAATCAATATTGATGTGTTTCATTCATTTGCGAAAGATTGGATTTGTCGCTACATTTATTGTCGCTTGATTATCACAACAAGTCCTTGTGGCTTTCAGCAAAAATAATAAGCTTCGTAACACGATCAATTCATTAACTATACTTGCCACAACTTGACATTGTGGGCTCCGAAATTGATTATGCTCATCGGCCTTAGATAAAATTCCAACCTTAGAATTTATAACAACATGTCAATCATTTCACTGGGTTATATTTGTCCATTTACCTCAGTGACCTTTCTTTTCGTTCGACTTCCCTGTGCTTTCTGCCCCGACTCTTGGAAGCACTAAGCTATATCGTGTTTCCCACTAAAAGCAACGTATATTTTGTAATCTCTTACAGGAAAAGGAGAGAAGGCGCGCCATAAAACGGATCATACACCCGTAGCTGTAGCTAATTCAGATTTCTCCTTGTTCCTTGACCTGCTCTGAAATCCTCCAGCATCATCACAAAATTGAAAGAGCTTTTATAAACCTATTTCTGACAAGAAATATTACATGGCAAGAAGCAAAAGACCATCAAGCAATTTAGTGCATCTTAAAGAATGTATTAAAGAAGCCATCTCTCATGACAGAAACAATTTCATTAGCTTGAATCAAAAGACAAACGTCATGAAATCAATTTCATCAATTGACACATATTTTCAGGAAATGTGAACCTTATCGCCCTATAGAGATCCGGGCCTTAGCAAGTGAACCTTGATTAGCTTGAGCCGTGTCTTTCAACTTTGTCCTTGAAGACATGGACGGAGAGATTGGCTGATATGCAGAATTGGTATAGTCGCGATCCTGCTTGATATTATGTGTGTATTATCTCCACTTTGCGCCTCAGCAGAGGATGAAAAGGCACTTCTGGCTTGGTTCTAACCATAAAGGAAAAAGATCAATAACCCCTTAAAAAACAAGAAACAGGAGTGTCCGCAAAATCTTGACATTTTTAATTAGATATCATTGATAAAAAGCCCCATACAACCTTTGGTATTTCTGTATCAGCCTCATCAGATTCACTTTTAGAAGACTATCCAGAAGAAGGTTCACTTAACCAATGCATATAGAAAACCATCCACTACTGTAGGATCACTTATTAGGTTATAAATAAGAAATGTTCGAAAGGATTAAATCATTTAAATAAAGAACAGGCAAAGGAGAGGCCGGTTCTGTGCTAGAACTCACCCTGCATCAAAATAGTCTTCACGCATGACATTCTCGCCGGCTCTTGAGAAGTGCAAGGTCAAGTACTTACTCTTGGGATACACTGTAGATCCCCCAAATTGATCGTTACCCCCGCCGACCCCTATCAAGTCTACAAGGATCCGTGCCTACGAGGATCTAAGTCTACGAGGGCCCAAGTCTACGAAGGTCCAAGTCTACAAGGATCCAAGTCTAAGGACCCAAGTCTACAAGGATCCGTGTCTTCGTGGATCTAAGTCTACAAGGGTCCAAGTCTACGAAGGTCCAAGTCTACGAGGACCCAAGTCTATAGGGGCCCAAGTCTACGACTACAAGGATCCGTGTCTACAGGGGTCCAAGTCTACGACGATCCAAGTCTACGACTACAAAGATCCGGGTCTACGAGGATCCAAGTCTACATAGTCCAAGTCTACAAGGGTCCAAGTCTACAAGGATTCAAGTCTACGAGGACCCAAGTCTATATAGGGGCCCAAGTCTACGACGATCTAAGTCTACAACTACAAGGATCCGTGTCTACAGGGGTCCAAGTCTACGGGGATCCCAAGTCTACAACGGTCCAAGTCTACGAGGATCCATGTCTACAAGGGTCCAAGTCTACGACGATCCGTATCTACGAAGATCCGCGTCTACAGGGATTCAAGTCTACGGGAGTCAAGTCTACGAGGAATTAAAGCAACTTCTTTTTTTTTTCAACAGAAATCCCAAATTTCTCTTCATCATGACGACATCATCCTTTTACCCCAATTCTTCTTGACCCCCCTACTGCACCACCCAAGACAGCCATTCCCCTCGACGAACTTGACATCCCACCTGCACGTGATGACGACATAGATAGAAATTGGGGGGGGGGGGGGGGAGAAGAAGTCAGACCAAAGAATTTTGGGAAAGAAACGGCAAGTGGTTTCACCTCGTCAGCCCCTGCTTCAGAACTTACGAAAGGCTATCAATGCCCAGCTACGAAAGATAGCCGTGATGATTTCCTGGACACGATCACCAGCTCCTTGAGGCGAGTGCCACGACTTGATCAGATAAAGGTCGAAGCCCCCTTTATAGAAAGAAACGAGAGGCAGAGAGAAAAAAAAATGAGGCTTGATTGCCCCTTTCTCCCCGAAACCTTCCAAGGAAGCAAGGAACATTAGCTTTCATCTACCTTCTTCTCGGACTCACCAGCGGATCCCTGTTGTCGCCTTCGTCACTCCGATTGACTCTGCCCAAGGTAAGCAGAGATCATGTGCTGGAAACCCCCTTGATGATCAACCCAACCAGAGTATTCAACGGCAATAGCGAGGAGAACAGCATACCTTTGGCTGCGATGATTTTCCAGCCTCCCGGACGCGGCAACAGCAATGGCGACCTCTGACGGCGATCCTGGCCCCACCGGCTGCAACCTATGTTGCTTGACGTCTCTGTGCCGCAACAACAGGGATAAATCCCTTTAGAACATCCGACAAACACTACTCCTCAACTATTAACGAGGAACCAGGTCCAAGCTTCCCGTGAGCGCACGTTGGCGTCCCGGGGAGCTCTCCCTTTGCTTTGACTCTTTTCTTCTCAATGCACAGATATACATCAGGGAGACTGCCGCAGCGACTCCAATAACCACAACGACCGGTCCAGTAGCAGCTACAGCGTCTTACGCAGCAGCGGCAGCTTCCCTCAACAGCTACAGCGGTTCCCGCAGTAGCTCCTGTAGCAGGAGCAGCCAGCTTCCAACAGCTGCAGCAGCTCCAACGGCACCATTACAGCGGCAGCAACGATTCCAGCAGCTGCAGCCGCCGTTTCAGCAACTACAACGGGCGTTCCAGCAAGCTGCAGCAACCAATTCCAGCAGCGCTGCAGCGACCATTCCAGCCACTGCAGCCCATTCCAGCAAGCTGCAGCAAACCCATTACAGCGCTGCATCGATCATTCCAGCCGCTGCAACCTATCCCAGCAAGTTGCAGCGACCATTCCAGCCGCTGCAGTCCACCCCAGCAAGCTGCAGCAACCAGTCCAGCTGCAGCAGCGACTCTAGCAGCCACAGCAACCGTTTCAGCAGCTTCAAACCGGCGCTCCAACGAAGCGGCAGAGACGGTGTTCCCTCATCCGACTTGCCATTGGCATCTTCCTCTACTTTGCATTTAAACACCGAGGAATTACTACCACGGAATGCATCCTCCGACGACGCGGACGATCGATATCAACAGGCTCACAACGCCCCGTAAGCATCTCTCTTATTTCATTAAGTCCTAATTATTCATTTCGATTTAAATTAGGACTTTTTGACCACTTCTTTATTTTTCTTTGCATGCACATCGAGCATCTAATCTCGGAAGATCAACTTCAAAATTCCGAAGATTAACTCGAAGGCGCGTGTATCAAACTGCGTGGATTCACCCCGGCCTAAAAACCGTGGGTTCGAAGGCTTAAAGCGGCCCCAAACTCAATCAAAGGTACAAAGGGGAGGTGCGGGTGTAATAACCCAGGATGTTGTGAAATATGGAAGTACGGATTTCATGGAAACAATATATAATGCGCGAGAATGGGTGTGCATACTGAGAGTACATGATCATTTGAGAATTAAGAATATTAGGGAAGGTTTTAAGGAGATCTAAGAATCATCCCGAATGATCATGAGTACGAGAATGTAATCGTGAATGATAAAATGTTGTTTGAGTACCACTTATCTTTGGTAACTGAATGATTGAAAGTATGGCAAGTTGTGTCGTGAATGTGCATTGGCTGTGCTACGAATTTTGTGGTTAGAAACATGTGTGACATTGGATGAATCAATGTAGTTCGAACTTGGGGAATCAAACGGCCGAATGTGTGTAAGAAAACAAAGGAAAGTCATAAGCACGACACAGCTACTAAACGAGACGAAATAGCGATTAGGGAGGTGGATTAATTACGGCCAGATTAATTAAGCTAATGGGGCCGGTTTTGTGCTAAACCAAACCCATCTTGAAGGGTCGGCTACGGGGCCCGCGGCGACTCATCACTCGCATGGAATTAAGATCCGGTGGTATGACACATCAAAAGCGCAAACACGAGGTGTCGCGTGTTGGGCGCTCGGTGTTGCATGAAGGTGAGAAGCTCACATCAAAAGTGCAAGCACGTGGTGTCGGATGCTAAACTAAACCCATCGGACGAGGAACCGCGACACATCTCTTGCATGATGGCTTGGTCCGGTTTTGCGACACATCAAAAGCGCAAACACGAGGTGTCGCGTGTTGGGCGCTCGGTGTTGCATGAAGGTGAGAAGCTTGGTGCTATGAAAAGAGAGAGAGAAGGAGGAGAAAGGGGGAGGGGGGGCGAAGGGAATCAAAGGAGAAAGAAGGAAGTTCGAAGCACCAAGGTGGATCCGCAAGAAAGGAGAGTTGGGCGCTGGTCAAGCCTAAGGTTGGGTGCCAAGGAAAGGCGACCCCCGCGAGTGGAGGTGGTCCGGCAAAGGGCGGAGCTCACCCGTTTGTGTATAGAAGCAAGTGGACGGTAACCCCCACATCCCTCCTTCGCTTTTAAGCTTAGTTGTGGTGCATGCTGTTTAAATTCGTGGCTGTGGTTGGGCTGTGAATTGGAAGTGGTTTGGAGAGGGTTAGAGGGTGGCCGAACCCTTAAAGGTGAGGGAAGCCACCCGAACCCCTCTATGCATGAGTATGTGTATACGTGTGGTTGTTGGCTTACCGAAAGGCTGCGCTTGGGGCGAGCCTTGAGGGGAATGATTGCGGTCCTTAGGGGCTGGAAATGAGTGAAGTGAAGGTATGGAATAGGGGAGCGTCGAGCCCCGTGGTGGCTGCGCTCCACCTCGCGCTCTAAGAGCTGAATCGCGTGGCTTCGGCCATGGAAATCAAATCGGCTAAGGGCTGGAAATTATGCGGCGTTGTAAGGCCGGAATGGAAGCCTAGAAAGGCTGTCCCTCGTGCTAGAAAAGCACGGAAAAGTTATGCTCGGGGGTGGATGGGAGGTGAGACCGAATGGGGTGACATTCGGTTGAAACGGGTAAGAATAATGAGTGTTACTTGAGCTCAATTGAGGGGCTGTAGGAAAGCAGTTATAACGTGAAAATTTGTGGCCACATTCCCACTTTGAAAGGGAGTAGGAATGTGGTAGAAACAAGTGGAAAATGATGGGGGAAGGTCAAAGCCGAATTGGTTTATCATTGGGATGTACAGAAAACGAAAAACGGCCGAAATGATGATTAGACGGGTACATGGTTTCACTAGCCTAAGGGGAAATGTACTTGGAGTTTGGTTTTGAGATTTTAAGGGTGTCTTCCTACCTTATCTAAGAGGTTGAAAATGGCAGACACGAATGGAAATTGTTGAGAATAAGTGGAAGCCGAATTGGGCTTAAAGTCAGTATGCAGGACGTTCCAAAGGGGGGAAGTGAACGTGAGATGGGTATACGGTTTTGCTAGCCTAAGGGGCTATGTGCTTGGAGTTTGGTTCTGAGATTTTAAGGGTATCTTCCTACCTTAGTTAAGGTGTGGGAAATGATAGAAACGAATGGGAATTGTTGGAATAAAGTGCAAGCCGAATTGGTTTACGGTCAGGGTGTATGAGGTCTCAAAAAGGGAGAAACGGTTCTCGGACATTTTTGTTTGGAACGTGCGGTTTCTTGTGGATGTATGTGGCGTTTAAAATGGAATGTATTATAGTTTCTTGCAGGTTTAAGAAGGGTTCTTAGGCTGCGCATCGTGAATGGACAAGACTTGTTTTCAATTTTCGAAAAATTGAGCATATAGCTCATATGTATGTAACGAATGTTCATTCAATCAATGGAAATGCAATGTTTTTGCATAAATGTAAATGGTAGGAACCTTTCAGCGGGCCTCCCCGAATTTTTATTCAAATCCACTTGTAACGGATTGCGGACCCAAGTGTATAGGCCCGCAATCATCGCCCTTCCCCGCCCTTTTGATCTAAATAATTGCTTGTGATTGCGCGTTTGTTTAGGCTTTAGGTTTGATGTCGCATGCTTGGTTTTAATCAAACAAACCTAAATTCGGGTCCAACGCCCGTTAAAACATCGATAAGAATCCGGGTTACTCCCGGATCGGGCCCAACACCAGTCAATCAAAAGTTAAATTTTTTGGACAAATCGCCACCCTTTTCGCATGTTGTAGAATATAGAGGTTAGTAACTAGGAATCCCCGAACCCAAACTCTGATTTTTTCCGACTTAAAATCACACATTTTTAAACTAAGTCGGTGGCGACTCTGTAATCGTTTACCTAAGTTAAACAACATTTTTACGAAGCCATTTTTGGATGAGGGACTGGCGACACGAGCCGCTCCCGATTTTTCCTGAAAATTCCTTCTTTGGATCATGCTCCGCCTTTCGCTCGCCGCCTCTTAGGAAAACAGAGACGGTTGGCGAGGGCCCGAGCAGGCCCAGTTAGGAATTCAGGGAGGGATCACCCGATTTCCTTCCTCAGCGTCCGACGCTCGAGTCGTGACGTCGACCGGTTGGGCTTCGGGGAGCGGACCCGGATCCTCGGGTCGTCCAGACCGCAGCGCGCGTGCTAGGCCGGAGGACACGCGCATACACACACAATAGTCCCAAATAACTTCATCCAACCCTTAAAAGAACAAAAGAAAGAAAGAGACTCCTGACTCAAAAACATGTGATAAAATCGTGGTCGGATGACTTCTCCATTAAAATCAAACCTACTCAAAAGCAAACCTCTTCTAGCCTTTCCGTGATGACAGCAATGCGTATATTGCAATATTATATGCTTCATGCGGAGAAAGACATTTTGGAGGAATTACCTCGTATCAAGGGGATGTCCCGATACCTGTACAACATATTGATTGGCTATGTACCATACATCTGGTAGGTACATCGTAGAGGCATAACGAGACAGTCCGCAAGAAGAGGTTATCATTGAAGATTTCCAAGAAAGGAGATAACTCTTCTACATGATTCTAAAGATATCACATCTTAACTTTTCGGCAGGGCTCAAATTTTCTAAAAATTTTTTTTACCATTTTGTCCTCTATTTTCCTTCCCCGGCGGAAAACGTCAAAACAGAGCATTATTGCTGCTCCTCTTTCGTATGATAATCTCATACATGTTATTTTAATATTTTAATTACATTTATCAAAATTTAATTAAATGAATTTTATTCGAAACGAACCTTAATCTTTTAAAGTAACATCTAGTCTCTTGAAGTGGATTCATCATTTTCAAAACTAGATCATTGATCATCGATTTCTAAAAGCGAATCATCTTTTCTTAAAACGGGACACTCAATCCCTAAAACGAATTCTCGATTTTTTGTAGCGAATTCACTATTCTCCAAAAACTTAGGAAATTTTCTAAATATTTTTTACCATCTTGTCATGTAATTTTTCTAACCCACCGGAAAACGTCAAAGCATAGCATTATTGATATTCCTCTTTCGACGGTAAAGTTCTGTCCAGCATGGACTTTTTCGTAAGAGCTGTTTGTTTTTTCTCGCAAATTTCTTTTTTTTTTCAATATAGTGTGAACAGTTGTTTTGCAATTTCATTTTCTCGACGTGAAATTTCTTTTTATATAAAAAAGTTAGTTTATAAAAGTCAATAGAAATGGACTGTTTTTGTAATTTCCTAATTTTTTTTTATATTTTTTTCGCTTTCGAATAAATTTGCCACCCAAAAATTATGTAAAATGATTTTTTGTGGACCCATTGAAAACACGTTTTCCGCTCAAAATAATTGAACTGCTTGGAAATTTATTTTTAAATATTTTCATAGAAGAAAAGCGAACTTTTCTATTGGGACTTTTCTCATATGATTAGAAAAGAAATGGTCAACCTCGAATAACGGAAGCGGCTAATGTGCCGTGAACGGCATCTTACGTGAGGTGTACTAATTTCGACCCCGATTTAGTACAATGTACTAACTCGGTTAGTACATTTTGAAATTACTAATGATGTACTAACACTGTAGTTAGTACAGTGTACTAAGTGGTACTGTTCTTGTACTAGTAATGATTAGTACAGTGTACTAATAGGAACTGTTCTTGTACTAGTAATGTACAAGTGTACTAGTTGGTACGAAACAGGAACAGTAATCGTTAGTACAATGTACATATGTACACTGTACAAGTGTACTAGTTGGTACGAAACAGGAACAGTAATCGTTAGTACAATGCACATATGTACACTGTACTAGTGTACTAGTTGGTACGAAACAGGAACAGTAATCGTTAGTACACTGTACATATGTACACTGTACTAGTGTACTAGTTGGTACGAAACAGGAACAGTGACGGTTAGTACACTGTACATATGTACAGTGTACTAGTGTACTAGTTGGTACGAAACAGGAACAGTAATCGTTAGTACACTGTACATATGTACAGTGTACTAGTGTACTAGTTGGTACGAAACAGGAACAGTAACTATTAGTACAGTGTACATATGTACAGTGTACTAGTGTACTAGTTGGTACGAAACAAGAACAGTAACTATTAGTACAGTGTACATATGTACAGTGTACTAGTGTACTAGTTGGTACGAAACAGGAACAGTAACTATTAGTACAGTGTACATATGTACAGTGTACTAGTGTACTAGTTGGTACGAAACAGGAACAGTAACTATTAGTACAGTGTACATATGTACAGTGTACTAGTGTACTAGTTGGTACGAAACAGGAACAGTAACTATTAGTACAGTGTACATATGTACAGTGTACTAGTGTACTAGTTGGTACGAAACAGGAACAATAACTATTAGTACAGTGTACATATGTACAGTGTACTATTGTACTAGCGGAAAAACAGATATTGATAGTACATTGTACTAACTACAGTGTTTGTACATTACTAGTAATTGCGAAATGTACTAACAAGTATTGTTTACTCCATCCGTGCCTCGTTCCGAGCCTGCCATGATAGTGATATTATCAATTTGCCCCTAACGACGGCTTCCATAGTAAATCCATTTTTCTTCTCCTTTCACGGCCACACAGCATCATCTCCTTTCGCCCTATTTCCCCCATGGCCGGCTGGTATGTTGGCGAATCACGACTAGATTGGGTCCGAAGGTCTTCACCCGGGAAGTTAATGCCTGGCCAGGATTAATATGGAAGGTCTTCACCCGGGAAGTTAATGCCATCAGAGCGGTTGACGTCCCCCCATGTTCTTTCGATGTGGTTGGTGGGGAATATTAAAGTTTAAACTCCTGGGGGCGGATAAGATGTGCTTCCGTAGTGCAGTAAATCCCACTGTATTGATTGTGATATAACTCCCCGTAGTGTAGTAAGTTCCGGTTGGTTTTGCCATTGATCGTAAATTTTTTATTTGATTGGTTTTGCGTTTGATGCAGAAACCCTTGCTATCCTCACCAGCATTCGCAGGAAAACGTGCAGGCGCCTGATCCTGTGGCCGGCCAATATACCCTTGGGGTTTCTCAGATATGGCATCCGACGACGATACGGCGGAGTTTTTGATGATCATTTCGGGTATGACAGAGGAAAAGCTTATGGAGTCGACCTTCCATTCTGCAGCGGAGGTGGGAGAACTTTTTAGGATGTACGGGTTAGTTCACGGATTTTCTACTCGGAAAAGGGACAGAAGACGTAGGCGAGACGGGGAGTCTGTAATGCATAGCTGGGTTTGCTCGCGCGAGGGCCTTCCGCGTCGTAGGTCCACGACGAATCTGCCATCGCGGGTTAGGGCGTCGACGAGGACGGGCTGCCAATGTGGAGTTAGAACCACTCTAGACTGTAATGGCCGATGGAGCATCGTGGCAGCGAATTTGAACCACAATCATGAGTTGGTACCTGGGGCTCTGTCATGTTTCATGCGCGAGCGTCGATCCGTGACGGACGAGGACATGGCTGTCGTGAAGAGAATGTTAAGCGTGGGCTTCAGGCAGTACGAAATAATGCGGCTGCTGGTTTACGCTTCTGGAGGGCACGATCGCGTCGGCTTCTTGCTTAAGGACCTGAATAATCGTAAGCTAAGGGATGAAGGGGCTGACAATTGCGAATGGTTTGAAACAGGATATGCTTACCTACTGTCCAGGCAGGGGTGTGATGAAGGCATGTCATTGGTGACATCCGTGGAGGCCAGCGAAATCGTTCGTATGTACTGGTCGGACTCGAAATCGAACCCTAAATCAAATAAGCCAAACCTGTCAAACCCTAACGACCCTAAACCCATCCCTTTGAACCCATTCCGATCGCTTTCCCTTCCCCGAAAAACCCATCAACTTACCTTTCAGCCGACAGGGGGAGCAACGACACTGAAAGCGCGGACGGGATTCCACCTCCAAGGTTTGGATAACTCTTCACTTCGGGGACTTGTATCTGCGAGATTGTGACGAGGCTTCGAGAGGAAGACAACGAGAAAAAAGTCGGATGGCAGTGTCCTAAATGGTAAATTCACACCCAACATTAGGTTCGGTTTTTGGCTTGGTTGTATTAGTATTGAACTACTAAATGAACCAGTTACATTAGTACACACCGATAATTTCCGTAACTACTAATTACTAATGGTGTACCATCGACAGTGTTAGTACATGTTTCTATTCCTGTTTCGTACCAACTAGTACACTAGTACACTGTACATATGTACACTGTACTAATAGTTACTGTTCCTGTTTCGTACCAACTAGTACACTAGTACGCTGTACA
This sequence comes from Melastoma candidum, assembly GCA_023653495.1. Classification (NCBI taxonomy): domain Eukaryota; kingdom Viridiplantae; phylum Streptophyta; class Magnoliopsida; order Myrtales; family Melastomataceae; genus Melastoma; species Melastoma candidum. Next base: position 25,049,076 of record CM042890.1, read on the forward strand.
TATGTACACTGTACTAATAGTGACTGTTCCTGTTTCGTACCAACTAGTACACTAGTACACTGTACATATGTACACTGTACTAATAGTTACTGTTCCTGTTTCGTACCAACTAGTACACTAGTACACTGTACATATGTACACTGTACTAATAGTCACTGTTCCTGTTTCGTACCAACTAGTACACTAGTACACTGTACATATGTACACTGTACTAATAGTCACTGTTCCTGTTTCGTACCAACTAGTACACTAGTACACTGTACATATGTACACTGTACTAACCGTCACTGTTCCTGTTTCGTACCAACTAGTACACTAGTACACTGCACATATGTACAGTGTACTAACGATTACTGTTCCTGTTTCGTACCAACTAGTACACTAGTACACTGTACATATGTACAGTGTACTAACCGTCATTGTTCCTGTTTCGTACCAACTAGTACACTAGTACAGTGTACATATGTACAGTGTACTAACGATTACTGTCATAGGGTAGTGGGTGTGTAGTACATGCATTCTGCTTTAAAGGAAATTTCATCGTCTAGTGAACATTGAGAGAAATTAAATGCAGGTCAATCATACCGTGTGGAAAGCTCTGTGGAGTCCGCCGGGAGAGGGAAGGGAGGCGGCGTGTGAGGAAGCTTACGGGATGCTGGAGAAGCTTGAAGATCTTCTCAAGGAAGGAGACAAGAAGTACTTCGGGGGAGACAACATAGGATATGTGGACATCGCTGCGAATTTCTTGCCGCACTGGGCTATATTGATCGGAGAGGAGGTGACAGGGGTGAGGATCTTGACCGAGGACAGGTTTCCTGTGTTGTGCGAGTGGGCTAAGAATTTCACGGGTTCCTCGATCGGGGCTGCTCACTTCCCTGAGAAAGAGAAGCTCGTGCCTTTCTTCAAGGCCATGCTGGCCGCTAAGTCTGTCCCATACACCTGATCGTGAAGTTGATATCTTGAAGGTCGAGCGAGATCCTGGATCCGAGTCATATTGCTGGGGTTGAAATCTTTCATAATATCCAAGAATGATAATCGTTGAACGACATTCACGCTTACATAATTTCTCAGCCGCCAAAATGGGGAAAAGTGGTCCGACATGGATCCAATGACTTAGTCTAGTTACAACATCAAGTCAAACATGTGTGAACCTATGAACATCTTCTGTCGGAGCAATGACCTCCTTCACCAAGTAAGAAACTGTCACGGAATCAGCCGGCACTTGCAGTGCCGACTATGAGATGGCAAAAAACAAGGACGTATGTCACACAGTGACGATCGGAAATCTACTTACCAAACCAACTTCATATGATATGTCTGGTCATGTATGCGTGGGTTAGATTAGAGTTCCCACTAGTTGATGATACGTCATCGGTTCCCTAAAATCTTCCTTTGTGGACGATTAGTTTGGTGTCGAACTTGACGGAGGTTGATATTCCCTTTCACGTGAGCATCTCGTACTTCTTCAGCAGCTCATTTGCATACTTATCTTGACAATAATAGATTTTTAGGAATTCATCCAACTTTCAGTTCAAGGAAGTGCTTCAGTTCTCTAAGTTCCTTCATGTGAAATCATTCGGAAAGATTTTCATTGATCTGCTTAATCTCGGTGCAATCATATCCTATGATGATTAGATCAGCCATGTACACGAGTACAATGACAATTTTATTTTGACAAAGAGACTTGAGTCAACTCATGCAAAAATATATCTACCGAAGAGTATGAACTATGCAATCTTACCATACCATGCCCGTGGTGCCTGCTTCAACTCGTATAAAGCTTTCTTTAACTTGCAGACGTAATAAAGATGATTCTTGCTATAAAACATTGTGGTTGAAACATATAGATTACTCGATCTAATTCTCCATGTAGAAAAGCATTTTTTACATTCATCTGCCAGAGCTTTCACGACTTACTTGCCATTACAGCGAGTAATAATCTAACTGTTGTAATCTCAGCAATTAGATTGAAGGTATCTTCATAACCCAAGCCATACTGCTGTGAGAATCCTTGAGTGATGAGACGAGCCTTGTACCACTGAACGATTTGGGTGAGTTTTCATCTTGTACGCCCATTTATAGGATGTGACCTTAAAATAAACGTTGTTGAAGTTCGTCTCCAATTGCGAAAGTCCCTTCAGCATCTCCTTACTCATCATAATTTTTAACTTATGGTAGGTAACATCTCCCTTTAGCTGAAGTCTATTATGCCATGGTTCCACCATATCGTTTTTCTTCACTTTATCTATGCATGTCAATTTTGCAGACATAACATACATGGATTTTACCTTCCGTCCTTTCATGGATGATGTCCGATAAAACTACATATCACGATACTCCCTAACATCTTCTGGTTCGAATACCATGAAGTTGTCCGGGACTGTCACTTCGGCTACTAACAAAAGATTTTCTTTTATTCCTGGGTGTTGTTACCCAATTTTTTTCATCAAGAAAAAAAATTACCAAAATAAAAAGGGAAACACAAGGGTAAAAAATATTTTGGTTCCTAATATAAAAAAAAAATAAATCAAATGTTAGATGAAGAAGGGAAAAAATAATCAAAAGAGGAAACCAAAAAATAAGCAAAAGGTTATAAGACAAGGTGACCTTATACTTGTTGAAGGGGTGGCAGAGAAGAGTTTTCCTAACTAACATCCGGACAATTTTTTGATCATCCAGCATAAAGGTTGTAAAGGCGTTAGTATCTAACCCCCTATCGAGCGGAGTCTGTGTTTTGGTTTTATCTTAATTATGGTGTTTTCGACCTTTTGCGGTGATAATTTCGCTTTCGTTGGGATCGCATGCTATGCCTCTCGAGTCGTCTATATCTGGTAAGATCGTTCCATTCCACGAGCACGAGCTTTCTTCAATGTCTTTATCGATTGTTTATCTCCCTTTATTACAGGAATATCAAAGCAAGTAATATTATGTTCCCAAATCCATTGCCCATCTGCATCTGGATGAGGGAATATCGTTGGGCTGTATAAATCAGAGGGAAGTTGTGGCATGCTCCGAGTCGGCTGTGATCTTCACCTCGAATGCCATTCAACCTCCATCCTGACTGGCCGCAGCCCCCAGTCCCAATGTTCCTCCCGAGCCCTTTCGATAGCAACATTTCAACCACTGATTCCCTCCAGCAACACTTCTCAAATCCCAAGCTCCAACGACCAGACGGCTAATTTTCCTTGACTTATGGCAGCAGGCGCAACTCCGATTTCCAGATCTGTCTTCCCGGCAATCTCTTCCCAACGAATTGATTTCTCCATCATGATTTATTCTCACGCTACTTCAGGCTCTACTCCAACTGGGGAGAAGCCTCAGCCCGGCCTTCAAGTCACTCCTCTGCAAACGGTGAAGAGTGATCAATGACGCCTTCCATTCCCTCAATTGACAAGAACATTTTATTTCATGTTTTTATTTTCGTGTAGATACTCCGGAGGGCGTGCCTTGCGAACAACCAAGACACGCTCCCCGTTCGATGCTCTCGGGACAAGAATCAATGGAGGATATATATTCGAGGGATTATTTGGATTCTCGAAGATCAAGACCCTCAGAAGACGGCTTTGCACTCACCACCGTACGGCATCATCGGCTCACCAGGTTCGCAGTAAACCTATTTTAAAACAATATCGAAAGGTACAACACTAACAGGTGCTATAAGGGAGACGAGAAATGATACTAATCTCGCTCGTCACATACCCGGTACTCCCTCATATTCAAATCGACTTAAAAATTGTTCAGGGCATTAATCAATCTATGTTTCCCAAATTAGTTTTTAATGAAAAAATGTTTCTTCTAAAAAATGACTCACATATACATTTTAAGCATTATTGAGCTCAAGATCATTTTTTTAATGTTAAACAATTTCTTTTTTCTAAACCCGAGCTCAAATAAATTTGGACATAAAAAACACACGATAAAAGGTCTCCCTTTTCTTTTTGATGCATGCGATTAAGTAATCCTTAATTCCCGAACCTAAACTAATCTCTATAGTTTTTTTAACCCGAACTTCATACGCTTGTGTATGTGTGAACTCCCTCATATTTACGCTCATCTCTCTTTGGGTAAGTGTTTGGGGAATGCGCTCATCTCTCTTTGGGTAAGCGTTCGGGGAACGCGCTCATCTCTCTTTGGGTAAGCGTTTGGGGAATGGGTTTGCCTTCTCCGATTCTCGCCCAGAGTATTTTCTCAATGTGAAAATGCGGATGATCATGCAAACGCTTAGGAAATGCATACCTTTGGGTAAACAAACCTCTTTTGAGTTTGAGCGCATTCAAGTTTCGTGGGGAAGGCGCATGTACCTTTGCACCCCATTCGATTTCCCGAGGTTAGGTTCGAAAACGGATTCACCTAGCCACCCTCACCGTTGCCTCGCTCACGCTGGGGAACTAAAGTCATGTGTCCGTTGGACAGAGGAGATGGGAATGTCCATCTCGATTGTCGTTGGGGAGGAATATGGTCGGATATTCTTCTCCTGCTGGGGAGCGTGGTGTGTTCGTGTAGCCAACTCCTGCTTGGGAAAGTGGGAAGTATGATTCAAGCTTCACTCGCCAAAGGGCGGAAACAAGTGCGCTTATGTAACTTATTCCGCAGATGAAGTATTAAAACACTCCCTTTCGTGAAGTCTTCCTTGGTGATAACAAAGGCAAATATCGAATCTTTGGCTCGAAATTTTCCACCCGACCGCCCACGCCTTTGTCTATAAGATAGGGTGTTCATGTACCTATGTTAAGCAAAGGACAGGCAACAAGTGAGCTCATGTAACTTGTTTTCTTTCAAACTAAGAATGAAATTTGTTCATATAATTTCATTTGTATGAAAGGCGAAGTAGAGTTTTGATACTTCCCTTTTGTGTGATTTCATCGATGTATCTTCGTCCGATGGAATCGAAGGTCCGACGAAATTGCTACTCTCGCTTGATGTCTGTTGTGTAAGGATGTTCATGTACCTACCAAACAGATGGCTAGAAACAAGGAATTTCTTGTAACTTGTTCCTGTTAGAGTAAGAATGAAGTTTGCTCGTGTAACTTCATTTGTAAGAAAAGTGAAGTAGAGTTTTGATACTTCCCTTTTCGTGTGATTTCATCAATACATCTTCGTCCGATGGAATCGAAGGTCTGATGAAATTGCTACAAGATTTTGACTTGAAGCTTTGCCACCCTGCCACCCTCGCCTTTGTCATAGGAGTTTTGCACCATACCTGTGAGGAGCTCTTGTATCTGCCCACGAGACAAAGGACGCAAACGAAATGTGTTCATGTAATTTTGCTTAACTTGAATGAGGAGAAGATTGATTGTGTATTTCTCCCTTTTTCCTGAGGTCAGCCTTCTTTATCCTGAGTGGCTTTTCGAGGTATAAAAGAATTCAGGTGATAGATGTCGTCTCAAAAGTCCGACTTGAGACTTGGACACCATTCAGGTGTAATATCGTCGGAGAGCATCTGCGTAAATTGCTTGCGGCAGTTCTCCTCCATCCATTTTTGCTAAGATGGTTGCTCCTCCTGATAAGGTTGTGCTTGACGATGAACAGTCCTTCGTAGTTTGGAGCGAATTTCCCTCGTGGATCCTTGACATTCGGTAGGATTCTTTTAAGAACGAGGTCACCTGGTCTGTACCTGATTGGCTTGACCTTTTTGTTGAATGCTCTAGACATGCGTTGTTGGTAGCATTGCATATGGTGAGCTGCGGCAAGTCGTTTCTCATCAATGAAGTCGAGGTGGGCGATTTGATGATTGGCCTTCTCTTCTTCTGTCATGTTGCTTTGGGATGATATCTTGAGAGTTGGCAATTTGACCTCTGCCGGAATGACTGCTTGAGTGCCGTAGACGAGCTCGAAGGGAGTTGCTCCTGTCGAAGTGCGCATCGTTGTTCTATAGACGAGTAACGCGAAAGGGAGCTTTTCATGCCAATCGCGATAGGTAACTGCTGTCTTCTGAAGGATCTTCTTCATGTTTTTGTTGGCAGCTTCGACTGCACCATTCATTTGTGGACGATACGGTGAAGAGTTGAGATGTTTGATTCGAAATTCTATGCATAGGGATTCCATTAGCTTGCTGTTGAAGTTTGAACCATTATCTGTGATTAATAGCTCTGGAACTCCATATATGGCAATGATGTTCGCTCTCATGAAACGCACGACGTTGTTTGCTGTGACTTCTTTGAAGGATTGCGCTTCAACCCACTTGGTGAAGTAATCGATTGCGACTAGTAAAAATCGATGCCCATTGGATGCCTTGGGAATGATGGGCCCGATTACGTCCATGCCCAACATTGAGAACGGCCATGGTTCAAATAGCGGGTAAAGTCTTGTTGGAGGCACATGAACCTTGTCGCTGTAGATCTGACACTTGTGACACGCTTTGACATATTTGACGCAATCGGCTTCCATTGTGAGCCAATAATACTCCTGTCGCATGATTTTCTGGGCGAGAGACGTGCAGGTGGGTCCCATCACGACCGAAATCCTTGGTTCCGTTGCAGGCGATGATTCTGTCTGACACGCTTCAGGTTGTGCTGATCCCAACAAAATATAAACATAGGGCGTCCTTGGCCGCCGAGGGGGAACTAATGCAAATCCATCCGGCAAGATAGTGGGCTGAATACTTCTGCTGGACTGGGGCGCACGACCTCTTCCTTGACCTCGGCTGCGGCCTCGGCCTCGACTACGACCGGCGCTTATGACATTGACACTCCTTGAGGGCGCGTACTAATATTCATACACGTTCACCTCTTCTTCCTGCTCAGCTAAAACTGAGAAGAAATTTGCCCCGATATAATTTACATGCTCAAGAAGAGGATTGCTCTTAACATTTGGGGCAGCCGCAGGCGCAGAAAATGTAATGGCTCCTTCGTCCAACAAATTCTGAATCTTGAGCTTTAAGGTGATGCAATCTTTGGTGTCATGCCCTGCTGCTCCTGAGTGGTACTGGCACACCGCCTTGGGGTTGTATCCGAACGAGGAGGGGTTGGTTGCTTTGGCTTCAACGGGTTTGATGAAACCCATGTCCCTCAATCAGACAAACATAACATCTAGGGGATCGGGCGTTGGGGTCAAGTCCTCTAGCCTCCGTCGTGGACACTCCATTTGTGCAAACCTTGGCTGCTGTTGTCCCGCCATGTTGACAGGAGGTCTAAAACGAGTTGCTGCCGGGGCCGGGGGCCTAAGCGCGGCTACGACATACGTCCTTGGCGTGTATGAGGTTGGGGGTGGAGTTGCCCTCATTGACTGCCTATTCTGTTCAGCAGTAGCAATTAGCTCCTTGGGCCTGGGCTTCACCGTCAGTTTCACTGAAGGGGAAGGGATTAACCCTTCCCGATTTACTCCGTCAAGCTTGTCTGCATTGATGACTGACTAGGCGAAGGTGGAGAATGTCTGCCCGATCATGTAGGGCATGTACTCACGCGGAAGCAGCTGGAGGAATTCGTCGATGAGCTCTTTCTCTGTAAGTGTCGGTTTTATCTGGGACGCGATATGCCTAAAACGGTAGGTAAACTGCTTGACGTCTTCGGTGCGGTATCTCTTCAATTTCCGCAAATCCGACATTGTTGGCGCCATCTCAACATTAAAGCTGTAGTAGTTGAGGAAAGCAAGGGCCAAGTCTTTGAACGTCGCGTACTGGCTGACATCCTTGGTGTAGTACCAGTGTAGCGCTGATTCCGCCAAACTCTCTTGGAACATGGCGATGCGGAATTTATCGTCTGTTGGATATACTGCCTTCTTGTGGCAGAAGTGCTTGAGATGTAATTCCGGGCAGCCGTTTCCACGGAATTTCTCAAATTCGGGCATCTTGAACTTTGGCGGGACTTGAATCTGAGGGATCTGGTAGTTGGCATACTCCCAGTTGTGTGCTCGATACCCCTGGATGGCGTTCAAGCGCTCTTCCAACTTTGCCATGCGACGAGCCTCTTCCTGCTGCATTGAGGCAATCTTAGCCTCGAGCCTTGTCTCGAAAGCGATGGTCTGTTGTTGCTCGCCAAATTACTCGTCGACGATCGCTGCGTTACGGGTTCGTGGGCTTGGCAAGGCTGGTTCCACATGCGGAACTGAAGGGGTGGCAATTGGCTGGGAAATTCTGAAAGCGGGAGGTGTGAAGGTTGTTTGAGGGTAGGGAGTTGGCCCGGTTGTTCGAGTATGGGTGTGGGGAGTTGGCCCGTACGACATTGGGGGTAGGGAGTTGGCCCTCGGGATGTTGGTTGAGGGTAGTATGGAGGCAAAAATGGCTGAGGGGTGGGAAGGGAAAGGGGTGGCCCACTCATGTATGGGTTAGATAAAGGTGCTACACTTGTGGAGGTAGTGGATCCGGGCATGACCGGATTATAGGGAGGCAGAGTGTTTGGTGAAGTGTTTAGGTTAGGATGGAATGGGTATGTTGATGTTTTGGGTCCTAGCATGACAGGAGGAAGGTGGGAATTTCGGGAGGTGGCAGGAGCAGGCGTGGCTGCTAGCTGTCGTTGGAGAAGGTCAGCCATCATCGTCTTCAAAGAAGAGAGCTCGGCTATGAGAGACTCCACTTTGTCTCCCAGTGAAGGAGAGCCGGCACCTTGGGCCAGTATGTTTGAGGTGGAATTGAGGGGAGCTGCCACCAGTAGAGCAGTTGACGGCATCACCGACGGCGCTGTTGACGCACCTAGCGGTGGGACGTACATCGGTGAGGTCCTCTCATCTAAGGGCTGCCCGGTAGCGAGGACAGTCTGGGGCAACGACGGGAAGGCGAACACTGGGAAAGGTGAGGGAGCTTCCATCGTGGCCGAGAAGTCGATGGCGGCGGTTGGTGGGATGGCAATGGTGACTCCGACAGCCGGGGCTATCTCTTCTTCTGCTGCCGGAGACAGGACCATGGGAGTCAGTGCTTGTCCTGCCGAAGCTTCGGCCATCACTGCTCGGATGGCACGATATCTGGGGCGCTTTCGGTATGGAGCTATTGCTCGGTACCTTTTTGCAGAACAAAGGAGAATCCCATCAGCATCAAGCAGTGATACCATGGATGCATGACATGTAGTGATGCATGATGTGTCTAATGTAGGGATCGGATTGTTCTCACTCGAATATAACCCCAAAAGAAACGAATTAGATAGAGACCAACAAGTTCAACATCTTCGTAAAAGTTAAAATACAATCAACTGAAATGAAAGATAGAATGGGTTCGCAGGCCCGATAGCTGCATGACGATGCCGTTGATCAGGTGCGATCCCACTGAGCGTGACACTTCCTCCAGAAGCGCTGGGATTGAGCTGCGCGGTCCTCCTCCTCGTGTTCTGGTGGAAGCTCGCAGATTTCCTCCGCGAGGGTCATCCATGTGTGGGAGATGTGCGTGATCACCCTTTGGAATGCTGTCTTGATCACTTTGTCGTCGAGGCTGAGCGGTCGGAAGAGCTGCTGTTGAGGTGATCTGGTCCTCGGAGTCAATCCCAGCTGGTGTCGGACCTGAAATGGTGCGTAGTAGGAAGTGCCTCTGAACCCCATGATTGGAATGAAGTATCCGTCCGTCGAGGAAGTGATGGCATCATCCGTGTCAAAGCAGGGGGCTCTCTGGTAAAAGTCGGCCGGCTCTAGAGAACGGAATAGTGCGTCGACTCCAACAAAGGTGTGTATGGGAAGGTGGGCACGCCCCCACGATGCGGGCCAGTAGTCCCGGTGTGTGCTCTCTTGTGAAGGCTTCTCCTGTGATCCCGAGATGCGTGTAGAACCACACTTGCAGTAGGGCTGGGCAGAAGGTCATTCGGTGGTTGCGAACTCCTCGCCTGGCTACACGCACAATGTTGGTGAGGCTGAAGTTGGTTTCTCCAATCAAATTGGGCAGGAAAGGAGCGTCTTCCAAAATGGCTTTGGTGATGTAGACGGCTCGCCTGTTGATTGTCTTCTCATTCTGCGGGTATAGTATCGTCCCGACGAAAAGCAGGATGAACGCTCGTGCCGACCCTTGCCCTTCTCCCATGCGTGGGTTGTATGGCGTCATTTGCAGATCGATGATGCCATTGACGCTGATGTCTCCTTGAGAATGGAACAGTCCGGGTACACTTGCCGACGGAATTTGGAGAAGCCTCGCTATGTATTCTTTCGGCTTGTCAATCTGGGGCAAGGGCAGTATTCCTGTGCGGTGGGACATCTCAGCAAGGTGGATGTACTCTTCGTAGAGTGGCGCCAACTTCAAATCCCCGAATCGGAAGACGAAGGAATCCGGATCTCAGCGCGCCACCAGGTTCTGCAGGAGAGCCCAATCCAACTCCAGGTGAATGAGGTGGAAGAGCCCCTTGAGCTTTGACTGCACGAACTCGAGCTCGGAAGGCCTCAACAGTGGCAACCATTGGCGGAGGTGGTGGACGTCAGGCATGTTCTTCTGTCGCAATGCGATGGGTTCCATGAAGTCTTCTGCATAATAGGGTGTCAATCTAGGATGATAACATTCCGATCCCTAACCCTAGTATGGTATGATTCAGCAGGCAATTTGTGCAATCGTGTTCAAGTAAAATAGAATGTATGGTATTACAAGAACAATCGTGAATTGAAATGCATTCACGCGATCATGAATGTGTATGAATGTATTAGAGCGGTAAAAAGAGTTAGGGAAGGGAGAAAAGGAATTCAGAACCCCCGGCGACCAACTCAAACCGCAGCAAAAATGAACAGAGTTAGTGTCACGGTTTATCGCATACAACACATACATGAACCTGTCCCTGCACGAGTAGCAGTCACTTAGTAGCAAGTAAATGCACGTGCGGCGTCGGGTACCTGTAGTGGGCAAGCAATTCTAGACTCGGATGAAGGTTTCTAAGACCTCCCTCGGACTAAGGGAGGCGGGTCCCGGTCCATAGCCTACAAGCCGCAGGAAGCAGCGAGACCGTGCCTTTCGGTGACCCCCTAAAGATCCTAGTCCCGGGTATAGGGACTTACCTATGTATGCCTAATAAACCGGTAAACAAACACAGGTAGGAGATCATACAAAAGGCACCGAGCCAATCAATTACATGCGAAAACAAATAGCTCCCCTCCGCATGTGGTTTGTAAAAGGTTTTCGGTAGGAATCTACATGCAGAGTTCCCCAGCAGAGTCGCCATCCCGGATGTACGCGCGCCCTCCGGCCTAACACACGCGCTGCGGTTTGGGCAACTCGAGGATCCGGGCCCGCTCCCCGAAGCCCAACCGGTCGAAGTCCCAACTCGAGCGTCGGACGCTGCGGAAGGAAATCGGGTGATCCCTCCCTGAATTCCTAACCGGGCCTGCTCGGGCCCTCGCCAACCGTGTCTGTTTTCCAAAGAGGTGGCGAGCGAAAGGCGGAGCATGATCCGAAGAAGGAATTTTCGGGAAAAATCGGGAGCGGCTCGTGTCGCCGGTCCCTCATCCAAAAATGGCTTCGTAAAAATGTTGTTTAACTTAGGTAAACGATTACGGAGTCGCCACCGACTTAGTTAAAATGTGTGATTTTAAGTCGGAAAAAATCAGAGTTTGGGTTCGGGGATTCCTATTTACTAACCTTTAGATTCTACAACATGCGAAAAGGGTGGCAATTTGTCCAAAAAATTTAACTTTTGATTGACGGGTGTTGGGCCCGATCCGGGAGTAGGCCGGACTCTTATCGACGTTTTAACGGGCGTTGGACCCGAATTTAGGTTTGTTTGATTAAAACCAAGCATGCGACATCAAACCTAAAGCCTAAACAAGCGCGCAATCACAAGCAATTATTTAGATCAAAAGGGCTGGGAAGGGCGATGATTGCGGGCATATACACTTGGGTCCTCAATCCGTTACAAGTGGATTTGAATAAAAATTCGGGGAGGCCCGCACCTCCCCTTTGTACCTTAGATTGAAGGTTGGGGCCGCTTTGTCTTGAGCTCGCAGTTTCTAGGCCGGGGTGGATCCGCGCGGTTTGATACACGCGCCTTCGAGTTAGTCTTCGAAATTTCGAATTTGATCTTCTAAAGTTGCATGCTCAGTGTACAATCAAAATAAAAATAAAGAAGTGGTCAAAAGTCCTAATTTAAATCGAAATGAATAACTAGGACTTAATGAAATAAGAGCGATGCTTACGGGGCGTTGTGAGCCCGTTGATGTCGATCGTCCGCGTCGTCGGAGGATGCATTCCTTTGGTAGTAATTCATCGGTGTTTACGTATGAATCAGTTAAGTGGATTACGATTCTTCGAGATATCCAAGTCTCCGTCGTGTTTTTTCATGCAAAACAAGATAAACAGAGGGATAATAATATAAGTTAGTAAATCATACTAATATAAAATGTTCATAAAAATTATTTGAGCAAAAATATTTTAAAAGACAAACAAACAAGCACGAATATGACTATCTGCTTAAACGTGCGAATTTAAATGGTTTTAAAATTTAAGGAAATTTCAACACGTGTGAACGACACTTAGATTAAAATTGATAAATGATAAATATAAATCGACTTACCTGGCAAGTTGGGGAGCACAGTAGCCTTACCCGTCAACAAAATCAATCGCAAAGACAAGGGTGAAAGGATTTTCAGCTTCAAGACGGCCTTTCCTCATTGCTGTCGAGCCGGACGCTTGCATGAAGGATTCCAACACGCTGTGGTCGGGAGTTCGTGGGTCCACTAGGTCTGGGCGTGGATTGTCATCGGGGCTAAGAGCCGAAGTGGTGGCGGTCGGGGATGACTCTTGAGGTGGGGTGTCGTCATCGGGACGCGGGGAAAAGGTGGGGCTGCCACCGTAGTTGATTATGAGGGTAGAGGGGAGCGCCCGCCGCCGGAAGAGTCTTGCTGGACTGGAGATGTTGCCGCCGTCGCCAGGGACGGGCCATAGAGTGAAGGGCCGAGCTCGCTGTCGCCATGGGCGTCAAGAGGAGGGTGGCGGCTTCATTGCTGAGTTTTGGAGACGCCGGGGAGACAGGGTCACCGTGGCTGGGCTGAGGATGACTGCTGCGGGAAGAGTGGCCATTGTTGTTAGACACAGGAACGTCGAGGGAGTAGCTCTGTTGGATTGGGAGACATCGGGGGGTGACGTCGTCATTGTCGGTGCAGTGTTGGCAATAGAATGATGGCCGGAATCGCTGCTGGTCCTAGAGGAGGGCGAAACCGTCAAAGAATAGGAGAGTTCGAGTCGTTGAAATTTTGGAATTAAATGAACGAGGCCACCTTGGGGACTTTGTCGCTGCTGTGGATGAATGTCCGCTGTTGGAGGCTAACGCCGCTGCTGCTACGTCAAGTGAAGTCGAAGCCGACTGCGAGCAGAGGTACTGCATTCCTCCTGCTGTTGTTGTTGACTGTCCTGTCTTGGTTGGTCATTGAGGGGTCCCCATCAGGTTGATCTTCCTGACCTTTTGTCGAGGATGCTGAGGGAGTCCTGGTGGTGAAAATGGCTGGAGGTTGGCTGTTCCAAGAAGACCCCCAATCAGGTTTCCCTTCTCTCCTGTTCTTGTAGAAGACCTCGGCCATTATCCAGTCGATCGTGGCACCCATCTCAAGAAGCTAGGCCCGATGATGATTGTGCCTAGCATGTTTTTTTTTACGGCTACCCTTCGCAGTCGGGTGTTGACAGCCTGACGTGCGCTCTGAGACAGGGGCTGAGGAGGGAAAACTATCACGACCTCCTTTGCGTGTGACCGGATTTTTGTTCTTTGCTTTCATCTTTTTCTAGTTTTCTTATCTCCCCTTCTGCCTGACACCTTTCCCCTTTTTTAACACGTACAGGTGGGATCACACAGAGCAATTGCGAAATTTGTGTCTCGAGGTGACAAGGCCACCAGACTGGGAGGTCAAAAATCATGATGTTGCGTCTTCGTGGCTGCAGTGCAAGTGGGATGGCATGTTGCTAGGATCGCAAGATTTATCGATGACGATTGGGCGGTGCAGCAGGGGGGGTCAAGAAGAATTGGGGTAGAAGGATGATGTCGTCAGGAGGAAGAGAAATTTGGGATTTCTTCGCAGACTTGGGATCCTTGTAGACACGGATCATCGTAGACTTGGACCCTTGTAGACACGGATCCTTGTAGACTTGGACCGTTGTAGACTTGGGATCCCCGTAGACTTGGGACCCCCATAGACACGGATCCTTGTAGTCGTAGACTTAGATCGTCGTAGACTTGGCCCCCTGTAGACTTGGGTCCTTGTAGTCGTAGACTTAGATCGTCGTAGACTTGGCCCCATGTAGACTTAGGTCCTTGTAGTCGTAGACTTAGCCCCATGTAGACTTGGGTCCTTGTAGTCGTAGACTTAGATCGTCGTAGACTTGGGCCCCTGTAGACTTGGGTCCTCGTAGTCGTAGACTTAGATTCTGTAGACTTGGATCCTCGTAGACCCGGATCTTTGTAGTCGTAGACTTGGACCCCTGTAGACACGGACCCTTGTAGTCGTAGACTTAGACCCTTGTAGACACGGATCCTTGTAGTTATAGACTTAGATCGTCGTAGACTTGGCCCCCTGTAGACTTGGGTCCTTGTAGTCGTAGACTTAGATCGTCGTAGACTTGGGCCCCTGTAGACTTGCGTCCTCGTAGACTTGGATCCTTGTAGACTTGGACCTTTGTAGTCGTAGACTTGGATCGTCGTTGACTTGGGCCCCTGTAGACTTGAGTCCTCGTAGACTTGGGTCCTTGTAGACTTGGACCTTCGTAGTCATAGACTTGGATCGTCATAGACTTGGATCGTCGTAGACTTGGGCCCCTGTAGACTTGGGTCTTCGTAGACTTGGATCCTTGTAGACTTAGATCCTCGTAGACACGGATCCTTGTAAACTTGATAGGGGTCGGCGGGGGTAACGGTCAATTTGGGGGATCTACAGTGGTTCAGTGAATACACCTACATTCACTTTCTATCGATTTCACTAATACTTTGAAATAGTGATTACGGTGTAGAAGGTAAAACCTTTAATGGTATAAGAAAATAGTTTCATTAACCCCAAAACGGTTAGACTAGCTTAACCAGTGCAAGAACCTCTTGCTGAGTTTAGGATGAGTCTAAGTCGAAACACAAGGATATCAACCAGACTTGCACGAACACAAAACCTAGGCTGGAAGCGTCATCCTTCTGTGGCGCTATAACGCACTGTCCCTTTTGTGTATCAACGAACAAATTCGATGACGCTTTTGTTTAGACGCCGTCTAATGTGCTTCTCTTTGTGTTTTTGATTTAACCTGCAAAATAAATAAAGATAATCGTCTATAGGAGGTAGTTAGTCTCACCACTTGTGCCAGCTGTAAAAACCTTTTCTTGGACATGCAGTACGCCCACCTAGTGTTATGGACAGTTTCCCTGGACAAGTTCTTTGGATTCACAGCCAACGACGCCTACGGAGTGGCTTCACCAATGTACACCTGCTGCAAACAAATAGACAAACAAATAACCAACTACAGAATGTTGGAGGTCCCTCACCGCTGAACTCCTGCTACGGACTCCTTCTCTCCGACCATCTCTGTGTGCCGACTCGCCACCAACGAACCTTCTCCCCATGCCCTGGTGCATGTAGTACGAAATTACGGATAAAGTTCCGATCGAGTTCCTCAGATCCGTAACCACCGACGTTACCGGAGCGGCTTCACCCACGCTCAACCCGCTGTAGTCACCTCCTGCGAGAACGTTCGCCTGAAGAATCCATCCTACACACTCACACACACATCAAAGCACCACAATAACTTGCAAGACCCCCCTTCAATTTAACTTAAAAAAATGAAGGAAACTTATTTTACCATTTTTGTGGTTTCTTCTTATACAACAATTCTGGACTCCTATAATTAAGGAAACTTATTTTACCAAATACAAAATATGACCAGATTCTTTCCCTTCGTCCATCAAATAATTGAGAATGAAATGCATCTGATTTTACGTGCTATAGAAGGTTCGACCAGGAGTGAGTCAACCTTCTATACAAAAAAAATAATCAATTAGTTATATTTAAATTGACATAATTCATTTTAGATAAGTCTTTTATAATATCCGGATGAAATTCATCTAAAAACATTGTTTAGTGATTTTAAATAAGCTAATCTTTTAAAGAACATTAGGTAGAAGTTGCAAAAAATAACAAAATAATTTCCTTGATTATGAAATATTTTATTTTTGACTTTGAAACATTTGTTTTATCAGATAACTATTTAATATTAATTCAAATAATATTCCTAATCAATCATTAATTAACAATTAATTAACTGTTGAAATATCGGAAAATATTTTCTAATCACGCCATTTGATTCTAAAATGATCATTGAGGAAACAGAAAATATTATGGTGTTATTTTTCTTCATTAAGAAGCATATCTATTACACTAAAGTCGTTAAACGTGTCAAAATCTTATCAACAAATATATTCTTACAATATCTTCCGCAAGTAATGAAAAAATTTCAATTTTGGACCAAATCATAACGCTTTCCTTTGGCACACCCATGTTCAGATCCAGAGACCATAACTTGATCCCTCGGGTCAAACCTCCTCACCACCTTGGGAAGGAGGTTCTCGGAAAACACTGGCTTTTCCACATCTTCGGAGAGAAAGCGACTAGCGCGATGACAATTGGGGTGGTTGATTAAGCTTGAAGGAGATTGTTACATTCCAACTGCAACTGATAAAAGAGAAAATGGTCATTAATGTTAAACTTCTGTGTTCTTGTTCTTACAAAATACTTACAAACAGTTTTGTACTTTTCGCGAAACTTCGTGGAAGTTTCGTAAACGCGTGGAAGGTTCCAAAACGGAAGAATAGCCGTGTCCTGTAAAATATTGATTTAATGATGATGAATTTACCAAAAACTAACTCAAATTATATTGGGCAAGCTCATAATTAATAGATCAATTTCTTTTATGAACCGATAATATTTTTTTTTTACTTTATTTTAACTTAATTTCTTCTTAACTTTTAACTAACATTCAAATCAAACCGATATAACAGTCAAACGATGTTTTGATATATGGAAAGATGAAATGTGAACATGATAATTGAGAATGGCATTCTGAAAAGCGTAGACAACGAAGAAGCAGAAGTCGTTGAAGAGAAAGAGAATGGATTTCCTTTCCCCCGTCCTCAAACTGATCGGCTCTCTCCTCCTCACCGAGTATGCCCGGAAGAACAACATTTCCGACAAGCTCAACACGTGGGGTAGAAAGCTGCCGACGTTCCAAGATTTGATGGATTCTGCCGAGGAAAAGCAGATGGACGATGACCCTGCTGTAGGCCGGTGGCTCGCAGATCTAAGGAACGCCGCTTACGACATGGAAGACCTCCTTGAGGAGTTGTCCGTCGAAGCCAAGCGGAATTCATCCAAGGTGGGGGCCCTGTCGCGGTCGACTAAACTTCCTTACTCCCTATTCGATTGCTGCTGTCGGTTCAACCCACACGCCCTGTTCTTGGGTCATCGTATGGCCAATGAGATCGAGGAGGTTGACCAGAGATTGGAGGAAATCGTCAACCGTATATCCATTCTTGGGTTAGTCCGGAATCCTGGGAGCCGAAGTCAAGACCAGCAGTAATGAAATTGCCAACCTAAAATATGTCTTGATTAATATTAGAATGATATATATTATTTAATCAATATTAACAAGTTTCAAATCAAGCACAAGCATTTTCATTACATTAGAAATTCTCGGACTTCCATTTTGAATATCAATGTTTCTATCATTCAAACCCAAAACATTGTCAGAATGAAGAAAGAAGACAACAGACCAATGAAGTGAACGAAGTGAAATGCCGTGAGTTAAGCCACTATATTTATGGAATGTACCAAGCCAGAAGCCCTTCACTCCACAAATAGTCGACGACATGACTTTAGGATCTTCTTTTTTCACAACCTATCATAGTGAAGTGGAGTTATTATCGTACAATACTGAAATGAGAAGTGTCGACCACTGGTACCTCGTAAGATAAGGCCACTTAATTACATGAACTTGGGGTAAAGAGACAATATGAATTCGTTACTCGCTTTCGTCCGCTTAGAATGCCGTAACTTACGAGTGATCCTAGGGGAAGAAGCTAATGCACTGGGCTTCCTCTCATGTGTACGCCATAACTTTGGTAAGAGGCTATGGATAGCATTGAAGGGGCGTGCAACAGGATCCGGGGGATGATTGTTGGCCGTGTACGAGCCAACATGTAGTGACCAAAGTGAAGGCTAGAACTCTGGGAGCATAGAAGGTGAGGAATTAACCTGGTTCTATAACTATGTTCTGTTGTGGTTGTGTGTAGGAACATCTACTCGGTGAGGAACCGATGAGAAGTCTTCACGAGGAGTGGAGCACTCTTGGTGAAGAGCCAAGGGATACCTCAATGAGGAGCTAAGGGGAAGTCGCAGCAGATTGTTGTGCCTGCTTGGTTGAGGAGCCAAAGGATTATTCGGTGAGGAGCCGAGGGGAAGCCGCAACGGGTAGATGTGCAATTGGCGAGGACACCATCCGAGGAAGAGAACGTCCCACCACCTGGTTATCATTATTAGTCACGTTAACCCGTGCAAACTTGTAAATTGCACTATATTCGGGTACATGTGCTATAGAGGGATGTCCTGTATCACCTTCTACATCACTGATACATTCCGATTAGTGATAATCACCCTACATTTTGGGTGAGAGTGGACGTAGGTAGTCTCTACCGAACTACTATAAACTTATGTCACATTTACTTTGGTTTGATAATCATTTCATAAGTGTTAATCGTACAGAAGCCGCAAACAGAAGCATAACCACACAGATACAGAAGGTTGATTTACGAAATACAGGAGGTGGTGCTACACTTCTTTTGTTTTGTACGTCTGTTTAAACCTGAACCTCTAGGGCTTCTAAAGTTGTCAAAAATCATTCTATTGGTCTGATTGACGACGTAAATGACAGATCACTTCAGGTTCTGTTCGATAGCAAACAGAAACCTCACACATGTTCTGTTTGTACAGGATGTTTAGTCTTCCGCTGTTAGGGGTTTTGCGAAAAAGTTTAAAAGGACTCTTTGGGCATTAATATTAATTCACCCTCATTTAGTCTTAATCACCCGGCCAACAGCTTCTCCTCTGAGGTCGGTGAAGAGCTTTCGATTCCCCATTCTCGGGCACAATTAGAGCTACTTCCACCGATGTAACAACTAATGAGGTTATTAATGTATTGGGCATGATTAGTCAATCGGACTGTGTATTGTGATGTAATTTTTGACATTGTTATTTCACATTGTGTCTTGTGGCAAATATAGTTTGCTTGCCTTCTGTTTCCATCTCGTGCAAACATTGATAATCGCGGTGGTTATGGTCAAACTTTAGCAATTCCGGGAATGCAAATGATGGTTATAAATCCTTATTGAAGAGACCCCAGAAGAAACTCACGGCACGACCAAGACTCCACATGTGGCTCTAAACTTGCTACTGCAAATAGCAACTTTCTAGATTTTTGAAAAAGCTCACAAGTCTAAAGTGTGATTTACAAAACCCTCATAACCAATATCGAACTAGTTCGAAAAAGCATAGTTGCAAGAAAAACACGTCATTAGATAATCTCTGTTACAAATAACAAGTATCCATACTTTGAATGAATTGTCCGTTTTTGAATTACTAACCGTAAATTCCCCTATCGAAACAACGAGTTTAAAATTGTATTCATTTTTTCCGACCTAAGGGGCAAAAATTTTTATTCTAACCCTATCAAGGGTCTCACAACAACTAGGGGCGGGTCCGCGTGTTCTCGGAATTTTGGAAGGAACAACACTCTTTGACAAATTCACCTATGATACCCATATTTTTGCTGACAAAAATACTCACAACATGATATGAAATTGTTCATAATACATGAAATTAATATGACTTTACAATGAATTTGGTGTAATCATATTCTATGTCCATT
Source organism: Melastoma candidum (assembly GCA_023653495.1). Classification (NCBI taxonomy): domain Eukaryota; kingdom Viridiplantae; phylum Streptophyta; class Magnoliopsida; order Myrtales; family Melastomataceae; genus Melastoma; species Melastoma candidum. The sequence goes on from CM042890.1 coordinate 25,068,844, forward strand.
GGAGAAAAGTTTGTTGTCAATATTTTTAATTTCTTTTACTTTGTGTTTCCTTTTATAATAATAGATGAGACTTAAACATGGAATTTTTATGGTACCGCGAAATAACATCCTCTTCTGGATCATGCAAGAACGTGTAGAAGAAGACTCTTGGGACTTTTATATCAACGGGGCCTCCATATTCTAAGGATATGTCCAATGTCGGGTTCCAACTTGGGACATTAGCAAGCCAACACCCTCCTATATATCACTTGTGTTGTTCTTTTATGGACGACCTAAGCATATGAAGGTCCAAAATAATTAGTTAGTTATGAAAAATATTGTTATTCATAAAATGTGCATTTTACCATTTTTTGTGATGACGATGGTAAGCTATTCTATAAAATAATTATATATAATTATGTGATTATGTAGTCATTTTTATAATAATTTATTTGAATAATAAATTAGACATTCTCAAACCATTTGATTGCGTCACTGGAACAAATTGGACCCTGAACGAAAGGGGTGACCATTTCCACCAACAATTTTGTTTATTTTACTTACATAACTTAGAAAGGTTATGTTCACACTTCACCTTCTCGTCGACAGAATGTCCTCAACTAGCTTGTCCAAGTTCCGGACCACGGTCCGTCAGTCAAGAGCTTGGATGAGGTGTTCGGATGAGTCCGCGCGTAGTCCCGACCGAAACGGTCAACGAACCTTTGGAATAGTCAGTATATATTATTTTGTATACATGTTTCATTTATTCTTTGAAAATGATTACATGCTACTCTATTTATAGGGAGTAGAGTATTATCTTAACTATAAAAACTGTCCAAATATGACACCCTCTTCAAGAGGTTTCAGAACTCTTTATTTCGTTCCCATTCACTTTTGGTGCCTTCCCCCACCACCTTGGAATCACATATTACTTTCAACATGTCAAAGGAATAGTCAAGCATATTCATGTACTCACAAACAATTGTAAAATGATAAAAGATGTAGTGTCAAGCTTAACACCAAGTAGAAAGCAATCCAACACATCTCCATCTTCCAATCTAATTATATCAGAAAAACTCTCAATAAAAGCACCACAAACTCACCCTTGATAGCCAAAACAATCCACCTAACAACAGTTTGTAAGTGTCACATGGGATGGTAGAAAATGAGACGGAGTAGTTCGATTAAGGAGCTGTCAAACCTCCTCCCATTTCTGGATCTATTATGAAGATAAATTAGAATTTTTAGTTTAATATAAGAAAATTCATCATAATTTTCTTCTTATCTTTTTATAATCGATTAATTTAGTTTTCAAACCATTTTTATTAACCAAAAACAATTTATTAATAACACATCCGAAAGATTGCATACGCTCTTCATAATTTACTAATGATAAATAATAATTTATTAATATGATAGATTTTATTAGATATATTTTTATTATAATTTATTAATGACAAAGACAAATATTGCATAGTTGAATCCATGAAGGGCAAATTTTCTTAAGGAGAAATAGTAATCTCTCCTTATAAGTAAGTCTTCGTACACATCTTCTAACCTTTAATTTCGTTCCCCCCTAATAATGCCTTAGAAATCTTAGGATTAGAGACTACTCACGGTCTACTTCTCGTGTTGTTGCTTTAATTCTGCTGCGCCGAGTTGTGTGATGCCGGCCACCGCTCCTTCCGAGCCTAACCTAGCCAATTTCCTTCCGTCCCGATACCAACTATACGAGTCGCGACCTCTAAGCCCTCTATTCGGAGAAGGCGACGAAATGCGATGTCTCCCTCTGTTTAGACGTAGATATCTTATAATGTGTAGCTGGGCTAATACATAATGAAAAGATAAGGCACGTCTCCCACTTTTGTTCACAAAAACGTCATTGGGCCTATAAAAATCGTTTTGAGTTTGCACGACGCTTTTGGACAACTCTACCACGTCAGAGAAGTAAAAGTAAAAGATTAGTTGTAAGGAATGAGGAATGTTCATGCTGTCTGTTTCCCATTCCAAGCTCAGAGCCACATTGGACCAATGCTAAAGCTAGCCATGATCCTCCACCACAGGGGTTTCTTCGTCACCTTCGTCAACTCCGAGTTCACTCACCGCCGTATGCTCCGTTCCGGCTGCCTCACCTCCCTCGAGGGCCTCCCCGGCTGGCGTTTTGTCTCCATTCCCGATGGACTCCCTCCCTCGGATACTGATGCCGACCAGGACCTCCCCGCCCTATGTGATTCCTCACGGACTTTGATGGTTGGTCCTTTCTCGGATCTCATCGAGAAGATGCACAAGGAAAGTTCGGATTTCCCACGCATCTCCCACATCGTGGCTGATGGTTTGTTGAACTTTGTTGCTAGCCCTGCTTCCGAGAAATTCGGCATCCCGCTTGTACATCTGTTCACTATAGCAGCTTGCTCACTCCTTGCATTGAAGTACTACAGGTCGTTCTTCGAGAAATGCATCAAACCGTTTAAAGGTATGTAATCCTTCGTTACGAGAAAATGACCAAGGTTTTCCTCGAAAGAATGTATTTTGAAAGCTGTTATTGTTCTGCTCAGATGAACCTGACAAGATATTTGGTATTGGTGGGTCTGAAAGCACCATCAATTGGATCCCGGGAATGAAGAACATGAGACCCTGCGACATGCCATGCCTTTTCCGGGCAGCTGACGAGGAGGACACGTTTATGAGTTTCATCATGGATGTTTTAGACCGAACTGATAAAGCCAATGTTACAATTATTCATACTTTCGAGAAACTAGAGCGGAATGCACTGGACTCAATTTCATCCTTGATTCCAAAAACTTACACGATCGGCCCTTTCCATTTGCTCCTTGAGAAGATACACCAAGAAAAGTTCATCTCAGAGCACATCCATGGAAATCTTTGGGAGGAGCGCGTTGAATGCCTACAGTGGCTCGACTCCAAGGAGCCCGGGTCCGTACTCTATGTGAACTTTGGGAGCGCAGCATTCCTGACACATGGGCAACTGACGGAGGTCGCCATGGGACTCGCAAACAGCGAATGTTCCTTCCTCTGGGTCCTAAGGCCGGACCTCATGAACGGAGAGACTGCGACCCTCCCTCCATCGTTCGTCGACCAGACAAAGGAGAGAGGGTTCCTGTCCAGTTGGTGCCCACAGGAGAAGGTGCTGAAGCACAAGTCAGTGGGGGGATTCCTAACGCACTGTGGATGGAACTCGCTGCTAGAAAGCCTAGGAGCAGGGGTGCCAATGATTTGCTGGCCGAACTTTGGAGACCAGCAGACAAACGCAAGGTACGCATCCACGGAATGGAAGGTTGGACTGGAAGCCTGTCGGGGTAGCGTGGTCAGGGACAAAATTGAGGATATCATACGAGAGCTGTTTGCAGGCGAAAAAGGGAAGGTAATGAAGAAGACGGCGATGGAATGGAAGGGACTCGCCGAAGATGCCGTGAGCCCGTCCGGCTCCTCGATCAAGAACTTGGAAGAGGTGTTCGGACAAGCTCTCGTGTAGTCATCTATGAATCGTGGACCGTGTACCTCGGAATGTTTCTTCAGTGATGAATACATCTTGTACCAAAATACAAAAGTTAAAAGAGATGCTCAACCATCATGTTTTGGTATGTTGATATTTACTTTTTTTCTAATAATAATTTTCATAATATTTAAATTTGAGTTTATTTATTTTTTCATCTTCATATTTGAATATAAATTTTTCTTTATGGACGAGTGTAATCGATTTTATGACTTGAAACCTTCATGCACTTTGACGTCATTAAAAGCAATCTTTAATCGGATTGTGAGTAATACGATTGTTGGGTGTGTGATAAAGCGTAGAAAGAATAGTATTGAGTTAATATAAGATCTATCACTCTTTTTGATTAGACAGTTGACATCTAAGCCACTTGATAGATATATTAGTGACTCTAAAATCAATGGCCATGGGAGGAATGTTTTACATATATTTTATCTTAGTAATCAAGTAAAACAATTCGTTTGGTCGAACTAATTGAGATGTCAATTAGATGAAGAGATTGAATTACATTGAAATCGGTTCATGATGGTTTATGATTCATGACCATTATTTTATCGTATTGGATGGTTAAACAGTGTTGCTAGATGGTTACAATAGTTTGTATATAAACTTACACTACCTATGTGTGTGGAACCGAGAGGGGCGCACGCAATAGCACCTTACCTTGAATAAGTTTTAATGGAATAGCCCCTAAATATCTTCAAAGATATTATTCTAAGCATAAAATCTAAAATAACCATAACAGCAAAAATATCATAACACGAACACTTCTTAGACGGGCCGATGTTTATTTTATTTTCGTCTAGGCTACGGCCCAGTGCCTACGTGCATAGAAATAAAATAAATAAAGAAAAAATATATTTTATTTTAATATTATATTTTTTAAGATTATAAAAAGAAATTTTGGTCCTAAGTTAAAGTGACTTTCACTTTCTCAGAAATTAGCTTCCAAGAAAATAGATGTGTGTCTCGAGGGCCGGCACCAAAGGGACACCGATAGAGAAGTCATGCAAGGTATATCTTATAGATATTTTCTTGGTAAATTTATACGTATCACAATTTTCGAAGCGATTTCCTATACAATTTCATAAAAATTTATTATGGGTAGAAACCCATCCAAATAATCGTACCGGCAACTCATTGAGTTTGTCGTTGGACTTGCCAACTGCACGTGTTCATCCTAAAGGTTGGACCTCATGCATAGCGACAATGCATTCCTCCCGAATGGAGTCGCACAGGACGGATATATCCTGGGTGGCATCCGACGGAGGTAGGCCATCAGGTATCGCAAAGAACCACCACCCAGGGAGGTCCTCAAGGGAGGCGAGGCCTCCGGAACGGAGTAGGCGATGGTGGTTGTACTCTGTATTGATGAAGGTGACGAAGCAGCCCTTGTGGTGTAGTAACCTGGCCAGCTTCAGCATCCCTCCGATATGGCTAGGAACATTGTAGAGATCCTAGCCTGAGCAAGAGAACCTTGATTAGCTTGAGCCGTGTCTTTCAACTTTGTCCTTGAAGACATGGACGGAGAGATTGGCTGATCTGCAGAATTGGTATAGTCGCGATCCTGCTTGATATTATGTGTGTGGTATCTCCACTTTGCGCCTCAGCAAAGGATGAGAAGGCACTTCTGGCTTGGTTCTAACCATTAAGGAAAAAGATCAATAACCCCTTAAAAAGCCAAGAAACAGGAGTGTCTGCAAAATCATGAGATTTTTAAATAGCTATCATTGATAAAAAGCCCCATATAACCTTTGGTATTTCTGTATCATCCTCATCAGATTCACTTTTAGAAGACTATCCAGAAGAAGCTTCACTTAGCCAGTTCATATAGAAAACCACCCACTACTGTAGGATCACTGATTAGGTTATAAATAAGAAATGTTCGAAAGGATTAAACTCATTAAATAAAGAACAGGCAAAGGAGAGGCCGATTCTGTGCTACAGCTCACCCTGCATCAAAATAGTCTTCACACATGACATTCTCGCCGGCTCTTGAGAAGTGCAGGGTCAAGTACTTCTTATTGGGACACACACAATAGTCCAAATAACTTCATCCAATCCTTAAAGAACAAAAAAAAAGCAAGACTCCTGTCTCAAAAACATGTGATAAAATCGTGGTCGGATGACTTCTCCATTAAAATCAAACCTACTCAAAACCAAACCTCTTCTAACCAAACATTGTAAACCTAAGAAACCGGTAACCCCTCCCCTCAAGTTATTCTTGTTAATTGTTGACACTCGTGACTATTGAAACGAACTATGCACAATTAGCATGAAGTTGGTTGAAACCCCTCCCCTTTTAATTTGTAAACCTCAGCGGCAAACACTTCCTCAGTCATCGTCATCATCATGGTTTTAAGCTTTTTTTTATAGGTTTTGTTGAGAGGGAGAATGACGAGATTAACACTATTGTTTTGAGGGTTAACATTGTTTAGCGCACATGTGTACCACTAGTTTACTTCCTCATGATCGAGAGAATCCTATAGATAGAGTTTGGAGATCGTCAACTAGTCTAACCAGGTACAACACGATCGCGCGTCTTTATCGGATCGATTTGTGTGGAAGTGCAATGACAATCCGGATTACATTCATTCCCTGCATGTATCCATGTAAAATGAACAGATGAATCATATTGTTTCTCCGTGATGATAGTATCCCGCAATGTATTCGTCGTAGGCCTTACATATGAAGCATGGGAAGCGCCGGTGTATAAATGAATTTGCATTTGTTTAGGTAAATTATTGATGCGATATTATATGCTTCATGCCGAGAAAGACATTTTGAAGGAATTACCTCGTATCAAGGGGATGTCCCGATACCTGTACAACATATTGATTAGCTATGTATCAAGAGGCATAACGAGACTGTCCGCAAGAAGAGGTTATCATTGAAGATTTCAAAGAAGAGGAGATAACTCTTCTACATGATTCTAAAGATAACCTTGCATAAGAAGATTAATGACAAGATGACCATACCACCGGGATCATACCGATGATGGGGAGAACACGCCCTTGTGATTGAAGAGTCGGCACCTTCTGATGTTTATACACTCTAGATGGTGGCTGGTCCTCATCATGGAACACTTCAGCTTCTGTTAATATGATTTTGATGATAACCATATAGGACCTTGTCTCTATAGTCTACAAAAGCATGTATGATACGATACAGAAGGTGATCATGTAATCTATAAAAACTTGTGTTGTACGTTACAGAAGGTACTATAAGGAACGTTCTGTGAGTAAAATCACTACCTTAATTAAAGGAATGATAAGCGAAAGTATTTTTGCGATACAGTATTGACTTTGGTAAATATGAAAATTTATTTCCATAAATATATTCTTAATTCATCAAATTAATTAATTAATTAAAGATAATATAAAAGAGAATATCCCTTTGAAATATTGTCAATCTTATCTTATCTGATTAGTATTAATGAGAAAAATTCTTATAAAAGAAATGATGAGATCATATCTTCCTACTTTGAGAATAATATATTTCTCACCATGGAAGGTTCTATACTAACCTTCTGTAGGTTAAAGAGCGTCCACATTGATTTGTATTTTGATATAGACTGAACTCTTTCAGCTTTTCACTAGTGATAACGTCCAGGAACATGTGTTTTCATATTTGGATGAAATCAACTAGATTAGAAAATAGATCAATGATTATTTCCTTTTACAGAAGGTTACACGCCTGCAGAACCTTCTGACCATCTGTTACTTGCCGGGACAAAATCAATCATTCTTTGATTGATTCGTAACGGTAACATGATAGACGTCATGTTGTCACAATATGGAAGCAATCTCATGTGATTTATATGATTATTATGCTAACAAATCATATCTTTTGCATGCAGCAAGATACTTTCCATCTACAGCAACCCGACATCTTGTATACTATTAGCCTAATTTAGATTCGTTTGATTAGTTATAAATAGGTTAATTCGACATTATTATCGGTAGATTTAAAGAAAGAGAGAGAGAGTGCATCGGTGTATTAAAAGACGATTACATTTGGTTGATTTTGTTTTGAGTGTGTCGTTCGTGTTCTTGCCGCACCGTGAGAGGAGAGTAAGTTATAGAAGGCAGTATCGTCGGGGATGCTCCTAGGAGAGTAACTCGGGGGCGCAACGGACTTCGGTTGGAGGCTGTGAATAGCATTGGAGGGGCATGCAGCAGGATCCAGGGGAGGACGGCTGGTTGTGTACGATCCAACATGTAGTGACCGAATTGAAGGCTAGAACTCTGGGAGCACAAAAGGTGAGGGATTAACCTGGTTCTGTAACTATGTTCTGTTGTGGTTGTGTGCAGGAATGTTTACTCGGTGAGGAGCTGAGGAGAAGTCTTCACGAGGAGTGAAGTATTCTTGGTGAGGAGCCAAGGGATTCCTCAGTGAGGAGCTAAGTGGAAGTCGCAGCAGATTGTTGTGCCTGCTTTGTGAAGAGCCAAAGAATTACTCGGTGAGGAGCCGAAGGGAAGCCGCAGCGGGTAGCTGTGCAACTGGCTAGAACACCGTCCGAGGAAGAGAATGTCCAACCACCTGGTTACCATTGTTAGTCACGGTAACCCATGCAAACCGTTAGTCACGCTAACTCGTGCATACCGTTAGTCACGCTAACCCGTGCATACCGTTAGTCACGTTAACTCGTGCAAACTTGTAAAAGTGTAGTACATTTGGGTGCATGTGCTATAGAGGGCTGATCCTGTATATTTTGCAGGTAAAGCACGTCATCAGATAATCTCTGTTACAAATAACAAGTATCCAGACTTTGAATTCTCTGTTTTTGAATTACTAACTTTAAATTCCCATATCGAAACAACGAGTTTAAAGTTGTATTCATTTTTTGCGACCGAAGGGGCTCAATCTGCTGGCGAACTTAGAAGAAACTTCCTTACAAGGTAAGAATTTTTATTCTAACCCTATCAAGGGTCAAAACTCCCAACAACTAGGGACGGGTCCGCGTGTTCTTCTCCGAATTATGGAAGGAACAACACTCTTTGACAAATTCACCTATGGTACCCACCCATATTTTTACTGACAAAAATACTTACACAGATATGACATGATATGAAATTGTTCATAATATATGAAATTAATATGATTTTACAATGGATTTGGTGTAATCATATTCATGTTTATTCGAGCAAAGTTTGTTGTCAATATTTTTAATTTCTTTTACTTTGTGTTTCCTTTTATAATAGATGAGACTTAAACATGGAATTTTTTTTACCGCGAAATAACATGTGATGTCCCACATCAGTTGAAGAGGAGAACGAAGCATGCCTTATAAGATGATGTTGAGACCTTTCCTCATAGGACGCGTTTTACGGGCACCAGTCGTGGGGTCGCGTAACATAAGATCCTATGACGGTGGTCTGATCTGTTACATAACATCCTCTTCTGGCTCATGCAAGAACTAGTTATGAAAAATATTATTATTCATAAAATGTATTGATTATTCAGGGAGTTTATCCCCCGAATTAATCTGCAATCCCATCAACTCCTCCTGATGATGCTCCGTTTGACGGTGGGTCCCACCACTTTTTGTCTCACATCTTAACTTTTCCGCAGGAATCAAATTTTCTAAATACTTTTTTACCATTTTGTCCTGTATTTTTCGAACCGATCGGAAAACGTCAAAACAGAGCACTATTGCGGCTCCTCTTTCGTTGGTAAAGTTACATGAAGTTTGTAACGAAATCTCACACATATAATTTTAATATTTTAATTATATTTATTAAAATTTAAAAAATAAATTTTATTTAAAACGGGCCTCAATCTCTTAAAGTGATATTTAGTTTTTCGAAACGAATTCATCATTTTTAGAAGTAGATCATTGATCATCGATTTCCAAAAACGGATCATCTTTTCTCAAAAGGGGACACAATCTCAAAAATGAATATTCGATTCCTCATTCACGAATCCACGATTTTCAAAAGAACGTCGGAAATTTTCTAAATACTTTTTTTACCATTTTGTCATGTATTTTTCTACCCCATCGGAAAACGTCAAAACAGAGCATTATTAATATTCCTCTTTCGATGGTAAAGCTCTGTCCAGCATGGACTTTTTCGTATAATAGATTTTGTTTTTTTACTAAGAGGTGTTCGTTTTTGCTCGCAAATTTCTTTGTTTTTTCAAAGTAGTGTGAACAGTTCTTTTGCAATTTCATTTTCTCGACGTTAAATTTCTTTTTATATAAAAAGTTAGTTTATAAAAGTCAAAAGAAATGGACTATTTTTGTAATTTCCCAATTTTTTAATATTTCTTTATAAGATAATTTCGTTTTCGGCTAAATTTGTCACCCAAAAATTATGTAAAATAATTTTTTGGACCCACTGAAAACACGTTTTCCCGCTCAAAATAATTGAACTGCTTGGAAATTTATTTTTAAATATATTCATAGAAGTATTTTATATTTAGAAAAGTGAAGTTTTCTATTGGGACTTTTCTCATATGATTAGAAAAGAAATGGTCAACCTCGAATAAGACGAAGAAGAAGAAGAGTGGTCGATGGGCTGATTTTATCCATGACATAGGAATTGGGCATGTGCTTACGTCACTGATCTTGCCGATCCTCATCCAAATAAATAGTCGTGCGATCATCACAAAACAAACCAAGAAAAGAGAAGGGCAAAGCAAAAGCATAATGGAAGGTGATCTGATGCTGTTGGGTGTCTGGGGGAGCCCCTTCGTCCGCCGCGTTCGGATGGCCCTCGCGATGAAGGGCGTTGACTATGTGTACCGTGAAGATGATCTCATGAACAAAAGCCCCCTCTTACTCGAGTTAAACCCAGTTCACAAGAAGGTCCCCGTGCTCGTCCACCACGGGAAACCCATTGCCGAGTCCCTTGTCATTATTGAGTACATCGACGAGAAGTGGCCCGACAACCACCTCCTCCCAGTTGATCCCTTTGACAGGGCCGTCGCCCGGTTCTGGGCTAGGTACATTGACGACAAGGTAGGGTAGTGGGCGTGTAGTACATGCATTCTGCTTTAAAGGAAATTTCATCGTCTAGTGAACATTGAGAGAAATTAAATGCAGGTCAATCATGCCGTGTGGAAAGCTCTGTGGAGTCCACCGGGAGAGGGAGGGGACGCGGCATGTGAGGAAGCTTACGGGATGCTGGAGAAGCTTGAAGGTCTTCTCAAGGAAGGAGACAAGAAGTACTTCGGGGGAGATGGCATAGGATATGTGGACATCGCGGCGAATTTCATGGCACATTGGTCTATACTGATCGGAGAGGAGGTGACTGGGGTGAGGATCTTGACCGAGGACAGGTTTCCTGCGTTATGCGAGTGGGCTAAGAATTTCACGGGTTCCTCGATCGGGGCTGCTCACTTCCCTGAGAAAGAGAAGCTCGTGCCTTTCTTCAAGGCCATGCTGGCCGCTAAGTCCGTCCCATACACCTGATCGTGAAGTTGATATCTTGAACGTCGAGCGAGATCCTGGATCCGGGTCATATTGCTGGGGTTGTAGTCTTTCATAATTTCCAAGAATGATAATCGTTGAACGACCAGTCACGCTTACATAATTTCTCAGCCGCCAAAACGGGGAAAAGTGGTCCGACATGGATCCAATGACTTAGTCTAGTTCCAATATTAAGTCAAACATGTGTGAACCCACGAACATCTTCTGTCGGAGCAATGACCTCCTTCACCAAGTAAGAAACGGTCACGGAATCCGCAGGCGCGTGCAGTGTCGACTATGAGATGGCAAAAAACAAGGACGTACGTCACACAGTGACGATCGCAAATCTACTTACCAGACCAACTTCATATGATATGTCTGGTCATGTATGCGTGGGTTAGATTAGAGTTCCCACTAGTTGACGATACGTAGTTGGTTCCTCAAAGTCTTTTCCTTTGTGGACGATTAGTTTGGTGTTGAACTCGACGGAGGTTGATATTCGCTTTCACTTGAGCATCTCATACTTCCTTAGCAGCTCATTTGCATACTTGTCTTGACAGGAATAGATTTTTTGGAATTCGTTCAACTTTCAGTTCAACGAAGTACTTCAGTTCTCCGAGCTCCTTCATATGAAATCGTGCGGAAAAATTTTCGTTGATCTGCTTAATCTCGGTGCAATCATATCCTATGATGATTAGATCATCCACGTGCACGAGTACAATGACAATCTTCTCTTCTCAAATTTTGACGAAAAGGCCTAAGTCAACTCATGCAAAAATATATCCACTAAAGAGTAGGAACTCTGCAATCTTACCACCAGGCCCGCGGTGCCTACTTCAACTCGTATACAGCTTTCTTTAACTTGCAGACATATTGAGATGATTCTTACTATAAAACATTGTGGTTGGACCATATAGATTACTCGATCTAATACTCCATGTAGAAAGGCATTTTTCACATCCATCAGCCAGAACTTCCATATAGATTACTCAATCTAATAACCACGCAGTCACCCTTTCACCTTAGAGCATGGCTAACCGACCACCTTTCGTATTTTTTAACTCATTGCATGTGACATGGGAACATGAAACCGAACCCCGACGGAGACAGACGCTCCCGCACGGACACTCCTGCCATCAGACGTTCGTCTTCCCCCTGCATCTAGCAACCCCAAGTCACAAACAACCAAAACTCCTACATCGACGGAGTCCAAACCAGCGACGGCGACAAACCATAAGCCTAGCTGCTCCTTTCCCCGTCATTGAGTGCCAACGCCTGAAACTTCCCGCAGCTGTACAACAGCACTACGAGAAGTCGTTTTGTATTCTGATCGACTTACCTACATGTGCAGGACGAAAAATAGGTACCAGACGACACATGGAAGATCTCCGCCAACGAGCTCACTCACGCCAGACGCCTAGCGTCTCCCTCGTCAGCTTCGTCTCCTGGACCGCTCCAGCCTCCTCTTCTCTAGCCGGGACCAACTCTTGAGGACGCCTTCTTCGCCATGGCCGTGTTTGGGAATTCAAGCCCTTCATTTTTTTTTTAATTCTTTAAGATGATATAACGTGTGCTTTGCTTACCATTTTTTATTTTTAACTTTTTATTATTATTTCATTATTATTATTAATATAACAAGACCCCCAATTCAATCCTCGTGTGCGTGCCCAAATCAAATGCCAATTTATTATGTGCGTCGCATGAATGTTTTAATAAAATGTCAATTTAGTCCGCGCGTCCGAATGTTAAGTTTCGATTAGTAATTTATTTATGATTTTTTTTCTAAAAAAAACTTTTGGTTTGACTTATTCATATATCATTATTGATTGTTGAATTTCTGTACAATTAAATATATTTTAAAATGTCTGGCGAAACCTTTCATTTTAAAATTTCAAAACATCAGAAATTCATGTATTTTTTGAGGTCTTAAATATTAAAATTTTCTAATCCTTTTTTTTTTCATTACATGAATATTCGAGAATTATTTCATGAATTCGACAAGATGAATCTCGAAGGCAAAGAACTAGACTGAAGGTGTCCAGGAAATAAATCGTTGTGAAAGTATGTCTCGAAAACGGCCCAACTGACAAGCCCAGTCGATGTAAAGCCGCCCCGGCCGTGCCTCAGGTACATGAGGGAGGTACAGGCCTCCCGTTTTTCTTTATTTCCACATGTAACGGGTTGTGGGCCCAAGTGCATAGGCCCACGATCACCACCCTTCCCCGTTCTCTTTGATCTCAATAATATTTTGTTCTTGTCCGCATGTCCTAACCCCAAAGGTTTATTGTCGCATGTTGTTTGTCAAACACACATGAGTTCGGGTCCAAAGCCCGAATCGGGTCCAACGCCCGTAAAACATTGCAATGAGTCCGGAGTCATGCCCGGATCGGGTCCAACACCCGTTAACTAAAAGTAAACTTTTGGAGCAAACGCCACATTTTCGTATGTTTAGATGTAAGAGTTAGTAATTAGGAATCCCTGAACCACTGTTTTTTTCGACTTAAACAGATTTTGTAAATAAAGTCGGTGGCGACTCAGTTTAGTTTACCAAGGTTAAACAACACCAACTGTTTTTACGGAGCCATTTTGGATGGGTAACGGGAACACGAGCCGCTCCCTGATTCTTCTCTAAAGTTCCTAGATGAGGCCTTACGCAGCCTTTCGCACGTCGCCTCTAGTAAACTGGAGACGGTTGGCAAAACGTCCAGCAAGTCCATTTGGGAACCAAGGGAGGATTCAACCCATTTCTCTTCCGTAGCGTCCGACGCTTGAGTTTTGACGTCGACCGGTACGGCCTTGGGGGAGCGGGCCCGGATCCTTGGGCTGTCCGAACCGCCACGCGTGCGCTAGGCCGGAAGGCGCGCGTACACCACTAAACTATCTGGGCGAGCCTTCATCTTTTTTTTTTATAAGTAGCGAGCCTTCATCTTGTACACCGATTTATAGGATGTGACCTTAAAATAAACGTTGTTGAAGTTCATCTCCAATTGCGGAAGTCCCTTCAGCATCTCCTTAGTCATCATAATCTTCAACTTATGGTAAGAAGCATGCCGAAGCCTATTATACCATGGTTCTACCATCCCGTTTTTCTTCACTCTATCTATGTATGCCGATTTTGCAGACATAACACAGATGGATTTTACCTTCCGTCCTTTCATGAATGGTGTCTGAGAAAACTATAGATCATGATACACCCTGACATCTTTTAGTTCGAACACCACGAAATTGTTCGGGGTTGTCATTTAGGCTACTAACAAAAGTTCTTTTTTATTCCTGGGTCCAATTTTTTTCTTCAAGATAAAAAATTACCAAAATAAAAAGGGATCAAATCAAAATCACGACACAAAGGCAAAAATTATTTTGGTTCCTAATCAAAAAAAGAAATAAATCAAATGTTAGACGAAGAAGGGAACAAATAATCAAAAGGGGGAAATCAAAAAATAACCAAAAGGTTATAGAAGGAGGTGACCTTCTGCTTGTCAAAGGGGTGGCCGAGAAGAGTTTTTCTAAATAACATTCGGACGGTTTTCTCATCATCCAGCACAAAGGTTGTAAAGGCGTTACTGTCTAACCCCCTACTGAGCCAAGTCTGTGTTTTGGTTTTGTCTTAAACCAGGTGTTTTCGACCGTTTGTGATGATAATTTCACTTTTGTTGGGATCACATGCTACGCCTCTTGAGTCATCTGTATCTGGTAACATCGTTTCATTCCACGAGCATGAGGTTTCTTCAATGGCTTTGTCTATCATTTCTCTCCCTCTATTGCAGGAATATAGAAGCAAATGACAATATGTTCCCAGATCCATTGGCATCTGCGTCTGGATGAGGGAATATCGTCGGGGCTGTATAATTTTGAGGGAAGCTGTGGCACGCTATGAGTTGGCTGCAATCTCCACCTCGAATGCCATTCAACCTCCATACTGACCGGCTGTAGTCCCCAGTCCCTCCATCAAGCATCCCCAGTTGCAACGTTCCTCCGGAGCCCTTTCGACAGCAACATTACAATCACGGATTCCCTCCAGCAAGAATTCTCAAAGCCCAAGCCCCAACTACCATATGGCTGATTTTCCTTGCCTTATGGCGGCAGGCGCAACTCCGATTTCCAGATCTATCTTCCCGACAACCCAATGAATCGATTTTTCCGTCGGGATTTATTTTCACGCTACTCCAGGCTCTACTCCAACTCAAGAGAAGCCTCAGCCCAGTCTCCAAGTCACTCCTCTGTAAACGGTGATGAGTGATCAATGACGCCTTTGATTCCCTCAATTGACAAAACTTTTAATTTCGTGTTTTCTTTCATGCAGATACTCTGGAGGGCGTGGCTTGTGGACAACCAAGGCACGCTCCCCGTTCAACGCTCTGGGGACAAGAATCAACGGAGGATATATATATGAGGGATTATTTGGATTCTCGAAGATCAAATCTCTCATAAGACGGCTCCGCACTCATCAACGTAAGGCATCAGCGACTCTTCAAGTTCGATGTAAACCTATTTTGAAACAACACCGAAAGGTACAATGCACCAGGTGAGAAATGGTATTAATCTCGCTCATCATATATCCGGTTCTCCCTCGAGTTCAATTCGGCTTAGAAATTGTTAAGGGCATTAATCAATCTATGTTTCTTGCATTTTGTCCAGAGTAATTTTTAACGAAAAACTCTTTCTTCTAAAAGATGACTTGTAACGATTCGAGTTTTTATGATTTTGAATTAATGTATATGTAACGAGTTGGGAAGTGAATAATAAAGGTTTATATGGATGTGAGTGTAAACGAAGTATGTGTAAATGTATGAATGGTTAGACTGGAGACGGGTCGAGAACGGGTGCCTCGGACACCAAAAAAATGAAGGTGAACAGATCAAAGTGGGGTTGTCACGAGAGACTAGAGAATGAAAAATGAGGCGCTTAGGTGGCCCTTAAATCAATCCCCATGGTTGATTTTGATGACTTGGCGTAAGACTTTCAAGGGTGAATTGGGACCCTAGGATTAAGTTGACTAAGTCAAATCATTATATTATTATAATGGTCATAAGGAAGGATAATTTGATTTGGAGGGTAGTTCATTAAGGGGGGGAAGGGATAGAAATCCCTCCCTCATTAATGAGAGGCGGTTCTCCCCTCTTGGCCTCATCCGGACACACTTGAGCTTGGAGGGGGGGAAACACGTAGACGGGAGAAAAAGGGGGAGGGAGGACGTTCGGCCGAGAGAAAAGAAAGGAGAAGGGAAGCGATTCAAGGTACCAAGGTGGATTCACGGGCAAGGAGAGCTAGACGCCGAGCTAGCGAACGGTTGAGGGCCGAAGGGAGACGACCCTCACGGGCTGAGGTGGTGAAGCGAAGAGCAGAGCTCACCCGGTTGTGTTTGGGAGCGAATGGCCGGTACCCTCTCATCCCTACTCCGTGTTTTTTTACGATTAGTTGAGGTGCATGCTGTTGAGGTTCGGTGATTGAGTTTGGATGGTGTTTTGGTATGGTTAGAGGCGGTTTTGGGGTGAGCCGAACCTTTTGAGGTAAGGGTGGCCACCCGAACCCCTCTAGTGAAAGGTGAGGGATGGTTGGCTTGTCTTTGGGTTACGTTTGAGCGAACCTTAAGGGGGTTTGATGCGGTCCTTTGGGGGCTGGAAAGAGGAGGAAAGAGGTGACGTTTAAGGGGGGGCGTTGAGCCCGGTGTGGCTCCGCTTTGCCCTCGCTCTAGGAGCGGAACCACGTGGCTATGAGTCACGGAAATAAGTCAGCTTAGAGGGCTGGAATGAGTGAATGTTTGGAGGTTCTTGGACAGCCTAGAGAGGCTAGTTTTGCGTGCAAATGAAGCACGAAACATTACGCTTGGGGGTGGATGGGAGGTGAAACCGAACGGTTGAACGTTTGGTCGAAACGAGCACGTCAATGACATGCAAATGTACCTGCCTAAGGGGCTATTCGTTTAGATTTTGGATTTGAGGTGTGGAAGTTCAATTCCTACCTTAACAAAGATTTATAAATTGGCTGAAACAAGCTGAAATTGTAGCATTATGTTGGAGGCTGTATGAGTTGAACTTTGAAGCTAAGGATGTCACAAGTGTGGACGTTCGGGCACCATCATAAGAAGTGTGCCCCTTCTTATGATGGTATGTGGGGGTTTTAAATGACGTTTTTCAGTTCCGTGCAGGTTCATAGTGTTCATTGGGCTGCGCATCATATAGAACTTAAGCTTTAGTATATTTTCGCAAAGTTTGAGCTTGTAGCTCATGTACATGTAACGAAACTTTTATCAATCAATTGAGATGAGATGTTTTTGCATAAATCAAATTGTTGTGATCCTTTCATGACTCACATAGACATTTTAAGCATTATTGAACTCGAGATTATCTTTTTAATGTCAAAATATTTCTCTTTCTAAACCCGAGCTCAAATAAATTTGGACATCGGAACACACGATAAAAGGCCTCCCTTTTCTTTGTGATGCATGCGATTTAGTAATCTCTAGTTCCCGAACCTAAACGAATCTTTACAGTTTTTCTAACCTGAACTTTAAATAGGTCAGTGGCGACTCCTTCACGTTTTCAAAATCTGAAGCCTTATCATCAAGGGAGGATATCCATTTTAGATGAAACCAGAAATGGGATCTACTCGCGACACTGGGATATGATAAACTCCTTGTAGTTGGATCTTGTTGGAACTATCACCACCTGCTATGATAGTCCTATCGATGTGGATGATTAGCAGTCACGAGGAGTTGGCAGTGACGACTCTCTAGCCCTTTGAAATCTGACAACTCCTGCAACTTCTCTCCATCTCTTGTCATGTGATTGGAGCATCGGGAGTCTAATATCCAGTTCTATTCATAGTCCTCAGATTTATTGTGAACTATAAGAGTCTGGTTTTTCAACGGTTGCACTTCTTTCGGCAAAACGAGGGATGCTTCAAGGATCCACTCCTCTTCAAAGTTATCCCTGTTTTGACTACTTGTGTGGCAGCATTTCCTTCAATGTTATTTTTCTTAGACCATCAATCTCTCGTATAATTGCCCTTCTTGTTGCAATTGAAGCATTTTCCACTGAGTTGGCATTAGTTGTTTCTTCTCTCGGTGTGGTTAGTTGGGTTGCTACTCTCGTCATCCACTTTTACTAACTCGTTAGAATCTTTTTTCCTCAAATATCCTTTTTTCTTAACATGGCTCCTTTCCTTGTTACTATATAAGGCATCTTTTTTATTTTTCATTGTGACATATGCCATTTGTTTTGCTAGCGTCTCCTGATAAGCTAGTAAATCTTTTTTAAATCTTCTAGCTACAGCGGTGTAGGCCGTCCTTCAACCACCACAATAAATCCCCTATACTTTGACCGTTCCTTTGAATAATTATCCTCCGTATCCTATTAACTGATCCTGGATCCTTGGTCTAGCTTCGAGATGCCTTTACTCTAGTAAGAAACAAATTAATTTCTAATTCTCGTTGTCTAACAGTCAGTAGATCATTTTCTAGCAATTGAATCCTCAAATCATTTTTCTTCGAGAACGTAGTTACTAAATTATCCCCGGCAGAAATGTACCCTTTATGCTCCAACCCTTTATGCTCCAACTTTTCCTTCTCTATAGTGGTATATGTGGCGAACATAGCTTACCCACTTTAATTTGCCATTTTCGCAATGCCAAGAGATCTTGGCCTTGGATATGTATGAATTTTGGACATGCCTATTTTAGTCTTCTCAAGGAATTTAATATAAATTTGCAATGGTAAGATTGGTTTTTTAAAAAAATTAGTAAAACCGGGAGAGTGTTAAATGGTGACTAGTTGATTAAGATAATTCTCCCCTTCACGATTAAGTGTCCTAAGAATACGGCAATATTAGTATCAAAGTTGATTACCAAAATGAACTTGCTCTGATCAAAACCATCTCGTTTCGACTTCTTCAATGTCGATGTTAGTAAAAAAAAATGCCATAAGGTTGCAATCCCTTAGTTCCGACGTCCTTCAACGTATAAGCGCTTCACCCACTAGTCTTCACCTGATGTGCTTCTCTACCCATATCACCAAGTCATGGTCGTTTGCTATCTTTTGCTTAGCAACCCTGTCGCCCACCAGCTTTCACCGGGCTACTTTGCTCCAGATCACAGCATATTTTGAGTCTCTATCTTAATCAAACCCACAAGCCGTTAAAAGTACTCGGTGTCCAAAATTTGTATTGCCGAACAATCTGTCTGAAAGACAAAAGAATATTCCCCGAAGTTTGGGAATTCTAAATCCATCGACCTCAAAGAAATTGGATCGTCTTTTGACCTCCATCTTTAAATTTATTTCTTAAATCAAGAGATTTTGTGGTTAGTTTATTCTATACAGATAAAACTAGATAGTAGAGTGGGTTAGGAGACTGTACATAAACACATCAATAAAACAAAAGTTTATTGGGTATTTTATGATGAAAATGAAAATATATATTATGTCACGTTTTCACCTCAAGTTCGAGCTTTTAGCATAATTGGTGTTGACTAATGTACAACAATGGTATAAAAAAAGCCAGCCCGGTCCAGCTCGACTACTATATTGACACTACCGATTGCACTTGCATTTCGAATTATTTTTTCGACTAACCTCATTTAGTAACATAGCTGCAACATAACACAACCCCGATCAAAAAAATTTCAATTCTAAAACCCAAAAAGGATTGAATTTAATAAAATTTGAGAATTAGAAAAAAAAAAAAGAAGGCGACATAAATAAATATTCACATATAAATAAATAATCACTCCAAATTTGCTTTTTGGTGGGTAAAAGCAATAACTACAAGGGAGGACACACCATTCATTACAAGCAGAGACTGGCGGGGTCGCGTGAATGACTGGAATTGTGAGAATGGCATTCTGAAAAGGGTGGACGACGAAGAAGCAGAAGTCGTTGAAGCAAAAGCCCAGATGCCGCCATTGGCACGTGGACTATGTTATCTTCTAAGTTATATTTAGGATTAAATATTATCGGTCAACTCTTTTTATGAGCGAATGTATTTTGAATTGACGTAATTAAAAGTACTATTTAATTAAATTGTGATTATGACAAAGCCTAGACAAATAGATTTTTAGTGGCTCTTCTTCTTAACATGAATCTAACTAACATTCAAATCAAACCCATCCAACAGTCAAAGGAGGTTTTTTTTTTGGAGGATGAAATGTGAACATGATATAAACTCAATAAAATAAAATTTAGAAAGGAATGTGGCTGGAGGGGATGTATTGGTCCACACTACAATAATTGAGAATTAACCCAAGGTGGGGGCCCTGTCGTGGTCAACTAAACTACCTTACTCCCTGATCGATTGCTGCTATCGGTTCAACCCACACGCCCTGTTCTTGGGTCGTCGTATGGCCAACGAGATCGAGGAGGTTGACCAGAGATTGGAGGAAATCCTCGACCGCATATCCATTCTTGGGTTAGTTCGGAATCCTGGAAGCCGAAGTCAGGACGACAAGCCTCGTTTCATCACCACTTCCGTTCGTGAGCCCAAGTTCCTGGGCAGGGAGAAACAAATGGAGGAGTTGCTCACTCGACTGACCCGATCCGAAGCAACCGAGGACTCCATACGACCCTTTACCGTCGTTTCAATCGTGGGAATGGGCGGACTTGGTAAAACAACCCTGGCACAAGAGTTGTATCATCACAAATCGTTGGAAAAGGCAGACTTCACAGTGAAAGCCTGGGCTTGTGTTTCCGACGTCTTCGACTGTGCCACCATCACGAAGAACATCCTGGAGGAGGTAGCACCATCTTCGTCCAGAGCAGAGAATGATCTGAATCAGCTGCAGAAGTTGCTCAATGAGAAACTTTCCGGGAAGAAGTTCCTTATAGTGTTGGATGATGTCTGGAATGATAACTTTGTCGAGCTCGATTCTCTTCTTAAGCCCTTGTATTCTGGGAGTAAAGGAAGCAGGACACTAGTCACTACAAGAAACCTCGAGGTCGCCAAATTGGTCGGGGACCGTGATCCGAGGCAATTGGACCAGCTGCCGCAGGAGGATTGCTTGTGTTTGCTCGCCTATCACTCCATTGGGGAGGAAACATTTGAAGGACACCCTCATCTTCAGGATATTGCGGTTCGATTAGCCGAAAAGTGTAAGAGGCTGCCTCTTTCTATTAAGACGATCGGAGGGCTGCTTCGTTTCAAAACCGACGATGAGAGTTGGGAGCATGTGTTAGCACACGGTATTTGGGACAAAGAGGACGGACGTGGAAAGATTCCTCCGGCATTGAAGTTGAGCTATGTCCATCTCCCGGTTCACTTGAAGAGATGTTTTGCAGCATGCGCGTTATTCCCAAAAGATTACATGTTCGACCAAGATGAGGTAATTCGGCTATGGATCATACAAGGTTTGTTGGACAAGAGGACAGGTACAACATACCAAGAGGTGGGGATGGAAAATCTATGTCGTTTAGAAGCCGTGTCACTTCTTCAGAAAGCCAGGGATGAGAAGACTTGTTATTTAATGCACGATCTCATCAATGACCTCGCGAAATCGGTAGTTGTCAACTCATACTTCAGCTCGGATGAGGATAAGGAAGATTCCTCTCTTGAGGAGTCACTCGGCAAAGTGCGGCATTCGGCAGTGGTCGCACTATATGGGGAATGTTGTATTTCCAAGAGATTTGACGCGTATCGGTCAATGAAAAAGCTGAGAACTTTTATGCCATTTCAAATATTAAGAACTGTAGAACCGAATGTCTTTGTCTCCTCGGAGGTGATTCAAGGCTTGATAATGGATATGAAGTACCTGAGGATGTTGTCGTTGCGTTACTTTCGAATCAGAGAGGTGCCCGACCAGATTGGAGAGTTGAAGCTCCTGCGTTCCGTTGATTTTTCTTACACAGAAATCGAAGTGTTGCCGGAATCAATTTGTAACTTGGTCGAGTTACAATCTCTGTTACTACGAGGGTGCAAAGAGCTTAAGAGGTTGCCTAGGGACATTCATAAGCTGACAAATCTTCTCCATCTCGACATACTCGATACAGATAGTTTGGACGAGATGCCGCCCCGTATCGGCAACATGACCAATCTTGAAGTACTCTCCAGCTTTGTCGTGGGCAAAGAATCCGGTCAAGAGTTGAAGCAACTGGGACCGCTCAAATGCATTCAGCGATAGTTGCACGTCCATAATTTGCTCGACGTAAATGATGTTGAAGATGCAAAGATTGCTAATCTATCTAAAAAAGAAGCGGTTCACAAATTAACTTTGGATTGGGGGTCGATTTCAAAAACTTCAAGCCAAGATGACCATCAACTGAAGCTCCTAGACTATCTAGAACCTCCGAGAAAGATTGAATATCTTGCTATATTTTCCTATGGGGGCAAAAAATTTCCATCCTGGTTTGATAATCATTGCTTGAATAATGTTGTACATTTACCCTTGGTAGATTGCAAAAGTGTGGATTCGTTGCCACCCATTGGACGACTTCCATTGCTGGAATCGCTTGTCGTTTGGGGTCTTGAAGCGATCACTTCAATAGGCTCCGAGTTTTACGGGATCGAAAGGCCATTTCGGTCGTTGAAGATATTGAATTTTGGGTACATGGTTGCTTGGGAGAAGTGGTCGTCCAATGTAGACTACGAGAATGACCATCCATTCCCTTGTCTCCACAAACTAATTGTGTTCAAGTGTCCCAAACTGAAAGGAGGGTGCACTCTTAGCCTTCCATCTGTCGCTGAGATTGAAATTGAAGGTTGCGATGAAGGATTGTTGAAATGTCTGGTCGGCCTTTCATCTATGACAAAGATGAAAATTAGCGAAATTCCACAGCTCGTTCACTTTGACAGGAGTTTCTTAACCTCTTTGGTTGCGCTCGAAGAGATGAGGATTGAGCGATGTCCTGAATTTAAGACCTTCGTTGATGGGGATGGCAAGGAACAAGTGCCCCCTAAACTGAAGAAACTAGAAATAGAAGATTGTGAAGGTCCAGAGAAGTTACCAGAAGGTTTATCTGGGCTTACATCTTTGAATGAGATGAGTATTGTTAATTGCGGGAAGCTCTCTTCCTTCCCAAGGGCGGGTCTGCCTCCTGGGTTGAGAAAAGTGAACCATCGGATATGTCCGAGTCTCCTGCAGTCCCGCTCATCAGCAACAGACTTCCGGAATCTCTCGAGGAGCTTAACATAGAAAATCTCGAGGGACTCGAGTCGATATTGGATATATTTGTGGGTAGTCAACTCTCTCGATCTCTGCGGATATTGTCCATAAGTCACTGCGAATCCCTCATGACTCTCTCGGACAGTTTGCAACACTTGTCCACCCTTTCCGAGCTTACTCTTAAAGATTGCCCAGCATTAGAGATCGGCAACTTCCTTGCTCTCCCTTGCAACCTGTCGAGTTTTACTCTTGACGGGTGTCCAAAGGTGAAGTCTTTGCCTCGTGACATGCATGACCTCACATCCCTCAAAAGTCTAGAAATTGTGGAATGCGACGGCATCACGAGGTTTCCGAGAGGAGGTTTGCCTCCAAATCTGGGTGTGCTTTGCATAGGGGCATGCCGGAATCTGAGTCAACCAATTGAGGAATGGGGCTTGCGGGGTCTCGCCTCCTTAAAAAATTTGACCATTTGGGGAGAAATTCAATGCATGGAAGAGATGAAGTGCTTTCCACCGTCTCCTGATGCATGGGGTCGCCTGCTCCCTTCATCCCTCTTGACTTTGAGTATTTTCAACATGAAGAAGCTGGAGAGGGTGGCAAGCGGACTCAGAGCCCACCTCACCTCCCTTGTTTTTTTGGGGATTTGTGTCTCTCCGAGGATGAGATGGTTGCCGGACGACGGACTCCCAGACTCGCTGGAAACGCTCCACATTTATGGCTGTCCACTAATAGAAAAGAAATGCTCGAAGCCCAACGGTGTTTATTGGCCCCTCGTCCGATACCTCCCAGAACTTGAGTTCACTAAAAATTTTAAATAACGTGCTTTGATGATGTAAATTGTGAATTTTATAAAAAGTTCAAAAATCTTATTTATAATTTTTGAATTTTGTGAATGAAAATGTCCTGCACAAACTTTTAATTGTATTTATTTATTTGTTTTTGCTGTATTATTTTACTTTAATTTTTTTGACAAATAATTTGTCAAAATTTCAAGTAAATTTATATTTTCGAATCTGTTACGAAGTATTTGTGCCTTTTCTGGACTCAACTAATTTAGACAACAAGAAATTGCTAAGTAAGAATTTTAAGGCTGTAGGAAATCATTTTTTCATCTATAGAAATCTAAAAATTTCATAAGCTGTTTTATCAATTAAGCGTAATGAAGTTGCAGACCTGAAATATGTCTTGATTAATATTAGAATGATATTATATATATATATATTATTTAACAAATATTAACACTCATGAAATTTCAAATCAAGCACAAGACATTCTCGGACTTCCATTTCGAATATCAATGTTTCTATCACTCAAACACAAAACATTGTCTGAATGTGACGCCTCGCCTTTCGTGACACGCCACGGTAGAATTAAACTAAAAATAGTGCAGCGAAATTTGACGAAGATCAACTGGTCCCACAAATACACACGAGGTCGCACGCCCTTAAATGATAACAGTGTCGGCGCAGCATGTAATTTCACTTCAAATAGTCTAAATCCAGTCAACAAACCAATGGTGCCGTGAATTAAACCACCATATTTATGGAACGTACCTCGTCGGAAGCCCTTCATTCCACAAGTAATCGAGGATGACATGCTCTTCTCGGGTCAGCGACATGAGTTTATTGTGTGCGAGTAGAAAACATAATAATAAAAATAACAACACAGCATTTCACCATCACCTTGGGTGAATCTGAGTCATCTATGCCGATTTCCTTCTAAATGACCAAACGCATCACTCTATTAGCACGACACCCTCTATCATGTTTTTTGGAGTGTGATATGTATCTTAAACAGGTCAGTTAAGTATCCATGAAGACCAAGGCGTGAAGACCAAGACTAGGGCATGAGAGATCAACGACGCAACTACTGATATTCGAATTAGGAATCTCCTAACTAAATTCTAAGTCCTCTTACCCTTTGGCACCACTACACACTTTTTTTTTTTTTTTGCAATATATGTGCTTACAACTTCAAGAAAAAAATACTTTAACTTTTGAGACTTGCAAAAAAAAAAAAAAGACCAAATTATCCGATTTCTCCTAAATTGTAACGATTTTTTTCAATTTATCCTATCGTTTACATAATATCTTTATATATGCCAAACTTACTACGTTACTTCATATATATCCTCCGTCAGTCGTCCGACAAACGAAAGTGACGGCGTTAGTGCCAAGTAAACGCCATGTCAAATTCCATTTATCCAACGACTGACGGAGGATAGATATGAAGTAACTAATAAGTTTGAAATATAAAAAGATATTAATTAATGATAGGATAAATCGAAAAAAATCGTTATAATTTAAGGTAAATCGGATAATTTGGCAAAAAAAGGGATGAAACTTATTATTTTTCTCATTTACTATGTGCGAAATTAATATTAACGCCTCTTTTATTGGTCCAAAATACTATAAAAATTTACATTTGTGATAAAGATTTCTAGCCTCATTGTAATGTGTTATTGGACGTGAATTATGTTTGTGGGCCAAATATTTAGTGCTTTAATAATATTGACAATCCGTCGGATCAAGCCGTTGAGGCCTTGGACTTTTTCGCATCATTTCCTTGAGTCTTGCTAGATCAAGCCTTTAAAGCCCCGACAACTGCAACAACGATATACTTCATAAAGTGCTGAACATCCGTATGAGTTTGGATCATCTTAGTTTTCATCATCTTTCAAGTATCGAAACAGGATATTCACCAGTATTGATGTGACTGGATACTCTAACCTCACTTATACAACATATGAAAAATTCTTACTCTTTTTTCCGTCTCATGTTAGGAGATTCTGGGAAAAAAGAATTTTTTTGACACATGCAGAGAATAGTTAAGTTTAATCTGTTATCTGCGAAAACGAACATCCGTTCGATATTTTGAATATGACATCTCTATTTTTCCAAACGAGTCTTGTTTGATCCAAAATAGTGTTTTCATGAATAATAATATCTATTTTTTTCAATATTAATGTTCGAACAACTTATCGTGTTCCTATTATTGGCAGAGTCGTTTATTTTAGAGAGAAAACTACTGTGACAACAAAGGACTGAAGTTACATGTTCTTCCCACTATTGATGGATCTTTATGCCCCTTCACGCGTCAAGCTAGGCGTAAATCATGATGACTTGAGCCAATGGTCGCAGAAAGTCTTGGAATGTCCTTCTCATCAGGACGCTCGTATGTTGAAATCACTGTCTCAATTTCATCCCGCTAAATCATCCACTTCATCGTTATTGGGCACAATGTTATCTCTGGATCATCCTATTGGAGGTCTCCCTTTATTGTTCGCTGCGGAATTCGAGTATATTCTGAAATCCTGGGAATGGCAAGAAGATGCAGTATCTCGCAACAAGGCCATTCTCGTGGATGCTCGGATAATCAACGCATTTTTCTGCTCATGTTATAGCTACAACCGGAACACAAATATTATGTGTGCATTCTTCGAAGCATGGAGTCCGGAGCTAAACATCTAGGAAATGTTATGCGGACGATCTCGATCTCCTTCTGGGGCCATTATAAACGCGACGGGCAACCCATTCATGGTGATTTTTATGAGGCAGTAGTGCCACCTCTATAAGTGTTTATTGGTAGGCATTCTCATGATGAAGCCCTTCCCAATAGTTGCTTGCATTTATTCATGGAATTTCTTCGTCTCCATGAAGTGAGGAATGGCAAGAAGATTGTTCAAGTTGTGAGTTGCATTCACTTTTGGTATCGAGGCATCGTAACATATTGCAGACCTTCAAAGTGCGTGATGAAGAAGCGTCTTCATCCTAGGGAACTCATAATCTTGAAAGACCACAAAGGAGTGTTCGGGACTTGAACATCGAGGACGGGAAGCATTTACCTACTTATCTAGCAACTAATGATGTGTTTGGTTTAAAGATTTGAGAAATGAATGGAATGGACTAATAATCTCATTCTTTTTTCTTTGTCTATCTCATTTAAGTAGATAAATGCAGAGAGAAATAGGCAAACACGTTTCGTGCTCAATGTTCCTATCCTCAAACAACTCCTTGCTCCCTAGCACTCCAGGGAGATGCCTTCAGAATTTCCTTTGGAGTACTCATGGGATGAAAATGTTAGATGTACTTATATGTCAAGACAAACATTTATCGTTAATTAATTTACTTCTCTGTATGAAAAATTATTAATAATAAGTCTCATAGATTAATAAGTATATTGATCTCATATAGTCCATAATCGAACATATGTTTGTAGGGGACATTGGCATATGAATTATCACTAAGTATAGCATAGGTCAAGATAGACCAAGGGTATCTAAGTTATATTTATTAGAATTACTGGACATGACCCGTTTTAGAAGATACCGTATATTAGATACTATTGATCAATTCTCTTTATATTTTGAATTGAGACCTTAATTAATTTTATGTGTGGAGTTTACGCGCTTTGACGTCGTTAGAATTACTATTCAATTAGATTGTAATTAATACGGCTATTAAGCATGTGACAAGGTCAAATGGGAGAAAAATAAATATTTAAAGATTTAATTATCCTTTGAAATTTTCATAATCATTCGACGCTCCCTACTCCAGAGTTAAAGACAGAAAGGTCCATAGTCTCCGAGGATGATATTTCAAGTCGGGTACTTTTTTTTGAAGTGTTTATGGACTGGAAGACCGAGTCCGAAAGACATATCCAGATGACCAGATCTTTGAATTACAAGCAAGATTCCTCGCTGCTTAGAGGTCCCGAACTACACGGCACACTAATAGTTGATATGCTGCTCGATGACCCAATAGAAAGCCGCTCAACCTCTCTGATTCAACATTTACGGCATAGGAAGTTTCCCGGTATATTAATTAAAAATGGGTAGATGTTTCTTGTCATATGTTTTCATTATTTCTATGCTCAAGAGATTATAGGCTTTGTTTTTGTCTTCAATAATCAAAATATAGCATCAACAAAATTATTAAACATCTCAATTTATTGCGAGGTGAATTTGGAATGCCATTGAAATGTCGGTACGTGGTCAAGAAGATCGAATTGAGGAAAACATAGATATCTAAACATTTAATTGTTCTTCAATATAAATATTTCAAGAGCAATTTAAAATTTTTGTAAAGTTAGACATTTACAAAGGATTGGAGAAATCCATTGAAATAAACTAGAGATTGGGAAATCTGCAATCTGTAATTTCTTAGCATCGAACAAAACTAGCAATTAGTTAATAATGATTTTCAGGGTGACATATACATTTGAATTTAGTTTCAAATATTTATAAAAAAAATTGTAATTTACAAAAAGACAATATTAAAAGGTTTGTAAAAATATGTGAAGAATGATTTTTTTTATTTTACCGTACATTAATTATTTAACAAATTTCTTCAAAATTGTAGTACATTCCAAAAAAAGTTTGAGAAAAACGTTTTTAAAAAATTGATAATATTTTGAAAATACAATTTGCTTGACCTCATTGCTATTGATAAAATATTTTGCTGTTTTACAAGAGTGATGAATATTTTTACAAAATTTTCAATTCTTATATTTGAGGCCATATAATTTGTAATCATAAAATATTTAAATAATATTGCTTAAAAGAAAGTTAAATTATTTTACATTATTTTAAAAACTCGCAAATAGAAACCTGAACTCTTCCTATTCCGGAAACAGGAGCTGAAATGAATTGATGAGAGAAAAAGAAGTGCCTTTACCTTAAAAGATGTGGAGTTGATGGATATGTTACGAGATGTTTAAAAGAGACTAAATAAAAAGTGGAAAGCCAGCGACCAAGGGAAGACTAAGCATACATATTTCGTTTTTGTGCAATGTCCACTAGTTATAAACTTTTAAATTTTAAAAACTTATTTTTATTCGTGATTGTTCGCATGATGTTTAGTAAGCGAAAATATAGAGTTCTTTTCTCAAAATGAGAATTTAGGTAAAATGTTTTTTTTTTATGGAAAAGGGAAAAGTTGCTCCAGCCCCTTTACTTACATTACAAAATCCTATTTGTACAACCAAAATACTAAATCCATAATTAAGACAAAGATACATATTTCAGTATTCGTATAAATAAATAAATTAACGAAAGAAATATACCAAACAGGCATAAGCTGGGTTAGCGTTCATAGACCCCACCCAAATGGTACCAGATGTGGCTGAAATTTATAAAAAAAAAAAAAATATATATATATATATATATATATAATTTTAGGAAATTTATTCGTCTCAATTTTAATCGTGGTGTTACTATCGCTCATTCGTGTTCACTGTTTTTAATTATAAACAGGTGCTCATGTTCTTATCGTTCTTTTCTTCCATTTTGTTTGCTAATTATCAATTTGCTCGCAATTGATGATGATTGCCATTGAAGACCCTCCGCTTGTATCTTAAGAGCTAGTAGCTACATTCATCCTTGGTCACAATTCTATGTTGTTTTCTGATTACTATAGTGCTCTTGTGTTGTTATCGATCACTCTTCTATTGTTGTTTGCTGAACGATTTCATCGGTGTTCTTTTGTAGATGACAGCACCATTTTGGGTGATTTCGTATCTTACATCAGGCGATACGAACTATTTCTTTTCATATTGATTGTATTATTTTTTATTTTCATTCATATTACTAACCCATTAATTTGTCCACGCAATGTGGACATTTTTATCATGTTTTCAAGAAATTGAAAAACTAGCTAGATGTTTCTCGTCATACGTTTTCATTATTTATTTTAAATGACCAGGAGATTGTAGGCCTTGTTTCTCTTCCATCATCAAAGTATGTAACATTTATTACAAGCATCAACAAAATTATTAAAATATCTCAATTTTATCTTTGCAGGGCAAGGTGGATTTGGAATGCCATTTAAATGTGTTCAAGAAGGTCAAATGGAAGAAAAATAGATATTTAAAGCTTTAATTATTCTTTTGAAATTTTTACAAAGTTAAGACTTTTTGAAGGGATTAGAGCAATCCAATTAAATAAACTAAATTGGAAATCTACAATCTATATCCTCTTGGCATCTAAGTAAACTAACAACTAGTTAATAATGATTTTCAGTGTAGTATATACATTTGAATTCATTTGGCACTCACTCCTCCGGAGTTAAAGAAAGAAAGGTCCATAGACTCCAAGGATGGATGATATTTCAAGTAGGGTGCTGTTTTTTGAAGTTTTCATGGACCGGAACACCGAGTCCGAAAGACATATCCAGATGACCAGATTATTTAAGTACAAGCAAGATTCCTTGTTGCTTAGAGGTCTCCGACCACACGAAACACTGATAGTTGATATGCTACTCGATGACCCAATAGAAAGCCGCTTGACCTCTCTGATTCAACAATTACGGCAAAGGAAAATGGTTTTTCGGTATATCAATCTCATACTAATTCTTATCTATTTCTCATGCTAATTCTTTTATATTTTTTCTTATTATGTTATCATGTATAATAATATAAACCAACCTCAAAGATGTTAGGCTAAATGATAAAGATATAATATGGTATTAGAGCTGTAATTACTTAATATGTAATTCGTTAATATGCTGTTGTAATTGGTTAATAAGTGAATGCGCTTTGAATGAAAAAATAATGTAAAATTTTATGTTGTGTTAGATAAATGGAAATAGAATAAGTTTTTTAATAGAGAACTAAGTCGACATGAAATCAAAATTTTAAAGTTAAAAGGTAATTCTAATATGTGTTTCTTTATAAACGAGTGAGAAAAGAAGTAATGATTTTTTATATGGAACTTTCTACATTTTCTGAATGAAAAATAAAATTTATAAAGGAATTGGAAAGTTTCGGGACAGAAAAGTAGGTGGAATTGAATCGAAAGCATTGAATAGAAAAATAATTTATAATACGTTGGTTTCACGGAGGAGAAGGGAAACGAAATGTTGATTTGGACAGAAACACGGGATGTATTGGACTGTCGGCGGGACGTCTCTGTTATAGCAATAGCAGAGGATATGCCATGAAATTTTGGGCTCTTCAGGAGGATAAACAGATCCTAAAGCATAATGTGGATACCATGCAGTTAAATATTCCGATATCACGACTCTTTGGTGCAGCAATTTGGTGACAGCTATGGATTGCTCCATGTGGGATTCATCCGAATGCGGATGCTGTCTTTGTGGGAACCGCTAGCACACTGTTATGCTACCATTTTGGGACAGAGAGGATGCAGTTTTTGTGCAGAGTAGATCAATCCCAATTTTTATCAGGGTTATATCATCCAGTCTGAAAGGTTCGTAACATTTCAATTTATGCGAAAACAACTCATTCATATTGATTTACAAAAGTTTCGTTACATGTTTGTGAGCAATAAGCTCAAACATTTCGAAATCGAACTAATATCTTGTCCATCATGATGCGCAGCCTAAATGGTCTTCTACAACCTGCAATGAGCTAGAAAATATTGATTTTAGACCCCTTAATCATCCACTAGAAATGGCACGTCCCATACTAGAACATTCAAGGACCACCGTCCCCATAGGGGCTTCATTCGCCCCAAATGACCACATAGGCGGCTCCCACCTTAACCCAAACTTTTCAGCCAGTTTCCACACTTTTCCAATCCTTCAATAAGGTAGGAAGATGGCTGCAAAACATTGCACCAAGACCACTATCCTACAGCCCCGAAATCGGGCTCAAGTAACCGCCCCACTTCTTTGCTCGTTTCAACCGAAGGGTACTCCATTCGGTCTCTCCTCCCATCCACCCCCGAGCACGTATTCCACGCCTCTTTCGGCATGCAAGGACAGCCTCATTAGGCCTCCAAATATTTCCAATTCGATCACACATTCCAGCCCCAAGTCCGACTCAATTCCATGGCCTAAGCCATGCGGATTCCGCTCCAAGAGCGTGGGCGGAGCGCAGCCATAACGGCGCTCAACGCTCCCCCTAAACCTCATCATTTTCCTCATATTTCCAGCCCCCAAAGGCCGCATCGAAACCCCTTAAGGTTTGCCCAAGCGCAACCCAAAGACAAGCAACATCACCTTACTAATCACCAAAAAGGATATCGGGTAGCCATCCTTGCTTCTAAGATTCGGCCTACCTCTAATCCATCTCTAAACACACCAAACCACCATCCAAACCGATCCACCATAACATAACAGCATGCACCTCAACTAACAACAAGAATGGAGTAGGGATGAGGGGGTACCGGCCGTTCACGCCCCAACACAAATCGGCGAGCTCCGCCCTTCGCCGCACCACCTCCGCCCGTGAGGGGTCGTCTTCCTTCGGCCCTCAACTGTTCGCTAGCTCGACGTCTAGCTCTCCTCGCCCGTGGATCCACTTTTGTGCTTCGAATCACTTCTCTTCTCCCTTTCCTCCCTTCGGCAAATGGTCCTCCTCCTTTTCCCCAAGTGTTTTCCCCCCAACTCCCAACGAAGAGAGAATGACCGACCCTCATTAATGAGGGAGGGATTTCTATCCCTTCCCTTAATGAGCTACACTCCAAAACACCATCATCACAAATCCCTTCCCCATAACAATATTATATTAATATAATTATTTGACTCAGTCAACTTAATCCAATGGTCACAATTCACTCTTGAAGGTCTTATGCCAAGTCATCAAAATCAACCATGGGGAGTGATTTAAGGGCCACCTAGGCGCCTCTCATAAAGGAGGAGTGTATCGCCGACTAGGCAATGGGCGGCCACTTGGGCGTGTGGGGGTCGGCATTCATCGTGAAAGGATCATGACATTTCGATTTATGCGAAAACATTTCATTTCCATTGATTGAATGAACATCCGTTACATGTATATGCTATAAGCTCAAAAACTTGTAAATTGAACTAATGCCTTGCTCCATGAGATGCACAGCCCCAAACACTCTTCTACAACCTGCAATGACTTACAAATTGACGAATTTAAACCCCTTAATCATTTCCTAGAAGAACACGCCCCATACTAAGACATCCGTGAACCACCGCCCCCATTGGAGCCTTAAACGAGCCAAATACAACCTATTCGGCTTCCACCCTAGTCCAATCAATTCAGCCCGTTTCCATACATTTCCCAACCTTCAATAAGGAAGGAAGATGGCCGCAAAACGTCGCGCCGTTACCACCTTCCTACAGCCCCGAAAACGGGCTCAAGCAATTGTCCCAACTCTTTGCTCGTTTCAACCGAAGATCACCCTATTCGGTCTCTCCTCCCATCCACCCCCGAGCACAATTTCCATGCCTCATTTGGCACGCAAGAACAGCCTTATTAGGCCTCCAAATAAATCCAATTCGATCACACATTCCAGCCCCAAGGCTGAGTTAGTTTCCGTGGCCAAAGCCACGTGGTTCCGCTCTTAGAGCGAGGGGTGAAGCGCAGCCACCACGGGACTCGACGCTCCCCTATTCCATGCCTTAATCACATCCATTTCCAGCCCCAAAGGACCGCAACGATTCTCCTTAAGGCTCACACAAGCGTAGCCCTTCAGTAACCCAACAACAACACCATAACCTTACTCAAGTTTAAGGGGGTTCGGGTGGCCTTCCTTGCCTTTAAAGGGTTCGGCCCACAGCCCCTAACAACACCAAAACCCCATCCAAACACACGTCCCAAACCTCAACAGCATGCACCTCAACTAATCGTAAAAGCGGAGTAGGGATGAAGGGGTTACCGGCCGTTTGCGCCCCAACACAAGTCGGCGAGTTCCGCCCTTCGCCGCACCACCTCCATCCGTGAGGGTCGTCTTCCTTCAGCCCTCAACCGTTCGCTAGATCGACGTCTAGCTCTCCTCGCCCTTGGATCCACTTTGGCGAGTTGAATCACCTTCCTTCCTCTTCCTTCTCCTTTCGGCCGAACCTCCTCCTTTCCTCCTTTTTTTTCTAAGTCTTTTTCCTCCCAAGCTCTATCTCTCGTGGGTGTATGTGAGTGTCCGTGAAGGGAAGAGCCAAGAAAGTCTCCCAAGCCTTAATGAGGGGTTTCTCATCCCTTCACATTAATGAGCTAGAGTCATGTAATCTACCAATCCCTTCCCCACAACATTATTATATTAATATAATTATTTGACTTAGTCAACTTAATCCAATGGTCACAATTCACTCTTGGAAAGCCTTAAGCCAAGTCATCAAAATCAACCATGGGGAGTGATTTAAGGGCCACCTAGGCGCCCCTCACAAAGGAGAAGGGTATTGCCAACTAGGCATTGGGCGGCCACTTGGGCGTGTGGGGGTCGGCACTCATCGCCCACCTATCGCCCACCTATCGCCCACGTATCGCCCACGGGTCGCCCACTCCTCGCTCACGCGTCGCCCACTCATTGCTCACGGGTCGCCCATCTATCGCTCACGGGTCGCCCCCGGGGCATGTCTGTGGGACGGCTGTCCATCGCCCCATGGGCGATACGGACATGCTCACCCTTCGCCCCCTGGGCGATGCAGGTACGCTCATCCGTCGCCCCCTTGGGCGATGCGAGGGTCGATCACCCATCTCCCCTTGGGTGACATGGGATGCCCACCCCTCGGCCCTTGGGCGGCACGGGGGTCGATCCTCCCCTGTCCTTGGGCATGCCCGGGGTCGTCTCCCCTTCGGCCCCTGTTCACGTTTGGGGGTCGATGGCTATCGCCCCCGGGGTCGGTGGCCGTCAACCATTGTCCGACCTACTCCGACCCTCCACGCGCCCAACCTAGGACAAATCTTGAAATTCTAACACCCACTTCGGGGCCTCATTTTTCATTCTCTAGCCCCTGTGACAACCCCACTTTGATTCGCACACCTTCATTTTTAGGCGTTCGAGGCATCCGTTATTGACCCGTCTCATGCCTAATCATTCATACACTTAGATATACATCGTTTACACTCAAATCTATATAAGTCATTCTTATTCACCTCCAAACTCGTCACATATACATTAATTCAAGATCGTAAATTTTCGGGTCGTTACACATCGCCCACCTATCGTCCACCTATCGCCCACTCATCGCTCACGGGTCGCCCATCCATCGCTCACGGGTCGCCCCCGGGGCATGTCTGTGGGACGGCTGTCCATCGCCCCATGGGCGATTCGGGCATGCTCACCCATCGCCCCCTAGGCGATGTGGGTACGCTCATCCGTCGCCCCTTGGGCGATGCGAGGGTCATTACCCATCTCCCCTCGGGCGGCATGGGATGCCCACCCATCGCCCCATGGGCGGCATGGGGGTCGATCCTACCCCGTCCTTGGGCACGCCCAGGGTTGTCTTCCCGTCGCCCTCTGGGCACGTTTGGGGGTCGATAGCCATCGCCCCCGGGGTTGGCGGCCGTCGACCCTTACCCGACCAACTCCGACCCTCCTAGCACCCAACCTAGGACAAGTCTCCAAATTCTAACACCCACTTTAATTTTGCCTCATTTTTCATTCTCTAGCCTCTCGCGACAACCCCACATTGATTCGCATACCTTCATTATTGGGCGTCCGAGGCACCCGTTTTTTACCCGTCTCGTGTCTAACCATTCATACACTTACATATACATCATTTACACTCAAATCTATATAAGCCATTCTTGTTCACTTCCAAACTCATTACATATACATTAATTCAAAGTCGTAAAATTTCGGGTCGTTACACAGTCCACCCTTACTACCGATGTCTGGTTACCTTGAAGCCGATGAGGAATGGAGGTTTGAGATCTGTCTGATATTTTCCTTGTGTCAACTTGTGCATCCTGATATGTTTTTCTTTTCTGGAATCCTTTTTTTTTTTTTTAATTTCTCAATTTCAAGCAAGGGTAACACTATTTTCTTGATGTTGATTTCAGGTCAGCAGAATGCAGATAGGGTGCAGTGACCAATCCGTAAACTTATGTGATGATGGTGTTATAGTCTCATCCGAAAAGTTGTGGCAAGGGTTTTGAAGATACTAAATCATGTGCCTTAGGAGGTTGCTGAGAATCCTGCCTAGCTCGAGGACGTCGGGGGCTATTAAGGGGGCATCGGGAAGACAACTCTATCCAAGGCAATTTTGTAGGAACATTTCTTCAAGATCGACGATTGGTGCTCTCTCCCCAATATGCAGGAAGAATGAGGGGCCTTGAACGGTCTCACTCTTTTGCGACAAAAGCTTCTGTGCAAGTTGTTAGACCAAGAGCAATGCAAGGTTCTGAGGGAAGGTTCTGATCAATGCAAGACTAGGCAGTAAAGCGGTCCTTGTCCTACTCGATGATGTAGATAAGTATGATCAGTTTGATGCACTGGCGGGAGATCTTATTTGGTTTGGGAAGCGAGCAGGATTATCATCACCACAAGCGATAGGTGCATGTTACCTTCGGATTGGGTTCAGCATGTATATGAGATGAGCTTGCTAAACGGGCATGAAGCCGGGAATCTTTTCCAATGGCATGCTTTCCACGGTGTTGTCCTGTTGAATTCAAACGAGGGGCAACCGGGTGAATTACTCATCAGGGGAAGCATTTTAAGAGTCTTTATTGGTTAAGAATACTTATTGTCCGAAACGCCTTTCACATCGAGGGATCACTGCACTGCACAGCAAATTATGTTAGTTTGCGTGGCCAGGGGTTTCCGTGTCAAAAGTAGTGTCTGGGAGCCCAGGTAAATTGTGGCTATTGGCATGACGAGCTGCGAATGTCCAATTAATCATGGGAAGTGCAAATTTACTTTATTAGTTTGATTCATTTAATTTAGATAGATCAGTAAACAACATGGGTAGACGACTCTACGCAGTTCTCTGTACGCGCACCCTCCGGCGTAGCACGCGTGCGGCGGTTCGGACGATTGAGGATCCGGGTCCGCTCCCTTGAGGCCCAATTCGGTCGACGTCATGACTCGAGCGCGGGACGCTGTGGAAGGGAATCGAGTTGGGCACTCCCTTTCTTCCCGAATGGGTCTGCGGGACATTTCGCCAACCGTTTGTAGTTCCCTGAAGATGACAGGCGAAAGGCTGTGTTAAGACCTCGTTCGTGAATTTTAGGGAGGACTCGGGGAACGGCTCGTATCGCCGTTACCCAGCCCAAATGGCTCCGTAAAAAAATATTGTTTAATCTAGGTAAACTATTCGGAGTCGCCATCGATTTAATTTTTTTCAAAGTCTGATTTAAGTCGGAAAAATCATAGTAGGGTTCGGGGATTCTTATTTACTAACTATTACATTCTAAGCATGCGAAAAATGTGGCGATTGTCCAAAAAAGGTTTGCTTTTGATTAACGGGTGTTGGACCCGAACCAGGAGTCAAGCCGAACTAATATCGACGTTTTACGGGTGTTGGACCCGAATTTAAGTTTGTTTAATTAAAACCCAGTATACGACGTAAATCCTAAAGCCCAAATCACACGAGCAATCACAAACAAGTATTGAGATCAAATGGACGGGGAAGGGCTGTGACTGTGGGCCTATGCATTTGGCCCCGCAGTCCGTTACAAGTGGGTTTAAAAATTGATTCGGCGAGGCCCGCTGAAAGGATCCGCACTTTGCGAATTTTTTTTAAACAATCTCAATAACACTTGGTTTTGCAACCCTTACAATATTTATTACATACGCGATCCTTGCTCCGTTCCATTTACAACCTTTCATTTTACGAACATTCGAGTACTTCCAGGACCTGCATGCGACTCGAACACGTTAGGTGTAACGACCCGAAATTTTATGTGTACGCGCGGCCTCCGGCCTAGCACGCGTGCTGCGGTTCGGACGACCCGAGGATCCGGGCCCGCTCCCCAAGGCCCAACCGGTCGGCGTCGCGACTCGAGCGTCGGACGCTGCGGAAGGGAATTGGGCCGAACCCTCCCTTGGTTCCTGAATGGACCTGCGGGGCGTTTCGCCAACCGTCTTCAGTCTTGAAGGCGACGGGCGAAAGGCTGCGTGTAGGCCTCACAAAGGAACGTTCAGGAGGACTCGAGGAGCGGCTCGTGTCGCCAGTCCCTCATCCAAAATGACTTCGTAAAAAGATGTTGTTTAACTTAGGTAAACGATTACGGAGTCACCACCGACTTATTTTTGAAAACTAGTCTAAGTCGGAAAACCATAGTAGGGTTCGGGGATTCCTAATTACTAACTCTTACATTAAACATGCGAAAAGGTGGCGTTTGCTCCAAAAGTTAGCTTTTGGTTAACGGGTGTTGGACCCGATCCGGGCATGACTTCGGACTCATGTCAATGTTTTACGGGCGTTGGACCCGATTCGGGCTTTTTGGACCCGAACTCATGTGTGTTGGTTTAGCAAACAACATGCGACGATAAAATCCTAAAAGCCTAATAACATGCACCGCAACCACAGATCAAGTATTTAGATCAAAGGGAGCGGGGAAGGGTGGTGATCGTGGGCCTATACACTTGGGCCCACGATCCGTTACATGTGGAAATAACAAAATATCGAGAGGCCCCCACGCGGTTTGATACACGCGCCTTCAAGTAATCTTCGAATGCGTCTTTGAGTAGTCTTCGAGAATTTGGCGTCGATCTTCCGAAGTCGCATGCTCAGTGTAAATGTGAAAATAAAATATAAGTGTGCGTGATTAGTATTGTTAAACTTAATGAAATTCGATCAAATTAAGAAAAGTAAGGCATGTCTTACCGCTTTGGTTGGAGATGTTCAATTAACAGGTATTATCAGAAATATTCGCGAAGTCCCACCGGATTTTACATGCAAAACAAAAGGAAGACGGGGGGTAAGAATGTTCATAATATATTTATTTTTATGTAAATAAAAATAAAATCATCCTAATTTCAACAAAATTTAAAATTTTGACAATGGCAAAGAATATGAGAAGATAAACATTTTTTACCACATTTAATTAAAATTCTAAATAAATTATCAATTTATAAACAATTATTAAAAATGAATAAAACAAGCTATTGTAAAGTTACGAATGAGGCATATGACTATTTCAAATTTAATAAAATAATAATAACAATAATAATAAAACAAAACGAAAAAAAAAAAAGAAATTTACCTTTCTGTCTTTACGAAAGCTTCGTCCATATACCTCATCCATCTCCCGCAGCACAACCCAGGTGAGGCCGAGATTAAACGATGGATTCCTCCATGCGACGCCAGTCGGAGCGGACATTGAAGAAGGAAATCTGTCCATTTTTGGAGAAACCGCGAAAGAGGAATGGCCGCTTGCGGAGCTGCAGCTGCGGTTGTTGGAGAAATCGGCATGGGGGAAGACCACCTTGGGGTTGCTCATTGCCGGAGTTGAGGAGGCAGAGGGCGGCGCCGTCGCTGGACTTGAAGACCGTTGCTGAAACGGACGTTGCTACTGGAGAAGACGTCGGGAAGAGAAAGGGGGCACCGCCGTTGGACCTGAGAACGCCAGGGAGGACACGAATCCACGCCGTGGGATGGGGGCGTGGGTTCGTCGTTATCGAACCATGTGACAGCGAGGAGAGGAGGACGTTGATGATGGCGAGGATCTGGTCGAGATCATCGTTTGTTGAAACCGGGATGGGGCTGTGGCGCCGTCTTCACTTGACAGTGATCGGAGTTGGCGTTTGTGTTAATGGAACTCCAGTTGCCGGGATTGGGGCAGTCTGTTGAAGCTCAACGACAAAAAGGAGCGCCGCCTTGGGGTCGTCTATTACTGATGAAGTGATCCTTGACTCCTCGTTGTAGTGGACTGGGAGTCGGAAAGTTTGCCGTTGCTGGGCTGCCGCGGCTGGTTTTGTCAGCCGCTGTCTGAAAGCTTGCTGCAAGAGGTTGTTGCTTGTTGAGTACCATCTACCGGGAGACTGCCTTGGAGCCGGGATGGGAGGAGGTGGATGGATGCTTTGGCTCCGTCCCTGGAGGAAAGTCATCAAGAAAGGAGGACTTGGAGAAGAAGCTGCGAGATCGGTTACCTTCTCCGTGATGTGTCCCTGCTCAAGGAAAGAAAACAGTCAGACAAAAATGAAAGCTCCCGTCGACACTAACGTGCGTCGGCGGGGAGCTTGGAGACGATCCTCCATCAAGGACGGAGGAGTGGGATTGGTCAGGTCACTCTGTTCCCGTCGCTACAGCGGGTAAACGTCAAGTGTAAACCACATATGAGGAAGTCGGGATCATCATGTCGTCGCCACTGTGCCCAAATAAGCTGAAGTTTGCTGCATGCCGTCCCCCTCGTTGTTGTTGCACGTTCCGTTTGGGTTGGGGGTCGGGGGGTGCTCTCCGTGGATGTCGTTTAGACCTACCTTGGGGTCGTTCAAAAAGTTGCAGACGGCGGCCCAAGTTTCTCCAGGTAAGCCCCTCCCCTCTATAAGCCAGTCTCCCTCTGTTGTTTATATCCCCTTTTGTTGTTGTGTCTCCGTCTCCCAGGAAAAACTTCTCTTTCCGGAAATCTCGGAGAATCATGGGAGTCGAGTCTGTTGAGATAATAATCTGGGGTAAGGGTCTTCGTGGGATAGCGGCTGTTGGCTGAAAAATAGAGATCGTGGGAGTCAAAGGTAGTATTGTTGAATTAGATAAGCTGCAATGGTTTCGATGTGAGGACACATAATATACAATCAGACTGATTTGTTATGAAACGCGAAAGCTTAAGCTACTTCTTGTTCATCGTTGTAACCAGTACAACAAACGCCTCCAAGACTCCTCTGTGTTTCTGTCAGCGAAACATTCGTTTGCCAGGTTTAGACCGGAATGACATCCCACAACCTTGACCTTGATGGTGTTAATGGGAACATGCAGTGGGACGACCCCCATCCTGACGATATTTGATTGCTTCCTTAGCTGGAAATTTCGAGACATAAAAGCGGCCGCGACGAAAACACCCTTGAGTTGGATTTCCTTACAGATGTCAAACCCCATTCATTTGGATTGTTTTTCCGCCTGCCTTAACAAGGGATTGTGGAAGGACTTAGCCCTGTCCCCAAAAAGCTAAACCCCCTGTGATAATCCCTTTACCAGTCATGATTGAGTTGGGTCGAGTTGACCTCCCCGAGGGATTAATATTGTTCTCGCCGAGTTTTCTATTGTTTTCTTTTTGATGTAAAACTTCAAGTCATCGTGGTGTAGATCCTGTCATGGCACCGATTTTGACGAGTTTGCCGAAGAAGAAGACACGGTTCCCTTTTAAAGTAAAATGCTGACAAGCTCCAAATATATGGCTACTCAAGCTAAGCGATGTTCTCGTGGCCAGAGTGGGAATAGAACCAACGCTATATGCCGACGATTACAACGGAATGGAGAGATCGCCATCGCCCAACCCATCCTTATGCTTCAGACTAGTCTCGTTGTCTTATTTCAAAGTTGAAACTTGGTTGTCCATTTGTTGCAGCCGGTTGCGTGAGACCTAGGCACTTTTATTGTTTGTTCGGTCGGTCTTTCCTTGCAGACCTTGATTGGGAATGAAATCACTGTTTGATGTATTTTTTTTAAGACGACTTGGAAATTCCTTTGCTGGAACACCCGCTAATCGTAAAAAAACAGCAATAAATCTTTGTGTGTTGTTGTCACCCCGAGGAGGTTAACAAGACTCGAGCCCTCAACGACGATCCACTTTTGACCTTGCCCATTTTTGTGTTTGTACAATTTGGGGTATCGACATTATGACTTTGAAATAATGTATATGAAATGAGTTTGGAAGTGAATAAGAATGGCTTAATTAGATTTGAGGGTAAATGATGTATGTGTAAGTGTATAAACGGTTAGACACGATACGGGTCAATAACGGGTGCCTCGGACGCCCAAAAATGAAGGTATGCGAATCAAGGTGGGGTTGTCACGAGGGGCTAGGGAATGAAAAATGAGGCACTGAAGTGGGTGTTAGAATTTAGAGATTAGTCCTAGGTTGGGCGCTAAGAGGGTCGGAGTAGGTCGGGTAAGGGTTGACGGCCGCCGACCACCCCGGGGGCGATGACTATCGACTCCCAAACGTGCCTAGAGGGTGACTGGAAGACAACCCCGGGCGTGCCCAAGGACGAGGTAGGATCGGCCCCAATGCCGCCCTGGGGGCGATGGGTGGGCATCCCATGCCGCCCAAGGGGCGATGGGTGATTGTCCCTCACATCGCCCAAGGGGCGACTGATGTGCGTACCCGCATCGCCCAGGGGGCGATGAGTGAGCATGCCCGTATCGCCCATGGGGCGATGGGCAGTCGTCCCACTGATATGCCCCGGGGGCGACCCGTGAGCGATAGATGGGCGACCCGTGAGCGATATATGGGCGACTCGTGAGCGGTACAAGGGGCGATGAGTGGGCAATGAGTGGGCGATAGGTGGGCGATGAGTGCCGATCCCCACCCGCCCAAGTGGCCGCCCATTGTCTAGTTGGCGATACACTCCTCCTTTGTGAGGGGCGCCTAGGTGGCCCTTCAATCACTCCCCATGGTTGATTTTGATGACTTGGCATAAGACCTTCAAGAGTGAATTGTGACCATTGGATTAAGTTGACTAAGTCAAATAATTATATTAATATAATATTGTTATGGGGAAGGGATTTGTGATGATGGTGTTTTGGAGTGTAGCTCATTAAGGGAAGGGAAAGAAATCCCTCCCTCATTAATGAGGGTCGCTTCTTCCCTCATGAAAGGGGGACCGAACACTTGAGTTTGGAGGGGGGGGACATATACGAGAGAGAGGAGGAAACACTTAGACGAAAGGAGGATGAGCATTCAGCCGAGAAGAAGAAAAGGGAGAAGGGAGGGAATCAAGGCACGAAAGCGGATCCGCGAGCAAGGAGGGTTAGGCACCGAGCTAGCCTAAGGTTGAGGGCTGAGGAAAGGCGACCCTCGCGGACGGAGGTGGTGCGGCGAAGGGCGGAACTCACCCGTTTGTGCGTAGGAGCAAACGGCCGGTAACCCCTTCATCCCTACTCCGTTTTTAAAGTTAGTTGAGGTGCATGCTGTTGAGGTTGTATTGTTGGTTGTCGGCTGTGATTTGATGACTTTGGAGAGGGTTAGAGGGTTGACCGAACCCCTTTGAGGCAAGGGAAGCCACTCGAACCCCTCTAGACTTGAGTGGGGTTATGTGTATTGTTATTTGGCTACCGAGGGGCTACGCTTGAGCGAGCCTTGAAGGGAAAGGTTGCGGCCCTTTTGGGGCTGGAAATGGACGAGGTTAAGGCACGGATTGGGGAGCGTTGAGTCCCGTAGTGGCTGCGCTTCACCCCTCGCTCTAAGAGCGGAACCGCATGGCTTTGGCCATGGAAATTAAATCGGCCTTGGGGCTGGAATGCGTGATTGATTCAAGAATGTTGGGAGGCCTAATGAGGCTGTCCTTGCGTGCCAAATGAGGCATGGAAATTGTGCTCGGGGGTGGATGGGAGGAGAGACCGATTAGGCAAACAATCGGTTGAACGAGCGTGGGATTATTATACGGTTGCACTCTCCTAAGGGGCTATGCGTTTGGAGTTTGGCTTTGAGGTTTTGAGGACTTCTTCCTACCTTAGTTAAGGTTTGGAAAATGATAGAAATGAATGGGAATTGTTGGGATGGTGTGGTTGCCGAATGGGTTGAATGTTGGTGCACATAAGGCACCAAAATGGTCGGTTGAGCATAGATGATCTTTTATGATGTGTGACGTCGACATGGT
Organism: Melastoma candidum; assembly: GCA_023653495.1. Lineage (NCBI taxonomy): Eukaryota > Viridiplantae > Streptophyta > Magnoliopsida > Myrtales > Melastomataceae > Melastoma > Melastoma candidum. The sequence goes on from CM042890.1 coordinate 25,112,245, forward strand.
TGTTTGAGGGGGTTAAAATTCAATAATTTCTAGTTCCTTGCAGGTTTAAGAAGGGAGTTTAGGCTGCGCATCATGATTGGACACAACATTAGTTAGTTTTTTGTAAAATTTGAGCTTGTAGCTCACATATATGTAACGAATTCTTTATAAGTCAATATGAGTGAGATGTTTTCGCATAAATGTAAATGTTATAAACCTTTCATTAGGACTTAGCCTAAGTATCGCACCCGTGCCACACAAGGGCTCTTATTCGCATTGCCTCAAGTAACGGGTATCACCTCGCACTACCATACCATCTTTCATCCTCGCTCATTTTCACGAGTAGTTTAGCCTTTCCGGCCTTCCTTTTTCACTTTTCTTAACCTTTATCCATCTATCTAAGGGTGAGGATTCAGCCCTCCTCCCTTCATTCGTAACACGCAAGGCAACTCGCCGACGTTGCCAATATCCTTCCATTCCGGTTCGTCTCAACCGATCGTGACTAGTTCTAGTCTCAACCCTTCATTTCGGGGTCGACGCATCTTGGTCCGACCTTTGCCAGAGCGCGTAAGTGGCAGCCCTCAATGGCTCGCTCTTCGTCGCTTTGGACGCTCCCACTACGGGTGCCTTTGTTTAGCTTTTCCACCCAACCACCCTCCGAGCTTATACCCGTGCTCACTCAGCACGATGAAGGACTTTACTATGCCCTTAAACATCCTCATTCTATACTCACATGATCAGCCCAATGATCGGATCTAACTTCGGGACATCGCCCCGCATTTTGCTCCCTTGAGCGTTTATTCGGGTCCAATCCCGTGAACCTCACTTAACTCGCGTTAGCCTCATTTCATTTATCTTTGCCCTCTAAACGGACCCCTTTTAACGTCTACCGTGTAGAAGTTTGGTTCCATTTCTGCGTCGAATAGCGCAGCCCACGCATAGGCCGTAACTTAGTTTAGTCATTCTGTTCGTTCTATCCGAGTACCCTCAGTTGATTATCTCTAGGTGTGCACCATCCGTGCCACTCTTTTTTGTCTTGGTTCAGCCTCCCCTTGGCCTCTAACCCTTCATTTTCATGTTGGGGTTTACGCATTACAACCATCGTTCCCTTTCTAATAGGACGGCTCACGCTTAGCGTCTCATTCGAAAGTGACGCGGCATTACCGGGCATTCACACTTATTTGGTGTGTCCTTCGCCCCCATTCAATCCAGCCTTGCTCGGCCCCTTTACCCCAACTTCTAAACCTTCCCTTTTATGTTAGGAATTTTGGGATTTAACCTTTACAACAGCCCGAAACGGGACAGCTGCGCATCGGCGTTTCCTTCGCACATAGCACATATCGCAAGGGCGTTTGCATTTGCTTAGGGCGTACCCATTCCGATCATTCGTTCCAACCTTGTTTGGCTCTCTTTTAAGTGGGACATTCAGCCCTTTTTAGCCTAGCAACGACTCAAGACGGGACAGCCATCATCGGTTCCCTTATGCGTACCGTTTTTCGCTCGTTTCGCCGAATACAACCGATTCGGTCTCACCTCCCATCCACCCCCGAGCGCAATCATTTTCGTGCCTCCTGGCACACACGAGACAAGCTTTCTAGGCTATGTTTCATCCCTTACACATTCGCGCATTTCAGCCCTTCGATCTTCCGAGAGACACGTCTCGCGGGTTCCGCTCTATGAGTGCAACAACAGGTCTAACCTTGAGGGGGCTTCACGTTGCCTCACCCTCCTCGGTTTCCCTTCAATTCCAGCCTTGATGGCCGCACAATTTCCGAGGTTCAAGCCACGCGTTTCTAGCCCTTGACCGAATTACTTTTCGAGATACTCGTCTCGCGGATTCCGCTCTTCGAGCGCTTATTTGGGGCCGACCTCAAGGGGGTTTCACTCTAACCTCCCCTATCTCGGTCTCCCCTACTTTTCCAGCCCTAAGGCCGCATTCCAACCCTCGGAGGGTATCCTTTCCATCCCCTTTTTGGCCGATCACCTTCCGGGGTTCACACCTTGCGGATTTCGCTCTACGAGCGATTCATGGGGGAAAACCTCTCCACCGAGGCCATCCAGCCCATATTACCCCACAGGTTCCCCCATTTCCAGCCCTCCAAGGTCGAGTTTCAACCCCTCACGGGTCACCCCTTTTCCATTCCCATACCACATTCCGTCCCGAGACATACCGGGACGCACAACCTTTCTATTTCAACAATCGGATCTTGGACGTCCTCCCCCTCTTCTCGGGGTTCGGATCCACCCTCAACCCACCAAATTCGGGTCTCCACCTTCCAACAACACCAAAATCACAGCGAGCCACCCAACTAAGTAAACACATGAGGAAGGTTTGAGTTATACCTCTCCTTACTTTTTACACGCACGGTTTCCTTCCTCCGCTTTTGAGGGTTTTTCACGCGTCAAGGCAGCCCATCCGGCCCACATTTCCTTTGCTGAAATCGAGCCAACTATCCTCATTCGGACCCCAAGCTCACGCCCGTCCCTCATCCTTGTGCGCCGTCCGCCCCGCTCCGGCCAACTCCCTTCCTTTTCTCCCCCGTTTCCTTCAAGCCTCCCCGGAAGAAGATGGAGCTTGGGGGAGGGGAAGAATGAATCGTCCGTGCCCCCTCCTTCTCTTCTTATCTCACCGAGGGCCCCTACTCTCCAAGGACACACATATTTTATTATTTTCTCCAACCACCACCATAAATGCTCTTGTCCTTTTTATATTAATTTCCCTTTCCCTTTGATCTAAGGGAGTATGCTCCCTCTCTCACACCAACTCATCCAATGGTCACGCTTTCTCCTTGCCCCCCCAAATTAAGATCCAACGATCAGGATTTGTCCTCGATCTCCTCATCCAACGATTCATATCATTTCTCATCATTTGGATCCAACGACCAAGACTTGCCCTTAGGTTGGCGCCCCTTTACTCCTGGGCAGCCCCCTGTTTGGGCGTGGGGGTCCCCCTTGGGCGAAAGGAATCCCCCTCTTGGCGTAGGGAGGTCGGCTGATGCCCCCCTCTCTTTTGGGCGTGGGGGTCCTCCCTGGGCAAAGGGGATCCCCATTTGAGCGTTGGAGGGTCGGCTGATCCCCCCCTCCACACAACTCTTCCACGGCCAATTTTAGCTGCTAATAACTTCCGATATAAACCTCATTCCCAAAAACTAATTCCCACTAAACACTTTCTAATGACCTCATTAACATCCCCAAAGTGTTTAATTTCGATTTCGGGTCGGGCCATTTTTCGGCCGAAACGACCCTCGGGTCGCCCCTCCATCGCCTATGGGCAGCGGGGAGTTCAATTCCATCGCCCCTCGAGGAGTACCCGTGAGCGGGTTTCTCTCTTTTCACGGATGGCCACTTGAGCGCTTTTCTCTCTTCACGGATTGACTTCTGGGCATGTCGGGGTCGGCAGCGGCCGTCGCCCACAACCCCAACCAGCACCCCCGACCCCTGTACAGCCCAACCTAGGGTCGATCTCCGAATTCCGACACCCACTTTAGGCCTTCATTTTCCATCATTTATCACCCTAGGCCAACCTCGCGTCGATCCGAGGACCCTCATTTTTTGGCATCCGAAGCACCCTTACTTGGCCTATCCGCACGTTAACCCCTTATACACGCCCACAAGCTTCGCGTACACCCTTTCCTCTATTCTCATGGTTAATTCCCACCTCAAGGCGCTTCATTACACTTCTTTAAAATTCGTAAATCCTTGGGTCGTTACACCCGCACCTCCCCTTTGCACCTTTAATGAAGGTTGGGGCCGCTTTAAGTTTTTGGACCGACGGTGTTTAAAGCCGTGGCAGATCCACGCGGTTTGATACACGGGCATTCGAGTAAGTCCTTGAAACTTTGGTGTCAATCCCTCCGAAATTGCGTGCTCATTGTACATGCAAAATAAGTATAAGTGTGCTTAGAACTTTCCAATGGAAACATGTAATCCAATTAGAATAGACTAAGTAAGTCGGAATGAAACTTACATGAGGCATTTGAGCCCATTAAGATTTATCCTTGAACGTCGGAGAATAATTCCTTGGTGCGTCCATGTCGAAATAACCGAATGATGTGTCGGTGTTTCAAATAAATCCATCGCATGATCGATGTGTTTCTCTTGTAAAATAATATCATAATATTCATATTAATCGATAATTGTACGAATGATAATAAAAATTTCTTGCTTATCAAAATGTATGTAAAAGAGATGAAAATTTCAGGCACTTTCAATCTGATAGACAAATAAAAAGGGAATTGATGACTGCAATTTTTATAAAACAGTTACGTATGCTCAAATAATTGTAATAAAAAAGCAATTGGAGAAAGAAAACTACATGCAATCTAGGACAGTTAGTGGGATTGTAAAATTAAAGTCTGTCAAAATGTATTTCTGTAAAAGCAAGAAATGCTTGGCAAACTCACAAGCACACACGTAAAGAAAAGAGGTAATTAGGAAACATAGTAATAATTTAAAAAAAAAAAATTAAAATTGCTTTAACGAGAAGGGACCTGTTACATCTTTCTCTTTTGGCCCGTGAAACCAGCAAAGAGGAAATCGAAAACACTAGCAGATCCGACCATTCTCGGGACATCGCCTGGGGTCAACCAGACGAGATAGAAGCTTCACACGAAGACACCTTGGGATCGGCGAGGCAGGAAGCTAGGCGTGCAGTGTGGATGAATCGGAGAGGGGGGACTGCATCTGAGTTGGGATTCCTCCATCTTGAGAGATCCCCGCAGCTGGACATGGGGCAGCCCAGGTGAAATCGGAATGGACCGTGGTGCGGGCAGACCGTCCTGAGGAGGTACCCACGGCCGGGCTGTTAGATTTCAGGGCGCAGCGGAAGCAGTAAAACAATATTTTTACTATCCAAAATAATCTGATCTATCATGGTACGTATAAATTTTAGATAAATAACAACATAATCTTACGCGGAAACCATACCTGGAAATTTCCGGCGAAAAACGCAACCAGGAACAATTTAATCGAGAGCCCCACGTGTGACTCCTCTAGCGGTATCCATGCGCACACGATCACAAACCTCTCTACGATCCCTTAGGTGCTAGCATCTTGGATCGACAAAGAATTTTCGAAAGCGAAACCTCAAAAACTGACTCTCTCAGCCCTTTTGATTGTTTTATGACTTTTCTCCAGAGAGCGTCTCCAGTCTCATCTCTCAAAAATATGGGTATCTCTCTCAAAAATGAATAGCCACGTGAAAACCAATTTTTTTTCATTATAACCTTTTCTTTTGAAATCTTTCGGTTTTCCAAATGTAACATAGCTAATCTTTAAATAATATTTTAATTGATTTCTTTGTAGGAATAAAATATTAAACTAATTAATGCAATCACATGTATGCACTAATAAAATATTATTTTAATAAATAGATTATTTAAATAAATAAATAAATATTTATTTAATATCCTTTATAAATTTTTGCCCGAATAAATCCATATTCGATCTTGGCCTTTTATTTGCTTCCGGTATTTCAGAATAAATTAATAATCCAATTAATTCTAATTCTGAAATAAAATGATTAACTTTAGTATCTACTAAAGTAATCAAAATATAATGTTCGTGTCGACGTGCTGTGCGTGCGACACTCTAGGTCCTATACACGAAGGTAGTGTAAATCCATACACAAACTAAGGTAATCGTCTAGCAACAGTTTTTAGTCACCCAACGTGTTAGGATAATGATTATAAATCATATACCAATATGAACCGATTACTGTGTAATTCAATCTCTTCATCTATCCAACATCTCAATTAATTCGGCGCAAAATACATCATCACCAAATTAATTGTTTTACTTGATTACCAAGATATAATAGACTCTCTTGAATGTAAAACATTCCTCCCATGGCCATGGATTTTAGAGTCACTAATATCTCTATCAAGTGGCCTAGATGTCAACTCTCTTTAATCCAAGAGAGCGATGAATCCTATATTGACTCAACACTATTCTCTCTACGCTTTGTCACACACCCAACAATCGTATTACTCACAATTTGGTTAAAGACTGCTTTTAACGACGTCAAAGTGCGCAAACTCCACGCATAGAATAAATGAAGGTCTCAAGTCAAAAGATCTGTTACACTCGTCCATAAAGAGGATTGACCAATGATGTTCAATATGTAGTATCCTCTTAATCGGGTCGTGTCCAGTATCCCTAATATTAGGATACCCCTAAGTATAACTTGGATACACTATCCCTTGGTCTATCTTGACCTCAGCTATACTTAGCGATAATCTAGATGTCCATGTCCCCTCTAAACACCTATCCGATCACGGACTATTTCAGATTAATATACTCAATAATCTGTGGGACTTTATCATTAACAATTTTACGTGCAGAAAAGTAAAATAATCAATGACAAATACTCGCCTTTATTAATTATTTATCCACAAATACATTAAAGTGTCTTGGCACATACGTGCACACACTAACAATCTCCCACTTGCACTATTGCCAAGCACTATGGACTCGAAGTCCTAGGCTCCTCACATGGGTCTCATGTTTCTCCAGAGGTAAGGCCTTTGTGAGTGGGTCCGCGATATTCTCGCTCGTATCAACTCTGCTAACCAACACGTCACCCCTCTGAACAATCTCTCGGAGGATGTGATATTTCCGCAGTACGTGCTTGGATCGTTGGTGAGACCTCGGCTCCTTGGCCTGCGCTATGGCCGCATTGTTGTCACAGTATAATGTCACTGGGTCAATAATGCTCGGAACCACTTCAAGCTCCGCTATGAAGTTCTTGATCCACACAGCTTCCTTTGCCGCTTCGGAAGCTGCAATGTACTCGGACTCAGCTGTAGAATCTGCAACTGTCTCCTGCTTGGAACTCCTCCAACATACAGCTGCACCATTCAAGCAAAACACATAACCCTGCTGTGATTTCAGATCATCCCGATCTGTCTGAAAACTAGCGTCAGTATATCCTCTGACAACTAACTCCTCATCTCCTCCAAAAATTAAGAACATGTCCTTTGTTCTTCTAAGATACTTGAGGATAGTCTTTACTGCAGTCCAATGACCCTCTCCAGGATCTGACTGATATCTACTTGTCATGCTCAAAGCATACGAGACATCGGGTCGAGTGCAAATCATGGCATACATAATGGACCTTATAGCTGATGCATAAGGTATCTTGCCCATCCTTCCTCTCTCCTCCTGTGTCTGCGGACACATAGACTTGGAAAGATGTACACCATGCGACATTGGCAAGAATCCTCTCTTGGAATCTTGCATGCTGAATCTATTCAGCACCTTGTCAATATACATACTTTGACTCAAACCCAGCAACCTATTTTGTCTATCTCGGTATAATCTAATACCTAAGACATAAGTCGCTTCCCCAAGATCTTTCATAGAGAAACACTCTCCCAGCCAAGTCTTGGTAGACTCTAGGCTAGGGATATCATTGCCTATCAGAAGTATATCATCAACATACAGCACTAGGAACGAAATCTTGCTCCCACTAACCTTCTTGTAAACGCAAGGTTCCTCTGGATTCTTGAAATAGCCAAATTCTTTGACTGCTTCGTCAAATCGCAGATTCCAACTCCGAGATGCTTGCTTTAGCCCATAAATGGACCTCTTGAGCTTACATACTTTATCTGCATTCTTGGATGCAATGAAACCGGGAGGTTGTACCATAAACACTTCCTCTTGTAACTTTCCATTCAAGAAAGCGGTTTTTACATCCATCTGCCAGATCTCGTAATCCTTGTAAGCTGCTATCGCAAGCAGAATCCTAATGGACTTAAGCATTGCAACCGGTGAAAATGTTTCATCATAGTCAATTCCTTGACGTTGAGTGAAACCCTTGGCCACAAGTCTTGCTTTATAGGTACTTATATTCCCTTCCATGTCTATCTTCTTCTTGAAGATCCACTTGCACCCAACGGGTTTTACCCCAACTGGTGCATCAACCAACTCCCAAACTTGGTTGGTATACATGGAGTCCATCTCTGATTTCATGGCTTCTAGCCATTTCTCGGAATCATTTGAAGCGATTGCTTCCTCATAAGTCGACGGTTCATCATCATCAACGAGAAGTACTTCCCCATGTTGGGTCACAAGCCAACCATATCTATCAGGCTCTCGGTGTACTCTTGTCGACTTACGTTGATCTTGCGTTCCTTGAACATTTTCAGAAGTTGGAATCGCTTGTACTAGTGGTACCGATTCCCTATCTAAATGTTCAGTTTCCAACCTATTTGTAGAGTCCGAAATTTCTTCAAGACTTACTTTACTCCCACTACTCTCTTTAGAAATGAATTCTCTTTCCAAGAAAGTAGCATATCGAGCAACGATAACTTTGTGCTCGCTTGGGAGATAAAAGTAGTATCCCTTTGTTTCCTTGGGATAACCTACAAACATACACTTAGTGGATCTTGCCGCAAGCTTATCAGAATTCTCATTCTTCACATAAGCATCACAGCCCCATACTTTAAGATAAGACAAGTTCGGTTTCTTCTCAAACCATAATTCATAAGGTGTCTTATCTACTGACTTGGTCGGAACTCGGTTAAGCATGTATGCTGCTGTTTCTAAGGCATAATCCCAAAATGACAACGGAAGACTTGCATGACTCATCATTGATCTAACCATGTCCATGAGTATGCGGTTCCTCCTTTCTGAAACACCATTCCACTCCGGTGTTCTGGGAGGTGTGAGTTGTGAAACGATCCCACACTTTTTAAGGTAATCAATGAACTCTTGGCTAAGATACTCGCCGCCTCGATCACTCCGAAGGGCTTTTATCTTCTGGCCTCGTTGATTCTCTACCTCGTTCTTAAATTCTTTAAACTTTTCCAGAGTTTCAGACTTGTGCCTCATTAAGTAGACATATCCATATCTACTTAAATCGTCGGTGAAAGTCACGAAGTATGAATATGCTCCTCTAGCTTGAACCGGTAATGGTCCACACACATCACTATGTATGAGTTCTAGTAGTTCCTTGGCCCTTTCACCTGTCTTGGTAAAAGGCTCCTTGGTCATTTTTCCTTGTAAACACGCTTCACATGTATCTATGGGCTCTAACTCAAAAGAGTCCAAATACCCGTTACTCAGTAACCTTGCGATGCGTTTCTCGTTTACATGACCAAGTCTACAGTGCCAGAGATATGTTAAGTTTGAGTCACGCGTTTTCTGTTTTTTCCCTTCAACACAGTAAATCGGCTCATCCAAATTCAGAACGTACAAACCATTATTTAATGAACCATTTCCATAGAACATCCCATCAAAATAAAAGGAACACAACTTGTCCTTGAATTCAAATACAAATCCCTTGGCATCTACACACGACACCGAAATGATGTTCTTGGAAAAACTAGGAACGAAATAACAGTTCTCCAAATTTAGATCAAATCCACTGGGCAACTTTATTACATACGTCCCTACAGCTAATGCAGCAACTCTGGCTCCATTCGCCACTCGTAGGTCCATCTCGCCCTTGGACAGCCGTCTGTAGTCACTTAGACCCTACAAGTTCGCACAAATGTGAGAACTACTTCCGGAGTCTATGACCCATGATGAAGAAACAGAAAGATTGCATTCAATCACAGAGATACCTGAAGCATCCGCTCCACTGGCATTCTTCTTCATGAGTTGGAAGCAATTCTTCTTCCAATGGCCTTTCTTGCCACAATGAAAGCATATAGCTTCCTTCTCATCAGACTGGGGCACCTGCTGCCCTTTCTTAAGCTTCTTTTGAGCTGGAGGTCCAGTGCTCTTAACTGCTTTAGCCTTGGGATTGAATTTCCCGGTGCCAGGACGCTTGTAGGTCTTTCTGACCATCATTGCTCGTGGTGAAGGATTCACCTTCATGTCCTTCTCAGCAGTCTTCGGCATTGCCATCAGATCAGTCAAACTCTTCTCCATACTGTTCATGTTGAAATTCAACACAAACTGAGAAAATGATGGTGGGAGTGAGGACAAAACCAGGTCAACTGCTAAGTCCTGGTCCAGCTTGGAACCTAAGCTCTCGAGCCTCTCAATGTACCTTATCATCTTGAGTACATGTGGCCCAACTTGGTTACCCTCCACCAGCAATGTTCGAAACAGTGCCCGAGAGGTCTCATACCTCTCAACTCTGGCACTCTCTTGGAAGAGCTCACGTAAGTGCTGATCAATCTCCCTAGCACTCATGTTTTCATGCTGCCTCTGTAACTCGGGAGACATAGAAGACAACATGATGCACTGAATATCCAGTGCATCCTCCGAGTATTGACTGTAGTAAGACTGATCATCCTCAGAAGCATCAGGTGCAGGTTCTTTAAGTGGTTCATCTTCCAGCACATAAATCTTTCTCTCGTGCCTAAGGACAATTTTCAGTTTTCTATACCAATCCAGGTAGTTGGAACCAATGAGGATATTCTCTTTCTTGAGAATGCTTCGCAGCGAAAGGGTGTTTGTGTTTGCCATCTACAAAATAATTTAAAGCAGAGTTTTAGTATTTGTGGAATATTAATTAATAAAGGACTTTAATATAGCTCCCAGTATTTTATTCGAAAACAACAGCCCCCTCTGTTGAAATCGGGAATTTGTTGGTTAATAATTCCTAGTGGGACCGAAATCTCGAAACATGAAGTATGCACACAGCTGAGCTGTACCTACACACCACACGAAACAAGTAGGCCTTAACTCGCCAATCACAATTATCTGTGTGACTTTCGGTATTTTCACGTTGAGTCTAATAACTCTTAAACTCAACACTTGCCCCTCAAAAGGCTGACCTTAGCTGAGCTAAACAAGTCAACTAAATTGAGTTAAGTCGACTCATTAATCATTTAGAATAAATTGCAAATGTTCTACCATAAGCCCACAGCTAAGCTGTACCGACTCATGGGTAAAATCTGACTATTATAATAAATATTAATGGAGGGCCTATATAAAATAATTGACTTAATATTTAGGGGATTTTATTTATTGTTGTCTCACCATTAAAATACTTCGTAGGACATATTTGTCCATTTCAACCGACCATTATAATAATAAAATTATTATTATTATTTTATTTTCGGACTTTTAAATTAATTATTTATCTTATAATTAATTATTGGTCGGCCTCAACGTTACTTATAAATCCCATTATATGGGATAATATTTAATTTGCCAAAAATTTCACTCAGCAATTAATTCTAAATATGTTACTATATATATATAGAATGAGATAAATCTTAAAAGGAACGTAATCCCTTTGCCCAATTCCATATAAATAGGATTTTAGAATTATTATATTTTAAAACAATTTCCGTTGTCACTTGATTTATTAAAAAACAAAATCAATTGAATAAATCACCAAAAATTGTTTTTGTTCTTCTAAGCGTTTAGACTTTAGGAAATCTATTAAAATTGGCTCTCTGTGGAATATAATTTTATTATATATATAAATATAACAATTGGATGATTCATCCGTTAGTCCTGGATCTCCACAGACTCCTTCCGTCTCCGTAATTTTGAAAAACCATTATATATATATAAATTAAATAATTATAACTAGGTTTCCAAATTCTATTCTCCAGAATCTTAATTCTACGGTTGCTGTTGTTTTTCCCTTTTTTTTTTTATAGGAAAAATATTTTATTTGACCAAATCTTTCTATCGGTCAATTAACCTACGATTGGCTAAACATATCAAATGGATATATATATTTTGAGGAGATTCTGCCAGATTCACGTAGGATTTTAAAAATTATAAATTATTTCAAATATATTTCCAAATCTCAACTTTGAGATTTTGATATAATCGTACATCCTTCCATTTTGTGGCCGTATAATTAGATAATTATTAATATTCTAGAACAATTTTGATATTTAACTTTTGTTCAAGAGAAATAATTATCTAAATATTTACTTTTAAAGAAAAACACTTCTTTAACATTTATAATAACAATGATAATATATCAACAATATAAAACATCCTTTTTTTTTAATTATATCATCGAAAATTATACGTTCTAACCATGAGTAGGCTCTGATGCCACTTGTTAGATTTCAGGGCGCAGCGGAAGCAGTAAAACAATATTTTTACTGCCCAAAATAATCTGATCTGTCATGGTACGTATAAATTTTAGATAAATAACAACATAATCTTACCCGGAAACCATACCTGGAAATTTCGGGCGAAAAACGCAACCAGGAACAATTTAATCGAGAGCCCCACGTGCGACTCCTCCAGCGGTATCCACGCGCACACGATCACAAACCTCTCTACGATCCCTTAGGTGCTAGCCTCTTGGATCGACAAAGAATTTTCGGAAGCGAAACCTCAAAAACCGACTCTCTCAGCCCTCTTGATTGTTTTATGATTTTTCTACAGAGAGCGTCTCCAATCTCATCTCTCAAAAATATGGGTATCTCTCTCAAAAATGAATAGCCACGTGAAAACAATTTTTTTTTCATTATAACCTTTTCTTTTGAAATCTTTCGGTTTTCCAAATATTATTTTAATAAATAGATTATTTAAATAAATAAATAAATATTTATTTAATATCCTTTATAAATTTTTGACCCGAATAAATCCATATTCGATCTTGGCCTTTTATTTGGTTCCGATATTTCAGAATAAATTAATAATCCAATTAATTCTAATTCTGAAATAAAATGATTAACTTTAGTATCCACTAAAGTAATCAAAATATAATGTTCGTGTCGACGTGCTGTGCGTGCGACCCTCTAGGTCCTATACACGAAGGTAGTGTAAATCCATACACAAACTAAGGTAACCCGTCTAGTAACAGTTTTTAGTCACCCAACGTGTTAGGATAATGATTATAAATCATATACCAATATGAACCGATTACTGTGTAATTCAATCTCTTCATCTATCCGACATCTCAATTAATTCGGCGCAAAATACATCATCACCAAATTAATTGTTTTACTTGATTACCAAGATATAATAGACTCTCTTGAATGTAAAACATTCCTCCCATGGCCATGGATTTTAGAGTCACTAATATCTCTATCAAGTGGCCTGGATGTCAACTCTCTTTAATCCAAGAGAGCGATGAATCCTATATTGACTCAACACTATTCTCTCTACGCTTTGTCACACACCCAACAATCGTATTACTCACAATCTGGTTAATGACTGCTTTTAACGATGTCAAAGTGCGCAAACTCCACGCATAGAATAAATGAAGGTCTCAAGTCAAAAGATCAGTTACACTCGTCCATAAAGAGGATTGACCAATGATGTTCAATATGTAATTTCCTCTTAATCGGGTCGTGTCCAGTATCCCTAATATTAGGATACCCCTAAGTATAACTTGGATACACTATCCCTTGGTCTATCTTGACCTCAGCTATACTTAGCGATAATCTAGATGTCCATGTCCCCTCTAAACACCTATCCGATCACGGACTATTTCAGATTAATATACTCAATAATCTGTGGGACTTTATCATTAACAATTTTACGTGCAGAAAAGTAAAATAATCAATGACAAATACTCGCCTTTATTAATTATTTATCCACAGATACATTAAAGTGTCTTGTCACATACGTGCACACACTAACACGGGCATGGGGCAACATGTTGCCCGAAGCTGTCGTCGATTAAGGGGAGGGAAGACGTGGGTCACCGTCATCTGGTCTGAGAAGGTCCGGGAGGATGTGGGTTTGCTGCCGCGGGACTTGGAGACGACCATTGCTGGAGGGAACACCAGAGAGGACATTGGTCGCCGCCGTCCTGGACCTGGGAACATCGGGGAGGAAGTGGGTCGTTGCTGGTTTTGCTATCGCTGGATCCGAGGGCATCGGGAGGAGATGGGTTCGCCAGATCGTCGCAAGAATCGAGAGACGTCTGGGACGAAGTCCATGTGGTGCTCGCGCTCTTCCTTCTGGAGCTTGAGGGAGATCCCACGGACAGGTCCCTTCTGGATGCGCTTCATCAGGTGGGTGGAGAACCAGCGATTTTGTTCCTCTCTATGATCTGATGGAAGGACTTCATGGTCTTGGTGCTGACTCTTCCCACCTCGAAAGCACCTTGGAGGAGCAGTGACCGGAGGAGAAAGGGGGAGACGGCGTAAGCAAAAGCGACAGAAGCCGGGGAGGAGGTGAGTTCGCCATCACTGGGTATAGAAGTGTCTTAGGATAACGGGCTTGGCCGTTGTCGATTCCGTGGACAGCCGTCTTGGGGTTCTTCATAGAGACATGGGTCGCCGCCTTGGGTTGGGATGGATGGGGATATCTGTTTGATGCTGGTCTGCATCTTGGTTGTAGCTCCGAGTGATATCGCAGTAGCGAGGCTGAAGTCGTCGTAAGAGCTGTGGTTGAGAGGCTTACGCCGGAACCGGAACAGAGTTGCTGCCGCTGGTGTTGACAGTCCTCGGAGGGAGATACTGGAGTTGGCTTTGCCGTCGGGTCGCTACTGCCAAGAGGAGCCGAGAGCCGGAGAAGGAAACTGCCACTGCAATGATACGAGAACTGATGTTGATACAGACCAGGGGCTCTTCCGCTGGCGTAGGAGGCGCTGAGATTATTGGAGCTGGATGCTGGTTCGCTGCATGGTCGGCCGACGAAGCCATCTCCGTTTGTCGATTCCAGAAGAGCTCGTAAAGGTTAGAGTAGTTGCGGTAGAAGAGGGTCGTCGCTGTGAGGTGCTCACTCGCCTGATTTCACCGAAGGCATAGGTTGGCTGTCAGCTGGGCTTGGGCAGACGGTTCTGTTGCCGCTGTCGAGAGAGCCACCATCGCTTGTCGACGAGTAGGCCACTGTGACTGCTTTGGAGACGTGAAGTGTTGCTGGGAGGTTCCCCCTGAAGAAAAATCCCTCCTGGTTTTTTTGAATCATCCCGTCCTTGGTGATCATCGTCCCGTATCCTCTGATGAGGCCGTTGGTGGGGATTTCCTTAAAGGGGAGTGACGTGTCATCCGTCCTTGTATTGGGAGTCTGTTGCAGACGCCCTCGAGCCAAATCCGTTAGGGGGGAGGAGCAAAGGGTCAGATTCTTGTCGGATGGGGATCGTCCCTTGTTGTCCTCTATTCCTTTCTTAGATGAATTGGATATTTACTAGTTACACTTTTCAATTTGGTCGGGACTTAAATAAAAGTATGAGAAATTATAAATTATTTTTTAAATTTTAAAGTAGTTTTCAATTTAGTTCGAAATTAAAATTAAACTAAAAGGAGGAAGTATAAATGTTTAAAATTTCATGAAAAGTTTAAAAGCACTTAATGAAAATATAATTAGGATATTAGTTTCATGTAATTAATTTTTAATTTGAAATTAATTACCTAATCGTGTTTACGATTGATAAGCATTAATTAAATATCATTAAACACATTTAACGATTTTTATGAAATTATAAGCATATTTAATAATCTTTAAAATTTAAAGAGTATAGTCGTTGAAGGTTAATCTTAGTCTAATTACCTCCTTCCCCCCTTGGGGACAGTGCAAGTCCCGAATCAATCTGAGCTTCTCGAAAAACACTGGCTTTTCCATATCTGCGTAGAGAAAGCAGGACTACAACGAGCGCAATGACAATTGCGGGTGGTTGATTAAGCGTGAAGGAGATTGTTACATTCCAACTGGAACTGATAAAAGAGAAAATGGTCATTAATCTTAAACTTCTGTGTTCTTGTTCTTACAAAATATTTACAAACAGTTTTGTACTTTTTCACGAAACTTCGTGGAAGTTTGGTAAACGTGTGGAAGGCTCCAAACGGAAGAATGGCCGTGTCCTGTAAAATATTGATTTAATGATTATGAATTAACCAAAAACTAACTCAAATTATATTGGGCAAGCTCATAATTAATAGATCGATTTCTTTTATGAACCGATAATATTTTTTTTTACTTTATTTTAACTTAATTTCTTCTTAACTTGTAACTAACATTCAAATCAAACCGTTATAACAGTCAAAGGATGTTTTGATATATGGAAGATGAAATGTGAACATGATAATTGAGAATGGCATTCTGAAAAGCTTAGACAACGAAGAAGCAGAAGTCGTTGAAGAGAAAGAGAATGGATTTCCTTTCCCCCGTCCTCAAACTGATCGGCTCTCTCCTCCTCATCGAGTATGCCCGAATCGACGACATCTCCGACAAGCTCAAGACGTGGGGTAGAAAGCTGCCGACGTTCCAAGATTTGATGGATTCTGCCGAGGAAAAGCAGATGGATGATGACCCTGCTGTAGGCCGGTGGCTCGCAGATCTAAGGAACGTCGTTTACGACTTGGAAGACCTCCTTGAGGAGTTGTCCGTCGAAGCCAAGCGGAATTCATCCAAGGTGGGGGCCCTGTCGCGGTCGACTAAACTTCCTTACTCCCTATTCGATTGCTGCTGTCGGTTCAACCCACACGCCCTGTTCTTGGTTCATCGTATGGCCAATGAGATCGAGGAGGTTGACCAGAGATTGGAGGAAATCGTCAACCGTATATCCATTCTTGGGTTAGTCCGGAATCCTGGGAGCCGAAGTCAAGACCAGCAGCCTCGTTTCATCACCACTTCCATTCGTGAGCCCAAGTTCGTGGGAAGGGAGAAGCAAATGGAGGAGTTGCTCGCTCGACTGACCCGATCCGAAGCAACCGAGGACTCCATACGACCCTTTACCGTCGTTTCAATCGTGGGAATGGGCGGACTTGGTAAAGCAACCCTGGCACAAGAGTTGTATCATCACAAGTCGTTGGAAAAGGCAGACTTCACAGTGAAAGCCTGGGCTTGTGTTTCTGACGTCTTTGACAGTGCCACCATCACGAAGAACATCCTGGAGGAGGTAGCACCATCTTCGTCGAGAGTGGAGAAGGATCTAAATCAGCTGTAGAAGTTGCTCAATGAGAAACTTTCCGGGAAGAAGTTCCTTATAGTGTTGGATGACGTCTGGAATGATGACTATGTTGAGCTCGATTCTCTTCTTAAGCCCTTGTATTCTGGGAGTAAAGGAAGCAGGATACTAGTCACTACAAGAAACCTCGAGGTCGCCAAATTGGTCGGGGATCGTGATCCGAGGCAGTTGGACCAGCTACCGTTGGAGGATTGCTTGCCTTTGCTTGCCTATCACTCCACTGGGGAGGAAACCTTTGAACGACACCCTCATCTTCAGGATATTGCAGTTCGTTTAGCTGAAAAGTGTAAGGGACTGCCTCTTTCTATTAAGACGATCGGAGGGCTGCTTCGTTTCAAAACCAACGATGAGAGTTGGGAGCGAGTGTTAGCTAACGGTATTTGGGACAAAGAGGAGGGACGTGGAAAGATTCCTCCGGCATTGAAGTTGAGCTATGTCCATCTCCCGGTTCACTTGAAGAGATGTTTCGCAGCATGCGCGTTATTCCCGTAAGATTGCCTGTTCGACCAAGACGAGGTAATTCGGCTATGGATCATACAGGGTTTGTTGCACAAGGGGACCACTACAACATATCAAGAGGTGGGGATGGAAAATCTATGTCGTTTAGAAGCCGTGTCGCTTCTTCAGAAAGCCAGGGATGTGAAGACTTGTTATTTAATGCACAATCTCATCAATGACCTCGTGAAATCGGTAGTTGACAACTCATACTTCAGCTCAGATGAGAATAAAGAAGACTCCTCCTCCCGTGAAGAGTCACTCGGCATAGTGCGTCATGTGGCAATGGTCTCATATGATCAAGAACGTTTAATTTCCAAGAGATTTGGCGCGTATCGGTCAATGAAAAAGCTGAGAACTTTTATGCCTACAGAAATCTTAAGAACTGTAGAACCGAATGTCTTTGTCTCGTCGGAGGTGATTCAAGGCTTGATAATGGATATGAAGTACCTGAGGATGTTGTCGTTGCGTTACTTTCGAATAAGAGAGGTGCCCGACCAGATTGGAGAGTTGAAGCTCCTGCGTTCCGTTGATTTTTCTTACACAGAAATCGAAGTGTTGCCGGAATCAATTTGTAACTTGGTCGAGTTACAATCTCTGCTACTACGAGGGTGCAAAGAGCTTAAGAGGTTTCCTAGGGACATTCATAAGCTGACAAATCTTCTCCATCTCGACATACTCGATACAGATAGTTTGGATGAGATGCCGCCCCGTATCGGCAACATGACCAATCTTGAAGTACTCTCCAGCTTTGTCGTGGGCAAAGAAGCCGGTCAAGAGTTGAAGCAACTGGGACCGCTCAAATGCATTCAGCGAGAGTTGCACGTCCATAATTTGCTCGACATAAATGATGTTGAAGATGCAAAGATTGCTAATCTATCTAAAAAAGAAGCGGTTCACAAATTAACTTTGGATTGGGGGTCGATTTCAGAAACTTCAAGCCAAGATGACCATCAACTGAAGCTCCTAGACTATCTGCAACCTCCTGAGAAAGATTGAATATCTAGCTATATTTTCATATGGGGGCAAAAAATTTCCATCCTGGTTTGATAATCATTGCTTGAATAATGTTGTACATTTAGCCTTGGTAGATTGCAAAAGTGTGGATTCGTTGCCACCCATTGGACGACTTCCACTGCTGGAATTTCTTCTCGTTGTGGGTCTTGAAGCGATCACTTCAATAGGCTCCGAGTTTTACGGGATCGAAAGGCCATTTCGGTCGTTGAAGAGATTGAATTTTGGGTACATGGGTGCTTGGGAGAAGTGGTCGTCCAATGTAGACTACGAGAATGACCATCCATTCCCTTGTCTCCACAAACTAATTGTGTTCAAGTGTCCCAAACTGAAAGGAGGGTGCACTCGCACTCTTAGCCTTCCATCTGTCGCTGAGATTGAAATTGAAGGTTGCGATGAAGGATTGTTGAAATGTCTGGTCGGCCTTACTTCTATGACGAAGATGAAAATTAGCGAAATTCCACAGCTCGTTCACTTTGACAGGAGTTTCTTAACCTCTTTGGTTGCGCTCGAAGAGATGAGGATTGAGCGATGTCCTGAATTTAAGAACTTCGTTGATGGGGATGGCGAGGAACAAGTGCCCCCTAAACTGAAGAAACTAGAAATAGAAGATTGTGAAGGTCCAGAGAAGTTACCAGAAGGTTTATCTGGGCTTACATCTTTGAATGAGATGAGTATTGTTAATTGCGGGAAGCTCTCTTCCTTCCCAAGGGCGGGTCTGCCTCCTGGGTTGAGAAAAGTGAAGCTTCGGATATGTCCGAGTCTCCTGCAGTCCCAGCTCATCAGCAACAGACTTCCGGAATCTCTCAAGGAGCTTAACATAGAAAATCTCGAGGGACTCGAGTCGATATTGGATATATTTGTGGGTAGTCAACTCTCTCGATCTCTGCGGATATTGTCCATAAGTCATTGCGAATCCCTCGTGACTCTGTCGGACAGCTTGCAACACTTGTCCACCCTTTCCGAGCTTACTCTTAAAGATTGCCCAGCATTAGAGAACGGCAACTTCCTTGCTCTCCCTTGCAACCTATCGAGTTTTACTCTTACCAAATGCCCAAATGTGAAGTCTTTGCCTCATGACATGAATGACCTCACATCCCTCAAAAGTCTAGAAATTGTGGAATGCGACGGCATCACGAGGTTTCCGAGAGGAGGTTTGCCTCCAAATCTGGATGTGCTTTGCATAGGGGCATGCCGGAATCTGAGTCAACCAATTGAGGAATGGGGCTTGCGTGGTCTCGCCTCCTTAAAAAATTTGACCATTTTGTGGAGAAATTGAATGCGTGGAAGAGATGGATTGCTTTCCGCCATCTCCTGATGCATTGGGTCGCCTTCTCCCTTCATCCCTCTTGTCTTTGGCTATTTTCAACATGAAGAAGCTGGAGAGGGTGGCGAGCGGACTCAGAGCCCACCTCACCTCCCTTCTTATTTTGGGGATTAGTTACTCTCCGAGGATGAGATGGTTGCCGGACGACGGACTCCCTGACTCGCTGCAAACGCTCAACATTTGCGGCTGTCCACTGATAGAGAAGAAATGCTCGAAGCCCAACGGTGTTTATTGGCCCCTCGTCCGATACCTCCCAGAACTTGAGTTCACTAAAAATTTGAAATAACGTGCTTTGATGATGTAAATTGTGAATTTTATAAAAAGTTCAAAAATCTTATTTATAATTTTTGAATTTTGTGAATTAAAATGTCCTGCACAAACTTTTAATTGTATTTATTTATTTGTTTTTGCTGTATTACTTTACTTTAATTTTTTTGCCAAATAATTTGTCAAAATTTCAAGTAAATTTATATTTTCGAATCTGTTATGAAGTAATTGTGCCTTTTCTGGACTCAATTAATTTAGACAACAAGAAATTCCTAAGTAAGAATTTTAAGGCCTTAGGAAATCATTTTTTAATCTATAGAAATATAAAAATTTCCATAAGGTGTTTTTTTCGATTAAGCGGTAATGAAATTGCCAACCTAAAATATGTCTTGATTAATATTAGAATGATATATATTATTTAATTAATATTAACAAGTTTCAAATCAAGCACAAGCATTTTCATTACATTAGAAATTCACGGACTTCCATTTTGAATATCAATGTTTCTATCATTCAAACCCAAAACATTGTCAGAATGTGACGCCGCGCTTTTCCTTGCACGCCACCGAAGGACTAAACTAAAAATAGCGAATCAGAACCTAACAGAGAACAACTGGTCCCATAAATACACACGAGGTCGCGTACCTTTAAATGATGACAGCATCAGCGCAACATATAATCTCACTTTGAATAGTCCAAATCATGCCATAGCAGAAGAAAGAAGACAACAAACCAATGAAGTGCACGAAGAGAAATGCCGTGAGTTAAGCCACTATATTTATGGAATGTACCAAGCCAGAAGCCCTTCACTCCACAAGTAATCGAGGCTGCTCTTCTGGGTCAACGACATGACTTTAGGATCTTCTTTTTTCACAACCTATCATAGTGAAGTGGAGTTATTATAGTACAATACTGAAATGAGAAGTGTCAACCACTGGTACCTCGTAAGATAAGGCCACTTAATTACATGAACTTGGGGTAAAGAGACAATATGAATACGTTACTCGCTTTTGTCCGCTTAGAACGCCGTAACTTACGAGTGATCCTAGGGAAAGAAGCTAATGCACTGGGCTTCCTCTCATGTGTACGCCAAGTCTAAACACGTTCCTTCCTCGACCCTTGGCTATTAGTAGAAATGCTCTCTTTGTCGCATCTTTTGTGCTCATATGAAAGACAATTAACACATTTTATTGTGCGTGTATTTTTCATACGAGTTTAAAACATAATAATAACAATCAATAATTCTTTGATTGATTCCTAACGGTAATATGATAGACGTCATGTTGTCGCAATATGGAAGTAATCTCATGTGATTTATATGATTATTACGCTAACAAATCATATCTTTTGTATGCAGCAAAATACTTTCCATCAACAGCAACCCGATGTCCTGTATACTATTAGCCTAATTTAGATTCGTTTGATTAGTTATAAATAGGTTAACTCGACATTATTATCGATAGATTTAGAGAGAAAGAGTGAGAGTGCATCAGTCTATTAAAAGATGATTACATTTGGTTGATTTTGTTTTGAGTGTTTCGTTCGTGTTCTTACTGCACCGTGAGAGGAGAGTAAGTTACAGAAGGCAGTATCGTCGGTGAAGTTCCTGGGAGAGTGACTCGGGGGCAGGACGGACTTTGGTTGGAGGCTATGGATAGCATTGAAGGGGCGTGCAACAGGATCCGGGGGAGGATTGCTAGCCGTGTACGAGCCAACATGTAGTGACCAAAGTGAAGGCTAGAACTCTGGGAGCATAGAAGGTGATAGATTGACCTGGTTCTATAACTATGTTCTGTTGTGGTTGTGTGTAGGAACATCTACTCGGTGAGGAGCCGATGAGAAGTCTTCACGAGGAGTGGAGCATTCTTGGTGAAGAGCCAAGGGATACCTCAATGAGGAGCTAAGGGGAAGTCGCAGCAGATTGCTGCGCCTGCTTGGTTGAGGAGCCAAAGGATTACTCGGTGAGGAGCCGAGGGGAAGCCACAGCGGGTAGGTGTGCAATTGGCGAGGACACCGTCCGAGGAAGAGAACGTCCCACCACCTGGTTATCATTATTAGTCATGCTAACCCGTGCAAACTTGTAAAATTGCACTATATTTGGGTACATGTGCTATAGAGGGCTGATCCTATATCACCTTCTACATCACTGATACATTCCGATTTGTGATAATAACCCTACATTTTGGGTTAGAGTGGACGTAGGTAGTCTCTACCGAACCACTATAAACTTATGTCTCATTTACTTTGGTTTGATAATCATTTCATAAGTGTTAATCGTACAGAAGCCGCAAATAGAAGCATAACCGCGCAGATACAGAAAGTTGACTGACGAGTTACAGGAGGTGGTGCTACACTTCTTTTGTTTTGTACGTCTATTTAAACCCGAACCTCTAGGGCTTCTAAAGTTGTCAAAAATCATTCTATTGTCTGATTGACGACGTAAACGACAGATCACTTCAGGTTCTGTTCGATAGCAAACAGAAACCTCACACATGTTCTGTTTGTACAGGATGTCTAGTCTTCTGCTATTAGGGGTTTTGTGAAAAAGTTTAAAAGGACTCTTTGAGCATTAATATTAATTCACCCTCATTTAGTCTTAATCACCGGGCCAACAGCTTCTCCTCTGAGGTAGGTCAAGAGCTTTCGATTCCCCATTCTCGGGCACAATTAGAGCTACTTCCACCGATGTAACAAATAATGACGTTATTAATGTATTGGGCATGATTAGTCAATCGGACTGTGTATTGTAATGTAATTTTTGACATTGTTATTTCACATTTTGTCTTGTGGCAAATATAGTTTGCTTGCCTTCTGTTGTCCATCTCGTGCAAACATGGATAATCGCGGTGGTTATGGTCAAAGTTTAGCAATTCCGGGAATGCAAATGATGGTTATAAACCATGATTGAAGAGATCCCAGAAGAAACTCCCGGCACGACAAAGAGCTCCACATGTGGCTCTAAACTTGCTATTGCGAATAGCAACTTTCTAGATTTTTGAAAGAAAAACACGTCATTAGATAATCTCTGTTACAAATAACAAGTATCCACACTTTGAATGAATTCTCTATTTTTGAATTACTAACTGGAAATTCGCCTATCGAAACAACGAGTTTAAAGTTGTATTCATTTTTTCCGACCTAAGGGGCCCAATATGCAAGAGAACATAGAAGAAACTTCCTTACAAAGCAAAAATTTTTATTCTAACCTTATCAAGGGTCAAAACTCCCAACAACTAGGGACGGGTCCGCGTGTTCTTCTCCGAATTTTGGAAGGAACAACACTCTTTGACAAATTCACCTATGATACCCATATTTTTACTGACAAAATACTCACAACATGATATGAAATTGTTCATAATACATGAAATTAATATGACTTTACAATGAATTGTTCATTGGAGAAAAGTTTGTTGTCAATATTTTTAATTTCTTTTACTATAATAATAGATGAGACTTAAACATGGAATTTTTATGGTACCGCGAAATAACATCCTCTTCTGGATCATGCAAGAACGTGTAGAAGAAGACTCTTGGGACTTTTATCTCAACGGGGCCTCCATATTCTAAGGATATGTCCAATGTCGGGTTCCAACTTGGGACATTAGCAAGCCAACACCCTCCTATATATCACTTGGGTTGTTCTTTTATGGACGACTTAAGCATATGAAGGTCCAAAATAATTAGTTAGTTATGAAAAATATTATTATTCATAAAATGTGTATTTTACCATTTTTTGTGATGACGATGGTAAGATATTCTATAAAATAATTATATATAATTATATGATTATGTAGTCATTTTTATAATATTTTATTTGAATAAGAAATTAGACATTCTCAAACCATTTGATTGCGTCACCGGAACAAATTGGACCCTGACCGAAAGGGGTGACCATTTCCACCATACTTTTGTTCATTTTGCTTACATAACTTAGAAAGGTTATGTTCACACTTCACCTTCTCGTCGACAGAATGTCCTCAACTAGCTTGTCCAAGTTCCGGACCATGGTTCGTCAGTCAAGAGCTTAGATGAGGTGTTCGGATGAGTCTGCGCGTAGTCCCGACCGAAACGGTCAACAAACCTTTGGAATAGTCAGTATGGTTGCCCTCATCACATTCTGATCAAAGGTTGAGAGGGCTTATTTATCTAAATAAATCGTCTTCAATATTTACATAGCATTCAAAGCCAAAACAGAGATAATATTATTAACACAAGATAATTATATATATATTTATATATATATATATATATTCCACATTAAAATTTTGTTCTATATCATCATCATCCATGATATTACGTAAGATTTTAATTAATTTTTAAATGGGACAAAAAAATTGATGTTAATTCAATGACACATGAATCACGATGAATAATTAAGTTAGGCTTAACTTCAACACGCCATGTTAATACTAAATCATTGATTAACTTATTTGGAATATTTGTAATGTTATATGCTCTGGTTAATAAATCCACGGTGCCCCTTCAAAGGAGCAAAAGGACATCCATTGCTGGAATGAGAAGTCATCATGCTGTTTGTTTCCCATTCACAACCTCATGGCGACAACGTCGGAGGGATGCCACACTCCGTTCCGGGGGGACTCAACCTGATCGACTACTCCATGCGGTGTGGTATCTTCTGTTTTGATGATATATATGATAATAACATTAACGAAAAAAAAGCATGGAACTTATGTGTGAAAGGGTTGGATATGAATGGAGAAGGAACTAATAGAAGTAGGTTCTAGTAATGAAAAAAAAAGCATGTCATGTTGGGGATTATGTGTGAAAGGATGGATAGGAAGGGAAAAAGTACGGAAAGAACGTAAGTTCTGTACTGCCGACAACCTTCTGAAGGATGGCCAAAACCTTTCGTTAAGCTCACAACCTTTTGTAGGATAGCTAAAACCTTCTGTAGGGCTGCTGCACCTATGAGGATTAGATATTTGATGGAGTTGACGTAGCCAAAACCTTCTGTAGATGTCACAACCTTTTGTAGGATGTACCTATCACTTATAAGCATTAGATATTTGATGGAGTTGAAGTAGCCAAAACCTTCTATAGGATGGCTGAAACCTCTTGCACCTATAAGGATTAGATATTTGATAGAGTTGAAGTGTATATATTTTGTATACATGTTTCATTTATTCTTTGAAAATGATTACATGCTACTCTATTTATAGGGAGCAGAGTATTATCTTAACTATAAAAACTGTCCAAATATGACACCCTCTTCAAGAGGTTTCAGAACTCTTTATTTCGTTCCCATTCACTTTTAGTGCCTTCCCCCACCACCTTGGAATCACATATTACTTTCAACATGTCAAAGGAATAGTCAAGCATATTCATGTACTCACAAACAATTGTAAAAGGATAAAAGATGTAGTGTCAAGCTTAACACCAAGTAGAAAGCAATCCAACACATCTCCATCTTCCAATCTAATTATATCAGAAAAACTCTTTCAATAAAAGCACCACAAACTCACCCTTGATAGCCAAAACAATCCACCTAACAACAGGTTGTAAGTGTCACATGGGATGGTAGAAAATGAGACGGAGTAGTTCGATTAAGGAGCTGTCAAACCTCCTCCCTTTTCTGGATCTATTATGAAGATAAATTAGAATTTTAAGTTTAATATAAGAAAATTCATCATAATTTTCTTCTTATCTTTTTATAATCGATTAATTTAGTTTTCAAACCATTTTTATTAACCAAAAACAATTTATTAATAACACATCCGAAAGATTGCATACGCTCTTCATAATTTACTATTGATAAATAATAATTTATTAATATGATAGATTTTATTAGATATATTTTTATTATAATTTATTAATGACAAAGACAAATATTGCATAGTTGAATCCATGAAGGGCAAATTTTCTTACGAAGAAATAGTAATCTCTCCTTATAAGTAAGTCTTCGTACACATCTTCTAACATTTAATTTCGTTCCCCCCTAATAATGCCTTAGAAATCTTAGGATTAGAGACTACTCACGGTCTACTTCTCGTGTTGTTGCTTTAATTCTGCTGCGCCGAGTTGTGTGAGCCTAACCTAGCCAATTTCCTTCCGTCCCGATACCAACTGTACGAGTCGCGACCTCTAAGCCCTCTATTCGGAGAAGGCGCCTAAATGCGATGTCTCCCTCTGTTTAGACGTAGATATCTTATAATGTGTAGCTGGGCTAATACATAATGAAAAGATAAGGCACGTCTCCCACTTTTGTTCACAAAAACTTCATTTGGCCTATAAAATCGTTTTGAGTTTGCACGAAGCTTTTGGACAACTCTCCCACGTCAGAGAAGTAAAAGTAAAAGATTAGTTGAAAGGAATGAGGAATGTTCATGCTGTCTGTTTCCCATTCCAAGCTCAGAGCCACATTGGACCAATGCTAAAGCTAGCCATGATCCTCCACCACAGGGGTTTCTTCGTCACCTTCGTCAACTCCGAGTTCACTCACCGCCGTATGCTCCGTTCCGGCTGCCTCACCTCCCTCGAGGGCCTCCCCGGCTGGCGTTTTGTCTCCATTCCCGATGGACTCCCTCCCTCGGATACTGATGCCGACCAGGACCTCCCCGCCCTATGTGATTCCTCACGGACTTTGATGGTTGGTCCTTTCTCGGATCTCATCGAGAAGATGCTCAAGGAAAGTTCGGATTTCTCACGCATCTCCCACATCGTGGCTGATGGTTTGTTGAACTTTGTTGCTAGCCCTGCTTCCGAGAAATTCGGCATCCCACTTGTACATCTGTTTACTATAGCAGCTTGCTCCCTCCTTGCATTGAAGTACTACAGGTCGTTCTTCGAGAAATGCATCAAACCGTTTAAAGGATGTAATCCTTCGTTACGAGAAAATGACCAAGGTTTTCCTTGAAAGAATGTATTTTGATAGCTGTTATTGTTCTGCTCAGATGAACCTGACAAGATATTTGGTATTGGTGGGTCTGAAAACACCATCAATTGGATCCCGGGAATGAAGAACATGAGACCCTGCGACATGCCATGCCTTTTCCGGGCAGCTGACGAGGAGGACACGTTTATGAGTTTCATCATGGATGTTTTAGACCGAACTGATAAAGCCAATGTTACAATTATTCGTACTTTCGAGAAACTAGAGCGGAATGCACTGGACGCAATTTCATCCTTGATTCCAAAAACTTACACGATCGGCCCTTTCCATTTTCTCCTTGAGAAGATACACCAAGAAAAGTCCATCTCAGAGCACATCCATGGAAATCTTTGGGAGGAGCACGTTGAATGCCTACAGTGGCTTGACTCCAAGGAGCCCGGGTCCGTACTCTATGTGAACTTTGGGAGCGCAGCATTCCTGACACATGGGCAATTGACGGAGTTCGCCATGGGACTCGCAAACAGCGAATGTTCCTTCCTCTGGGTCCTAAGGCCGGACCTCATGAACGGAGAGACTGCGACCCTCCCTCCATCGTTCGTCGACCAGACAAAGGAGAGAGGGTTCCTGTCCAGTTGGTGCCCACAGGAGAAGGTGCTGAAGCACAAGTCAGTAAGGGGATTCCTAACGCACTGTGGATGGAACTCGCTGCTAGAAAGCCTAGGTGCAGTGGTGCCAATGATTTGCTGGCCGAACTTTGGAGACCAGCAGACAAACGCAAGGTACGCATCCACGGAATGGAAGGTTGGACTGGAAGCCTGTCGGGGTAGCGTGGTCAGGGACAAAATTGAGGATATCATACGAGAGCTGTTTGCAGGCAAAAAAGGGAAGGTAATGAAGAAGACGGCGATGGAATGGAAGGGACTCGCCGAAGATGCCGTGAGCCCGTCCGGCTCCTCGATCAAGAACTTGGAAGAGGTGTTCGGACAAGCTCTCGTGTAGTCATCTATGAATAGTGGACAGTGTACCTCAGAATGTTTCTTCAGTGATGAATACATCTTGTACCAAAATACAAAAGTTAAAAGAGATGCCCAACCATCATGTTTTGGTATGTTGATATTTACTTTTTTTCTAATAATAATTTTCATAATATTTAAATTTGAGTTTATTTATTTTTTCATCTTCATATTTGAATTTAAATTTTTCTTTATGGACGAGTGTAATCGATTTTATGACTTGAAACCTTCATTTATTCTATGCGTGGCGTTTATGCACTTTGACGTCATTAAAAGCAATCTTTAATCGGATTGTGAGTAATACGATTGTTGGGTATGTGATAAAGCGTAGAAAGAATAGTATTGAGTTAATATAAGATCTATCACTCTTTTTGATTAGACAGTTGACATCTAAGCCACTTGATAGATATATTAGTGACTCTAAAATCAATGGCCATGGGAGGAATGTTTTACATATATTTTATCTTAGTAATAAAGTAAAACAATTCGTTTGGTCGAACTAATTGGGATGTCAATTAGATGAAGAGATTGAATTACATTGAAATCGGTTCATGATGGTTTATGATTCATGACCATTATTTTATCATATTGGATGGTTAAACAATGTTGCTAGATGGTTACAATAGTTTGTATATGAACTTACACTACCTCTGTGTATAGAACCGAGAGGGGCGCACGCAATAGCACCTTATCTTGAATAAGTTTTAATGGAATATCCCCTAAATATCTTCAAAGATATTATTCTAAGCATAAAATCTAAAATAACCATAACAGCAAAAATATCATAACACCAACACTTCTTAGATGGGCCGATGTTTATTTTATTTTCGTCTAGGCTACGGCCCAGTGCCTACGTGCATAGAAATAAAATAAATAAAGGAAAAATATATTTTATTTTAATATTATATTTTTTAAGATTATAAAAAGAAATTTTGGTCCTAAGTTAAAGTGACTTTCACTTTCTCAGAAATTAGCTTCTAAGAAAATAGATGTGTGTCTCGAGGGATGGCACCAAAGGGACACCGATAGAGAAGTCAGGCAAGGTATATCTTATAGATATTTTCTTGGTAAATTTATACGTATCACAATTTTCGAAGCGATTTCCTATACAATTTCATAAAAATTTATTATGGGTAGAAACCCATCCAAATAATCGTACCGGCAACTCATTGAGTTTGTCGTTGGACTTGCCAACTGCACGTGTTCATCCTAAAGGTTGGACCTCATGCATAGCGACAATGCATTCCTCCCGAATGGAGTCGCACAGGACGGATATATCCTGGGTGGCATCCGACGGAGGTAGGCCATCAGGTATCGCAAAGAACCACCACCCAGGGAGGTCCTCAAGGGAGGCGAGGCCTCCGGAACGGAGTAGGCGATGGTGGTTGTACTCTGTATTGATGAAGGTGATGAAGCAGCCCTTGTGGTGTAGTAACCTGGCCAGCTTCAGCATCCCTCCGATATGGCTAGGAACATTGTAGAGATCCTAGCCTGAGCAAGAGAACCTTGATTAGCTTGAGCCGTGTCTTTCAACTTTGTCCTTGAAGACATGGACGGAGAGATTGGCTGATCTGCAGAATTGGTATAGTCGCGATCCTGCTTGATATTATGTGTGTGGTATCTCCACTTTGTGCCTCAGCAAAGGATGAGAAGGCACTTCTGGCTTGGTTCTAACCATTAAGGAAAAAGATCAATAACCCCTTAAAAAGCCAAGAAACAAGAGTGTCCGCAAAATCATGAGATTTTTAAATAGCTATCATTGATAAAAAGCCCCATATAACCTTTGGTATTTCTGTATCATCCTCATCAGATTCACTGTTAGAAGACTATCCAGAAGAAGCTTCACTTAGCCAGTTCATATAGAAAACCACCCACTACTGTAGGATCACTGATTAGGTTATAAATAAGAAATGTTCGAAAGGATTAAACTCATTAAATAAAGAACAGGCAAAGGAGAGGCCGATTCTGTGCTACAGCTCACCCTGCATCAAAATAGTCTTCACACATGACATTCTCGCCGGCTCTTGAGAAGTGCAGGGTCAAGTACTTATTATTGGGACACACACAATAGTCCAAATAACTTCATCCACTCCTTAAAGAACAAAAAAAAAACAAGACTCCTGTCTCAAAAACATGTGATAAAATCGTGGTCGGATGACTTCTCCATTAAAATCAAACCTACTCAAAACCAAACCTCTTCTAACCAAACATTGTAAACCTAAGAAACCGGTAACCCCTCCCCTCAAGTTATTCTTGTTAATTGTTGACACTCATGACTATTGAAACGAACTATGCACAATTAGCATGAAGTTGGTTGAAACCCCTCCCCTTTTAATTTGTAAACCTCAGCAGCAAACAGTTCCTCAGTCATCGTCATCATCATGGTTTTAAGCTTTTTTTTATAGGTTTTGTTGAGAGGGAGAATGACGAGATTAACACTATTGTTTTGAGGGTTAACATTGTTTAGCGCACATGTGTACCACTAGTTTTCTTCCTCATGATCGAGAGAATCCTATAGATAGAGTTTGGAGATTGTCAACTAGTCTAACCAGGTACAACACGATCGCGCGTCTTTATCGGATCGATTTGTGTGGAAGTGCAATGACAATCCGTATTACATTCATTCCCTGCATGTATCCATGTAAAATGAACAGATGAATCATATTGTTTCTCCGTGATAATAGTATCCCGCAATGTATTCGTCGTAGGCCTTACATATGAAGCATGGGAAGCGCCAGTGTATAAATGAATTTGCATTTGTTTAGGTAAATTATTGATGCGATATTGTATGCTTCATGCCGAGAAAGACATTTTGGAGGAATTACCTCGTATCAAGGGGATGTCCCGATACCTGTACAACATATTGATTAGCTATGTATCAAGAGGCATAACGAGACTGTCCGCAAGAAGAGGTTATCATTGAAGATTTCCAAGAAGAGGAGATAACTCTTCTACATGATTCTAAAGATAACCTTGCATAAGAAGATTAATGACAAGATGGCCATACCACCGGGATCATACCGATGATGGGGAGAACACGCCCTTGTGATGGAAGAGTCGGCACCTTCTGATGTTTATACACTCTAGATGGTGGCTGGTCCTCATCATGGAACACTTCAGCTTCTGTTAATATGATTTTGATGATAACCATATAGGACCTTGTCTCTATAGTCTACAAAAGCATGTATGATACGATACAGAAGGTGATCATGTAATCTATAAAAGCTTGTGTTGTACGTTACAGAAGGTCACCATAAGGAACGTTCTGTGAGTAAAATCACTACCTTAATTAAAAGAATGATGAGCGAAAGCATTTTTGCGATACAGTACTGACTTTGGTAAATATGAAAATTTATTTCCATAAATATATTTTTAATTCATCAAATTAATTAATTAATTAAAGATAATATAAAAGAGAATATCCCTTTGAAATATTGTCAATCTTATCTTATCTGATTAGTATTAATGAGAAAAATTCTTATAAAAGAAATGATGAGATCATATCTTCCTACTTTGAGAATAATATATTTCTCACTTTGGAAGGTTCTATACTAACCTTCTGTAGGTTAAAGAGCGTCCACATTGATTTGTATTTTGATATAGACTGAACTCTTTAAGCTTTTCACTAGTGATAACGTCTAGGAACATGTGTTTTCATATTTGGATGAAATCAACTAGATTAGAAAATAGATCGATGATTATTTCCTTTTACAGAAGGTTACACACCTGCAGAACCTTCTGACCATCTGTTACTTGCCGGGACAAAATCAATCATTCTTTGGTTGATTCATAACGGTAACATGATAGACGTCATGTTGTCACAATATGGAAGTAATCTCATGTGATTTATATGATTATTATGCTAACAAATCATATCTTTTGTATGCAGCAAGATACTTTCCATCTACAGCAACCCGACGTCTTGTATACTATTAGCCTAATTTAGATTCGTTTGATTAGTTATAAATAGGTTAATTCGACATTATTATCAGTAGATTTAAAGAAAGAGAGAGAGAGAGTGCATCGGTGTATTAAAAGACGATTACATTTGGTTGATTTTGTTTTGAGTGTGGCGTTCGTGTTCTTGCCGCACCCTGAGAGGAGAGTAAGTTACAGAAGGCAGTATCGTCGGGGATGCTCCTAGGAGAGTAACTCGGGGGCGCAACGGAATTCGGTTGGAAGCTGTGGATATCATTGGAGGGGCATGCAGCAGGATCCAGGGGAGGACGGCTGGTTGTGTACGATCTAACATGTAGTGACCGAATTGAAGGCTAGAACTCTGGGAGCACAGAAGGTGAGGGATTAACCTGGTTCTGTAACTATGTTCTGTTGTGGTTGTGTGCAGGAATGTTTACTCGGTGAGGAGCCGAGGAGAAGTCTTCACGAGGAGTGAAGTATTCTTGGTGAGGAGCCAAGGGATTCCTCAGTGAGGAGCTAAGTGGAAGTCGCAGCAGATTGTTGTGCCTACTTGGTGAGGAGCCAAAGAATTACTCGGTGAGGAGCCGACGAGAAGCCGCAGCGGGTAGCTGTGCAACTGGCTAGAACACCGTCCGAGGAAGAGAACGTCCAACCACCTGGTTACCATTGTTAGTCACGGTAACCCATGCAAACCGTTAGTCACGCTAACTCGTGCATACCGTTAGTCACGCTAACCCGTGCATACCATTAGTCACGTTAACTCGTGCAAACTTGTAAAAGTGTAGTACATTTGGGTGCATGTGCTATAGAGGGCTGATCCTGTATATTTTGCAGGTAAAGCACGTCATCAGATAATCTCTGTTACAAATAAAAAGTATCCAGACTTTGAATTCTCTGTTTTTGAATTACTAACTTTAAATTCCCATATCGAAACAATGAGTTTAAAGTTGTATTCATTTTTTGCGACCGAAGGGGCTCAATCTGCTGGCGAACTTAGAAGAAACTTCCTTACAAGGTAAAAATTTTTATTCTAACCCTATCAAGGGTCAAAACTCCCAACAACTAGGGACAGGTCCGCGTGTTCTTCTCCGAATTATGGAAGGAACAACACTCTTTGACAAATTCACCTATGGTACCCACCCATATTTTTACTGACAAAAATACTTACACAGATATGACATGATATGAAATTGTTCATAGTATATGAAATTAATATGATTTTACAATGGATTTGGTGTAATCATATTCATGTTTATTCGAGCAAAGTTTGTTGTCAATATTTTTAATTTCTTTTACTTTGTGTTTCCTTTTATAATAGATGAGACTTAAACATGAAATTTTTTTACCGCGAAATATCATGTGATGTCCCACATCAGTTGGAGAGGAGAACGAAGCATACCTTATAAGATGATGTTGAGACCTTTCCTTATAGGACGCGTTTTACGGGCACTAATCGTGGGGTCGCGTAACATAACATCCTATGACGGTGGTCTGGTCTGTTACATGACATCCTCTTCTGGCTCATGCATGAACACGTAGAAGGAGACTCTTGGACTTTTATCTCAACGGGGCCTCCATATTCTAAGGATATGTCCAATGTCGGGTTCAAACTTGGGACATTAGCAAACCAACACCCTCTTATATATCACTTGGCTGTTCTTCAGCATATGAAGGTCCAAAATAATTAGCTAGTTATGAAAAATATTATTATTCATAAAATGTATTGATTATTCAGGGAGTTTATCCCCCGAATTAATCTGCAATCCCATCAACTCCTCCTGATGATGCTCCGTTTGACGGTGGGTCCCACCACTTTTTGTCTCACATCTTAACTTTTCCGCAGGAATCAAATTTTCTAAATACTTTTTTACCAATTTTGTCCTGTATTTTTTTGCCCCATCGGAAAACGTCAAAACAGAGCATTATTAATATTCTCTTTCGATGGTAAAGATCTCTGTCCAGCATGGACTTTTTCGTATAATAGATTTTGTTTTTTACTAAGAGGTGTTCGTTTTTGCTCGCAAATTTCTTTGTTTTTTCAAAGTAGTGTGAACAGTTCTTTTGCAATTTCATTTTCTCGACGTTAAATTTCTTTTTTTATAAAAAGTTAGTTTATAAAAGTCAAAAGAAATGGACTATTTTTGTAATTTCCCAATTTTTTAATATTTCTTTATAAGATAATTTCGTTTTCGGCTAAATTTGTCACCCAAAAATTATGTAAAATAATTTTTTGGACCCACTGAAAACACGTTTTCCCGCTCAAAATAATTGAACTGCTTGGAAATTTATTTTTAAATATATTCATAGAAGTATTTTATATTTAGAAAAGTGAAGTTTTCTATTGGGACTTTTCTCATATGATTAGAAAAGAAATGGTCAACCTCGAATAAGACGAAGAAGAAGAAGAGTGGTCGATGGGCTGATTTTATCCATGACATAGGAATTGGGTATGTGCTTACGTCACTGATCTTGCCGATCCTCATCCAAATAAATAGTCGTGCGATCATCACAAAACAAACCAAGAAAAGAGAAGGGCAAAGCGAAAGCATAATGGAAGGTGATCTGATGCTGTTGGGTGTCTGGGGGAGCCCCTTCGTCCGCCGCGTTCGGATGGCCCTCGCGATGAAGGGAGTTGACTATGTGTACCGTGAGGATGATCTCATGAACAAAAGCCCCCTCTTACTCGAGTTAAACCCAGTTCACAAGAAGGTCCCCATGCTCGTCCACCACGGGAAACCCATTGCCGAGCCCCTTGTCATTATTGAGTACATCGACGAGAAGTGGCCCGACAACCCCCTCCTCCCAGTTGATCCCTATGACAGGGCCGTCGCCCGGTTCTGGGCTAGGTACATTGACGACAAGGTAGGGTAGTGGGAGTGTAGTACATGCATTCTGCTTTAAAGGAAATTTCATCGTCTAGTGAACATTGAGAGAAATTAAATGCAGGTCAATCATGCCGTGTGGAAAGCTCTGTGGAGTCCGCCGGGAGAGGGAGGGGACGCGGCGTGTGAGGAAGCTTACGGGATGCTGGAGAAGCTTGAAGGTCTTCTCAAGGAAGGAGACAAGAAGTACTTCGGGGGAGATGGCATAGGATATGTGGACATCGCGGCGAATTTCATGGCACATTGGTCTATACTGATCGGAGAGGAGGTGACTGGGGTGAGGATCTTGACCGAGGACAGGTTTCCTGCGTTATGCGAGTGGGCTAAGAATTTCACGGGTTCCTCGATCGGGGCTGCTCACTTCCCTGAGAAAGAGAAGCTCGTGCCTTTCTTCAAGGCCATGCTGGCCGCTAAGTCCGTCCCATACACCTGATCGTGAAGTTGATATCTTGAACGTCGAGCGAGATCCTGGATCCGGGTCATATTGCTGGGGTTGTAGTCTTTCATAATTTCCAAGAATGATAATCGTTGAACGACCATTCACGCTTACATAATTTCTCAGCCGCCAAAACGGGGAAAAGTGGTCCGACATGGATCCAATGACTTAGTCTAGTTCCAATATTAAGTCAAACATGTGTGAACCCACGAACATCTTCTGTCGGAGCAATGACCTCCTTCACCAAGTAAGAAACGGTCATGGAATCCGCAGGCGCGTGCAGTGTCGACTATGAGATGGCAAAAAGCAAGGACGTACGTCACACAGTGACGATCGCAAATCTACTTACCAGACCAACTTCATATGATATGTCTGGTCATGTATGCGTGGGTTAGATTAGAGTTCCCACTAGTTGACGATACGTAGTTGGTTCCTCAAAGTCTTTTCCTTTGTGGACGATTAGTTTGGTGTTGAACTCGACGGAGGTTGATATTCGCTTTCACTTGAGCATCTCATACTTCCTTAGCAGCTCATTTCATACTTGTCTTGACAGGAATAGATTTTTCGGAATTCGTTCAACTTTCGGTTCAACGAAGTACTTCAGTTCTCCGAACTCCTTCATATGAAATCATGCGGAAAAATTTTCGTTGATCTGCTTAATCTCGGTGCAATCATATCCTATGATGATTAGATCATCCACGTGCACGAGTACAATGACAATCTTCTCTTCTCAAATTTTGACGAAAAGGCTTAAGTCAACTCATGCAAAAATATATCTACTAAAGAGTAGGAACTCTGCAATCTTACCACCAGGCCCGCGGTGCCTACTTCAACTCGTATAAAGCTTTCTTTAACTTGCAGACATATTGAGATGATTCTTACTATAAAACATTGTGGTTGGACCATATAGATTACTCGATCTAATACTCCATGTAGGAAGGCATTTTTCACATCCATCAGCCAGAACTTCCATATAGATTACTCGATCTAATAACCACGCAGTCACCCTTTCACCTTAGAGCATGGCTGACCGACCACCTTTCGTATTTTTTAACTCATTGCATGTGACATGGGAACATGAAACCGAACCCCGACGGAGACAGACGCTCCCACACGGACACTCCTGCCATCAGACGTTCGTTTTCCCCCTGCATCTAGCAACCCCAAGTCACAAACAACCAAAACTCCTACATCGATGGAGTTCAAACCAGCGACAGCGACAAACCATAAGCCTAGCTGCTCCTTTCCCCGTCATTGAGTGCCAACGCCTGAAACTTCCCGCAGCTGTACAATAGCACTACGAGAAGTCGTTTTGTATTCTGATCGACTTACCTACATGTGCAGGACGAAAAATAGGTACCGGACGACACATGGAAGATCTCCGCCAACGAGCTCACTCACGCCAGATGCCTAGCGTCTCCCTCGTCAGCTTCGTCTCCTGGACCGCTCCAGCCTCCTCTTCTCTAGCCGGGACCAACTCTTGAGGACGCCTTCTTCGCCATGGCCGTGTTTGGGAATTCAAGCCCTTCAGAGGTAACAATTTCATTTTTTTTAAATTCTTTAAGATGATATAACGTGTGCTTTGCTTACCATTTTTTATTTTTAACTTTTTATTATTATTTCATTATTATCATTATCATTATTATTATTAATATAACAAGACCCCCAATTCAATCCTCGTGTGCGTGCCCAAATCAAATGCCAATTTATTATGTGCGTCGCATGAATGTTTTAATAAAATATCAATTTAGTCCGCACGTCCGTCTGAATGTTAAGTTCCGATTAGTAATTTATTTATGATTTTTTTTCTAAAAAAAACTTTTGGTTTGACTTATTCACATATCATTATTGATCGTTGAATTTCAGTACAATTAAATATATTTTAAAATGTCCGGCGAAACATTTCATTTTAAAATTTCAAAACATCAGAAAAATTCATGTATTTTTTGACGTTTAAAATATTAAAATTTTCTAATCTTTTTTTTTTCATTACATGAATATCCGAGAATTATTTCATGAATTCGACAGGATGAATCTCGAAGGTAAAGAAATAGACTGAAGGTGCGCAGGAAACAAATCGTTGTGAAAGTATGTCTCGAAAACGGCCCAACTGACGAGCCCAGTCGATGTAAAGCCGCCCCGGCCGTGCCTCAGGTACATGAGGGAGGTGCAGGCCTCCCATTTTTCTTTATTTCCACATGTAACGGGTTGTGGGCCCAAGTGCATAGGCCCACGATCACCACCCTTCCCCATTCTCTTTGATCTCAATAATATTTTGTTCTTGTCCGCATGTCCTAGCCCCACAGGTTTATTGTCGCATGCTGTTTGTCAAACACACATGAGTTCGAGTCCAACGCCCGTCAAACATTGACATGAGTCCGGAGTCATGCCCGGATCGGGTCCAATACCCGTTAACTAAAAGTAAACTTTTGGAGCAAACGCCACCTTTTCGTATGTTTAGATGTAAGAGTTAGTAATTAGGAATCCCTGAACCACTGTTTTTTCCGACTTAAACAGATTTTGTAAATAAAGTCGGTGGCGACTCAGTTTAGTTTACCAAGGTTAAACAACACCAACTGTTTTTACGGAGCCATTTTGGATGGGTAACAGGAACACGAGCCGCTCCCTGATTCTTCCCTAAAATTCCTAGATGAGGCCTTACGTAGCCTTTCGCACGTCGCCTCTAGTAAACTGGAGACGGTTGGCAAAACGTCCAGCAAGCCCATTTGGGAACCAAGGGAGGATTCAGCCCATTTCTCTTCCGTAGCGTCCGACGCTTGAGTTTTGACGTCAACCGGTAGGGCCTTGGGGGAGCGGGCCCGGATCCTTGGGCTGTCCGAACCACCACGCGTGAGCTAGGCCGGAAGGCGCGCGTATACCACTAAACTATCTGGGCGAGCCTTCATCTTGTACACCCATTTATAGGATGTGACCTTAAAATAAATGTTGTTGAAGTTCATCTCCAATTGCGGAAGTCCCTTCAGCATCTCCTTAGTCATCATAATCTTCAACTTATGGTAAGAAGCATGCCGAAGCCTATTATGCCATGGTTCTACCATCCCGGTTTTCTTCACTCTATCTATGTATGCCGATTTTGCAGACATAACACAGATGGATTTTACCTTCCGTCCTTTCATGAATGGTGTCCGAGAAAACTATAGATCATGATACACCCTGACATCTTTTAGTTCGAACACCACGAAATTTTTCGGGGTTGTCATTTAGGTTACTAACAAAAGTTCTTTTTTATTCCTGGGTCCAATTTTTTTCATCAAGATAAAAAATTACCAAAATAAAAAGGGATCAAATCAAAATCACGACACAAAGGCAAAAATTATTTTGGTTCCTAATCAAAAAATGAAATAAATCAAATGTTAGACGAAGAAGGGAACAAATAATCAAAAGGGGGAAATAAAAAAATAACCAAAAGGTTATAGAAGGAGGTGACCGTCTGCTTGTCAAAGGGGTGGCCGAGAAGAGTTTTTCTAAATAACATTCGGACGGTTTTCTGATCATCCAGCACAAAGGTTGTAAAGGCGTTACTGTCTAACCCCCTACTGAGCCAAGTCTGTGTTTTGGTTTTGTCTTAAACCAGGTGTTTTCGACCGTTTGTGATGATAATTTCTCTTTTGTTGGGATCACATGCTACGTCTGTCGAGTCATCTGTATCTGGTAACATTCTTTCATTCCACGAGCATGAGGTTTCTTCAATGGCTTTGTCTATCGTTTCTCTCCCTCTATTGCAGGAATATAGAAGCAAATGACAATATGTTCCCAGATCCATTGGCATCTGCGTCTGGATGAGGGAATATCGTCGGGGCTGTATAATTTTGAGGGAAGCTGTGGCACGCTATGAGTTGGCTGCAATCTCCACCTCGAATGCCATTCAACCTCCATACTGACCGGCTGTAGTCTCCAGTCCCTCCATCAAGCATCCCCAGTTGCAACGTTCCTCCGGAGCCCTTTCGACAGCAACATTACAATCACGGATTCCCTCCAGCAAGAATTCTCAAAGCCCAAGCCCCAACTACCAGATGACTGATTTTCCTTGCCTTATGGCAGCAGGCGCAACTCCGATTTCTAGATCTATCTTCCCGACAACCCAATGAATCGATTTTTCCGTCGGGATTTATTTTCATGCTACTCCAGGCTCTACTCCAACTCAGGAGAAGCCTCAGCCCAGTCTCCAAGTCACTCCTCTGTAAACGGTGATGAGTGATCAATGACACCTTTGATTCCCTCAATTGACAAAACTTTTTATTTCGTGTTTTTTTTCATGCAGATACTCTGGAGGGCGTGCCTTGTGGACAACCAAGGCACGCTCCCCGTTCAACGCTCTGGGGACAAGAATCAACGGAGGATATATATATGAGGGATTATTTGGATTCTCGAAGATCAAATATCTCAGAAGACGGCTCTGCACTCATCAACGTAAGGCATCAGCGACTCTTCAAGTTCGATGTAAACCTATTTTGAAACAACATCGAAAGTTACAATGCACCAGGTGAGAAATGGTATTAATCTCGCTCATCATATATCCGGTTCTCCCTCGAGTTCAATTCGGCTTAGAAATTGTTAAGGGCATTAATCAATCTATGTTTCTTGCATTTTGTCCGGAGTAATTTTTAACGAAAAACTCTTTCTTCTAAAAGATGACTGTAACGATTCTAGTTTTTATGATTTGGAATTAATGTATATGTAATGAGTTGGGAAGTGAATAATAAAGGTTTATATGGATGTGAGTGTAAACGAAGTATGTGTAAATGTATGAATGGTTAGACTGGAGACGGGTCGAGAACGGGTGCCTCGGACTAGGGGTGAAAATGAGTCGAGTCGAGACCGAGTACTCCCAGGCTCGAGCTCGGCTCGATTAGGAAAAGCTCGAGCTCGAGCTCGGCTCAAGCTCGATCGAGCTCAAATAATTGGATCTCGAACTCGGCTCGTTCCAATTATGGAGAGCTCGAGCTCGGCTCGAAAGGCTCGAATGTAGATCGAGCCTAAGCTTGGCTCGAAAGCTCGAGCTCAATTTCAAAATATACATATATTGACGTTGACTCGAACTCGGCTCGGTTGGCTCGAAAACATATATAATAAAGTTCACTTCAAAAACATAAATATGAACAATGTTGTCAAAATATTTCAACAAAATCATAATTCCAAAACATCTCCAAACTATTCTCCGAAAACATCTCCATAAATAGAACCAGATTTATCCAAATAATCACAAACCACAAGAATCATACCTTGACTATGACGCCTTCACATCTTTCTGTCGCTTACCCGCGGGCGTAAAATTCGGCCAGCTCCTCTCCGGTACTTTTTGACGCTCGCCCCGGTCGATCCTCGCGAGACACAAAGTATGAAAAGACCGATTATTTTCCACTTATCTAATGAAGAGAGGAGATCGCCACGCCAAAAGGAGAGGGAAAGAGAGGTTTTTTCTTTAGGGTTTGCTTTTACCACAGAGTGTGGGGAGGGGGAAGGAAAAAGTTTTTTATGTAATTTTATTAATTTTTTATTAATAAATTATTAAAATTTATTATATAATATTAGGCTCGCGAGCCTTCGAGCTGTTAGTGTTTCGGCTCGAGCTCGGCTCGTTTCGTTAACGAGCCGGAATGAACCGGCTCGAGCTCGGCTCGAGCTCGGTCAAAGTCGAGCTCGAACCGAGCTTTGACCGAGCTAGCTCGCGAGCGGCTCGGCTCATTTTCACCCCTACCTCGGACGCCAAAAAAATGAAGGTGAACGGATCAAAGTGGGGTTGTCCCGAGAGACTAGAGAATGAAAAATGAGGCGCTTAGGTGGCCTTTAAATCAATCCCCATGGTTGATTTTGATGACTTGACGTAAGACTTTCAAGGGTGAATTGTGACCCTAGGATTAAGTTGACTAAGTCAAATCATTATATTATTATAATGGTCATAAGGAAGGATAATTTGATTTGGAGGGTAGTTCATTAAGGGGGGGAAGGGATAGAAATCCCTCCCTCATTAATGAGAGGCGGTTCTCCCCTCTTGGCCTCATCCGGACACACTTGAGCTTGGAGGGGGGGAAACACGTAGACGGGAGAAAAAGGGGGAGGGAGGACGAAAGGAGAAGGGAAGCGATTCAAGGTACCAAGGTGGATTCACGGGCAAGGAGAGCTAGACGCCGAGCTAGCGAACGGTTGAGGGCCGAAGGGAGACGTCCCTCACAGGCTGAGGTGGTGAAGCGAAGAGCGGAGCTCACCCGGTTGTGTTTGGGAGCGAACGGCCGGTACCCTCTCATCCCTACTCCGTTTTTTTTTTTACGATTAGTTGAGGTGCATGCTGTTGAGGTTCGGTGATTGAGTTTGGATGGTGTTTTGGTATGGTTAGAGGCGGTTTTGGGGTGAGCTGAACCTTTTGAGGTAAGGATGGCCACCCGAACCCCTCTAGTGAAAGGTGAGGGATGGTTGGCTTGTCTTTGGGTTACGTTTGAGCGAACCTTAAGGGGGCTTGATGCGGTCCTTTGGGGGCTGGAAAGAGGAGGAAAGAGGTGACGTTTAAGGGGGGGCGTTGAGCCCGGTGTGGCTGCGCTTTGCCCTCGCTCTAGGAGCGGAACCACGTGGCTATGAGTCACGGAAATAAGTCAGCTTAGAGGGCTGGAATGAGTGAATGTTTGGAGGTTCTTGGACAGCCTAGAGAGGCTAGTTTTGCGTGCAAATGAAGCACGAAACATTACGCTTGGGGGTGGATGGGAGGTGAAACCGAACGGTTGAACGTTTGGTCGAAACGAGCACGTCAATGACATGCAAATGTACCTGCCTAAGGGGCTATTCGTTTAGATTTTGGATTTGAGGTGTGGAAGTTCAATTCCTACCTTAACAAAGATTTATAAATTGACTGAAACAAGCTGAAATTGTAGCTTTATTTTGGAGGCTGTTTGAGTTGAACTTTGAAGCTAAGGATGTCACAAGTGTGGACGTTCGGGCACGGTCATGCAAAAGCATGGCGTGCCCCTTCTTATGATGGTATGTCGGGGTTTTAAATGACGTTTTTTCAGTTCCTTGCAGGTTCATAGTGTTCATTGGGCTGCGCATCATATAGAACTTAAGCTTTAGTATATTTTCGCAAAGTTTGAGCTTGTAGCTCATGTACATGTAACGAAACTTTTATCAATCAATTGAGATGAGATGTTTTTGCATAAATCAAATTGTTGTGATCCTTTCATGACTCACATAGACATTTTAAGCATTATTGAACTCGTGATTATCTTTTTAATGTCAAAATATTTCTTTTTCTAAACCCGAGCTCAACCCTAAAAGGCCTCCCTTTTCTTTGTGATGCATGCGATTTAGTAATCTCTAGTTCCCGAACCTAAGCGAATCTTTACAGTTTTTCTAACCTGAACTTTAAATAGGTTAGTGGCGACTCTTTCACGTTTTCAAAATCCGAAGCCTTATCATCAAGGGAGGATATCCATTTTAGATGAAACCAGAAACGGGATCTACCCGCGACACTGCGATATGATAAACTCCTTGTAGTTGGATCTTATTGGAGCTATCACCACCTGCTA
The DNA here is from genome assembly GCA_023653495.1 of Melastoma candidum. Lineage (NCBI taxonomy): Eukaryota > Viridiplantae > Streptophyta > Magnoliopsida > Myrtales > Melastomataceae > Melastoma > Melastoma candidum. Next base: position 25,154,753 of record CM042890.1, read on the forward strand.
TGATAGTCCTATCGATGTGGATGATTAGCAGTCACGAGGAGTTGGCAGTGACGACTCTCTAGCCCTTTGAAATCTGACAACTCCTACAACTTCTCTCCATCTCTTGTCATGTGATTGGAGCATCGGGAGTCTAATATCCAGTTCTATTCATAGTCCTCAGATTTATTGTGAACTATAAGAGTCTGGTTTTTCAACGGTTGCACTTCTTTCGACAAAACGAGGGATGCTTCAAGGATCCACTCCTCTTCAAAGTTATCCCTGTTTTGACTACTTGTGTGGCAGCATTTCCTTCAATGTTATTTTTCTCAGACCATCAATCTCTCGTATAATTGCCCTTCTTGTTGCAATTGAAGCATTTTCCATTGAGTTGGCATTAGTTGTTTCTTCTCTCGGTGTGGTTAGTTGGGTTGCTACTCTCGTCATCCACTTTTACTAACTCGTGAGAATCTTTTTTCCTCAAATATCTTTTTTTCTTAACATGGCTCCTTTCCTTGTTACTATATAAGGCATCTTTTTTATTTTTCATCGTGACATATGCCAATTGTTTTGCTAGAGTCTCCTGATAAGCTAATAAATCTTTTTTAAATCTTCTAGCTACAGCGGTGTAGGCCGTCCTTCAACCACCACAATAAATCCCCTATACCTTGACCGTTCCCTTGAATAATTATCCTCCGTATCCTATTAACTGATCCTGGATCCTTGGTCTAGCTTCGAGATGACTTTACTCTAGTAAGAAACAAATTAATTTCTAATTCTCGTTGTCTAACAGTCAGTAGATCATTTTCTAGCAATTGAATCCTCAAATCATTTTTCTTCGAGAACGTAGTTACTAAATTATCCCCGGCGGAAATGTACCCTTTATGCTCCAACTTTTCCTTCTCTATAGTGGTATATGTGGCGAACATAGCTTACCCACTTTAATTTGCCATTTTCGCAATGCCAAGAGATCTTGGCCTTGGATATGTATGAATTTTGGACATGCCTATTTTAGTCTTCTCAAGGAATTTAATATAAATTTGCAATGGTAAGATTGGTTTTTTTAAAAAATTATTAAAACCGGGAGAGTGTTAAATGGTGACTAGTTGATTAAGATAATTCTCCCCTTCACGATTAAGTGTCCTAAGAATACGGCTATATTAGTATTAAAGTTGATTACCAAAATGAACTTGCTCTGATCAAAACCATCTCGTTTCGACTTCTTCAATGTCGATGTTAGTAAAAAAAAATGCCATAAGGTTGCAATCCCTTAGTTCCGACGTCCTTCAACGTATAAGCGCTTCACCCACTAGTCTTCACCTGATGTGCTTCTCTACCCATATCACCAAGTCATGGTCGTTTGCTATCTTTTGCTTAGCAACCCTGTCGCCCACCAGCTTTCACCGGGCTACTTTGCTCCAGATCACAGCATATTTTGAGCCTCTCTCTTCATCAAACCCACAAGCCGTTAAAAGTACTCGGGCTCCAAAATTTGTATTGCCGAACAATCTGTCTGAAAGGCAAAAGAATATTCCCCGAAGTTTGGGAATTCTAAATCCATCGACCTCAAAGAAATTGGATCGTCTTTTAACCTCCATCTTTAAATTTATATCTTAAATCAAGAGATTTTGTGGTTAGTTTATTCTATACAGATAAAACTAGATAGTAGAGTGGGTTAGGAGACTGTACATAAACACATCAATAAAACAAAAGTTTATTGGGTATTTTATGTTGAAAATGAAAATATATATTATGTCACGTTTTCACCTCAAGTTCGAGCTTTTAGCACAGTTGGTGTTGACTAATGTACAACAGTGGTATAAAAAAAGCCAGCCCGGTCCAGCTCGACTACTGTATTGACACTACCGATTGCACTTGCATTTCGAATTATTTTTTCGACTAACCTCATTTAGTAACATAGCTGCAACATAACACAACCCCGATCAAAAAAATTTCAATTCTCAAACCCAAAAAGGATTGAATTTAATAAAATTGGAGAATTAGAAAAAAAAATAAGAAGGCGACATAAATAAATATTCACATATAAATAAATAATCACTCCAAATTTGCTTTTTGGTGGGTAAAAACAATAACTACAAGGGAGGACAAACCATTCATTACAAGCAGAGACTGAAATTGTGAGAATGGCATTCTGAAAAGGGTAGACGACGAAGAAGCAGAAGTCGTTGAAGCAAAAGCCCAGATGCCGCCATTGGCACGTGGACTATGTTATCTTCTAAGTTATATTTAGGATTAAATATTATCGGTCAATTCTTTTTATGAGCGAATGTACTTTGAATTGACGTAATTAAAAGTACTATTTAATTAAATTGTGATTATGACAAAGCCTAGAAAAATAGATTTTTAGTGGCTCTTCTTCTTAACATGAATCTAAGTAACATTCAAATCAAACCCATCCAACAGTCAAAGGAGGTTTTTTTTTTTGGAGGATGAAATGTGAACATGATATAAACTCAATAAAATAATTGAGAATGGCATTCTGAAAAGGGTAGACGACGAAGAAGCAGAAGTCGTTGAAGAGAAAGAGAATGGATTTCCTTTCCCCAGTCCTCAACCTGATCGGCTCTCTCCTCCTCACCGAGTATGCCCGGATGAACAACATCTCCGACAAGCTCAAGAAGTGGGATAGGAAGCTGCCGACGATCCAAGACGTCATGGATTCTGCCGAGAGAAAGCAGATGGATGATGACCCTGCTGTAGGCCGGTGGCTCGCAGATCTAAGGAACGTCACCTACGACATGGAAGACCTCCTCGAGGAGTTGTCCGTCGAAGCCAAGCGGAATTCATCCAAGGTGGGGGCCCTGTCGCGGTCGACTAAACTACCTTACTCCCTGATCGATTGCTGCTATCGGTTCAACCCACACGCTCTGTTCTTGGGTCGTCATATGGCCAACGAGATCGAGGAGGTTGACCAGAGATTGGAGGAAATCCTCGACCGCATATCCATTCTTGGGTTATTTCGGAATCCTGGAAGCCGAAGTCAGGACGACAAGCCTCGATTCATCACCACTTCCATTCGTGAGCCCAAGTTCGTGGGCAGGGAGAAACAAATGGAGGAGTTGCTCGCTCGACTGACCCGATCCGAAGCAACCGAGGACTCCATACGACCCTTTACCGTCGTTTCAATCGTGGGAATGGGCGGACTTGGTAAAACAACCTTGGCACAAGAGTTGTATCATCACAAATCGTTGGAAAAGGCAGACTTCACAGTGAAAGCCTGGGCTTGTGTTTCCGACGTCTTCAAATGTGCCACCATCACGAAGAACATCCTGGAGGAGGTAGCACCATCTTCGTCCAGAGCGGAGAAGGATCTGAATCAGCTGCAGAAGTTGCTCAATGAGAAACTTTCCGGGAAGAAGTTCCTTATAGTGTTGGATGATGTCTGGAATGAAAACTTTGTTGAGCTCGATTCTCTTCTTAAGCCCTTGTATTCTGGTAGTAAAGGAAGCAGGATACTACTCACTACAAGAAACCTCGAGGTCGCCAAATTGGTCGGGGACCGTGATCCGAGGCAATTGGACCAGCTGCCGCAGGAGGATTGCTTGTGTTTGCTCGCCTATCACTCCATTGGGGAGGAAACCTTTGAAGGACACCCTCATCTTCAGGATATTGCAGTTCGATTAGCCGAAAAGTGTAAGAGGCTGCCTCTTTCTATTAAGACGATCGGAGGGCTGCTTCGTTTCAAAACCGATTATGAGAGTTGGGAGCATGTGTTAGCACACGGTATTTGGGACAAAGAGGACGGACGTGGAAAGATTCCTCCGGCATTGAAGTTGAGCTATGTCCATCTCCCGGTTCACTTGAAGAGATGTTTTGCAGCATGCGCGTTATTCCCGAAAGATTACATGTTCGACCAAGACGAGGTAATTCGGCTATGGATCATACAAGGTTTGTTGGACAAGAGGACCGGTACAACATACCAAGAGGTGGGGATGGAAAATCTATGTCGTTTAGAAGCCGTGTCGCTTCTTCAGAAAGCCAGGAATGAGAAGACTTGTTATTTAATGCACGATCTCATCAATGACCTCGCGAAATCGGTAGTTGTCAAATCATACTTCAGCTCGGATGAGTATAAGGAAGACTCCTCTCTTGAGGAGTCACTCGGCAAAGTGCGTCATTCGGCAGTGGTCGCACGATATGGGGAATGTTATATTTCCAAGAGATTTGACGCGTATCGGTCAATGAAAAAGCTGAGAACTTTTATGCCTTTTCAAATATTAAGAACTGTAGAACCGAATGTCTTTGTCTCCTCGGAGGTGATTCAAGGCTTGATAATGGATATGAAGTACCTGAGGATGTTGTCGTTGCGTTACTTTCGAATCAGAGAGGTGCCCGACCAGATTGGAGAGTTGAAGCTCCTGCGTTCCGTTGATTTTTCTTACACAGAAATCGAAGTGTTGCCGGAATCAATTTGTAACTTGGTCGAGTTACAATCTCTGTTACTACGAGGGTGCAAAGAGCTTAAGAGGTTGCCTAGGGACATTCATAAGCTGATAAATCTTCTCCATCTCGACATACTCAATACAGATAGTTTGGAGGAGATGCCTCCCTATATCGGCAACATGACCAATCTTGAAGTACTCTCTACCTTTGTCGTGGGCAAAGAAGCTGGTCAGGAGGTGAAGCAATTGGGACCGCTCAAATTCATTCAGCGAGAATTGCACGTCCGTAATTTGCTCGTCGTAAATGATGTTGAAGACGCAAAGATTGCTAATATATCTAATAAAGAAGCAGTTCGCCAAATGATGCTGGATTGGGGATCGATTTCAGAAACTTCAAGCCAAGACGACCATCAACTAAAGCTCCTAGACTGTCTGCAACCTCCGAGAAAGATTGAAGTTCTTGGTATAGTTTCCTATGGGGGCAAAAAATTTCCATCATGGTTTGACAATCATTGCTTGGATAATGTTGTAGATTTAGCCTTGGTAAATTGCAAAAGTGTGGATTTGTTGCCACCCATTGGACGGCTTCCACTGCTAGAATCGCTTGTCATTGGGGGTCTTGAAGCAATCACTTCAATAGACGCCGAGTTTTACGGGATCAAAAGGCCATTTCGGTCATTGAAGAGATTGATCTTTGAGGACATGGGTGCTTGGGAGAAGTGGTCGTCCAATGGAGACTACGAGAACGACCATCCATTCCCTTGTCTCCACGAACTAATTGTGTTCAAGTGTCCCAAACTGAAAGGAGGGTGCACTCTTAGCCTTCCATCTCTCGCTGAGATTGAAATTGAAGGTTGCGATGAAGGATTGTTGAAATGTCTGGTCGGCCTTACTTCTATGACGAAGATGAAAATTAGCGAAATTCCACAGCTCGTTCACTTTGACAGGAGTTTCTCAACCTCTTGGGTTGCGCTCGAACAGATGAGGATTGAGCGATGTCCTGAATTTAAGACCTTCGTTGATGGGGATGGCGAGGAACAAGTGCCCCCTAAACTGAAGAAACTAGAAATAGAAGATTGTGAAGGTCCAGAGAAGTTACCAGAAGGTTTATCTGGGCTTACATCTTTGAATGAGATGAGTATTGTTAATTGCGGGAAGCTCTCTTCCTTCCCAAGGGCGGGTCTGCCTCCTGGGTTGAGAAAAGTGAACCTTCGGATATGTCCGAGTCTCCTGCAGTCCCAGCTCATCAGCAACAGACTTCCGGAATCTCTCGAGGAGCTTAACATAGAAAATCTCGAGGGACTCGAGTCGATATTGGATATATTTGTGGGTAGTCAACTCTCTCGATCTCTGCGGATATTGTCCATAAGTCACTGCGAATCCCTCGTGACTCTCTCGGACAGCTTGCAACACTTGTCCACCCTTTCCAAGCTTACTCTTAAAGATTGCCCAGCATTAGAGATCGGCAACTTCCTTGCTCTCCCTTGCAACCTGTGGAGTTTTACTCTTGTCGGGTGTCCAAAGGTGAAGTCTTTGCCTCGTGACATGCATGACCTCACATCCCTCAAAAGTCTAGAAATTGTGGAATGCGACGGCATCACGAGGTTTCCGAGAGGAGGTTTGCCTCCAAATCTGGATGTGCTTTGCATAGGGGCATGCCGGAATCTGAGTCAACCAATTGAGGAATGGGGCTTGCGTGGTCTGGCCTCCTTAAAATATTTGACCATTTGGGGAGAAATTCAATGCATGGAAGAGATGAGGTGCTTTCCACCGTCTCCTGATGCATGGGGTCGCCTGCTCCCTTCATCCCTCTTGACTTTGAGTATTTTCAACATGAAGAAGCTGGAGAGGGTGGCAAGCGGACTCAGAGCCCACCTCACCTCCCTTGTTTTTTTGGGGATTTGTGTCTCTCCGAGGATGAGATGGTTGCCGGACGACGGACTCCCAGACTCGCTGGAAACGCTCCACATTTATGGCTGTCCACTGATAGAGAAGAAATGCTCGAAGCCCAACGGTGTTTATTGGCCCCTCGTCCGATACCTCCCAGAACTTGAGTTCACTAAAAATTTGAAATGCTTTGATGATTGTCAATTGTGAATTTTATAAAAAGTTCAAAAATCTTATTTCTAATTTTTGAATTTTGTGAATTAAAATGTCCTGCACAAACTTTTAATTGTATTTATTTTTTTGTTTTTGCTGTATTACTTTAATTTTTTTGACTAATAATTTGTCAAAATTTCAGTAAATTTATATTTTCGAATCTGTTATGAAGTATTTGTGCCTTTTCTGGACTCAACTAATTTAGACAACAAGAAATTGCTAAGAATTTTATGGCTGTAGGAAATCATTTTCTCATCTATAGAAATCTAAAAATTTCATAAGCTGTTTTATCAATTAAGCGTAATGAAGTTGCAGACCTGAAATATGTCTTGATTAATATTAGAATGATATTATATATATATATTATTTAACAAATATTAACACTCATGAAATTTCAAATCAAGCACAAGACATTCTCGGACTTCCATTTCGAATATCAATGTTTCTATCACTCAAACACAAAACATTGTCTGAATGTGACGCCTCGCTTTTCGTGACACGCCACGGTAGAATTAAACTAAAAATAGTGCAGCGAAATTTGACGAAGATCAACTGGTCCCACAAATACACACGAGGTCGCACGCCCTTAAATGATAACAGTGTCAGCGCAGCATGTAATTTCACTTCAATTAGTCTAAATCCAGTCAACAAACCAATGGTGCCGGGAATTAAACCACCATATTTATGGAACATACCTCGTCGGAAGCCCTTCATTCCACAAGTAATCGAGGATGACATGCTCTTCTCGGGTCAGCGACATGAGTTTATTGTGTGCGAGTAGAAAACATAATAATAAAAATAACAACACAGCATTTCACCATCACCTTGGGTGGATCTGAGTCATCTATGCCGATTTCCTTCTAAATGACCAAACGCATCACCCTATTAGCACGACACCCTCTATCATGTCTTTTGGAGTGTGATATGTATCTTAAACAGGTCAGTTAAGTATCCATGATGACCAAGGCGTGAAGACCAAGACTAGGGCATGAGAGATCAACGACGCAACTACTGATATTCGAATTAGGAATCTCCTAACTAAATTCTAAGTCCTCTTACCCTTTGGCACCACTACACACATTTTTTTTTTTTTTTTGCAATATATGTGCTTACAACTTCAAGAAAAAAATACTTTAACTTTTGAGGCTTGAAAAAAAAAAGACCAAATTATCCGATTTCTCCTAAATTGTAACAATTTTTTTCAATTTATCATATCGTTTACATAATATCTTTATATATGACAAACTTACTACGTTACTTCATATATATCCTCCGTCAGTCGTCCGACAAACGAAAGTGACGGCGTTAGTGCCAAGTAAGCGCCATGTCAACTTCCGTTTATCCAACGACTGACGGAGGATAGATATGAAGTAACTAGTAAGTTTGAAATATAAAAAGATATTAATTAACGATAGGATAAATCGAAAAAAATCGTTATAATTTAAGGTAAATCGGATGATTTGGCAAAAAAAGGGATGAAACTTATTATTTTTCTCATTGTACGAAATTAATATTAACGCCTCTTTTATTGGTCCAAAATACTATAAAAATTTACATTTGTGATAAAGATTTCTAGCCTCATTGTAATGTGTTATTGGACGTGAATTATGTTTGTGGGCCAAATATTTAGTGCTTTAATAATATTGAGGATCCGTCGGATCAAGCCGTTGAGGCCTTGGACTTTTTCGCATCATTTCCTTGAGTCTTGCTAGATCAAGCCTTTGAAGCCCGACAACTGCAACAACGATATACTTCATAAAGTGCTGAACATCCGTATGAGTTTGGATCATCTCAATTTTCATCATCTTTCAAGTATCGAAACAGGATATTCACCGGTATTGATGTGACTAGATACTCTAACCTCACTTATACAACATACGAAAAATTCTTACTCTTTTTTCAGTCTCATGTTAGGAGATTTTGGGACAAAAAATTTTTTGACACATGCAGAGAATAGTTAAGTTTAATCTGTTATCCGTGAAAAGTAACATCCATTTGATGTTTTGAATATGACATCTCTATTTTTCCGAACGAGTCTTGTTTGATCCAAAATAGTGTTCTCATGAATAATAATATCTATTTTTTAAAATATTAATGTTTGAACAACTTATCGTGTTCCTATTATTGGCAGAGTCATCTATTTTAGAGAGAAAACTAGTTTGACAACAAAGGACTGAAGTTACATGTACTTCACTAGTTTTGATGTTGAGCCTGACCTTCTATGTTACAGAAGTCAAATATTCTATTCTACAGAAGCTTCTCATGTTAAGGACTTTTTGTAAGAATTAATTTCGTGATTAATTATTTGTCTAATCATTAATTAATGATAAATCAACTAAGATTTGATCAAGATGTTATCTGATCAAATTAAATAGATTAGTCTTCAAATATTAGGGATAATATTTCTCATAGAAGGAAATATAATCATCTATATATGGAAAGGTTTTGTAAGGTTGCCTGCAACCTTATGTGGATTGATACGACCACCAAGTAACCACTATTTGATGATACTAATCATAACCATCTGTCTAGATACATTCATTTTTGTGTCTTGTACAGAATGGAATCGATCCCCACCATTATGTAAGATAATCTTCGATTACTTCCATCTATAGAGGGTTATTGACCAGAACCTTCTGTAAAACAGAATTCTTGGCAACTATTTTATATCCTTATCAATTTGATGTAATTTGTTACCTAAGCGAATCTCTGCATTAGGGGACGAATTTGTACGTAATATATTGTATTGTTATAACTAATTATTTTCTTTTAATTTTGCAGAAGGCCAATCTTCATGATTCCCTTCCTTATTATTAGTCCTAGACTTTTTGTATAAATAGCCACGCTCTCTCCCATAATAAAAAACACATCATTCATTCCATCTATCCCCATTGTAACATTCTGATCAGAGAGCGCGTGCTTCAACTCCCTTTTCTTTTTTTCATTTGAGTTAGTCACACGAGGAACATTACCTGCGGAGGCTGCATCGTTGGTGAAACCTTCTGGGAGAGTGACTCGGGGGCCACGAGAGACTCTGCTGGAAGCTGCAGGATACGTTGGTGGGAAGCGCGGCTGGAGGTCGTGTGATCAACGTGCAGCGGGCTGGAGAGAAGGGTTGAACCTCGGGAGCACAAAAGGTGAGGGACTAACATGTTTCTGTTGTGTAGAGCTCTATGTGCAGGACCCTAGGACAGAGGGAATGCTGTCTACCCTAGGACAGAGAGGACTCTGTCTGCTTGCGTAGAGATCGCTACGTGCTCGTGTGGGGTACGCCACATAGTCGCTATCTCGAGGAGATCGTGCAGGCCGTGTGGAGTCGCCGGAGTGAAAATCCATCCTTGGACAGGGGTCGCTGTCCGCTTGCGTAGGGTTCGCTACGTGCTCGCGTGGGGTACGCCACGAAGTCGTTATCCTTGAGGGGATTGCACATTTGTTACCTTGTTAGTCCCGTTAACGCGTGCTACCTAATGTAGTGCAGAACCTTCGGGTCTGTACAACCACTGTAGTGCATAACCTTTGGGTCAGTGAATCTACTTCAGTGCAGAACCTTACGGTCTGTGCTTACCTCAAGTCATTTCTAATACGAACCATTTTGGTTTGTTAAAGATTGACATACTCTTGGTATAGAACCTTACGGTCTGTGCTATACCTTTTGTGATACATAATCCTTGGATCTGTTCTATGGAAGGTTGATGCTTTTAGTACAGAATCTCTTGATCTGTGCTATAAAGGGTTAACACATCCGATACAGAATCTTCTGGTCTGTATTGTGCCTTACCTTCTTCGACACAGAACCTCTGGTCTGTGTTGTGCCTAAGCTACTTCGACACAGAACCTTCTGGTCTGTGTTGTGCCTAACTTACTTCGATGCAGAACCTTCTGGTCTGTATTGCGCTTGAGTTACTAAGTACAAAACCTTCGGGCTTGTGCTACATAACAAGTCTCTACTGTACGGAACCTTTTAGTCTGTGCTCTATCACTCAGTCCTCTGTGGCATAGAACCTACTGATATATACTACAGAAAGTTGTTTTCATTACAATTCTTGTAATCGTTACTACATTGGGTTTGAGTGATAACCATCCAGTGTTCTGGGTGAAGAGTGGACGTAGGCAATTTGCCGAACCACTATAAAAAGCTTTGTGTCCATCAAACAAATTCGCAATCACAATCGAACGTTCTATTTAACAAAAGCTTTCATCCGCTGTGGGGTTTGTGAAAAAGAGTTAAAAATCCTAATTTGGATCATAACACTAATTCACCTTCCCTCTTAGTGTAACATGGGAATGGCAAGAAGATGCAGTATCTCACAACAAGGCCATTCTCGTGGATGCTCGGATAATCAACGCATTTTTCTGCTCATGTTATAGCTACAATTGGAACACAAATATTATGTGTGCATTCTTCGAAGCATGGAGTCCTGAATTAAACATCTTGGAAATGTTATGCAGGACGATCTCGATCTCCTTCTGGGGCCATTATAAATGCGACGGACAACCCATTCATGGTGATTTTTATGAGGCAGTAGTGCCACCTCTATTAAGTGTTTATTAGTCGGGATTCTCATGATCCGAATAGTTGCTCGCATTTATTCATGGAATTTCTTCGTCTCCACGAAGTGAGGAATGGCAAGAAGATTGTTCAAGTTGTGAGCTGCATTCACTTTTGGTATCGAGGCATCGTAACATATACCTTCAAAGTGTGTGATGAAGAAGCCTCTTCATCCAAGGGAACGCATAATCTTGAAGGACCACAAAGGAGTGTTCGGGGGTTTGAACATCGAGGACGGGAAGCATTTACGTACTTATCTAGCAACTAATGGCGTGTTTGGTTTAAAGATTTAAGAAATGAGTGGAATGGACTAATAATCTTACTCTTTTTTCTTTGTCTATCTCATTTAAGTAGATAAATGCAGAGAGAAATAGGCAAACACGTTTCATGCTCAATGTTCCAATCCTCGAACAACTCCTTGCTCCCTAGCACTCCAGGGAGATGCCTTCAGAATTTCCTTTGCAGTACTCATGGGATGAAAATGTTAGCGTGTACTTATATGTCAAGACAAACATTTATCGTTAATTAATTTACTTCTTTGCATAAGAATAAGGTTTTGAATGGAAAACTAAGTCGACATGAAATCAAAATTTTAAAAGTAAAAGGTAATTCTGATATGTGTTTCTTTATAAATGAGTGAGAAAAGAAGTAACGATCTATGGAACTTTCTACATTTTCTGAATGAAAAATAAAATTTATGAACGAATTGGAAAGTTTCGAGACAGAAAAGAAGGTGGAATTGAATCGAAAACATTTGAATAGAAAAATACTTATAATACGTGTGTTTCGCGGAGGAGAAGGGAAACGAAATGTTGATTTCTTTGTATATGGCTTAATGAAGACTAAAACATGGAAGCGGCTAACGATACGTGCACGTAACCGTTACGTTGTTTATTAAATTTGCCTCGATTTTTAGTAAAATTTACTAAAAATCACCTTTTTTATTAAAATCACGTCATAATTGGTAAAATTTTTTATAAACTTTACTATTTTTTACTGTACATATTTAGTAAATTTTACTAATTCATATTTAGTAATTTTACTCAGTTTTTTCAAAAAATTTCCACTTTAGTTTTAGTAATGATTTACTAAAAATGTCGGATAAATCATCATAGTTTTAGTAACTTGTTATGAAAAAGTTACTGTTCACTTTTAGTAAACGATTATTAATTTTGTTAGTAAAAGTTTTGTTTTTTCAATCTTTTTTACTACTTTTTGTTTAGTACATTTTACTAATATTTTACAGTTCATTTTTTGTAGAAAGTACTAAATTTTATTAGTAAAAGTTGACTAAATTTAGTAATACTTACTAATTTTTTCGTGATATTTAGTAAAACACTGTTTAAGTTAGTAAAAGTATTTGGAAAGTAGTACGATTTTCGTAACTCTTTACTAATTTCTTCGTGGATTTTTAACAAAGTTTGGTGAAGTATTACTAATTATTTTCATAATTTACTAATCCGAACAGTGATACTCGAACCTAATTACAAACCTACTATCGCTGTGAAATTACCATTTTGCCCCCCGAATAAATTTACGAAATATATTACTAATCTAATTACTAATCTTTTATATTAGTTTAGTAATTTTTACTGACTAGTCATATATTACTAACCTAATTACTAATCTTTTACATTAGTTTAGTAATTTTTACTGATTAGTCCCAATAGTAAACATTTAATTAGATAGGTATTGACTTTGCAGGTGGAATCCAGCTTCTTCCTCTTCGATTGCAGGCGGAATCCCTGCATCTAACCCGTAAACCATCTTCAACCGACTGTACAGGTGGAATCCAAGATAAAAGGGTATCAATGTAGACCTTTTCTTCCTCTCTCGCCTACATGATCAGGGGAAATGAACAGTAAAATAGTAGTAAAATTTAACAAATTTCTTACTAATTATGATGTCTTTTTACTAAAAAAAGTAATTTTTAGTAAATTTTACTAAAAATCGAAGCAAATTTAATAAACAACGTAACGGTTCTGTGCATGTATCATTAGCAACTTCCCTAAAACATTCCTATAATTTAAAAAAAAAATATTCAACCTTTTTTCTAATTAAAGTAAGAAAAAATAACAAAATTCAAATGTTTCAGAATTCTTACTTGTAGAAGAGGAATTTTGAAAATACCAAATATCACCTTTCAAATTATCTGTCATAAATAAAATAAATATAATATAATTTTATTATGTGTGTTGTAAATTATTGATATCAAATAACTTTTAAGTTGTATCATAATCTTTTTAAAATTATTGTGTGTTGTGTCTTCGTATCCAGCCAAAGAAGAAGGATCGATCTTTGGAGCACTATCAAATCTGCTTGATTATTTCCTCAAGGCGCCAACTTTTGACCAATCGAGGTAAGTCGAAAGCTTTAGGGATTTCTGTTTTCGAAAATTTCGATGCGGCAGAGCTCCTTCATCTGTTCACAATGCTCTGTTTTCCGAGATTCACCAAAGCTTTCATTGCTTTCTAAGGTCGTAAAGCATCCCTCCGTTTCCTTTTCGGATTTTGGGTCCGGGGGAATTTTGGGTTGGTTTGTTTCTGACGGCTATTTCAACCGACCCTGACACTTGTAGGCTTAAGACTGCGTTGCAGCCTCAGGGTCCAATCGTCCTGGACCGTAATCCTTCGTATTTTGTGGAAAGTCAGTAATTTAGAACCCGGGTAGCCATGGAAATGGATTTTTTTGTGAAATTATGCCCCGATATGCTTGCTAATGTCTTGTTCTGTCTCCCAGAGAAGGAGCTTATCAGGGCGAAGTGCGTCTCGAAGTTATTGCATGGCTTCATCTCTGATGTCTGCACCCCCTGGCTATTTAAGAACTGTTGCATATGTGGTGTGCACTTTCGCCGGGTAGCTCGGGCATGGGAGAGCTCCCCTGGACAGCCTCTCAGTATGTTATCATCACATGAAGAGTGGACTTTGGCCCTGAAGGACGTGGCCATTAGCATTGATTTGCATATTATGGGTTTTGCTCCCATAACACCAGGAGGCGATACGAGCGAGGACAGCAGTGAATGCATGATCGGAGAGGAGACAAACAACAGTTTGCTTTTGTTGGCCGACGGGCCTTCACCTTTCCATTAGTATGTCAGCAACCCCGTGACCAGGCAGTGCGTCTCACTTCCAAGAGCCTGCTGCCATCTTCCTCACGACCGTACTATATATGCTTTCAAATCTTCCATTGTCCCTTCTCTTGCTTTTCATCCATCTGTCTCGACGGACTACATAGTCATCCAATTTGGATATCCGAACTCGGAACCTGCATATGTGGAACTGGAAATATTCTCTTCGAGTTCGGGAATGTGGTCGCATCATTCGCTCCACATTGACATGCCTAGTCAGAAATTTAGGTTTTCTAAACAGTCGGCTTTCTGGTACGGGGTGTTATACCAACTGTCGCTAACTCAAAAGATTTTAATGGTTGATCTGGAAGGACCCAGCATTGACATCATCGATGGTCCTGACATCACAGAAACGGACAGAAACACGGGATGTATTGGACTGTCCGTGGGACGTCTCTGTTATAGCAATAGCAGAGGATATGCCATGAAATTTTTGGTTCTTCAGGAGGATAAATGGATCCTAAAACATAATGTGGATACCACGCAGTTAAAAATTCCGATATCATGACTCTTTGGTGCACCAATTTGCAACAACTATGGATTGCTCCATGTGGGATTCAACCGAATGCGGATGCTGTCTTTGTGGGAACCGCTAGCACACTGTTATGCTACCATTTTTGGACCGAGAGGATGCAGTTGTTGTGGAGAGTAGATCAATCCCAATTTTTGTCAGGGTTGTATCATCCAGTCCACCCTTACCACCGATGTCTGGTTACCTTGAAGCCGATGAGGAATGGAGGATTGAGATCTGTCTGATATTTTCCTCGTGTCAACTTGTGCATCCTGATAAGTTTTTCTTTTCTGGAATCCTTTTTTTTTAATTTCTCATTTTCAAGTAAGGGTAACACTATTTTCTTGATGTTGATTTCCGGTCAGCAGAATGCAGATAGGGCGTAGTGACCAATCCTCAAACTTACGCCGGATGCTACGATGATGGTGTTATAGTCTCATCAGAAAAGCTGTGGCAAAGGTTTTGAAGATACTAAATCATGTGCCTTTGGAGGTTGCCGAGAATCCTGTTGGTATGACCTCTCGGCTAGAGGACGTTAAGCCTTTACTAAATATAAGTCCACATGCCTCAATGTTAGGAATCTTAGGGCTAAGGTGGCGTGGGGAAGACAACTCTATCCAAGGCAATTTTGTAGGAACATTTCCTCAAGTTTGACGATTGGTGCTCTCTCCCCAATATGCAGGAGGAATCAGGGGCCTTGAATGGTCTCGCTCTTCTGCAGAAAAAGCTTCTGCGCAAGTTGTTAGATCAAGAGCTGATCTTGTCGAGGGTTGATGAGGGAAAGGTTCTGATCAATGCAAGACTAGGCAGTAAAGCGGTCCTTGTCCTACTCGTTGATGTAGATAAGTATGATCAGTTTGATTCACTGGCGGGAGATCTTATTTGGTTTGGTAAGCAGAGCAGGATTATCATCACCACAAGCGATAGGTGCATGTTACCTTGGGATTGGGTTCAGCATGTATATGAGATGAGCTTGCTAAACGGGGATGAAGCCGGGAATCTTTTCCAATGGCATGCTTTCCACGGTGTTGTCGTGTTGAATCCAAACGAGGGGCAACCGGGTGAATTACTCATCAGGGGAAGCATTTTAAGAGTCTTTATAGGTTAAGAATACTTATTGTCCTAAACGCCTTTCACGTCGAGGGATCACTGCATCTGCACAGCAAATTACGTTAGTTTGCGTGGCAGGGGGTTTCCATGTCAACAATAGCGTCTGGGAGCCCAGTTAAATCGTGGCTATTGGCATGACGAGCTGTGAATATCCAATTAATCATGGGAAGTGTAAATTTGCTTTATTAGTTTGATTCATTTAATTTAGAGAGATCAGTAAACAACATGGGTAGATGACTCTACGCAGTTATCTTTACCCGCCCTCCGGCCTAGCACGCAAGCGGCGGACCGAGGATTCGGGTCCGCTCCCTCGAGGCCCAATCATGTCGACGTCACGACTCGAGCGCCGGACGCTGTGGAAGGGAATCGAGTTGAGCCCTCCCTTTGTTCCCGAATGGGCTTGCGGGACATTTTGTCAATCGAATCTAATTCCCTGAAGACGAAAGGCGAAAGGCTGCGTTAAGGCCTCGTTCGTGAATTTTAGGGAGGACTCGGGGAACGGCTCGTGTCGCCATTACCCATCCCAAACGGCTCCATAAAAAAATGTTGTTTAACATAGGTAAACTATTCGGAGTCGCCACCAACTTAATTTTTTTAGATGTCTGTTTTAAATCGGAAAAATCAGAGTAGGGTTTGGGGATTCCTATTTACTAACTCTTACATTCTAAGCATGCGAAAAATGTGGCGATTGTCCAAAAAAGGTTTGCTTTTTATTAACGGGTGTTGGATCCGATTCGAGAGTTAGGCCGGACTCGTATCGACGTTTTATGGGTGTTGGACCCGATTCGAGAGTTAGGCCGGACTCGTATCGACGTTTTACGGGTGTTGGACCCGATTCGAGAGTTAGGCCGGACTCGTATCGACGTTTTACGGGTGTTGGACCCGATTCGAGAGTTAGGCCGGACTCGTATCGACGTTTTACGGGTGTTGGACCCGAATTTAGGGTTTGATTAAAACCCAGTATACGACGTAAATCCTAAAGCCCAAATCACACGAGCAATCACAAACAAGTATTGAGATCAAAGGGACGGGGAAGGGCGGTAACTGCGGAACTATGCATTTGGGCCTGCAGTCCGTTACAAGTGGATTTAAAAATTGATTCGGGGAGGCCCGCACCTCCCGTTTGTACCTTTAATGAAGGTAGGGGCCGCTTTAAGTTTTTGGACCGACAGTGTTTAAAGCCGTGGTAGATCCACGCGGTTTGATACACGGGCCTTCGAGTAAGTCTTCGAAACTTTGTGTCGATCCCTCCGAAATTACGTGCTCATTGTACATGCAAAATAAGATATAAGTGTGCTTAGAACTTTCTTATGGAAACATGTAATCCAATTACAATAGACCAAGTAAGTCGGAATGAAACTTACATGAGGCATTTAAGCCCATTAAGATTTATCCTTGAACGTCGGAAAATAATTACTTGGTGCGTCCATGTCGAAATAACTGAATGATGTGTCGGTGCTCTAAATAAATCCACCGCATCGTCGATGTGTTTCTCTTGAATAAACAGGGAAATATGCGTTAGTTATCATAATATTCATATTAATCGATAATTGTATGAATGATAATAGACTCTGAAGCAAGCATCTTCGAACTCATCCACCTCCGGGTGCTCAATCTCGCAAGAAATTCATTCAATAAGTCTCAGATTCCTACCGCAGTGGGGCGTCTCACGAGGTTGGCGAGGCTGAACCTCTCTTCGAGTGACTTTTCTGGCAACATCATGCCCGAAATGATGGGGCTATTGAATCTGTCCTTGCTGGATCTTTCTGGAAACCCGGATATGAGCGTTTCTTGTGAAAAATTCACACAATCACAGAAACAACAAACCAAGAAAAAAAACAGCGGAAGACTGGATCGGTTATGCGGGTTTACAGTCACTGAGAAAGATCAAGGGAAAAGAAAACATACCCGTATTCGCCACGTTCGCCATACTGTAAAGCTGATGATTGTAACTTGGGCGGCGTAGATCTTCTTCCTATTTTCCTTCCCGTACGGCTGCTCTCGATGGAGGAGGCCAAAATAAAAGAAACTGACGATGTGTCTTTTCTGTCAGGGTGATTAACCCAGATATAAGGAAAACCTAATAAAGGATTTCCTTTATGAAATGTCAGTTTTGTCCCTTAGTTAAATAATTGTTTGAATGACAGGGGAAGGGACCTATCTGTAATATACCGTAGCCTATGTCATATCCATCAACGGACCATAGATTATAAAATAGTCTACACCCAATCGTAAGCCACATTAGACAAACGAGATGCGCATATCCCAATTACTTAAGCGATTTAGTGGGATTTCATGCATTGTCTTTATGTCACAACCTGTTTTATAAAATATAATTTAATAAAGTAAAATAAAATAAATAAAAGAAAATTAAAAATAAACAATTAATGAAAACCCAAAAATCAGAAATTTCTAACATTTTTGGCTTGGAGGAGTTGCTTAAAAATCTGAATGTGATTGAGGACCTTCATCTTAGTTGGGTTACGGTATCGGATGGCCGAGTACCGAGAACCTTGGCGAATGTGAGCTCTTTGAGGTCGCTCATGCTTTCTGGTTACGGCTTGTCGGGTGAATTTCTGGAATCTGTTCTCTCGCTGCCTGGGCTGGAGTTCCTCGATGTGAGCTTGAATAATGAGTTGACGAGCCATTTGACAGGATTCCATCCAGGGAATCCGATAAAGTCCCTCAAGTTTTATCAGTCGAACTTCACGGGCGAGCTTCCAGTTTGGCTGGGAAATCTCAGTTACTTGACTGAAATTGATCGTAGCTATTGTGGGTTTTGGGGGGAAATACCATCTTCCATCGGGGTCTTGACCAATCTCCAGTACTTGAATCTGGGAGTTAACAACTTCCGTGGACCATTGCCTTCTGGTTTTGGGAATCTGACCAACTTTGAGGTTCTAACGTTTGAACAGCAACAGATTGAGAGGTAAAATTCCTTCGTCGCTAGGAAATCTCATACATCTTGTTTGCTTGGATCTTCGGTACAATCGACTTGGAGGCAGAATACATTCATCCCTGGGAAATCTCAACCGGTTTGAGTGGTTGTATCTTCACTCCAATCAACTGGTGGGTGGAATCCCATTGTCCCTGATGAGGCTTCCCCTACTCTCTATATTAGACGGTGGTTCCAATATGCTAACTGGTAATGTACCTTCCCAGATTAGTAACCTCACCCGTCTGACTGACCTAGACATTTCTGCTAACAGATTTCACGGTCCAGTGCCTGACTCGATCTATGGGCTTTGGAATTTAAGTGTCATTCCCCTTGGGTCAAACGATCTTATCGGAGTGGCACGTTAGACCGCTTCTACAGCTTGATGGAGTAATGGAAGTTGATCTTTCGTCCAACGCATTCTCATCCATAATCTTTCCGAAGCCAAATGCGAATGTTTTGCAGATTAAGGTCCTAGATTTGGGTTCTTCCAACTTGACGGAAGTTCCCCGATTTCTCAAGCATCAACATATGTTTGGTCCCGATGGGCCAAACAGCGAAGCCCAGTAGAAGGTATCGCTCGAGAAGCCATCTGAACGCTGAAAGCAGTTTTCGCTCAAGAAGTGGTACTCGAGCGTTCAAGGCCAACCCGCTCGAGCAGCAGCCATTTACACTCGAGAGGCAACACCCACTATTACTCGAGAACATTCCGCTTGAGAACTGATACCATTGGAACACAACTAAGCCACGATCAAGGAAAAGGGACACGTGGAGAACTCAGAGAGGATAACCGATATACAATGTGCATGTCCCCCTACAAAATAGGGAGTAGATCGTGCACACGATCTAAGAAGGATTTTGAACCCGCTGAATAACCGCAACCAAAAGATCTTGAGCTATAAAAGGAACACAACAGACAACATTCAACAACAACAACAACAACTCAAACACAGACTCTAAGTCTTTTAGCCTTTTACTTTTTCGGTTGGCTTTTACCCTCCAACTTCAGCGTCGTACATTAAATTCCGACGTTGTTGACGCCCTTCCGTCCATTCTCGGAGACGTGCATCAAATTCCGTCCCCGTTGACCGGCCTTCAGTTCGACTCCGTCCTTTGACGTCATGATTAAATTGCGCCGTCCAGCTCCACCCTTGGTGCCATCGCATTCAATTCAGGTACCATTGACAATCTCCTCTATTCCCACAAGGGCGAATTCCACTAAAGGAGTTTGCCTTGACCGTCGCTCGTTCGCCTTCGACCGTCGTGAAGCGCCATCAGGCCTTTTCTGTTGTTTTCCTTTCAAGTCATGTCTGTAAGTGCAACGTTGTAAACTCGATATCGTCGTATTCAATTCCGATATTGTGTTTATCTGTTTTACACTTGAATTCGTGTCATTAACGATGTAACACCAAACGCTGTAAACTCGATACCGTTGTATTAAATTCCGGTGTTACGTTTACTATCACTTTACGGTGACCACATTCACAGTAAAATTCGATACCTATTGCGGGAACAACTTTTTCGCGCCAACAACTACTAATAGGCAGCAACAGACTGGTGCAAGCCAGAAGGTAACATAGACGAGCCGCATGGGTCTCGTTACTAGTGTATCTGATACGGCTGCCGATATGGCCAGAAAAGGAGTTATTATTGGCTCGAGAACATGAAATTTGTGACATCTCTCCTCTGCCTAACGTTTTGGTTCAGAATGATGATATAATTTTTTTTTAATTTGATTCATGAAAGTGTAAACTACAAAAAGGTGAATTTCTTTTACGAATATTCGATTCACATAATACATATTTCATGGAGTAGTCATCTTATTTAACCAAACAAAGATTTTCGTTCAGAAGAGTCGCTTGGAATGGGACAGCAGCGACTCCTCGACATACGGCTGTTGGAACAACAGGAAATTGATTGACCGACGAAATCCATAAACATCAAAGTCTGAAAACAAGATAGATCATCGTTCATAAAGCTTGGGATACTGAATTATGTGTGTCCAACCCAACGAGACATTGAGAAACCGGCGCCGTCGTCCCTCTCTGCCTCTGCGACTCTTTGCAGAAATTGTGCAGGTTTGAACTGATGGGGTTGTGCTCCTTGAGGGGTGAACTCAGCACTATTCATCATCATGATCCGCTGTCCTGTGGCAGATCCGTACTCGTTCCAGGAAAACCGCCCTCGTCATCTTCATCTATATGGACCCTAATCTGGTCGTCGTCTTGCTCTCTCTTGCACATCAAGCGCATCCCCCACCTCTGGAGCACGCTTTTGCTCTCTGAAAAATCCAGGGTAAAGTTATGCCAGCTCCACTTCCCAGCAAAGTCACGGTACTCGTCGATGATCGATTGGCGAGGAAGGTACAAGAACCAAGTATTAACACCGTCTAGATCACATGTACATGCTGAGGCACCCGCACTGCCAACCGTGACAATTACAGTGTTGCACAGTCCTTTGAAACAAACAAAGAGTGCCAGCCCCAAGACATCATCCTCTGACATGTGTGATGGCAAGGACACTCGATATCGCGAACCACACTCTGTTGCCTGAAAATTCACCCAATCTGGAAACTTTTCTCCCGGACAGAGAACATCGGCCGCTCCAACAAACCCACGGACCTTCTGTTAAGAAGAGATAAAAACATAAACATTGAAGTTGTACAGCAGGCTTCCTTTGTTTTTATTTTCCCATCCAATTCTTAGACTTTAATGAGAAGAGAGCGAGATTGAACAATATACCTCTAACGGTAGTGATCTGCAGATGTAGCCAGGGTCCAAGTTGGAACAGTCTGATAAATCCACATAGAACCACTTCGGAGACTGGCAGATAAACGTGTGCAGGCTTTGGAAGGTTTTTAGCTCTCGACATTTCGTGGCATAGAGATTGGAAACACTGGGAAGTTCGGATACTTCGACGAGCTCATAGCACCGCCCCACCCACAACTTTTCCAAGTTCTTGAACTTGCCAATGCAGGCAGGAACATAATGGAACTTATTTTCCAACAAGTTCAGTTTATTGAGCGTCTCGAAACAGGTCAGATCGTTGAGAAACTCGATATCCCCCAAATTGCAGTGACGTAAATTTAGTAAAACGAGATTTGGGAATCCGAGGTTTTCTGTTGCATTCCCCTCTGCCCTTCGTGGGAACTGGGATAGCTTCCAACAGTTCTCCAAATCAAGCATTTCGAGAACTAGCAATTCGTAGATGCAGCTGGGGATAGTTGTGAGCTCCTGGCAACGCGACATGACCAACTCTTTCAGGGCAACGAGATTACTGACGGAATCTGGCAATTCCTTCACAGAAGTTTCAGTTAGATCTAATTTCTCGAGGGACAAAAGCTTCATCTCAAACCGGGGAAGTTTGTCGAGTCTAAAGCACCTGTTGAAGCCAAAGAACCTGATATGCTTCGAGATCAATGAACTAGGAACAGCCTTGAGCTTATAACAACCTCTAAAATCTAGGCAGGCAAGATTCTCGTGGGATCCAATGTCCTCGTCCAGCTGGATGAGATTCTTGCACATATTGAGGATCATGTCCTCCAGCTTCGAACATTTGGAAAGGTCTGGGAGCCTTTCGAGGGACTGGCATCCAGATAAGTTTATGTACTTTAGCTCCTCGAGTCCCTGAAATTTTCATAAGAATCAGAAGTATTATTAAAAATATGTGTCAGTTGTAATTTGTCGTACAACTTCACAATGAACGTTTACCATCGCGTTTATTTGTCGGATCTTGCTTTCTGCCAAATCGAGGCACGCAAGTTTACTGGATGGATCCAACTCTATGGTCGGAGCTGAATATCCATGCCACTCGAGCCATCTTAATTCCCGAGGCAGCTGTAGCGGTTCTTCGGGGCCGGCAATATTTCGGACTATGAGAACTCTTAAGTTTTTAAAACCCTTGAAAGCATTAGATTTGACTGGGACAACCTTCCTCTCCTTAAGGTTCAACATTATTCCTTTCACCGCCCATCGATCCTTCGCCGACTGACAATTGAAAGGTGTAGTTATACAATTTGTCCACCTGTTTGCTTCCAGTGGATATGTTCGACGAGTTCGGAAAACACAACATGATCTTATGCCAACACAGTTCGCGATTCCACACATTATACTGGCATGATTACCATAAATATACAGATGATATCGAAGGATTAAAGAAAGATCTTACCAAATCAACGGATAAGACATCTTCAAAGTCTTCATACTGCCATATCCTGCTTGGGATTTCCTTTCCATTTAAGCATTCACTACGGACGACGCTCCTTCCCATTTCCTCTAACAAGTCATGTATCTGGACTCTGCCACGATCAACAGTAACCAGGGATCGCTCTATGAGAATTTTTAAGCCCCACGGTGTCGCTAAACCACAGCTAGCAAGGACCTTCTCCTCACTCCATCCCCTGAAGAAACACGCTATGTCCAAAAAAGTTTCTTTATGCCTTTCCTCAAGTCCATCAAAGCTTATCTTTAGAACAGAGTTTATGTCCCCGTCTGGACTCTCGGCCAGGTCCTTAAGTTTACAATCCCATTCAAATGCATCTTTACCGTTTAGGGAAGCGCCTAACACTTTGAGTGCCAACGGAACGTTGCCAGCATATTTCAGGAAACCATCTATAAGAGCACGATCGAAGACTATGTTTTCCTGCTTCTCACCAAAGGCATGGAGACAGAAAAGGTTCCTTGCATGCTCCTCCTCTAATAATTTTACTTCATGCTTATGGTGCACAAGCTTTGAAGTCAAAACTTGCCTGTTTCTCGTTGTAATAATGATCCTGCTCTTCTTCCCAAACCAATTCAAATTTCCAGCCAGTGCATCGAGCTGGTTCAACGTGTCTACGTCATCGAGGATGACAAGGACTCTTTTATTACGAAGCCTTTCCTCAATCAGCTTCTTACCAGCATCCACACTCGAGACCTTCAAGTCCTTGTCGCTTAACAACTCGCGTAAAAGCGTCTGCTGCAATTTTGCGAGGCCATTGGCGACCCTTGAAGTCCTGTCTCTCACATCTGGTAGGAAGCACCAATTATCAAACATATGTGCAATATCATTGCATACCTCCTTAGAAAGAGTTGTCTTGCCCACACCCCCTTGTCCATGCAGTCCTATCATGTAGACATCATCGTCGTGTGGATCTATGTGTAGTAGCGGTCTTATTTCTCTGAGACGATGGCCCATTCCAACGGGATGCTCGGCGACATTCAGGGGCACATGATTCAATGTCTTCATTACCCTTTCCACAACATCTCGAACAACCTCACTTTCGTCTTTCCTGTCAGAAAGGAATAAAATGGCCTAGAAACTCGAAGTTTTACACAAGCATGTCGCAGTGATAGAAGGAATACTATTGACCATCCTCTTACCTTTCATCCACCGGAAAGCCGATCAAGTCACCCCCAGCCCAGAGGGCGTCTCTCCATTTCTTCACGTTCTCAGGATCATTTCCGTATTTTGCTTCCATCTGTTCCATCGAGATCTCAAAACACCCCTTCTCTCCATTCTCCTTCTTCTTCAGCCTTACTTCATTCGGGCTCACATGATAGAATATGGGGACCACAGTGAGCTTCCCCTGCTCCTTGCACTCCATTATCTTCTTGAGCTCGTTCAAGCACCACTTTGAGCCGGCATAGTCCTTGGAGAACGTGACGACGGCAATGCGCGATCCCTCGATGGCATCAAAGAGCTCAGATCTCCTCTGCCCTGCCTCAAGCTCGTCACAGTCCTTGAAAGTAACGACGCCCTTGCCACATAAAGCACGATAGAGGTGACCAATGATACCATTACGACAGTCGGGGCCTCTAAAGCTGAGGAATACCCCATAGTTCCTTCGGGACATGGCCGAGGAGGAGGAGGAAGAAGAAGATGATGGAGGAGGATCGTTTCTCGGGTTTTCCATCAGAGGTTGAGGATGTAGAAGCCTCCCAAGAGATGAAATGGCGTCCCACATCCATCCACACATACTTGGATCCCGAAAACTGAGATCCTTTTTCTGTCCGATTTGTCTTGATTTTGCTTAGGAAGGAGTCATGATCGAGGCTACGTCCGCTCTGCTCGTCTTCACTTGCTTGGTCTTCCTCCTCCTGCTGCAACCGTGGCCGCCATGGTTGTGTTCTGCATCTTCAGGGAAACCGTTGTGCGGCGAGGAAGAGTGCTCCGCTCTCTTAAGAAATGGGTACTTTGGCCTGTTCTTTCCTAGTCGCGTTTGGCAGGAATCTTCTCATTTCCACGTTTCATAACAAAAAGAAGAAAAACAACAGCAAATGATCCAACGTTCAGACATAACCGAGAACCGAATGACCTGAGGGCGGTTCGGACTGAACACGCAGATCAGTAAAGTGACCTGCGAGAGGGTGATGTTTTCAAGAGTCTTGTCGGGGCAGATTACTCTGTATTAATCTAATAATTTCGATTGATCAATCCGAGGATACAAACGACTCCTCACTTGATTGGTGCAACTTCTGATAATGATTCCTTTGTTGTTGAGCATGTAGACAAATTTGAATTATGTCTTCTTTCTTTTCTGAATATTTTATTCCCACGTTAAGAGTTCGGATTCTATTGTAAAATTTCATGGTATTAATTTCACCAAACTTCTTTTAATATGTTAACAGACTATTTTTCTTTTTTTCTTTCTAAAAAACAAATCTTGGTCTAATTACTATATTTGATGGTGAGAAATATTACAAAAATGGTAAGAAATGAGGAGAGACTTGGTTTGAGTTGATAACTTGGAAATGTTACTATTTTTTTTTTGAAATTGATGTTTGTTAAAAAAAAAGAAATGTTTTTCAGCATAAAAACAGAAACTTTTTTGTTCGCAAATAGAACTGAGACCCTTGATAATGGAAAAACATATTAATTATGTTTTATATGCGATGACATAATAATAAATGAATTAAAAATTACCACGTTTTAGGAAAAATGCAAAAAAATTGATGAAACAATCCTTCACAAATCAATAACCCTGATCAGAACAAATATTTACTCTTAATCATTTGGGCCTTCGGGCAATAGTTCCACAATACTCTTGGTGTATTTATTTTTATTAATTTTTCTTCATTTTTTATTCTTTTTCTTAAGATAAATTATCAATATTACTATGAAATAATAAAAATGACCAAGACATTTTCGAACAAGTCCTCACCTTCCTATTCCCATTGGTTATAGAAATATTTCTTCCTCTTTATGGATTTGATCGGTCAATAATATTGAGACGTCCGATTTTTTGCAGCGTGATTAACAATAACCTGAGCAACTTGCTACTTCCATGGCTTTCACCTGGCAGCTACCATAAAACTCAAAGCGCTTTAAAGCTTTTGAAACGGTGAAAACTCAAGACTTTCCTAGTAAGCTCTCAGGTAGAATGGCGAGTTTCATGTGTGCATTCAATTTAAGCTTGATCGTAGAGCAAAGCATCTCAATTAATTACAACTGCTAGACTTGTCATAGTATTTCGTGATTTGATCTACAAGATAGCTTCTAGAAACACACTAAACATTATTCATTAATTATCATAGCAAATAAAACTTATGAGTCCGGTACACAAAACGCCACTTCTGAGATCTAGATCTCTTTCTCCGTCCTCTACATAACACTTTTTGTATTGCTCAAATAACAAAAATCGGGTTTTATGCTTGAAGACCCATTTCTCTGTACACTTAAATAACCCATTAACAATACTCACATTTTGTCATCATCAAAACATGATTATATCAACACACACAAAAGAAACGCTGACAACTCTTCATATCTTTCTCTCATGCTTATAGTTTGTGCAACACACTTCAATTTTTTCGAACAAATAAGAAAGTCCTAAATCTTACAAATATATTTATAGAAGGTGAAATCTATTGAAGGAAGTTTCTGCTAAACAAGACAACAAATTGAAATCATTTTCTATTGTGATAGATGTTTTCTATCAATTAAGGATCAACATGTCATATGGCATGTTGCCCATTTCCTTATTATGTCATATCAAGTAAAAGCATTAGGCGATTATCTATGACCAAATAGAAATATAAGCAGATTACTTTGGTTAATGACTAGTTGTTTACATTGGAGCTCTGTCGGTCTGAAATACGAAATTGCTTTTTTCCTCGATTCTAACACCATAATTTTTTTGAAGCATTGCATAACTCATCAAATATACACAAAGTGTTTTGAGAGGAGGTACTTATGGAACACCAAATACGACACTTTACATTCTATGGGCGAAATGGCTTCCATTTTCAACCGTGGAGTTTGGCACTAATCATGGCAATGTCTAGTCCGATGGAATTTGTAGCTCGGACACTGTTGATATGGTTTTGATGACGAGTCACACAGCATGTTTGACCTGCTATGACTTGATAGAAGTTGTAACCTCCTGTAGCAATGATATACTTCCTAATAAAGGAAAAATATCACGAACATGTTGTCTTCATCCTTCAATGATCATTTCAGACCAAATGACGTGATTAGAAAATATTTCCATAATTAGATTTTGTTAATAATTAATTAATTTTTAATTAATTATTAATTATCTTAATTAATTTTTAATTGAAAGGAAGAATATTCTTATGAATATTATTTAAATTTAATATTAAACTATTTATCTGGTAAGACAAGCCATAAAAGTCGAAAATAATATAATTTTTCTATTTACGAAAATTATATTGTTAAACATGGAAATTTCTTATTAACCTTCTTTAAGAAGATTATGTGAATAAGAAATATGCACAATGGTTAGTGTCCAGATTCATTAATTAACTTATCTGGAACGAATTATTTCATTTTGGAAATAAATGATTGATTATTTCCGTGTATAGAAGGTTGCTTGTTTATTCTGGTTGAACCTTCTGTAGTGCTTTACCGTGGGATCAAAATATTCAATTAACACAAAATTAATTTTGATAGTCCCTAACAGATATATGCACGAGTCCATAATCAGATTTTTTGGATTGGGAGTAAAATATTTTTTTCTTTCTAACTATAGAAGGTTGTTGATCGATTCTGGCTCCAACCTTCTCTAATGCGATATCTTGAGATTGGAGAATCCGATTGATACGAAATCAATCAGAGATTATTCTCAAATGATTTATGCATTATGGAAATACTTCTAGTCATAATTTAAATTTAGTAAAATAAATTTCCTTAATAATATAATGTCAAAACTACTTTATAAAAGAAAAACCCAAAAAAAATGTGAATGGTCAGTTTTAGTGTGGTGGTGAGCCTTGACACTCTTGCGATATTATTGTGGTGTTTAACGTGTGAGTTAAGTGTCTAGGAATGGATTCTCCAGGCGAGCATTCTCCTAGAAGGTGACTACAGCAGGTTGAGCGTTGGTGAAGCTGCTCCGGAGACATCGGTGGTTACGCATCTGAGGGACTCGACTGGAACATTGTCCGTAAAGTCGGACTGCGTGCAACAGGGCCTGGGGAGAAGGGTTGCTGGTTGACGAGTCGGCGTACAGAGTTGGTCGGAGAGAAGGAGTCTGTAGTAGGCATAAGCGGTCAGGGACCTACAACCTTCTGTAGTTGGTTATTTGGTTGTCTGTTCGTTTATAATAGGCGTGCATTGGTGAAGCCACTCCGTAGGTGTTGGTGGCTGGGGATCTGAAGGACTTGGTCGGGGAATATGTCCGTAACATCGAGTTAGAGTACAACAAGTCCAAGAGAAGGAATCCGTAGCAGGCGTAAGTGGTGAGGGACTGTAGCCTTTTGTAGACGGTTATTTTATTTGTTTTGCATATTATAATACAAAAGGAGGAGCCCATCAGATGACGTCCGAACACGTGGAGATAGTGTCATCGAGCCTGATCGCAGATCGACAGAAAAGACAGCCCGCTACTGCGTCATAGAAGGATGAAGCTTCCAGCCGTGGTTCTGTGCTCGTCAAGTCTGGTTGATTTCCTTGTGATTTGACCTAGACGCATTCCAAACTCAGTAAGAGAGTTTCTTGCATTGATTAAGTTAATCTTATCGCCCTGTGGTTAACCTTCTACACTGTAATTACTTTTTCAAAGTATTAGTGAAAACGACCGAAAGTGGATGTAGATGCATTCACCGAACCACTGTAAACACCTTTGTGATCTCTGAATTCATTTCGAAGTCCATTTCACACATTCTGTAATTATAGAAGCCTGGACGAAAGTTTCTATTTTACATCAACTTGCTTCCGTTATAAGGGTTATGAAATAGTGTTAAAGAAATCATTAATTGGACTTAACATTAATTCACCCCCTCTTAATGTAATCTTTAGGCCAACGGACACAAAAGCTGGAGACCGAAGAAAATTTAAAGCCCAGGGTTCTGGCTGCTCAATCCTGATAAGGACGGCGCCGACCTTGTCCGAGTCGATGTTATACATGTACTGTTTGAGTCCTCCTGGGAATATCAATGATTCCCCGGCTCTGAGGATTTCCGTGAAGAGCCAGCCGGTGGGACATGTCCACCAAAAAACCTAAATGAATATACCCATCCAAGCAAATGGTTACCCTGGAGGCTCTTGGATGCGAGTGAGATGGCACAACCCCATGGGGCACTATGTCCACTCTAGCCATGAAGAGGCCATTGGTGTTGATCCCAGGCAAATTTGACGTTATTGGTGAGGGTGACATCAAGTCGAGAGGAGTTAGATTTTGGATTTCCGGGCTTGGACCGCACGGATGTTGCAAAGTGCAAAGGGCGAACAAGGTTTCGGAATAACACAGGGAGCCCCGTTCATGGAAGGGAAGTAGTTTAGAGGGGGCGCTGCAACACAGGAGTCGTGGAGTGGATCGGGGTCAGATCTCGTAGGACACAAGACGAGTGCCAGAGCTGATTAGTATCTGTTTATTCACAGCATCGAAACAAGAAGGTTGGTATGGCGATTAATAAATTTATTGACGAGATGAAGTAGAACCGATGTATATCTATCTCTTTTGCAAATAAAATTATACGTCCCACTTATTTAAGCGTGTTAACAGATAGAAAGCCCATAACTTTTAATTATTTTAAACATGTTAATGTTTATTAAATAATAATATTTAACAGAATGTATAAAAATAATAATTAAAGAACAACTATGAAATAAAGTATAACTCGAGAATACTTGCTACAAATCTTAATAGCAACAACACAAATAACGTTATTAGAATTGTTAACTTTTTGACATCCCAAAAGTAACAGCTCGCTAAAAATTGATATCACAAAATATGTTTGAAAATTATATATATATGTATAACTAACTTATTTTAAGTCTATTTTTCAGCCGAGTCAAGCCCGAACACTAATGGGTTCAAGCTTAGGCTCGAACTCAATAAAGTTGAAATAGCTGGGGTCGAGCTCGAGCTTAATTTCGGGTTAGGCTCGATTTAAAGTTCGTTCCGTTCCGGAAAATTCGTATTGTATTACCAAATTCTTGGAGATCCAAGGGGAATTCTATATCTCTCACATGCAAAGCAGACGTCCTATCGTTTGAGCTAAATCCCATGAATGCTTACATTTTTAAAACCTTAATTTTTTAAGGCAAAATATGTGTTTGTGACCTTAACTTTGAGTTAACTTTCTTTTTTATCATTAATTTAGTTTACTATATAATTTATCACTTAATTGTGGCCAATATAAAATTTCTTCTCGCAAAAGACAAACAAGGCCTTAATATAGTCTGACATGTGTCTTATAATAGTGGAGTTCTAACATCTCATTCATTCGCCTCACAATCAACTTTACTCATAGCAGCGGTCTGTGCCATCATCCGATCTTCATCGATTTTGCATATTTTTGACAGTATCAGTAACTATCGTCTAACTTCGGCATTCAACACACTTGATCTGGCCAAATTTTGAAATAAAATAACATATGAGAGGTTTCAATATTATTTTCCTTTTTAAATTTTTTTTAACTTTTTAGTCCATAAATGAAAACTGAGGCATGTGTGACTATCGTGCGATAAAATTCAAGATCTGTCAAAATTAAAATAAAAACAAAAGTTGGCGATAAAATTATATAACAAACTAAATTAATGACAAATAAAAAGTTATCTCAAAGTTAAGGCTATAAATCGATATTTTTTTATTTTTTAAATGGTTATTTTGTAGGCTGTTTAGGCTCCATAAAGGTTGGAATAAATAATTTCAGGCTCAAGCTTGAGCTCGTTTTATAAAGAAATAGGTCGATCTCCAGCTCGGCTCATTTATAATTTAGTCGAGCTTTTCTAGAAGTGTTACTTAACCGATCATTTACTGCCCTAACGTTGGAATACTCTATCAAAACAATTCATACAAAATTTTTTTATCAGTAAAATGTTTATTGGTTAATTTATGTTTAATTTTCTTAAAATAAATGTATTTATTTGTCCAATTTATTTTTTTTCCACGAATTATTCTTACAATTTGGTTCTTACAATTCGTGCTGAAGCGTATGAAAAAATCAAAATATAAAATATAGTAAATATTTGCTCCCGACCAAACCTACGGGAAAGCGGAGGTTTGTTCCAACTTACTGTGGTCCCACAAAATAATTCGGCATATACTTCTGTAAGAACAAAAATTCCTCTTCTACCGCTGCTTTCCTCGGCCTCTTTTTCTTTTTCTTTTCTTTTCCAAAATTTTTCTTTTCTTCTAATCTAGTCCCTCAGACAATAGAAAAATCAAATCTTATGCGGGCTCTGATACCAATTTAATACAACAGGAATCGAACTTAAGAAGATATTTCTAATTTTCTTTTTCGCCGGAGTTCTGCCAACCTCAAGTACTAGTTCGAGTATCTTGAACTCGCCGCAAATCCGAGATTGGATTTACCTTCAAGGAAGAATTCCTCGAATTCACTCTGCAAGAGAGTAAGTTCTTCTAGTTTCTTAGAATAACTATCCACAAGCTCCTTAAGCTGCGTAAGTTGAGCCGATATGCTTGCCAAACAATCCACTACAATGTTTAGGAGTCCCGTAGTAGAATCCTTGCCAACCCCGTGATCCAGATGGAGCAACTCTGGGTTCGTACAATCAGTCATGCGAATGACTCGTGCACTTGCACTTATCTCAGATTCCTCTTTCAAATTAGAAAGAATAACATAAACACTTGACAGATGTTTATCATACCTTATTCAGATGGGTAGCTCAGAATGTTCACCAAGCTTCCGCACTATGGAACTTCAAGAGTGAAGAATTCCTCAAATTTGGGGAATTGATGGAGAGGCTCTTCTGTGTCACACCGAATACCCTTACCTTGAGGGTCTTATACAGACACTCCTGGGGAAAAGTGTCCGCTTTGTGATTCTTCGAACCACAAAACCAGCAGCAATTACAACTGCTCAACGGTTTCCCCTTTGGACATTTAGGCTCCCTACCATGCTTACGCTTGAAAGCATAGATCATATCCTTATCCTTAAGGTTATCCCATCTCCTCACAAACCTTTTGGGTTTGTAAGCTGGACCTCTCCTTTGCTTGTGTTGGAGGTCTCTCTTTGGCCAAACTTTCCTTTTGTTTTATCCAACAAATTTCTTCTTCTTAGAAAAGTTTCTTGTTCTCACCGATTCTCCTGGAGAATCGCATCCGTACCTCCCAGGTACATATTCGATCTAAGAACAACAGTTCTTGTTCAAGTATGACAGCTTCTTAGCCGCCTCCTTTACTTGGAGCTCAGTACACGCCTTTCTCATCGCGTACTTTACCGCCTGAATTTTACCTCCCAGTCCAGGAACTATTTTCTCCTCGACTAGAAGTAACTCATAGGCCTTTTGCGCAACCTCTGGCCAGGGCTCTGGAAGTTTTGCAAAAAAGGTTCACAATATGAACTGTTGCGATACTACATCCAGATTGTAATAATACTTCTGGAATTCACATACGTAGCTATCGAACAGAAACATATCGCAGATCTGTAGTTTAATCAGAACAGTCATTGATTGCTCTTTTTCCACAGTTTCAGTGGACAAAGAAAAACCACAGAACTCTCGTTTTAGTGCATCAGCGATAATTGCTAACACACCATCAACCGTCAACGCTTGATCTATTTTTTCCTTAATACGCTTGATCTATTTTTTCCTTAATGTCTGTGTGCGCCACTAAGGATTTCCAATATTTCTGCATCGTTCCCATGAGGGCTGCCACACACAATTCATAGACAGATCCAGGGGATAATATCCCTGCAGACGCAGTCATACGAATAAGAGATAACCAACCACTCATCTATCTTCTCAGATACGTGCTTTTCACAATCAATGTCCAGAAAAGCACTAGGGGTTATTATAGGCTTTAAAACATTATCCCGAGGAATAAATTCCGGCTTTGTTCGGTGGGGATAATCCGGCCTGTAAATCTCCCTTTTCACAGTAACCAATTCATTAAATGTTCTTCCGTCGAAGTGAATCGGCATTTCCTCTGCCAGACCTAAAGATTTTCTTAGGTCTTTCGCCAACTCTCCAGGTTGAGGGTTCAGGTTTGCACCTCGCTTTCGTGGATCTAAGATATACGGAACCACTGACTCTTTGTACATCTCTTCAATACTCTTGCCTTGATTCTGGTTGGAATTTCTTCCTCCCAGTTTCAACTTTTCTACAGGTTTTCCTATAGTACTCTCCTGTCCAGACGTCGCCTCGGCTTTAGGCCTCTTTGAACATCTCTCTTGCTCTATTGAGTCTAACATCTTGTTAACAATTGAGCCTACTTCATGAGCGAGAAAGTTTCGGCTCTCAAGGCTTTCAGTACACCCCTGAATGGTTAGCTGAGTTAAAAGATCATTTATACTCTTACCAATCCCATAGGGAGTCATTCTAGACTCTGAAACGAATTCCAACCTTTGAGGAGTTCCGAAAGAATTTCCAGTGGATTTTCCTTCTTCAGCCATTTCAAGGACTAAACACCAATGTTTTCTAAATTTTATGATTTTTCTAAAAATGAAAAGGACAAAATAGGACGGGTAAGGGCATCGTAGGAATTTTAATACTTCCGACAGTAATAGACTAATAAGTTTGCTTTTTCACGGTAGTTTGAAGCTATCCATCCTCCGGGAAAGCGAGCTTTGAAAAATCTCTCCCGAACTGTGATCCTTTTTCTGTCCGATTCGTCTTGATTTTGCTTAGGAAGGAGTCATGATCGGGACTACGTCCGCTCTGCTCGTCTTCACCTGCTTGGTCTACCTCCTCCTGCTGCAACGGCGGCCGCCATGGTTGTGTTCTGCATCTTCAGTGAAACCCTTGTGCCACGAGGAAGAGCGCTCCGCTCTGTTAAGATTCAAGAGGTCCTTCTTCGGAGAGAGCAACTGCTTGGACTACTACAGCAGCCCGATGAAGATGATGACATGGAAGGCCGAGGAGGGAAAGGCAGGGGAATGCTGCGACTGGGTCGGGGTCACGTGCGACCCAGAAGACGGTCACGTCATCGGCCTCGACCTCAGCGCTAGTTGCCTCGCGGGCAGTATAGACTCCGAAGCAAGCATCTTCGACCTCATCCACCTCCGGGCGCTCAATCTCGCAAGAAATTCGTTCAATAAGTCTCAGATTCCTACTGCAATGGGGCGTCTCACGAGGTTGGCGAGGCTGAACCTCTCTTCGAGCGACTTTTCTGGCAACATCATGCCCGAAATGATGGGGCTATTGAATCTGTCCTTGCTGGATCTTTCTGGAAACCCGGATATGAGCGTTTCTGGCTTGGAGGAGTTGCTTAAAAATCTGAATGTGATTGAGGACCTTCATCTTAGTTGGGTTACGGTATCGGACGGCCGAGTACCGAGAAGCTTGGCGAATGCGAGCTGTTTGAGGTCGCTCATGCTTTCTGGTTGCGGCTTGTCGGGTGAATTTCCGGAATCTGTTCTCTCGCTGCCTGGGCTGGAGTTCCTCGATGTGAGCTTGAATAATGAGTTGACGGGCCATTTGACGGGATTCCGTCCAGGGAGTCCGATAAAGTCCCTCAAGTTTTATCAGTCGAACTTCACGGGCGAGCTTCCAGTTTGGCTGGGAAATCTCAGTTACTTGACTGAAATTGATCTTAGCTATTGTGAGTTTTGGGGGGAAATACCATCTTCCATCGGGCACTTGACCAATCTCCAGTACTTGAATCTGGGAGCTAACAACTTCCGCGGACCAATGCCTTCTGGTTTTGGGAATCTGACCAACCTCGAGGTTCTAACGTTGACCAGCAACAGATTGAGCGGTGAAATTCCTTCGTCACTAGGAAATCTCATACATCTTGTTAGCTTGGATCTTCGGTACAATCAACTTGGAGGCAGAATACATTCATCCCTGGGAAATCTCAGCCGGTTTGAGTGGTTGTATCTTCACTCCAATCAACTGGTGGGTGGAATCCCATTGTCCCTGATGAAGCTTCCCCTACTCTCTATATTAGATGTCGGTTCCAATATGCTAACAGGTATTGTACCTTCCCAGATTAGTAACCTCACCCGTCTGACTGAACTAGACATTTCTGCTAACAGATTTCACGGTCCAGTGCCTGACTCGATCTATCGGCTTTGGAATTTAAGTGTCATTCGCCTTGGGTCAAACGATCTGACCGGCGTGGCACGTTTAGACCTGCTTCTGCAGCTTGATGGAGTAATGGAAGTTGATCTTTCATCCAACGCATTCTCATCCATAATCTTTCCGAAGCCAAATGCCAATGTTTCGCAGATTAAGGTCCTAGATTTGGGTTCTTCCAACTTGACGGAAGTTCCCCGATTTCTGAAGCGTCAACATATGTTGGACGAGTTGAGTTTGTCAAACAACAAAATTTCTGGGCAGATTCCTGAATGGCTATTGCAGGGAATTATTGGGACGTTAGATCTTAGTTTCAACTATTTCCAGGGAACACTTCCCGTTCCACCAAATTCCATTGGATATTACCGCCTCTCCAGCAACCGGCTATCAGGTGAGATCCCAGCATCTACATGTGAGCTGGATATCGATGTACTGGATTTGGCCGATAACAACTTTTATGGACCACTTCCGCTATGCTTCGGCAACTTCAGCTCTTCTCTCCGTGCATTGAGTTTAAGTGGCAATAACTTCACTGGGGAAATTCCCGACTTCAGTCATGAACCATGTCGGCTACTTATGATGGATTTGAGTTCAAACGTATTCGAGGGACAATTGCCTAGGTCACTTACGAATTGTCGGAGGTTGCAGTATGTGAATTTCGGGAGAAATAAGATCACGGATTCCTTTCCCTCTTGGTTAGGATTGCTTCCCTGGCTGAAGGTGCTCATGCTGCATTCCAACAGATTTCATGGGGTGATGACGGCACCCAGTAATAACTCTTTGTTTCCTAGTCTAAAAGTAATCACGCTGTCTGAGAATAATCTGGGGGGCAGATTACCGGCCGATTACTTTGCTTCCTTGCCTGCTATGAAATATTTCTCTCCTGACGATGAATTTGTGGATCCTTTTGCTCAGATGATCACGCTGACGATTCTCGACAAAGGAATAGAAAGGGAGTTTGGGAAGACCTTGGGATACTTTACCCTGGTAGATCTATCGAACAACAATTTCAGTGGCACCATTCCCGTGTCAATCGGAGACTATTTACTGAAACTTCATACTCTGAACCTCTCCAACAACAGTCTAAGCGGGCCGATCCCTCAGTCATTGGCGAACTTGAGAAAACTGGAAGTCCTGGATTTGTCGAGGAACAGACTCTCCGGCGAGATCCCCAGAGTGTTAACGCGAATGACTTCCCTCAATCATTTTAATGTATCCTACAACAATCTTTCAGGATCAATTCCAAATGGGAATCAGTTTGGTACGTTCGAAAATACTTCCTACATCGGCAACCCGGAGCTGTGTGGTTCTCCCCTGACAAAGAAGTGCGGGAATTCACCATTGATTCCCACCAGTCCAGCAGACAACCAACCGGGCAAGTCAAGCCGGCCTCTTGGAATTGTGTGGATAACCGGGTTGGTAGGACTTGTGGGCGGTTTGGTGGTGGGGGTGGCGTTGGAACATGCATTTGGCGCAGATGTTCTGAATTGGCTGGCATGGAAATGGCATAACTATTGGCCGAGATAAACCTAGTATTTGCATAGGATGGACATGGCAGCTTGGGTGGTGATGTGGCTTGCGTCTAACATGGTTGTGTTATTAACTAATTCTGTGCGGTCTGCTTTGAAGGCCTGCCTGCACTGTCGATACGACTGAATGTCACAGCCGATTGATTGCCGTTGACGTGCTATTGAGTTTTCCACTAAACCAGTAACCAAGGATCAGCTTCTCAACCGGAATATGCAAAATTCCTGCCACTCAGGCAAACACGCCCCTTATGGACGGACAGCCTGCAGACTTCTGCTTGTCGCAGAATAGACGGATGTGGTCGCCTCGTTGAAGACTAAAGTCATTGTCTTGGTGGGTGTTCTCATTCCTTCTTAAGGGCATTTCAATTATCGTTGAACTTTGTGTTTCCTTTCAGTGAATTTGACATATGTCAGTCTTGATGGCAAAGACCTTTCAGATCATATTATGACCAGTGTTTTTTGAGTAGTTATTTGAGAGAAATAAAAATAAAATCCCAGAGCAAATTAATGCGATTTTCTTTTATTTCGGAATACGTACATGACCACAAGGATGGAAGTCAACACAAGTCTTTTAGTCAACTTCCAGCGAGGTTAACCAAGTGAAAGTTCGTTCGTGCATTTAATTTATATTTATCGTTCATGCATAACGTTATGGTTAGTTTATGCATTAGTACATGCATGTATTTCATTTAAGTTTCGTTCATATGTCGTATTTATGTTTTTGTGTCTTACTGACCTCTACCTGAACGGTGTCCGTGTAAGAGTTAAATATTCGACGTGGAAATCAAATTCTATAAAATCATCTTACTGTCGTTTTTTTTTTCTATATATCAAGTAGCATCATTCAGATCTAAGTGTGGAGAGTCGAGTTTCTCTTGAGCGATGATGAACTCTGTATCCGTTTCAAGTTCAGCTCATTCTCTTTTTCATGACGTTGGTGTATCATGTCCGTTCATCAAGTAGAATTATTTTTGTCTTCTTTGTCCTTGATCAATTCCCATACACCAAGATGACAAAATATAATCATAAATTTCATGAAGTCTTTACAAACAAAATTTGCATACAAATTATTAATTCAACTTTGCAAATCATTTTTTGATCTTTCCAAAAAATGTTATCAGATAATTAATATATATTCAATATGTTTCCTCGTTTTATTTTACCAAAAAATTGGAAAAAGGCTAAAAGACAAAAAAAAAGTTATTAAACTTTTCCTCGTTACGTAATTTATGTAAATTTACTTCCTATTAATAAGCTTCAATATATCATTACAATGTCAATGTGTCATATTGCTTTTGTAGTTTAGAGAATCAAGAGAAAATGGTGTGGTGATGATCCCATGAAGTTTGTTCGACGACGAAGTCAATCGGCCAGTGCCAGCTCCAGCAAATGCATCGGTTCCTTCTCCTGCTCTTGGCATCATCACCCTTGTCGTGCTTGAATTATGAGCTGTTTCCTATCGTCTAAGAATTCCTGACATGGTCAAAACCATTGCCGAGAGTGTTGAGGTTGAGGAAATCAGGATAAGGATGGCCGACACGATGTACACTTGTTTCTTCGCGAAGTAGCACTCTCCATCGAGCCACCCTTCTCCATAAGGTTGCTCCCCGTTCATGCTCGTGGCCGTCCCGAGCAGTACTACCACACACCCGAAGCTTATCCTGGAAATTCAAATCAACATTCAATTCAAAACATTCAGCTCAACGTAAGGCTGGTCATCGGACAAACGATTGGGTTTTCCACGAAGAGATTGGATTCTCTTATCCGTACCAAGAAAGGCCATAAAGAAGAATCTTGATCTGATTCAAAATCCTCGATAAGATCCCTCTTTTCTTCTTCCTCGAGCAGAAGTTTCCACAGAAGATGGCACCTCCGATCAATTGAGCACCTGTGATGCAGGCGAGGGCAGTGATACCATACTTGTATGCCCCACTCCTCGGCAGATAACAAAATTTCCCGTCGATCTTCATATCCCCTTTCTATGAACAAAAAATATTAAAATCAACCACCGATAAAGAAAACACGAACTCCTTGTCGTTTAACCGTACCTCCGCGCGGTTGATCTCGGCAGCAATGCATGAGGCGAAGGAAACGGCACCCAGGGAAGCAAGGATGAAGATGAGGAGTGTGACGACGCATCGACGATATCTTTCCTCCCCTTCCATGAAGAAGTTTGAGTCGAGAAACTTCATCCCGGTTATCGAAATTGGATTTGAATGGTTTTGGAAGTGCGGCGATGGGGAATGAGAGTACTCAGCGGGAACGCGAGTTGAATAGCCAGTATCGACCGAAGAAAGGACAACCTCGTCCCCTTGTAAGCACAAAAGTTACGAGGTAACACCGAGGCGCTTCCTTTCTTTAATAAGCTGTCTTGATATTTGTTATATTAAAAATGCTAATGGCTGATAGGGTGATAATGGTAACATTAAAAATAAATTAAAATTTATACGTCTTATATTTTGGTCGTTTGAAATATATATTGAAAAATAACATTTTATTATAAAAACTAATTTTTTTTGCTTCATCGTATATCTTTTATAGCTAGAATTAAACCTCTTTTGGAAAATTTTGGAATTTTAATATATGATACATTTTTGTTGGAAATTCCATTATGGAGTTTCACATGCTGTGGGCGAGACAAAGGCCAAGAAGAAACAAAAATGGAAGATGTGGGCTACAAGCCCGGATGAGGAACAAGGGCCCAGATAAAGAAGATGTACCTGGAGGTGGACGAGGAAGAGACACACTCGAAGATTCTTTTATTCTTGGTTCGTTTGTCTTATGCAGGTTTGTTAGTCTGTTAGAGGTGTGCAGTCTGTTTGGGCACATACACAGAGGCACACCAGAACAACCTATAAAGGAAATTGTAATCGTTGATGTAAATGAGAGTTGGAAATACAGAAACTTTCTTCCTGTTCTCCACAGACCCACCATTTCCTTTCACCTTGCCCAGCTTCCAAGTCACCGTTTCTTGTCACCGTGCCCAGCTTCCATCCGCCTTCACATGCGAAACATAACGTAATTTTCGATCGTATAACGAAGCCTGTGGTGACATAAATATGTGGTAAAAAAGTGTAAATTCGCGAGGCGAAGAAAGATAAATGCAAGTGTTTTCTCATATTGTCAGTATAAGTATTTAGTAATCAACTACAACTATTTACAATATATGAGCTTGACAATGAGTCTTAATTTATATATAATGTGAAGCCCGCTTAGAAAACGAGGCAAATCGAACAAGATAAGAGGAACGAAAATTTCCATGAATGCAAGTTTCGGTTAAGAATTTCGATGTCATGTCTTAAACGGGTGAGTATATGTAAAAACCTGAATTCCTGTACAAATTTATCAGAAGTCTTTATTAAAGTTGACTAGACAATCCCTGGTGAAAGACGACAAACTCCTAACCTTCACCCGTAAATGCTACTATTCCGAATCTTGACTCCTCTGTGCTCCTGTTGTTGCGCTACAAAACTGGAGGGGGTCCCCCGAAGGGGTCAGCCACAGTCCACTGCCGAGTACGCTTTATCCCTGCACACACGAGAAAAGAGTGCGACCTCTAAACTCATCCTAACGTGAATAGGTTTTGAAAAAAAGTCTTTTCATGCGTTGACCCAACCCACCAATTCATACATTAATCATAAAACATCTCCAACAATAACCACTATATCACAACAGCAGATACAAGCAGATAATGCAGCCAACAGCAGGTATGTAAGCATATTCAAATATAACAGATATCACCGCAGCAGATTATATATAAATTCGCACTCAATGCTCAAGTAAATAAACACTGCGACTTTTCTGGGTCCCTTCACCGTATCAACACTTCCACCAGGTGCAAGAACCACCGTAGTGCGTCCCCACCCACTCCTCCGGAAGCGCCCGGGCGACGGCTGCAGGTAACGACCGCGGGTGACGCTACCTCCCCGTTCTCCTCCGACATCACAGCCGAGTAACGCACCTCGGTGCCAGTGGGTTCGATCTCCACCTCATGCCAAAATAGGCGGATCAATCACATACAGGACCTTGCCAAAATCATCGTCCGTAACGGACGAGACGCTTTAATAGTTATCCCATGACATTCTTGCTGCACACGTTCATCCCTACCATCAAAACAAGATGAAATTACCTCTGGCGGTCGCAAAAATAATCAAGACACAATTCTCAACATGGAAATGTAACTTAGTCTCAGAGTCAACCAATGGCCAGTCGACCCACCGCATAAAAGTTTCAATTGCTAAATTCCCCTTCTCTGACTCACGGTAACCACATCAATTAATGTCATCATCACCCTTTCTCTGCAAAAAGTTTTCGCTATCCCATAGAAGATTTGTCGACGGTACTGAACATATGTTCACATCTTCTCCCTTCCTATACAATTTATTTACACATAATTCCCAACATCTTTCATCACATTCGTTATAAAAAAGTTGTATTTAGTCGGACTTACTAACGCACGATTATTATTTCAATAGCTTAATTCATTTCGTAGTTGATATTACCTGTTAAGAAATGGAAATAAAGAAGAATACAATGTGTTGATTCCAGACATTGCTTTGCTCATTTTTCCAACCATTGAAGTTGAGTTGTGCTTCCAAAGCTTTCAATACACACCACTTTATAATTTTTTTTTAAATGGAAATAAAAAGTGAAAATCATATATCCCCTTTCTTTCCCGTCCTTTTTGTGTTACTAATGATAATAACAATGCTAAAACATTGATATTCCTCCCCAAGCCTTGGTCGTGCCGTATGACATGGGCCATGACTTTTTCCCCTAATGTCACGGGCTACTTTACATATTCGTTCTATGTGGTCCGAAAATATGGATGTGACAAATGACGACGACGACGTGCAATTGTAAACAAGAGTGTCGTCCGGGGCGAACATTAAAGTACTAATATCTTTATTCAAATTATGTGATGAAGGTAAGTTTCCATGCAGGAGCAAAGTGTTCCACAAGTTCCTATACATTGTGGGGTCTTTGGACCTCGAAAACAGGGAGACAAATGACACTTGCTCGTGTCGCTAAAGATAGG
Source organism: Melastoma candidum (assembly GCA_023653495.1). NCBI lineage: Eukaryota > Viridiplantae > Streptophyta > Magnoliopsida > Myrtales > Melastomataceae > Melastoma > Melastoma candidum. The sequence continues at coordinate 25,196,456 of CM042890.1, forward strand.
GTTCATATTTGCCCAAATCCCAAAAAATTGTAACCCGACGGTCTGAAAATCTATTAGACGAACTGATAGATTTATTATATTAGAAGATGAATTTTAATTATTAAAATGATAGTATGTTAGTATGTCATATCACTCTAACGTAAAACACTACGTTTTTTTTTTACTATTTAGAAAAAGTTATCGACTGACGTTTCACTTTGAATAATTATGAATTTTATAATAAAATAATCTTGAACTGTTATTTTCTTCTCATATTAATAAAATACCTAATTATACGGTCGACGGATGAAGGAATAAAATTGTGGATACACAACCTTCTTTTGTGCAAACGAGAATATTGTAATGCACTTTGGCAAGAGTGTTCGCTCTGGAAGTGGTTGCGGACAAGTCGGATCCAAACATGTCGGAAATCTCTGGCACTACGAGCAACTGGTATTTGGAGGATTCGTTGATTGTGTGGTCGCCGTATGAAATGAAAGAAGAAAAGAAAGACAGCGGACGGACAGCCTTAAGTGGAAACACTTACGGATGCCATCAGCGATGCCTTCGAAAGTAAGCAAGAATATATGAGCACAAAGAGAGCTTGAACACTGGAATGAAAGGATAAATTGACAATATGTCCGTCTGTAGAGAGGTGTCCTATATAATGCCTAAGAACAAGTTTTTATACTAAGCTAGACCTACGTATATACGGTTAAGAAATATTGCACATATATTACGCTCCCTTTGCTGCCAGTCTCCATGGAATATTTCTTTTCCATATGAGTCATCTTGGCAACAATCTTCCTCCGAATCTTGAGATTTTCTGGAATCTTCCTTAACAGCTAAGTTGATCGATCGTGTTACCCATTGGCCTTCGCCGTAGAGTTTCCTCGCTCGCTCAGCCAACTGTCACTTGTCACTTGCGGCGCTCCTTGTCGCCCGTCGCCTAGTATCCCTGTCGCTTGGTGGCTGCTTCGCCCAGCAAGTCTTCTCCTGGTGTGTTTCCGTTGCATCCTCTTTACTGGATTCCCATCCTCGGGCCTGTATTCTGAACCGTTGATCCACAGATAAGACTGATATCTGTGGCCCAAAATTTCTGTTGTTAAATATATAAGCCCCCCTCAAGGCAGACTGGGTGATCTGTATCGCCTTGAAAAAGACCAAGTCATTATTCCCCTGCAACTCAGTAACGTGCGCAGGCGAGTAATAAATCATTGACCGTCGATATCCCTTCAGCGTATCGGTTGAGATTTCATAGGGTAACTGTTGAAATCCCCGAAATCTCTGCCATGACATCTACTGTCAGGATCCTTTGCCCTTCATGATTTCGCTATAAAAGGCAACCAAGCCATGAATCTCTTTCTTTCCTCTCAAACACTTGCCTAGGACTATGTCTATCACCTTAGCTTGCTTGAGAATCCATGTCCATCACCTTATGAGGGCGGTCTCCTTCCCTCTCTTTTATCCCATCAGGGAATGGAGAGGCTTCAAGTCGAGCCATAACCTGATGCATCATTTCTGGTTGTGTTGCTCAGATGTTGTTTGGGTGGCTCCGCACCATGTGCAGAAGATGCTCAAATTCTCCACCTTGCTTCCTTTCACAGAAGAAAGGCTCTGCACATGCTCTCGGCGCAGCACTCTGAGCGGTGTTCACTTGGGCCCGCCTTTGACATTCTAGAGGGGCATCACGCTGTCGAGGTTTGGTGAGATACCACGAAGGAGCCCCCTCCCTACAATGTGTCTACAGCTGTAGGGAGATCCTACCAGACCCTCGAACCCTGATCTCCAAGAGGTCGCTTGTCCCCAAGATCCTATTAAGGGACAGGCCTCCCTCGTTCTGCTGCATGTTCGTCAAGGTAACGGAGTTATGGACCCCTTCCGTTTGAGCGAAGAATCGGGTGAAGCCGTCTTCTTGGGATTAACCCTTGATTCTCTTGGGAAGTTTATAGGGTTTTCTTCATCACAGGGGAGAGCCTAGTGTCTGCCTGATTCCTATGGGTAAACCCTAGAAGTTGTACGACTCTTAGTAGAGCATTTCTTGAAGAACGGAAACGTCATCCATTGAATCGCTTACGTTCCATTCGTTGTGCAGTTATCATCAATCAAACCCGTGTAATGAAACAGACTTGAATGAGAATAAATGTGCATTTTGGACCTCTTCGCCTCCCCACTTTATGACATTTGAGTCGTCGTCAGTTTTCAAGTGAAGCGTCGTTTTGGATGTCGCCCGCCCCTTCATAAGTGAGGCGACATATCTATTGGGCCCAACATGTCAAGCAACGTTTCACTTGAGCCCAGCCCTTCGTCGGTTTCTTGGGCATAAAGTCTTTGAGGGGTCATGGTTTCCCGCTCACGTACTCAGAAACCCTTCTCCTTCTTGTATCTTCAGATTCTCAGAAACCCTTGTTCTTCCGACTCTCATGGCTTGTGATAGTTCATCCTCATCATCTTTGGAACTCCCGCTCCGTCTAGTCAGTGACGCTGCTAACTTCCAGCATGCCATCACCAAGTCCAAACAATCTCCTGTTCTTCCTTGTGTTGAAGCGCAATTGAAGTTTGGTATTTCCATCCCGGGCCAACAAACACATGGTCCGTACGTCACCAACTCGTACGATTCTTTTCTTTACACCAGCAGGAGGCCTGCAGTGTTCTCCCGTCATCGCTTTAACCCATCAGGATGGGGGTCGTCTGTTCGAGCGAGCCTCCGTTGTTTTCCTTCTCCCCGGAGTAAGGTCAGTCCCGATTGGTTATTGCGATGGATGGCGAAGAAAGGCACTGTGTGAGAAGTGATGGGGGATCAAGTCGCTGATCCAAGTTTGTCATCGCTTGGTCGAGCCGAGCTTTCCGTGTTTACTGAGTTCCTTTCATTTTGGAACCCCATCGTCAATTGCTTTTATCTCCCGAAGGGACCTAAGTCGGTTACCTTGGAGGACATTAGTTTCTTGACTGGTTGCAACATCTCTAGGACCCCCCTTCGTTTTGACCACGCGCGCGACGACTTGAAGTTCAACCCTTCGGAGCGGGTTAGCAAAGTCGCCGAGGGTCATCTCAAGGATGATAAACGGGGGCTCCAGGAGGAGTTCGAATTCTACTTGGAGTTGTTGTCAAAGTTTATCTTTTGCAACCGGGGCAAGTGCCCTGGTCAGTTTATGGTTGGGGTAGCCACCAGGCTCGTCGCTGCCAATGCAGACAAGCCTGAACCCGTGGCCTTCGCTCCCTTCTTGTTGTGCCTGATTTATCGTGGGCTTTTTCAGGCGGCTAGGGGACATTGGCGCCTTTCTCTGAGGATTGGGAGCATTGGCGCCTGGAGACAATTGAGCGTTTTCTTCTTGCTTTCTACACCAGGGACTTAGTGGCCGTGGACATTGATGGGTTAATCTTCGAGGTGTATAACCCCCACCTCTGTGCCTGTCAGTTGGGCTTTACCCAGTGCTTAGGCATTCCGTTCTTTCAATCCAAGAATCAGCCCTTGGATGAATGCGTCTCGTTCCCTCTAGAGTCCGGAGTGGCTAAACAAAGTCAGGACCGTATCTCTCCTTCGTTGAGGTTCGACCTACACCTTTAGGTGGTCGGTCCACGAACTTTTCCATCGCCTGGTTCGAAATTTGGAACAATTGGAGAAGTCCTTTCATTTGAAACGGTTAATCGAGGAGGAGAAGGCGCTGCCTCCTCTAGCGCTTCCTAGTTCGGGTGAAGCATCTTCCAAGAAACGGTTGTCTGGCGACAACGCGCTCCCTTTAGGTTTGCTAGACTAGTTTGAACTCTACTGGTTCAGTGTCCAGGCGATAAACTGATGTTTTGTTTGTTATAGGAACTAAGAAGGCGATGTCCTACCATGTGGATTCGTCATTACACGGGGCTCGGCCTAAAAAGAACACTCTTCCTGGGTATGTTCCTCCAGTGTTATCGAGTGTTCCTTCTGATCGTCCCATTAAGCGAGTGTCGTCCGAGAGTATACCAGGTATCACTTGTATCACACTTTTCATTGCCGATAGTGACCTTGGAACTGATGCGTTATCAATTTTAACAAGGTGTCGCTGCTTCTGATCATTTAGGTAAATGAATCGGGTTCATGTTCAGACATGATAAGACATGATACGAAATACGTCGACCAGAACACGATCCGTTAAGGCTTTCGTGTCATCAATCCAAACACGAACAGTTTATAGTAGGTAGATATGAAACGACCCGTTAGACATAAAAAAATTCAATATAAAATAACCTAAGTTCCGAACTACATCATAATTCAACAAGCAAACAACACAATAAATCCATAACCACTCCATGATAAAATTATGATAAATAAATAGTTTCGTGTTCATAACAACTCTGTAAGTATATCATGGTCGCGTACTTGTAGATGACTTTCCATTTCCTGTAAGAATATTTGTGTTCATATAAATGTTACAAAATCGATAAAAATGGGTCATGAGCACAAAGTGAAGAGAAATCGATATAAACATCCATAAACATGCGAAAGCCTAGTGTTTGGTATTAAAATATGTCTTAACGGATAAGATGAGAACGACCCGAAACCAACTCGTTAACAAATCATGTATAAAGGTTTGACACGATAAGAGTACGAATCCATTAAGACACGAAAATTACGAGTCGTGTCAAAAATGGCTACCCTAAGTAATGACGATGCATTTGCAGAGGAAAAGGACCGCTCTAAATGAGGGGAATATAATTATAAATTAATGTTCTAAAAGTTTCCACTCCAATTGGGCAAAGGGTAAAAGTATTTAATTTGAGTGCCTCTGATTGTCGTGTCTGTATATCATAAAATATATTTCAGTTGTCCTTAAATACTTTCTTATCCCCTGAAATTCCCTCCCCCCTAATAAAAATTTGACAATTTTGGTTCATGACACCATCAGCATGATTCGCATGACCCTTCAGAATATTCTAGCTACGTGCTAATAAAAAACATTGTTATTCATGTTCATATTTTCGTCGCGCAAAGCGTATCCTGTAGCGAGAAATGACATGGGATCGATGCATATGTAAGCTCGTAATATTAGCCTTATAAAATAGAAAAAATTTGAGCCGGAGTTAAAAATCTTAGGGCCTTATTATGTATATAATTTTGAATTCAATATTTGTTTAATATAATCTAATACATTTTTTTTAACATGTCGTCTTGACTTTTAACAGCGGCCATTCTTTACATTCCCAATCCATATGATCGGATGAAGAGTAGGATCCAGACCATAATCTAATGAATGGAGTTTGATAAATAAGATAAATGGGAAAGAAAATTCAAAATACTAATGGATGAAAGTGAGGGGATGTCTATGTTTAATCAGATACAATTTGAAGGGTTTTGTAGATTCGTTGATCATGGTTTCACAAAAGAACATTATAAGCTTTCCAGAAATTGAAGATGCCGATCATGAAACTAAATTTCAATTATTTGCTTAAACATATCAATTGGTAGAACCTTTGATAAAAGAAAGAGATACTGTACATGAATCACCCGCATATTCTTCTGAATTTTATGTCTCCTCCGGATTTATTTTGAAAACCAATAGGAATTATATTTGATTAAATTTTATTTGGTGGATTACAGAATAATGTTACGAAATTATAATTGACCAAAAGAAGTGCCTAAAATGTAATTCCAAGAAGGGTGGGAAGCATCGGATGCACAGATTCTAGACAAACTTTTTCTTTCTAGAAAAGCATGGAAGTCTTATGGGTACATGTTAAATTTGATCTCACTTCCACGTCACGCCATGAATAACCACGGACTGTGTTCGGGCGTCAGTTGACGCGTTATCCTTTGCGGGTTCATTTAGTTTTCGTTCGAGCTCGAATATAAAGCCTAATTTTCACTCGCACAAGTTCCGACGTTGGTAACCTCGAAGCTGCTTTAAGAAGGTCGTCCCCATTGAAAGGAGAAGCTTGTGACACAATCTGTAATAGTTCCACGCGGGGCGTCTCGTTGTGCGTTAAATATTGCATGATCTGTAATTTGTGTTACTTCCTCCATCATGTTTCGCCTAACCGGCCTACAAAAACTGATCTCACCACTGAAAATAGGCTGATTCCGCCGTGGCCGATTCGACTTTCTCCTTGTCCATTATATGACAACCATGTACAGCTCTTTCTCGCACCTCTCGGTGATTCTCCGTCGAGAGGATAAATCTAGGACAATAGTAGAATATTATGACTATCCTTCAACATTTTTTAGTCAATACATCAATATCTAACAAACGGACTTCACATGATTTCCACCGCAAACTGGGCCAAGTTCTTGACTTAAGTTTCCGCGGTGTTTATGCTTTCTCCTGATTGAATTCTCATCGCAAATGGGAATCGTACAACGCGGGAAATGGTGGGCCCCGCCATAGGAAGGGAAAATCGACTTTGGAAAAAAAGTGATGATAATCTTTTTCTCCTGTCTATCTGACTTTGTTCCAGTTAATTCGCACTCGATTTGAGTATGATATCTAACTTCAGTGAATAAGCCTTCAAAGAGGGATAATTAGATACGATAGGTTTGAAACTCAAAACCTTCTTAAATTAATCTAAATTTTTTACCACTTGAATAAACCATGTTTGTTTAGTAATAATCTTTTCCGACATTTCCTGGAGCGTTCCACAAGTTAAAAAATTGACTTGGAGTCAGCCCAATGGTGTTGGTTAAATCTGCTTTTTTCGAGAAAACATCGCATGATGCCCCATTTCCACGAATTTCACTTTCGTTTGTTGCTTTTTCCTTACCTTTGATTATTTATACGTCCCAAGAGAAACGTGATTGCTAGCAACATTCGCAAAAGATTACTCAGAGAAAAAAAACCCAATTATGGTTCTCAAGAAAAGTATGTTGAGAGCTGTCATTGTTCCTTTGGTCGTAGTCTTCCTAGCTCACCTGGGTAACCCATTGCTGTTCAACATATCCGGATTCGACCTGGCATCAACCTCGGTGCTGTACGGAGGCGATGCTCATCCGAACGTTGGGGCCGTGGACATGATGGGCCAGAACCAAAGTTGGCGCGTTGGGCATGTCACCTTCAACGAGAGGGTCCGGTTGTGGGACTCGAGCTCCAGGGGGCTCTATGATTTCGCCACCCACTTTGCCTTCACAATCGATGTAAGGGGCATTGTAAATTATGGGTCCGGTTTTGCCTTCTTCATGGCTCCCGAGGGATTCCAGATCCCGTTGAATTCCACCGGCGGGTACCTTGGCCTGTACAACACGACTTTCAGCAACACCTCAAGGAACCAGATCATCCACGTCGAATTCGATACCTATCCTAGTCGGAAATGGGATCCGGAATACGAACATGTTGGAATCAACCAGAACTCGATCGCTTCAAGCATCATGGTACCGTGGGATGTAAAGTACCACAGTGGAGACACAATCGACGTTACCATCTCATATAACGCCTCCACCATGAATTTAACAGTTTCATGGAGCTTCAAGACCACGCCAAATCCTAACGAAACCACGAGCCTTTCGTACCATGTAGACCTGAGGACTGTTCTTCCTGAGTGGGTCACAATCGGCTTCTCGGCAACTACTGGTTCTTACATAGAGCGACACACACTCCATTCTTGGGATTTCTTGTCAAATTTGGTTGTGAAGGATACTAGCAGTCCGAAACCGAATAATGGCAGTCAGGAAGTGAATAATGGCAGTCAGAAACCGAATACTGGCAGTCACGAATCGAATACTGGCAGTCAGAAATCGAAGTGGAAAAAGATTGCAACTGGGGTAAGCGCTTCTATCGTATTCTTGCTCCTTGTCCTCATCGTGGCATTTGAGTTGAGGAGAAACAGGGCAAGGAAAACTAAAATGAAGGTGAAGGCTGCAGAGGCCACAAACTCAACGTCCATCAACGAAGACCTTGAACGAGGAGCAGGACCAAGGAGGTACGCATACAAAGATCTCGCTTCAGCAACAAACAACTTCTCAAGCGAGCAGAAGCTGGGAGAAGGAGGATTCGGGCTCGTGTACAAGGGATACTTATTAGATTTGGACATACCGGTCGCGGTAAAGAAGTTCTCACAAGGCTCTAAACAGGGCATGAAAGAATTCTCCAACGAGGTGAAGGTAATCAGCAGCCTGAGGCACCGGAACTTGGTGCAGCTCATTGGTTGGTGTCACGACAGAAATGAATTCCTGCTTATTTACGAGTTCATGCCCAATGGCAGCCTTGACTCTCATCTCTTTGGGAAACAGGCCCCTCTTTTGATGCCGACGAGGTACAAGATTTGCCTTGGGCTGGCCTCGGCATTATTATATCTACACGAAGAGTGGGAAAAATGTGTCATACACCGTGACATAAAGAGCAGCAACGTAATGCTAGACTCGAACTTCAATGTGAAACTAGGGGATTTCGGATTGGCTCAGTTGATGGACCACGAGCTCGGTCCACAGACGACTGGACTGGCCGGGACGCTCGGGTACCTTGCCCCAGAGTACATGACCACGGGTAAAGCTTCAAAAGAATCAGACGTATATAGTTTCGGTGTGGTGGTGCTGGAGATCGCAACAGGGAGAAGAGCGACGGACAGGACGATCAAGAACACATCCTCGATGATGGCTGGTCTGGTTGCATGGGTATGGGGTCTCCACGGAAGCGGGAATATTCTGACAGCAGCAGATGAGAAGATCACATCGGATTCTGACCAGCTGGTCGAGCATCTCTTGCTGGTCGGGTTGTGGTGTGCACATCCAGATCAGAGACAGAGGCCATCAATAAGACAAGCGATCCGAGTCCTTAATTTTGAAGCCGATCTTCCTGGCCTTCCCGACCAGATGCCCGTTCCAGTACATCATGTACCGAACCCATTGGTTTGTTCAAGCGACCCATCGCTCAGTTCGATCATCACCGAGGGACGCTAGGCATAGTCAGATGTTCTTCAGAGCTCAAAATTTCTCCTCATTTTAGGGTTTTGGGTTTTTTTCGTAAATCACCAAACTATGAATTACCTCCATGGTCGATAGAATTCTTTTGTCGGAACAACAGCGGAGTTGATTAATTTTCGGGATCCATGAACAAAATCGACAGATTTTGATAATAGGGGTCTTTCTTATTCATGCGATGACGCCTTATATTGACCCTAAACGAACATAATCATTGGCATAATAGAGCCTTCAACTTATGTCCAGTGCGCATGTTACTGCATTTTCAGATGTGGCACAATTACTCTACAACCACTAGGGTGTTGATGAGGCAGCTCGCGAACTACTTGATAAAAGTCAAATTTTGACGATCTTAGGTAAGTCCAGCTAGACTGTTTTACTGATTCGCCAAGCCGTTTGACTCGACTTGATAAATTTTTATAATAAAAAATAACTAAAAAAATAAAAGTAAAGTAAAAAAATTTTAAAAAATAAAATAAGAATTAAACAGTGAAAATGAAAGGAGAGGTTTTGGATCAAACTCGATTTCGGGCTCATGCCGAAAATTTTGAGGGGCTTAAATCAAGTCCGGGCTATAGAACTCAATAATTTTTACTCGGACTGAACTTAGATAGGTGGTGTTCGAGCCTGACCCGGCTCATTAACACCCTATTAACCGCCGATCGTGGTTGATTTTTCGTGTGATGAATAGGTGGTGTTTCTCTGATAAAATGTCGTTTGCGATGAAGCACTTGCACTTTATTGGAGAGTGTCTTGGGCTTGGACACAAGGATGCTTGGCAACCAAAGAAAAAATCCCACTTGGTCGGGATTTAACTTTGAGGCTCAAGATACAGCAACATCGGATTCCTTTATATTCTTCAACGCTGAAGCTCATTTGTATGACATGCTCAATTATGAATGACATTTATATTTTACATTCGGAAAATTACAGAAGTTTAGGCTATTACAATAGTCACGTCCAATGCTGTACGTTTCACACCCCCCTTCTCTGTTCTTTCGTGTTTATGTACTCGTCAAGTCGTAGCCATCTCGTTGCTGCATTTGAGGAACCAAGGATTCCTATAGTGATCGGGCCCAGTTACGCGCTGCCAAGCACAGAAGTGAACTCATCACCCATTCCGAAAGAATGGTGGCCACTCCTAAGGCTCAACCCCACAAGAGGAATCATTGAGGCCCAAGGCCCCATCAAATGAGAAAATCCACATGGTGATATATGCGGTCAAGGAAATCGATTATAACATCGTTGAGCAACTGAGGAAGCAGTCGGCTCAGATTTCGCTCTTCGACCTCATTCACTCCTCCGACAAGCACCGGAAAATGTTGAAAAAGTTCCTTGCCGAGGTGCATGTGTCGAAACAAATATGTTTCTTCTAGCTTTGTAGACACCGTATAGCCCCATTATATTCTCCATATTCTTCCTGTATCAGCCTAGTAAACATTAGGCACCAATACGTGAGCTTATAATTAGGCCCGAAATATTCTGTCATGTCAACAAGAGTAGTAGGGAGCATCTCATCTAGGTGACAATCTCTAGAGGGGATTAGAGGGAGGTGCAACCAGCCGACGTTCTCGAAGCGACTGATGGAAGCTTGGTCCAGTTTCAGGCTAGGCGGTCAAGTCGTTGGCACTCAAATATGCATGTCTACTCCTTCCGAGTTACCGTCGTCGGCTCCTGCTAGCTGCAGACCATCGGGAACGATGCACTGTGGCGGGAAATACCATTCGCGATACGATTATTCACCTCCCGTGACTTATTCGACGAGTGCCAGGTTGACGAATAATGATTTCAGCGAAGGCGGGGATGGAGGTGCCCCTTTGGAGTGCGACGGTCGTTTCCATTCGAACTCTGATCCCGTGGTAGCGTTGTCCACGTGATGGTATAGCGGTGGATCTCGATGCGGAAGGAAAATAAAAATATCCTCTTTGAAAACGGGAAGAACCGTTCTTGCTACGGTGGTCGACGAGTGTGACTCAATGAACGGCTGCGACGAGGAGCACGCCAACCAACCACCTTGTCCACATAACGTTGTCGATGGATCGAATGCGGTCTGGACCGCTCTTGGGCTAGACAGGGATGTCGGTGTCGAGGCAATAACGTGGTCGATGGCATAGAATCGGACATGATGTCCGTGGAAACATACTATTCGGCTACATTATTCTTTGTGTATCTCTCACAATGTTGAAGGGTCGCACACCGTGAACATGATTATTTTCCAATGCTTCACTCGATCATGTTGCCTACGCATCTAGCCACTCTCTTCCCCAATAAGAATCGAAATGTCGCGATCGAGGCGGAATTCGTAGAGTTCTATTAGAAAATTACATGGAATGTGTACGGCAAGGAATGCAACTCGGCGAAAAACGAAGGCGACACGGACGAAGTAGCTCTCTCTACCCGTCAAAAACGGATATCGTGTTTCCGGCAGCTTTCACTGCTCCTGAGTCGTAGGTGTTGGAGAGTTAATTTTCGTCACAACAACGAATTCGTTCTGACTAATCACATTACAACACGAAATACTACAATCCAGATACGCCAATGGCATATGTTCTTCGCATCTTGCTTCCTAAGCGATTCTTAAATTACGGGAACCCCACGTTGTTGGGCGAAGTCGGTTCGACGAAGCGAAAGTCCTTATGAGCACCTTCAACGGCTTGTGCCGCCTGAAAATAAATTTTTCATTCGACGGACAAGGCCGATGTCGTATGCCTGTTTCTCTTCGAATTTCATTCGGGCAAATGAACGAGAATGCGCGTCCCTTACGTACGATGGCCGGACGTCCCCCTGAATGGCCGAAAATCGGTCATTTACCGCTCTTGTGCTAAAGGCGTGGCTTTTCTCCCTCTCACGGGTCCCGTCGTGCGTATGTCATCATTGGTCAAAGAAATGTCAGACGACAAACAATTACGTCGCGTCGCCCACAATTCGCAAGTTGACGATGTCGTTTCCTCGGTTTGTATCCGTCGTCAAAACGTTTTACATTTTCCACGGCACCGAGACTCTTACGGGAGTTCTCTTTCTTGTATTTAGACGCTTGAATTTTTTTGTCAAGAAACACGGTCCGCAGGTCTAGCTCGAGATCTTATCTTCGAGTTAAAACGAGAAGGCATAGCAGTCAATGGTTTTAAAAAGACAAGGAACGGTATGAAGATTCCTCGAGAAACCGTTTCTTATCACAACCCGTATAAAGATGACCAAGTCTCCGTTCTTCCACCTCAAGCTCAACAGTCACAAAAAAAAGGTTTCGTATAGCGAAACTACGCCCCGACGCCTCAGTCCATGGCAAACGCTGCGGAATTTATCTCTTTGATCCTAGTTGTCGCGTTCATCATTGGTGTCCCTACACCATCAGGCGCCACATTTTGTGGGGGTACGTGCAGCTCACTCGACGACTGTGACGAACAGCTAATTTGCGTCAACGGCATGTGCGATGACGATCCCAACGTTGGCACTAAAATATGCATGTCTACTCCTTCCGAGTTACCGTCGTCGGCTCCTGCTATCAGCAGACCATCGAGAACGATGCACTGTGGCGGGAAATCCTATTCGCGATACGATTGTTCGCCTCCCGTGACTTATTCGACGAGTGCCAGGTTGACGAATAATGATTTCAGCGAAGGCGGGGATGGAGGTGCCCCTTCGGAGTGCGACAGTCGTTTCCATTCGAACTCTGATCCCGTGGTAGCGTTGTCCACGTGATGGTATAGCGGTGGATCTCGATGCGGAAGGAAAATAAAAATATTCTCTTTGAAAACGGGAAGAACCGTTCTTGCTACGGTGGTCGACGAGTGTGACTCAATGAACGCCTACGACGAGGAGCACGCCAACCAACCACCTTGTCCACATAACGTTGTCGATGGATCGAATGCGGTCTGGACCGCTCTTGGGCTAGACAGGGATGTCGGTGTCGAGGCAATAACGTGGTCGATGGCATAGAATCGGACATGATGTCCGTGGAAACATACGATTCGGCTACATTATTCTTTGTGTATCTATCACAATGTTGAAGGGTCGCACACCGTGAACATGATTATTTTCCAATGCTTCACTCGATCATGTTGCCCACGCATCTCGCCACCCTCTTCCCCAATAAGAATCGAAATGTTGCGATCGAGGCGGAATTCGTAGAGTTCTATTAGAAAATTACGTGGAATGTGTACGTCAACGAATGCAACTCGGCGAAAAACGAAGGCGACACGGATGAAGTAGCTCTCTCTACCCGTCGAAAACGGATATCGTGTTTCTGGCAGTGTTCCCTACACCTGAGTCGTAGGTATTGGAGAGTTAATTTTCGTCACAACAACGAATTCGTTCTGACTAATCACATTACAACACGAAATACTACAATCCAGATACGCCAATGGCATATGTTCTTCGCATCTTGCTTCCTAAGCGATTCTTAAATTACAGGAACCCCACGTTGTTGGGCGAAGTCGGTTCGACGAAGCGAAAATCCTTATGTGCACCTTCAACGGCTTGTTCCGCCCGAAAATAAATTTTTCATTCGACGGACAAGGCCGATGTCGTGTATGCCTGTTTCTCTTCGAATTTCGTTCGGGCAAATGACCGAGAAGGCACGTCCCTTACGTTCGATGGCCGGACGTCCGCCGGAATGGCCGAAAATCGGTCATTTACCTCTCTTGTGCTAAAGGCGTGGCATTTCTCCTTCTCGCGGGTCCCGTCGAGCTTATGTCATCAATGGTCAAAGAAATGTCAGAGGACAAACAATTACGTCGCGTCGCGCACAATTCGCATGTTGACGATGTCGTTTCCTCGGTTTGTATCCGTCGTCAAACGTTTTACACATTCCACGGCACCGAGACTCTTATGGGAGTTCTCTTTCTTGTATTTAGACGCTTGAATTTTTTTGTCAAGAAAGATGGTCCGCTGGTCCAGCTTGAGATCTTGTCTTCGAGTCAAAACGAGAAGGCATAGCGGTCAATGGTTTTAAAAAGACATGGAACGGTATGAAGATTCCACGAGAAACCGTTTCTTATCACAACCTGTATAAAGATGACCAAGTCTCCGTTCTTCCACCTCAACCTCAACGGTCTCAAAAAAAAGGCTTCGTATAGCAAAAGTACGTCCCGACGCCTCAGTCCATGGCAAACGCTGCGGACTTTATCTCTTTGATGCTAGTTGTCGCGTGCATCATTGGTGTCCCTACACCATCGGGCGCCACATTTTGTGGGGGTACATGCAGCTCACTCGACGACTGTGACGGACAGCTAATTTACGTCAAGGGCATTTGCGATGACGATCCCGACGTTGGCACTCAAATATGCATGTCTACTCCTTCCGAGTTACCGTCGTCGGCTCCTACTAGCTGCAGACCATCGGGAACGATGCACTGTGGCGGGAAATTCTATTCGCGATACGATTGTTCACCTCCCGTGACTTATTCGATGAGTGCCAGGTTGACGAATAATGATTTCAGCGAAGGCGGGGATGGAGGTGCCCCTTCGGAGTGGGACGGTCGTTTCCATTCGAACTCTGATCCCGTGGTTGCGTTGTCCACGGGATGGTGTAGCGGTGGATCTCGATGCGAAGAAAACAAAAATATCCTCTTTGAAAACGGGAAGAACCGTTCTTGCTACGGTGGTCGACGAGTGTGGCTCAAAGAACGGCTGCGACGAGGAGCACGCCAACCAACCACCTTGTCCTCATAACGTTGTCGATGGATCGAATGTGGTCTGGACAGCTCTTAGGCGAGACAGGGATGTCGGTGTCGAGGCCATAACGTGGTCGATGGCATAGAATCGGACATGATGTCCGTGGAAACATACGATTCGGCTACATTATTCTTTGTGTATCTCTCACAATGTTGAAGGGTCGCACACCGTGAACATGATTATTTTCCAATGCCTCACTCGATCATGTTGCCCACGCATCTCGTCACTCTCTTCCCCAGTAAGAATCGAAATGTCGCGATCGAGGCGGAATTCGTAGATTTCTATTAGAAATGGAATGTGTACGGCAACGAGTGCAGCTCGGCGAAAAACGAAGGCGACACGGATGAAGTAGCTCTCTCTACCCGTCGAAAATGGATATCGTGTTTCCGGCAGCGTTCCCTGCACCTAAGTCGTAGGTGTTGGAGAGTTAATTTTCGTCACAACAACGAATTCGTTCTGACTAATCACATTACAACACCAAATACTACAATCCAGATACGCCACTGGCATATGTTCTTCGCATCTTGCTTCCTAAGCGATTCTTACATTACGGGAACCCCACGTTGTTGGGCGAAGTCGGTTCGACGAAGCGAGAGTCCTTATGAGCACCTTCAACGGCTTGTTCCGCCCGAAAATAAAATTTTCATTCGACGGACAAGGCCGATGTCGTATGCCTGTTTCTCTTCGAATTTCATTTGGGCAAATGACCGGGAAGGCGCGTCCCTTACGTACGATGGCCGGACGTCCGCCTGAATGGCCGAAAATCGGTCATTTACCTCTCTTGTGCTAAAGGGGTGGTTTTTCTCCCTCTCGCGGGTCCCGTCGTGCTTATGTCATCATTGGTCAAAGAAATGTCAGCCGACAAACAATTACGTCGCGTCGCGCACAATTCGTAAGTTGACGATGTCGTTTCCCTGGTTTGTATTTGTCGTCTCCGTTCCTCCTACTCTTGCACGACAGTCACAATTTTTAATGGCTTATATGCTTTGTTATAGGTCCAAACTCAAAGCAACTCACAAGATCCTCATCAACCAGATATGTTAACCTTATTGCAACCAATACTTTTTATTATTCGCCGAGATCTTTGCCGAAGGAACCCTATAGACTCCTCAACCTCACTTATTCACCAATGAGAAGCGAGACGGCTAATCCAATATGAGATATCCTAAAATGCTTAGACGAGTCTAAGCATAATCAATAAAGAGTCTGCCTATACTTCTCTTGTCCCTTGTGACACTCTAAATGAACTTAAATGAGGAACCACTAAAGATCCATGTAACACTTACCTCAGCTCACTTCTCAAAGAGATGGAATCAGAAACCATGAAAAGGGTCTTACGTGCCTCCAAAGATTGCTTTGCATGGGATTGTACCGAAATGCTGGGCCTCAACCGACTTGGTCGAACACAAGCTCCCAATGGATAACAATCTTAAACTGTGAAACAAACCCCAAGGAGGATATCAAGAGAAGTAGATTAGATAGTTTAAAACAAGATAAAGAAGTTGTTCAAAGCAGGCCATATAAGGACGAAAAAGTATGTAGACTAGATATCTAGCATAGTACATGTAATAAAAAAGAACGACAAAATTAGGGTATGCATAGATTTTCGCGACTTGAACAAGGCGACACCCAAATATCCTTCATGAGCTAATGTCCTGCATGGACGGGTATTCCGGTTACAAACAAATCTTCATTACTGAAGAAGATATACACAAAACAACACTCTAGTGCCTGAATCTTCAAATAAGTCATCATCAGGTTAAAGAATGTCGGAGCCACTTATCAAATGGCAATGACCTCACTTTTGGTCCACTGATGGGGAAAACAGTGAAGGATATCGACGTGGTTGTAAAGTCTAGGCGAAGTCAAGACCACCATATCCACTTGAGCGAAGCTTTCGAAAAAATGCAAAGGCACAAGCTTAAGCTGAATTCGTTAAAGTGTGCGTTTGAAATCTGAAAAGGACAGTTTCTCGGGTTCTTGGTACATCAAAGAGGGATCAAAGTCGACCCCCTTAAAACATACGCCATTCGAAACCTACCTTCTCCCTGAACCAAGAAGGAACTTCAGGCGTTTCTAGGAAGGGTTAACTACATGCATCGTTTCATAGGAAACGTCGCGTCTAATACTAGTATCTTCTCGAAAATCCAGAAGACTAGGGTCATCCCCAACACACAGCGATGGGTTGAACACCATGTCAGGGCGCTTGTGCCCAAATCGAAGGGGGCTCCGGATGGAAGGCACCCCATCAAGAACTAGATGTCTCCTTGGGTGATTGACATAGGTCCCATCGGGACACATAATCAGTTGATGATACCGTTCTAGAGTGACAGGAATCAAGCACAAAATAGGGGATTAGGCTCCATGGCAGTAAACGGGACGCAGATCAGGGATTATATCCGCATCACCTTTCACACGTCACGCTTCTTGGCTACCCAGGCAAAAAACCATTAGTCGAAATCATTGCCACTGCTATGAGACGAGAAATAATGAAGGCCTGACCATAGCACAGGGTCGCTCCATCCGACGCTTGAAAAATGGCTGGGGGCAAAAACAACGGGCAACCTGCTAGTATAAAGGAACGATATTTCTACCTCCAAAAGGAAGAGATTGGAAGTGGGTACAAAATGACCCTGGGTTTTCTTACCCTCTATGGCTACGCCATAGTCCGACTCCATGTCGAAGCTGACAAAGACCGGATGACATGTGGCCTGTGTAGACGGCCTGGAAGATTGCGCCATCATCGTCCTCATGGTTTGGGATGATCGGACTAACTTTAGACGGGGCAATGAGGGCCATGAGAATCGAAGGGATGCTAGGGTTTTCAGGGAGTTGAACGAGGGAGGTGAATGATTTCTGAATTCATAAGTGGGAAATAGTACCTCTACTCAAGGCTTTATAAAACCGGAAACCTGGCAGCCTCATTCGAGTCCCAAAGCAGGTTCGCGTTGCTTGGAAACTGGCGAGCAATACACATGTCTCTAGAAAAGATGAGCCGGCGAGAGAAGGTTTGAGTGTACATCAATTTTCATTCAATTCCATGGCATGTTACAAAATACATGGGTTTGTTTGGAAATTATTGCACTGGCCCTACCACAGGAAAATACAAGCAACTCAGGAACAACGCTTTTCTCTCTCCTGGAGACATTACGCGTCATTTGCTAAGAAGATGGGAACAAAGCCCTTGAGCTCTGATTGCTGGCACAAGGGTTCGCCCCATGATGGTGAAGGGGAAGGTCCCTAGTACCTTGCTTAAGCCCGGGATTGAAAACAACTCTCGACTCTTGCTGATGACTTCATCGGGTAGTGAAGATCCTGCTTCGTCTAGTACAAAACAGATCCGACCTTCCAGAGGCTACAAGGTTGAACACATAAGCTACAAAAGCACCTCATTGTTGACACGTCGACATCCTCTCAGGTCGATACTCATGACTGAGTGGCCTAGAAAATGAAGGGTCCCCAAGATCGGGTGGTACTATTTATAGTGGGAACACCAAACGAATGGTATACTCGTAAATAATAAGGTTAGGAAACAGTCGAAAACACGTTGTACCCAGACATGGGCATTGTTATTCGGTGAAAGACTCTACAAAGCGAAATCTCTTAGTGACAAGCACAGGGGTAAAGCTAAATCGGGCTTGTCCTATTCTAAGGTTGAGGTGCCTCTTTGAAGAGCTGGCTCTTGGGCCCAAAGATGCTCGAGAACACCACGAGACCAGTAAAATTAGTTCAGTCAGGGTTTCTGTATCAACCCGAGGCTAAGGTCGGTCCTTACCGAATCCCAACTCCGCCTGAAGCTTGAAGCTCTTCTAGGAGAACCTAGGATGCTGGAGACAAACTATATGGCAGTAAACTTTGTGGCTCTCGAGTAGAGTAAGGTTGTGGACTATTGAAGAGACGAGAGGACTGAAGATGGATGACCCCTGCTAAACATGGGAAGCGAGCGATGGGTTGACTGCCATATGGAAATATGGAAATTTATTCTCATAAACATGGGAAGCGAGCGATGGGTCTTTGGCATTACAAACATACTTTCGCACATCATTCCTTTAATTAAAGTAATGATTTTACTTACAAAACGTTCCTTACAGTAAGCTTCTGTAACGTACAACTTGAGCTTCTATAGATTATAAGAGCACCTTCTGTAGCGTATCTGACATGCTTCTGTAGAATATAGAGGCAAGATTCTATATGGTTCACCATCAAAACTATATTAGCCGTTCGTATGTCATATCACCCTTACATAAAATATTGATTTACTGTTTTACTATTTATACTTAAATAATCTTGGACGGTTATTATCTTCTCATATTAAGAAAGAATAAATTATACGGTCGAGGCATGAAAAAATAAAATTGTGGAGACACAACTTTTTGTGTAACCAGAATATTGTATTTCGCTTGGGCTAGGGTGTATTCGTCTGTCAGGGTGGCGTGGGCCAATTTTGTAATAGTGACTATTGGCGCATAATTAGCGTTCCTCGCAACATGTATTGAATTTTACAATGCTAGTGTGGTTGTTGTAAAGTGAAAGTAAACGCAATACCGGAATTTAATGCGACGGTATTGGATTTACAGTGTTTACTATGTCACCGCAAAGTGAACGAGTGCAAGTATAAAGAGCAAACAAAACACTGGAATTTAGTGCAACAGTATTGAGTTTACGGTGTTATACTTACAAACATGACTTGAATAGAAAACAATAGGAAAGACTTGGTGACGCTTCACGGCGATCTGCGGCTGATGAACGGCGGTCAAGACAAACTCCTTTAATGGAATTCACCCTTGTGGAACGGCGGTCGGACGTCAATGGCACAGGAATTTAATGCAAGAGTACCGAGGGTGGAGGACAAATTTGAAGTGGTGGCAGGTCAATAGTGCCAGATAGAATCAATGGCACTAAGGATGGACGGAGACGTGTCAACACTGCCGGACATAATCAATGGCAATAAGCTTGGACGGATGTCAACAATGCCAGACAGAATCGATAACGCTGAGGTTGGAAGGGTCCAAACAAGAGTAAAAGACAAAAGACTAAAGTTTGTGTTTGAGTTGTTGTTGTTTTTGTGTGTTCTGTTGCGATCCTTTTATATTTCAGAATCTTGCAGTTGCGATTATTCAGCCAGTCCAGAATCTTCTTAGATCGTGTGCACAATCAGATTCCTATTTTGTAGGAATCATACACGTCTTGTTTTGGTTTGTCTTTCTGGGTTTGCCACATGTCCAACTCCTTGGTCGTAGTTTAGTTGGGCTCTCGAGTCTCGAGCTATACTGGGTGCTCGAGTAATGTTGATCTTGAGCCTTTTGCTCGGGGAGTATTTCTCGAGTAACCCCTACATAGGCTTCTCGAGTGGAACTAATGTTGGGCCCCATTTGTCATAAATGGTGTCAGTGTAGAGTTTCACTTCTTCGGCCATTGACGGCGAAGCCCAGAAATTCATATGTGTCAACAGTGACTTACAAAGTTTCATGTGAAAAAAGTTGTATTTTCAGCAAAAAATTGTCGACCGTGGTCTGGGATGATTTTCTCGATACAAATTTACGTATAACTTCTATGATTAGGGATGGTTTCTTTCATTGCAGAATTAGAACTGTATCATGGCATGGAATTGGAGAGATGTTATGCGTGCTCATTCGTTATTTACCACCGGTCTTTGCTTTTATGCATGACCATTTATTAAAAACTTAAAAAAAATATTTTTATGCAACCGATTTACCTAATAATTGCATACAGAGTTGACCAACATGGGGTTGGTCCAAGTGGTGAGGAGCTTGTATTTGCTTAAGGAGATTTCGAGTTCGAAACCTATCATACGTAGTCACCCCTGTTGCAAGACCCACAGAATATCGGGCGGGCAAAAAGAAAATTGAATAGGGAGTTGGTTTTTTTTTTCCTCTTGACTTTGTAAAATGTGAGAATATTATAGTTGTTTGTATTGAAGTTAGTAATGGCAAGTCATTTATAGAAGGAAAAGGACAGCTTTAAAAAGGGGAAATATGATTACAAATTACTGTCTCAAATATTTCCACTCCAATTGGGCAAAGGGTAAAAGTCTTTAATTTGGGCAAGAATCCTAGGGAAGGTAACTTTTGATATTAAAAAATGAATTTCAGCATAGTCTGTCCTTAAAATTCTTTGTTATCTCCATGACTCTTTAGAAATGTTCTATAGCTACTTCCTACTAGAAAGCATCGTATTCATGTTTAGTGTTTTCGTCGCGCAAGGCGTCTATCCTATAATGAGAAAAGACATAGGATCGATGCATATGTAAGAACGAAATCTTAGCCTTATAAATAACCATAAAACCATTGATTTTATGTCAATTTAATAATTTGAATCTCTATGAATATAATGTACCGGAATAGTTTTTAGATAAATAGAATAAAACCCTTTGTTTTTTATTGCCGAACATGGCGAGGAACTTCTGTGCATGATTTTCATTGCATGCCTTGACAACTTACAAGAGATGTTAAAACATTAAGAATAATTTTCATTGCCTGCCTGATTTTCACTTGCACAAGTTCAGAGGTTATTAACCTCGAAGCTACTTTAGGAAGGGCGTCCCCGTCGAAAGGAGGAGCTTGTGATCCAATCTGTAATAGTTCCAAGCGGAGCGTCTCGTTGTGCGTTAAATATTGCATGATCTGTCGTTCTAGTCTCTTGCTGCATCATGTTTTGCCCGAATGGCCCACAAAAACTGATCTCACCACTGAAAGTAGGCTGATTGCCGCTGCTTCGACTTTCTCCTTGTCAATTACATGACATAACCATGTACAACTCTTTCTTGCACCTCTAGGTGATTCTCTCCACCGAGAGGATAAATTCGGGACAATAATAGAAGATTATGAATATCCTTAAATTTTTTTAGTACAACGCGTCAATATTTAACAAACTGACTTCACATGATTTCCTCAGCAAACTGGGCCGAGTTCTTGACTTTTTTCCACGGTGTTTATGCTTTTTCCTGATTGAATTGTCATCGCTAATGGGAATAGTACAACGCGGGAAATGGTGGGCACTGCCATCAAAAAGGAAAATCGACTTTGGAAAAAGCTAGTGATAATCTTTTTTTGTTGCCCGTCTGGCGTTGTTCCGAATAATCCGAAATCGATCTAAATAGGACATCTGGTTATAGTGAGTGAGTACCTCAACAGGGATAGCTACATTTTGAACCTCCTTAAGTGAATCCAAACTCCTTTCCACTTAGACCAACCAACATTTAGTTACCAATAATCTTTGCCGACATTTCCTGAAGCGTTCCCCAGGTAAAAAAATTGACTTGGACTCAGCCCAAAGGGGTTGGTTAAATCTGCTTTATTCTCGACAACAACACATGATGCCCAATTTCCACGAATTTCACTTTCGATTGTTTGCTGTTTTGCTTGCCACTGATTATTTATACATCCAAAGAGACGCATGATTGCTAGCAACATTAGCAAAAACATTACTCAAAGAAAAACCAATTATGTCACTCAAGAAAAATATGTTGAGAGCTGCCATTGTTCCTTTGGTCGTAGTCTTCCTAGCTCACCCGGGTAATCCCTTGCTGTTCAACATATCTCAATTCGACCCAGCATCAACCGCCGTCTCGTACGGAGGCGATGCGCATCCAGACGATGGGGCCGTGGACATGACGGACCAGAACCAAAGTGGGCGCGTCGGCCATGTCACCTTCAACGAGAGGGTCCAGTTATGGGACTCGAGCTCCGGGGGGCTCTATGATTTCACCACCCACTTCGCCTTCACGATCGATGTAGGGAGCCGTGTTTATTATGGTTCCGGTTTTGCCTTCTTCATGGCTCCCGAGGGCTTCCAGATCCCGTTGAATTCCACCGGCGGGTTCCTTGGCCTGTACAACACGACTTTCAGCAACACCTCAAGGAAGCAGATCATCCACGTCGAGTTCGATACCTATCCTAGTCCGAAATGGGATCCGGAATACGAACATGTTGGAATCAACCAGAACTCGATCGCTTCAAGCATCATGGTACCGTGGGATGTAAAGTACCACAGTGGTGACACAATCGACGTTACCATCTCATATGACGCCTCCACCATGAATTTAACAGTTTCATGGAGCTTCAAGACCACGCCAAATCCTAACGAAACCACGAGCCTTTCGTACCCTGTAGACCTGAGGACTGTTCTTCCCGAGTGGGTCACAATCGGCTTCTCAGCTGCTACCAGTTATTACACGGAACGACACACGCTCCATTGTTGGGATTTTTCGTCAAAGTTGGTCATAAAGGATCCTTGCAGTCAGAAATCGAATACTAGCAGTCAAAAATCGAAGTGGACAAAGATTGCAACTGGAGTAAGTGCTTCAATCGTATTCTTGATCCTTCTCCTCATCGGCGCATTTGAGTTGAGGAGCAACAGGAGAAGGAAAACTAGGATGAAGGAGAAGGCTGCAGAGGCCACAAACTCAACGTCTATCAACAAAGACCTAGAACGAGGAGCAGGACCAAGGAGCTACACGTACAAAGATCTCGCTTCAGCAACAAACAACTTCTCAAGCGAGCTGAAGCTGGGAGAAGGAGGATTCGGGCCCGTGTACAAGGGATACTTATTAGATTTGGACATACCGGTCGCAGTAAAGAAGTTCTCACAAGGCTCTAAACAGGGCATCCGAGAATTCTTTAGCGAGGTGAAGGTAATCAGCAGCCTGAGGCACCGGAACTTGGTGCAACTCATCGGTTGGTGTCACGACAGCAACGAATTCCTACTCATTTACGAGTTCATGCCCAATGGAAGCCTCGACTCTCATCTCTTTGGGAAACGGGCCCCTCTTTTGATGCCGACGAGGTACAAGATTTGCCTTGGGCTGGCCTCGGCATTACTATATCTACACGAAGAGTGGGAAAAATGTGTCATACACCGTGACATAAAGAGCAGCAACGTAATGCTAGACTCGAACTTCAATGTGAAACTGGGGGATTTCGGATTGGCTCGGTTGATGGACCACGAGCTCGGTCCACAGACGACTGGACTGGCCGGGACGCTCGGGTACCTTGCCCCAGAG
This sequence comes from Melastoma candidum, assembly GCA_023653495.1. Classification (NCBI taxonomy): domain Eukaryota; kingdom Viridiplantae; phylum Streptophyta; class Magnoliopsida; order Myrtales; family Melastomataceae; genus Melastoma; species Melastoma candidum. The sequence continues at coordinate 25,220,010 of CM042890.1, forward strand.
TACATGGCCATGGGGAAAGCTTCAAAAGAATCAGACGTATATGGTTTTGGGGTGGTGGTGCTGGAGATTGCAACAGGGAGAAGAGCGACGGACAGGACGATCAAGAACACATCCTCGATGATGCCTGGTCTGGTTGCATGGGTATGGGGTCTCCACGGAAGCGGGAATATTCTGACAGCAGCGGAAGAGAAGATGACATCGGATTCTGACAAGACACAGGTCAAGCGTCTCTTGCTGGTCGGGTTGCGGTGTGCTCATCCAGATCAGAGCCGGAGGCCATCAATAAGACAAGCGATCCGGTTCCTTAATTTTGAGGCCGATCTTCCTGACCTTCCAAACGAGATGCCCGTTGCAGTATATCATGTCCCGACCCCATTGGTTTGTTCCAGCGGGCCATCGAGCATTTCGATCATCACTGAGGGACGCTAGGCTTAGGCAGATGTTACTCGTACCTCAGAATTTCTCCTCATTTTAGGATTTTGGGTTTTTTTTTTCCGTAAATCCCCGAATTATGAATTACTCAATAAAATAGTCGATGATTCCTTTTTTCGAAACAACTGAGGAATTGATTAATTTTCGGGATCCATAAACAAAATCGATTGATTTTGATAATAGGGTTCGTCGCATTCATTTGATTAAGGCTTATATTGAACCTTAACACTAATTAAGCATGACGACAAGTGGTGCCTTACGAACTAATTTAATGATCCTTAAACCGACATAATCAGTGACATAATACAGACTTCAACTTATGTCCACTGCGCATCTTTTTGCGTTTTCAAATGTTGCACTATTACTCTTCAACCACTGGGGGTTGTTAATGAGACCGTGTAACTCGAGAACGGTTCGGCTAACCCAAACCCGGCTTGACAAAAGTCAAATTTTAACAAATTTGGGCCTTAATCTTTTACATCAAAGCCGGACTTGGCCGTTTTACTGATCCGACGAGCCATTCGATCTGACTTGATATTTTAAAAAAAAAAATAAAAAAGGAATTAAGTAGTGAAGATGAAAGGGGAGGTTATGGATTAGGCCGGACTCAGTGAGGGGCGGGGGTCAAGCCCGGGCTCAATTAAATAGACCCTGGTAATTTTTTACTCGAGCCGAGTCCGACACGGCTCATAAACATCTTTTACGCGTGGCGAATAGTCGGTAGAATTTTATCCTAGGAAAGTTTCTCTTATAAAATATCTTTTCCGATGAAGCACACTTTATTAACGTGTCTTGGGCTTCGACACAAGGATGCACAAAGACGCAACAACATCGGATTCCTTAATAATCTTCAACGCTGCAGCTCATTTGTATGACATGCTCAATTATGCATAAGATTTATATTTTACATTCGGAAAATTGCAAAAGTTGAGGCTATTACATGCTCACGGACGAAGAAAACTTCGAAAGAATTAGGGGTAAAAGCATTCCCTAGCCAAGTAAGAACAAGAAGGAGACATCTAAGGAATGGCTCTCCGTTGCACAATGAGGCCGCAACGGCCCCTGAATGGATTTCGAACCCATGGATTTAAAGTAGATAGTCCAAGTTCGTCAAAGTGGCCAAAGCTTATCAGATGATTCCGGTCGAACCAAATACCCTTGATCCAGCAGATTATCTCTTCTGCGTGTTGTCAATGCAACAAAATAAAATCCTATTTTAATCTTAACTAAAATAGTTATGGCAAGCAAGGGTCATTCCTATGGAAAATTATACTTACAAAAATTATTGTAACATTGTTCATAGAAATCAATCAAGGTTAAGCAGAAAGTAAAGAAGAGTGGTTTTAAATAAAAAAAATGAAACCAAACTAAACTAGTAAAATTTCAATAAAAGAAATATACAGGACATTTAACTTCCCCACATGCCATACATTTGATTCCCCATTTCTAATGCTATCGAATCATTTAATTGATGATCTAGGATTCGAATATCTCCTCATATTTCTCCCGAACATACGAGAACGTATCATCATGTATCAAATTCCTTACTATATTCTTAGGCGAGAAACTCGGGGTGACCCATTATGATTCAATCCTAATCGATTACCTAAAGTGTTCCATTCACACAATTACTCATGTTTTACAACACATGGACTGCTTAGGCTATCCAGGTCGAGATCTAACCTTGACTACCCTCCCAAGTCTTCCTAGATTGTCTGATCAATGTCAATTAGTGGCTAGTCAATTAACATGCATTAAGAACAGACTGGATAAATAATTAACAACGATTCGAATCACATTAAGAAAGAAAGTCCACTAGCTTTATAGGAATACGAAGTTTCGTCATAGTCCTAGAATGAGAAATTAGTTCATAATAATGAAATCAAGATCCAAAGACAAAGCAAGAAACACAGATGATGACACCGAAAATAGGATAACGAAAATAAAGAGGGACTCCTCAATCTTCCGATCTGAGCGTTGTCACCTTAATCTCCTTCTCCAATACTCTTCAGCCGTCTTTATGTCCTAAAATTGTCTTCCTCCTAAACCAAAAGACCCCCCTAAAAATTCTAGGATTCCCTCATAAAATATTCCCCTAGAATACCTAAAATACCCTTATACAAAACAATTTTGTAGGACGGATGTGTTCTTCTCTAATCTTCCTGAAAGTCGATGATACCCAACTTCTTGGTCTCATCTTTGGCTCATCCTTTCCACGTTTAACATTCGTTCAAACAATCACACATTAGAGACTTAATCTTAATAAGCTAATCAAAATACGCAAACACCTAAAGACTCAACTAATAAAGATAAAAAGATGCAAAAGCAACTAAAAACGATCAAAACTCAACGAACTAGTCACATTAATGCCTACAAGAGTGCCTTAATAACTCTACTTTTGTAGAGTTATCACGTCCTCACTGAAAATTGACAAACAATTGTTAAGGGGCTCAATGAATACATGATTTTCTGAAAATCCAGTCGATCAAAAGTGATCCACAAATACGTGGCACTCCAAAATTCAATAAACAAAAGCCAACAAGTAGAGTATTTCAAACTAAAAATACAATAAAAACCCACTATGGTTTGTATAATAAAAAAATTAACTTAAAAATATATTTCGCCTTGCAATTCTACCTTTACTACCATCACATCATTATAATCCATATCCCCTAATTTTTTAATCTCATCAAAGTCTGAAAAATCTAACCCTGAAGTGCGACTTGTATTAAATCTTTTTCCCGTGAAGTTCTCGAACAAACCAAGGAAAATAAGATATAAAAAAATAATCATACGATTAAAAGAGATTTCAAAATTTTTTAAAAAATAAAATTGGCTTACTTACAAGTTTACAACTAAATATCTCTTTGAAGTCTTGGTGCAAAAAGGAAATGATGACGATTCTTTCGAGAAAGAATAAAAGAAAGACGACAAATAAACTAATATATATATCCTAAATTTTTTTTATATATTTTCTAATTTTAAACCAGTACATATATTTTTTTTGGAACATATATTTTGTCATGTTGTGTTTTGTCTCAAACCATTTATGTGAAAGACACATTTAAGTAAATCAGAACCCCTTTTAAACCAAGTCTTGTCTGTCCTAATTATCTCAAATTGCCAGCCATAAACATGTCTCGTCATTCTTTCTTAAGGAAGGACTAGGCAACTGTTATGATAAACTTCATGATTAACTAATAAATTTTCTAAGTTATCCAATGTGGGAGATTTTGGCCATGGTGGACTATTGCGATAAATTCCTCGTATCATGGCCTAATGCAATATAAAATAATAATTCTTATTAGGCAAATTATCAATTTTTTATGCTATTTATTAGTCAACTTTCTATTTAGGCCTTAACTTAGTTTATTATAGGATCATATGTCATATAAAAGAAAAGCTAATGCTATGTAGTAGGTAAGTTTTTACTACTTTACAGAAGGTTAATCTATAGGGATAGTTTGTATGTTAATTCTCTCACCAAATTAACAAAGATGAATGATTTAATTATTCATCTAATTAACTAAATATATTCATGTGGTATATTACATAAAATAGAATGATTTAAAATCATTTTATTATGATTTATTTTCATGTGAGTTGATACACTCACTTTAAGGTAACAAATAACTTCAAATATGGAAACTAATATATGCATCACTATGCAGATTGACTTGGGATTTTCCAGCATTCAATCAAAGTTTTCTCTTGGATCCAAACATGTCTAGATTCATGGCAAAGGACGAGCCATCTGAATATGGACCCATCTCCACGTGTCTGTATACATAAGGTTGGACAGTTATGGAAAATAACATTTCTATGTACAAAAGTCTAACGAAGCATTACTATCAAATCCTTCTAGAAGCACCATCTCCTTGGGATCGTGAACACAATTGATCCACAATTGATACGGAACTTCTCTCATATTGAGGAAACGATATAGTTTGCTGACAATTTATTTCTTTATCTTTTAGAACCTTTGGTCAACAATTTTCCTTATATACATAATTCTTGTAAGTCTATAATAGAGGTTCTCTTGTTAATTAGAAAGAGCATGATAGACAGAGAGAGACTAGTGATCTGGTCCAAAGAGACTAGTGATCTGGTATAGAGATACTTGTGAGTTTTTTTGTTTTCATCGAGGTGATGCATTCGGTTGTAGAAGGTTGGTGTCACGAGTGCAAGTTATGCTGGACATGACTGAGGCTGTGATGGACTTGGTCACATTGTGGCATGACGGGCTTGTTGCAGGCTTGGTGGAGAAGTCATGAGGAGTGCATGTGAGCTTTGTAACCGATTTCCTTGTGTATGCAGAAAGCTAGTGTCTAGGGTATAAGCTGTGATTAGGGGTGAGTGAGGTTGCGAGGGACTTGCCTGCACCGTAGCGAGGTGGACATGCATCTAGCTTAGAAAGAAGTCGGGGTGTAGATGTGTCAGGCCAAGGAGAAAGAGAAGGGCCGCATATGGAGAAACCGGTGAGATACTCACTTTTGGTGTTCTACAGAACGGGTGGTACCTAATGTGGGCTTGGAAAAAGGGTGATGTCTGCCTACGTAGGGTTCGCTATTTGTTTGGGTGGAGTGCCACGAGTTAAATCCAACCAGAGGGCTTTTGGAGCTAGTCATTGTTCATAGTGCAGAACCCCAACCATAGTGCATAACCTCTACCAGAGAGTTTCTGGAGTTAGTCACATGACCATGTGCACAACCCAAATTGGTTACAAATCACAACCCCTCGGGTTACTAATTGTGAAATACCTGAAGGCCTATATACATCAGTCCTGCAAAAGTGTCCTAGTACCATATGTCAGTATTATATCAGTAGAGAAGCTTCTGGGCAATTTGTGTTACTTGCTACAACATTGTCTTTGTACCTACTAACAATCTTGTAACCATTATAAGGGTTCTATAGTAAAACTCAATCGGCTTGGATGAAAAGTGGACGTGGGTTATTCCCGGACCACTATAAATTTTATGTATCTTATTTACTTTCTGTACCAACGGTTTTCTAGCTGATCATTCAGTAGAAACCTTTAAAGGAAAAGCAAATAAATAAACGCAATGTTACATTTGGACAAAGATTCCAAAAGTCTTAGCAAATATTGAGCATTAGCTAATCACCCCCTGGTAGTGAGGAAAGCTACAAGGTTTTGTATGAACCTTCTACTACAACAAGTGTCTTTAAGGACTTGGAGTAGACATTATTGATCACGCCTCGGCTGGTCAAATTTGCAAGGACTTGATAACAGAAGCTTTATGGTTATGGGTCAACCTTTTTCCGATACTCGGGGTTCTGTGGTCAACAAAATCCTAACATTCCACCATTGGGTTTATTAGTCGTAGAAAGTCCAAAAAAGGGATAAGTACTAATTCACCTCATCTTAGTGCCATTATTAGACAAACAATATTATAGTTGTATGTTTTGAAATGGATAATGGCCTGGCATTTACAAAGGAAAAGGAGAACAATTATAAATTATTGTTTAAATGTTTCCACTCCAATTGGGCAAGGGTAAAAGTCTTTAATTTGGGCAAGAATCCTGGGGAGGAGGGGGACTTTGGTTTGGGTGCCTCTCTTGTCTGTATATTGTAAAATGTATTTCAACATAGTTGTGCTAAAAATTATTTCTTATCTCCACCCAAATCTCCATAAATTTCCCAACCCTTAATCACAATTAACAATTTTGGTTAATGACACCTGATGCATGATGCGCATTATGTTAGAATTTTATTTTTTTGGTTTTATTATTTTATTTATTTTTATAAAATTCCTTTTGGGCTATAATCAATTACTGATTTACGTTTTCGTAAAACAGGCTATGTTACAGTATACGATGCTATACATGATAGCCCATTAATGTTAAAGTGATCATTTTGGTGGGGCCTTTACGCATCTCAGGTTTTATTAATGTGGTTTGGATGGCTTATGGGGTAGGCCCGTGATGAAAGGGCCAGCCACACCATATATTAACACAAGTACAAGGGTTTTCAGTGAAAGTTCTATAAATACTTTACGTTGTAATTAGAAAATAATGTCATATAAAGATTTTCTGTGAGTATTGCTCAATTTTAATTCTATGGACTATGTTGGTGGAGTTTGTAAACAATTCTAAATGGGTCATCAAATTTTCAATAGTTGGAGAAAAATGAGATTGTATATCTCATGTCTAAACAAATAAAACAAAAAGAATTTCATTCAGTTTTTTATATGAGATGTTTGGATTCTCACTAAGTAAATGAATCAAATCAGTATTTGATATTTGCTCAACATGTTGAGAGTGTGGAGTAATGTGATGCTTTGATTAGTGGGAGTTATTGTTAATGCTCATTGAAGCATCACCCAACATTAAGGTTTCTTGATATTGTCACTGGTTGTTGAGGCTTCTAGCATGTACCACTCTTATTTATTAAGTTGTCCTTCTTATATAGGTAAATCTTGTTGGTTTTCTTTTTCAAGTGCCACAATTGTTGATTGTGCGATATTGGTTGATTTCTAACCAAGAGGAATACCACGTGGAGCCTAGGGAGCCCTTGTTGTTATTGTACGTGGCATGCATTTTGGGAGCATTATATCTAAGTGTTGTTTGATAGACATGATTATTTGATTGTCATATTTGACACATACTTTGTACATGTGGAATATCGGATTGGTGATCGTTTATTATTTGGTTTATTATGTGCACATTGTTAAAAGTCTCAAAATCTGGTGTCTATCTTGAGCGTGATGGTTATGTCAAGTTTGTATGTCTCGTATGACACCATAGATGTTTTCTCAAGATATTTATGTTTAAGGATGATTACCCTGGTCTCACTGAGGTGTACGGGTTACAAAGGGTATTCTCTTACCTTGATACAATATAAAGGTGACAGATATATTTGATTGCATCTGGCTTACGGATGACTACTCCGACTTCATTAAGTATTCAAGTTTACGGAGAGAGTTTTCTCTGACTTGGTGAAACATTAAGGTTATGAAGGGAGTTGATTGCATCTGGCTTATTTGAAGCATTAAGGTTACCGATAAATACACTGATTTTTCTTAAGTATAAAGGTTACGGATTGTGCACTTCGATTTCAGATAAATGTAAAGGTTTCATAGTTATTTGATTATTAAATAAAATTTTAAGACTTGGTGTTTGGTCTTGAGTATGACGGTTTTGTCAATATAGTTTGTCTTTTATAAAGCATTATGCAGTTTACACGCATTAAGGTTTATGAGGCATATTACTGAGCAGTTTTGCTCTATTATCTTTCTGGCTCATTATGGGTATAAGATTAGAGAAATATGAGGACCGACCAAAAATAACATCATTCATATCATACTCAGGGGTGTTATTTTCGGATACACCACCACATTGACCTATTGATGTTAGTGTTGCTGGTGCTTGTGATCATGGTTGTTCAACACTGTAAAATGGTGTGACAACGACTATGGTTAGTAGCATTGATGGTCGGGGTTTTTTTTAGATGTTGTCTCGTATATTGTGTTTTTGTTATGGCCATATTGTATACAACTTGAGAGCCATTCCTCAAAACTAAAATGTTTTAAAAGCTTTGTAATTGATCATAGTCCAAGTGGGAGAACATTAGAATTTTATTTTTTAGTTTTATTATTTTATTTTATTTTATAAAATTCCTATTGGGCTATAATCAGATTGACGTTTTCATAATACAGGCCGTGTTACAGTATACGAGACTATGCATGATAGCCCATTAATGTTAAAGTGATCATTTTGGTGGGGCTTTTGCGCATCTCAGGTTTTATTAATGTGGTTTGGATGGCTTATGGCGTAAGCCCGTGTACTGACGTAAGCTCGTGATGTAGGGGCCCGTCACATCATATATTGACAGGTGTTAAGTCCCGTCTCCCACTTGCCATAACCCTAATAGTGGTGCTCCATCGGCCGTCGGCAAGTCAGGGAAAGGAAGACCCAGATCACCGACTGAGCCCTAGTTTTGCAGATCTCATCGGGCAACGGTTCTGGAATAGAGATTGCGTTAAAGGCTTGATAATCTGGTTATTATAGAGGTATGTTAATGCCAGATACATAACTTTGTTTTCTGCTTTATTCGTATCCTAAATTCGATTACGGTGATCTTGAATTGGACGAGATTTTCTTACACATGATTCTTCAGAATGTTCTAGCTACGTGCTACCCAAAAGCATTGTGATTCATGTTAATATTTTCGTATCGCACTAACGAGGAAAGACAGAGGATCGACGTATACGTATGAACGTAATCTTAGCCTTACAACTAACTATAAAACTTCAACATTTCGTCATCTTAATAACTATACCAGAACAGTTTTAAGATTCATCTGATCTTAACCCTTTTGTGGACTACTGCCGGACGTGGCGGGGAACTTTTGTACATAATTTTCATTGAATTCCATGAAAGCTCATCACAGATGTTAAAACAATAATTCTAACTTTCATCTTCTACAACTTAAATCCTTTCTGTAAAACACAGTCTTTTATCTTGACGTTGTATACACGAGGTTTTCACCTTTAAAAGCGGCCAATTCTTACCATCCCAGGATCACAAGTTTGTGACTAATCTCATTCCTTGGTGAATTACGGAAACATGCCTTTGAGGATCAAAGGGAAGCCAAAATTGGGCCAAAGGAAGTGCGTAAAATGTAAGTCCGAAAGGGAGGGAAGCATTGGTTAGACAGATGAAGGACCATCTTTTAAAAAAACATTGAAGTTTTATGGTTACGCGTTATCCTTTGCGGGGGTTTCATTTACTTTTCGTTCGAGCGTGAATATAAAGCGTGATTTGAGTTTTGATGTTTCTTCTGGCGTTGTCGCTGAAAGGAGAAGCTTGTGATCCTTTCCGTAGTTTGCATGTGTTAAATATTGCATAATCTGTCCATCGAATATACATCATGTTTCGCCTGACTGGCCACAAAAACTGGTCACCACTGAAAATAGGCTGATTGCGGCCGCGGCTGCTTCAGCTTTCCGTTTATCTATGATATGACATAACCATGCACAACTTTTTCTTGCAGCTCTCCGTGATTCTCCGCTTGCCATGCTATTCCCTTTCGATACGGGCTTAATGAAACAGACATGAACGATTCCCCAATCTTTGGTTCATATTTTATTCGTCTAATTCTCAATCTCTCTTGTATTTTGAGTACTTTCTATTTTTTAAACAAATGTATCCAAAATAAATGGGGTTACTTGAAGTGAAGGTAAATTATTTATTTTTTCAATTATATTTAATAAAAGCTTTTTGCAATATGTTTGACGTGTCATCAATCTTTAAAGGCATCTTCGCAGATGTTACCGCAAGCAGCCGTTAAGAGTCCTGTTGAGAGGATAAACTGAACTCGACTACGTAAAGTATTTGGCTTTCATTGGTGAGTCCCCTAGCTTGAATTACATAATAAAGTATATTTCGAACCCGAGATTTTCTTAAGTAAATTTAAGCGTCTGGCTACATTGATCGAGAGCTTTGTTCTCAAATACCGTTAACCTGGAAAATATTTTCGGATTTACGTTCGAAATTTTTAAAATTCCTAGTTTATAGTTCCGAACTCGACATTTTATAGTTCGATTTCGATTAAAAAGAAGTCAAACTCTAAAAGCTCGAATTCAGGTCATATAAGACGAAATCGAACTCTAAAAGCTCGAGTTCTAGTCATGTAACGTGAGCTCGAACTCTATGAGTTCGACTTCATGCGAATAGAATGATTCCACGTAAAGTCGAACTCGTAGAGTTCGTGTTCCTTAGTGTATTAAGGAAGTCAAACTTCGTTGTTTTGTTAAAAGGATAGTGTTAGGGAAGCGGGCAGACAAGGGGCAGTGGAGGGAAGGGGAGGGCAGGGGGCAGGGTTAGGGGGCAGACGGGGACAAGGTAGGGGGCAGGCAGGGACATGGTGGGAGGGGTAGTGACAAGGGGGAGGAGAGGGGGAGTTTGGTCAACAAAATAATTTTTTTAATATAACTTGAGGAAGTAATTTAATTTGACATGAAAAAAAATAATAAGTAGTGAAAACTTCATACGATTTAAGGAATTTAAATTTTTATGAGTTTATCTTTATATGAAATTGTTCTATCCGTAGAATTTGAATTCGCATTATATGATTCGAAGTCAAATTTTTATAGTTTGACTTTAATAATATAAATTACGAATTTTAAAAATTTCGATCATAAATTTAAAAATATTTTAGAGACTTATATTTGAGAACAAAACTCATTTGACCGATTCCATGTACTGATGTTTCTGCTATACTAAAGGGTTTTTTAATGGAATTCTCATCGCAAATTGAAATCAGAAGACGCGGGAAATAGGGGTCAAAAAGGAAAATTGACTTTGGAAAAAAGTAATAATAATAATGCCGGCATTTCCTGGAGCGTTCCGCAAGGCAATATGCCCTTTTTCCAATAGTTTATAAATTGACTTGGAGTCAGCCCAATGGGATTCGTTAAATCTGCTTTCTTCGAGACAACATCACATGATGCCCATTTCCGCGATGCCCCTTCCAATAATTTAACATTCGTTTCTTGATTTTTTTTCATAACCTCAGATTATATATACATCCCATGAGACACATGATTGCTAGCAACGTTAGTAGAAGATTACTCAAAAGAAGAACGATGTTGGGAGCTCTTGTTGTTCCTTTGGTCGTAGTCTTCCCGGCTTACTTTAGGGGTAATCCCTTCTTTTTCCACATATCTCGATTCGACGCGGCATCAACCGTTGTTTTGTATGGAGGCGATGCACACCCGGACATTGGGGCCGTGGAAATGACGAGCCAAGACCACTATTGTCACGTCGGCCATGTCACCTACAACGAGAGGGTCTGGGTATGGGACTCGAGCTCTGGGAGGTTTTGTGATTTCACCACCCACTTCACCTTCACGATCGATGTAGGGAGCAGTATTCATTATGGGTCTGGTTTTTCCTTCTTCATGGCTCCCGAGGGGTTCCAGATCCGGTGAATTCAATCGGCGGGTTCCTGGGCCTGTACAACATGTTACAGCAACTCCTCGATGAACTGGATCATCCACGTCGAGTTCGACACCCATCTTAATCCGAGATGGGATCCGGAATACGAGCATGTAGGAATAAACCAGAACTCGATCTCTTCAAACATCACGGTACCGTGGGACGTCACGTACCACAGTGGAGACACCATCTATGTTACCATCTCATATGACGCAAAACCATGAATTTAACAGTTTCATGCAGCTACAAGACCACGAGGAATCCTAACGAAACCACGAGCCTTTCGTACCCAGTAGACCGGAGGTCCATTCTTCCCAAGTGGGTCACAATCGGCTTCTCAGCCGCTACCGGTACAGACACGGAGCGTCACACACTTCGTTCGTGGGATTTCATGTCAAATTTGGTCATGAAGGATACTAGCAGTCAGAAATCAAAGAGGACTAAGATTGCAACCGAGGTGAGCGCTTCAATCGTACTCTTGCTCCTTGTCTTCTTTGCGGCATTTGAGTTGAGGAACAACAGGAGAAGGAAGAATAGGATGAAGGAGAAGGCTGTTGAGGCCACGAACTCAACGTCCATCAACGAAGACCTTGAACGAGGGGCAGGACTAGGGAGGTTCGCGTACAAAGATCTTGCTTCGGCAACAAACAACTTCTCAAGTGAGCGGAAGCTGGGACAAGGAGGATTTGGGTCCGTGTACAAGGGATACCTGTTAGATTTGGACAAACCGATCGTGGTAAAGAAGTTCTCACGAGGATCTAAACAGGGCAGGAAAGAGTTCTTTACCGAGGTGAAGGTAATCAGCAGCCTGAGGCACCGGAACCTGGTGCAACTCATTGGTTGGTGTTACGACAGAAACGAATTCCTGCTCGTTTACGAGTTCATGCCCAATGGCAGCCTCGATGCTCACCTCTTCGGGAAACATGCCCCTCTTTTGTGGCCGACAAGGTATAAGATTTCCCTTGGGCTGGCCTCGGCATTACTACATCTACAGACACGAAGAGTGGGAACAATGTGTGAGCAGCAACGTAATGCTAGACTCGAAATTCAACGTGAAACTAGGGGATTTCGGATTGGCTCGGTTGATGGACCATGAGCACGGTCCACAGACGGCTGGACTGGCAGGGACGCTCGGGTACCTTGCCCCAGAGTACGTGACCTCGGGGAAAGCTTCGGAAGAATCCGACGTATATAGTTTCGTTGTGGTGGCACTGGACATCGCAACAGGGAGGAGAGCAATTGACAGGACGAGCAAGAACACATCCTCGATGATCGCTAGTCTGGTTGAATGGGTTTGGGGTCTCCACGGAAGCGGGAATATTCTAACAGCAGCAGATGAGAACATGACATCAGATTCTTACAAGCGACAAGTCGAGCATCTCTTGCTTGTCGGCTTGTGCTGTGCACATCCAGAACAGAGCCGGAGGCCATCAATTAGACAAGCGATCCAGGTCCTTAATTTTGAGTCTGATCTTCCCAGTCTTCCAAACCAAATGCCTGTTCTGGTATATCATGTACCGACCCATTGGTTAGCTCCGACGAGCCATTGCTCAGTTCGATCATCACCGAGGGACGCTAGGCTTATGCAGATGTTCCTCATACCTCGAAACTTCTCCTCATTTTATGGTTTTGAGGTTTAGGATTTTTTTGGTAGGTAAATGATGGTATAAATAGCCAAACAGTACATGTGCATACTGGCATATCCCAGAGAGACAAAGGCGCACCCTACAAGCATACCCGCCAGATTCCTATAGGGGAAGCTCATCGGCGGCTAAGAATAGCCTAAAACTACTATCCACCTGAGCCCAACGAAATACCTAGCAAAGCCTGGGCAAAGGAACGCATAACAACGCTTAACCAACACGAGTAGATAACTATGCAAAACCTAGAAATTTAACTGTAACGACCTGCATTTCCATATAATCTATCAGAAGACTTATTTATTTGACTAGTCAATCCAGCGGAAGCCGATAAATTTCAATCTTTTACCGTGGCATATTTCTTCCGATGTTTCCCTTACTTCTACGCCACGTGTCCTTTTCCTTCATTTCTCTGCAAGACTAAAAATAATATCCCCCAATGGGATCAGCAATAAACGCTAAGTACGCCCCCACCCATGCACACACGAAAACCGTGCGACCTCTAAACCATTCATAACGTGCATATTTAAAGATAATTAATGCACCATACGATTCAGAAAAACAGTAGTTATACAAATACATATAGTATAACAATTATCAATAATAGCACGCATAGAAATAAACAGTTTAGCCAAGAGAAAGGCAGAAAGTAATAATGCGACTCTCTCATTTCACGTCACTCATATATCAACACTTTATACGGTGTCAGGACCACCGCAGTGCATCCCCACCCACTCCTCCGGGAGCGCCCGGGGCAACAGCAGCAGGTGCGACCGCGAGTGGCGCCACCTCCCCGTTCTTCTCCGACACACGGTCGGGAACATATCTTAATCTCATGAAAAGACACCGAATCAACTCATCCGGTCAGCCCAACAGATTCATTATAGCTCAGCCTCCAAATCGCTGCAGATGATTGAAGATTTAATCTCAGGGTAGCGGCTGTCCAACACAACCTCCACTACCAACCATCGTCTTACGAAATCATCAGGGACAAGGCACAGAACAGAACAGAACAACCGGCTCCCCCGTCGTCAAAGTGGTGCCATTATAGCACGGGAAAGGCTTCCCCACCCCGAGGGCGGAGCACAGCTCTGTTTCCGATCAGTTCAGGACCCAGTTTCCCTTCGGTTTCCGGTCAAATCACGTTTCACCCTTTTGTCACACGGCATCGTTATAGTCCAGATGAAAGAATACGTTCCAAAGGATCTATCAGATAAATGAACAGTCCAACGACAGCTATAGAGAAATCCAGCAACAGCGGGGTCGGAACAATTAAATCGTCCAGCCAACCAAAATGCAGTCGGTCCTCAACATCACTCTCCAGCATCACAAGCGCGAGTAGAAGGGACGCAGGACTAGCCCTAACCGTTTGCACGGACAGAACTCACACGCACAAACAACATGCGGGGCGGCACTCACAAGACTCGATAGACCCAGACCCACAGGACATCGCAGTCCGATTCAACCATCCAAAACGCACGATCAAACGAGACCCACAGACCCGGGGCTAAGCGAACCTCGACCTACCCGATCTACCCGCCTCCCTGTCGTCCTACCCACGCAATTCACAAGACAGACAAGCAAGCAAGAAGAAGACAGATGAGGGGAGGGGGGGAGAACGTTCTGTTCCGAGACTTCGAACAAATTAATATGTGCTCCGATGTCCCCGACCTAGCGTGTTGCCTCTCCTCCTCCGTGGGGGTTGCCTGCTCCTCCCGTAATTGCGACAGCTTACAGAGATCCTGCTCGTCGAATGGGGACAGGACGATCAGGAACCCCGTCTTCTGTGGGAGAAGAAGTGGGCAGTCAATATCTCAGGTGAGGTATCCATGGCTGGGCAGTAGGCAATAACGTCGAGCAGGGGCACTAGTCTCACAATTACTCTCTCTCTCTGAAAAGAAGTGAAGGAAAAAACAAGGCACCGTATATGGCTCTGATACCAAGCGTACAAGGTGTAGAAACAACTCAAATTAACTCAAAGGGGCGGATACAAAAAGGTTTACATAGATTTCAAACAAGGTTTACAAGAAACGAGTTGATTCTAACCAGGAAGACAGGATCACAAAACTAGAAGATACAACAAAGCTTTTAGATAAGATAAGAGAAAGCTTAAACACTAGATAAATACAAAAGCCATTTGAGGTACCATGCAAGATATTTGCGGTACTGAGCATGTCTGAGAAGGTTATACCAACCAGCACATACTTCCCATGCATCCAGGTAGACAACTTCTTGACCTGGATCCATGGTCTCAAATTGACGAAGTTGAATATCAAAAACATGGAGGACACTTCTTTTGGACAAGAAATCGATGTAGGTATCTAACAGAGACAAGGTATGACGGACTCTCCTAATGGTTTTTCTTTTCTTCCAGAGAGGTTCGTTGTATTGGCTAACAATGCCAAGAAAATGACTACGCAAGATTGGACAGTTAGGAAAAGGAGGTTTAGTAAAACATTGTCTTCTTGGAGGAGGTCTCATCCTGCCTACTATCAATATCAAGCCTGCGGCCGAGCAGCCCTCCCTGGCTATATGGCACTGGTGGCGAAGTAGATAGCTTTACGGCCCCAATGGAACTCTACCAAGTTAACAGTACTTTAGTTAAACAATCTTTTCATAACCTGGAATCCTGAGTAGGCAAGGTAGTAGCAATATCGCAAAACTCTTAACCATCTATGAAAGAAAGATTACTATTCAGAGAGTAAAGCACGGAGTGAAAACCTTACTGAAGAAGATAAACAGTGATGATGAACAGGAAGACATAGAAGCTGGAAAACTGGGAATAACACAATGAGATGATGAGAAGTAAGAGAATGATTTCTCTAAGGAACTGAAGAAGAAACATTAAAACTTGTTTTTGGGATTTTGGGGTTTTCTAAATGTTTTTGGATTTATCGAAGGTAGAGAGATCATCGAGAGATTGGAGAACTAGATACCTTCCTGCCATTTGTTATTGCCCGGATGTGTTTAGTTGCTCATGGATGGGAGAAAATAGAAGTTTTCTCTTTTTATTTTCAATCCATCGTGAACTGATCGTTCCACCAAAGTGTTTGCAATATCTATTTTTATGTTATTTATTTATTTATTTTATCATTATTATTCCTATCCGTAACCACTATTACCATTTGTTAATTCAAATAGAATTTCACTTATCAAAATTCTCGATGTTAACGTGAATAACATCGCTACCTATCCGTAACCCAATTACGTTTGGGTTAAGGCATCCAATTTTTCGTGTGACATAGTTACATTTAATCGAACCCGAAGTCTCGATATTGCTCCGCTAATAGCGTCGGTCAACTACGAGAATATTAAAATTCTCGTGTCCACGTTGGATTTTAACCCAGTCAATTCGTTTGACCCGCCTATAATTATTCTTTTCAATCAATCCTTTATATAACTATATAACACGAAATTTTGAGTCGTTACATTAATCCCCATGGCCACAACTGAGAAAAGCACAGACCAGCCGAAGGCAACTTGCCTGGTGTCCTCTACCTCGCCCGCTTCATCCTCGCTTTCCCTTCCTCCCTTGTAGTGGTTTAGGTTATAGGGTTTAGGGACCTAATACGAAATGTAACTTGAATTTGAAAAACTCCCAAAATATCTTCCTTAAGGCGGAATCGCTTGTCATTCAATTTATAAATAAGACATGATTTTCTACCACGACACTAGTTTGGGAGGGCAAAGCGCGGGAACCAGCGTCTTTGTAACTCAACTTATTATCGTGGTTCTCGATGGTGACACTAGCACACTAGGAGAAATTTTGTCTAATTGTGTGAATGACGCGATTGGGAACCACATCTTTCGCACACTTAGGAAAAATTTATCCTAATGTCCATGTTTAGCGGTTCGGAACGGCGGCACTAAGTTAGGGGTCAATTACGCAGTAGTAGCTTCACGTCTTCCGAAAACAGCCAGGACCGCGACTAACTGTAGAAGACAACATTGGAAATCAATTTGAAAGGAGGCGACAACAATTTTCATTTTCGGGAAGCCAATCATGGCCCTTCCTTGAGCTCTTGGATGTCATCGTGACTAGTAGACTTTGATGTTTGCATGTGCATAAATTTGGGGTAACATGAATCATCCTGTTGAGTATATGATTCCACCTCATGTTCTCGTTTTTCATTTGTTGTGGTATTGTCGATACGGGCCTTCAAATGATTCCAATTTGCAACAGTTAAGAATCCGCAAGTGACAGTCTCCCCCCATATGGGGCACGCTTTGCAGAGAGTGACAGTATTCAAGCCTCACCCTCTTCAATCTTCTCAGGTTCGACAGGTCTGGGATTTCTGTCACGAAATCACCACAATCGGAGACAAGTAATTCCTCCAATAGCTCCATCCTCTCGATCTCGGAAAAGTCAATGCGTTCAAATGTCGACAAATTTAATGAGCAAAGCCTCCGCAACGATCCTAAATCTGACAACTTTATATGATAACTCAGATTTTTAATGCTATATCGTCTGTCCCTCCAAGTCACATTCCATATTGGCCACGAATAATCATTTCTTGGGTATCCCACGAGTTCCAACCTACGCAAGGACGGAGGAAGCTGTGATTTCGATGAAATGCTCCAATTACACAGACTGAGTGCCTCCATCCTGGACATGGAACCCAACTTTGTAGACAGAAGATCTAGCTTTCCACCACCATCACCCAAATATAATATCTGCAACCCACATAGCTTCTCGATCCCCAATAAGTCCCAAACCTCGTCGAGGCCAGATAAATGAAGGGAGCGAAGGGTGGAGAGTCCGGAAAGATTGCATCTTGCAAGGTTTGGCACCTCCGAAGAAGTTTCTAACAATGGAATTCCACCGGATGAGCGGGTTTGGACAATATTCAACACCTCAAGGCTCTTTAGATCCCCGATCGAGGAAGGCAGCTTCCTTATATTAGTCCATTTCCCATAGAGTATTCTCAGGTCCCCTAGCGCCCCAATAGACTCTGGCAGTTCCGTAATTTTTTCACACGAGATCAAAATGAGCTCTTGTAGAGCTTTTGCGAATCCAAGCTCTTCCGGTAACCTTGTGAAGGCATCACAATTATCTATTTTCAAGTATTTAAGATCCCATAACACACCGATAGAACTGTGGAGTTCTTCCAATAAGTGGCAATATTTGAGATGAATTATCTCCAGCTTTGGGCAACGAGAGAGGTCGGGCAGTCTTGTAATCATCCCATTCGTGATATCAAGTACTCTCAAATTACTCATCCTCTGTTCAAACAAACAAAAAGTGTCCCTCATTAGTTAATGTTGATTTTCTGCTTCATCAGAGATGAATACAAGGCAAAGGAAATTAATACCAAATCTTTCCACGAATCGTCCGTGACCTCCACGATCTCGAGAACGATGAGGTTGTCCATCTTGAAAAAAGGGAGATTATTCCACGAATCATACCTACGTAGCCACAATAGCTTCGTACATAAATTCCTAAACTCCCCAATTAATTCTACTGGATATCGTAGGTTCAGAAATCTGAGATTGGACATGCACTCGAATTCCTTCCCAGTTAAATTGTTGACATGTGACAGGTTGATGGCTAAAACGTGATGGGTGCCCTGGTTTTGGCGTACGACATCAAGGGCCTCCAAAGGATCCCACAGCCTGCTGCGCATGCCGGGGCTATGAAGAGGGCTCTCGGAACGAACAATCTCCCTTGCCATCTCTCTTATTAAGTCATGCATCCAATACTTGTCTCCATCGTCATCCAAGACATTCAGGATCTTTATCAAGGATCTGTTCTGGAGGACGTCCAATCCACATTTCGGATAAAAACCACAGGCTTCCCACATGTAACTTGCATATTTCCTTGGCATCACATAATGGTCGAAACATGCAATGTCCAGAAAAATGTGTTTCTCACTTTCTTCTAAGTCATCGTAGCTGATCCGTAGTTTATTCAAGACGTCTTTGTGAGGCACTCGTTGAAGCTTTTCCAATGTATATTCCCATACATTCTTTTCCTTTCGGTGTAAGTGCCCTCCAATCACCTCCAAAGCTAAGGGAAGATTTCCTGTAGTACGAATAACCCGCTTCGATAAATCAACAAAGTCGTCCGGAGGCTCCTCTCCACCAAAGGCATGCCAACTGAAGAGTTGCAGAGCGTGATCGTCGCTCATTCCCTCCATTTCATAAGCAATATCACTTGATCTCATGAGGCCCACGCAAACGCTCGAATCCCTCGTTGTGATGATAATTCTCGTTCCCGGTCCGAAGAAATCAAAGTTCCCAACCAACTTTTTAAGTTGATTACTCTCGCTCACATCGTCAAAAATAATGAGTACCTTTCTGTTGCGAACCCTTCTTTGGATCTCATTCAATCCATCGCTAGAGTCACCAATTTTCCGATCCGATTTCCCGAAGATATCCTTCAATAGCTTCTTTTGCAACTTTTCAACACCCCCCACGCCAGTCGACAACGTTTCTCGCACATCGGCAAGGAAGCTGCATCCATCAAATTGGGAATAGATTTCGTTAAAGATGGCATTCGCCAGCATTGTCTTCCCAATCCCCCCCATGCCGTGCACCATCAAGAGTTGTGGTTCAACGTGAGAACTCAAACTCAACATGCCCATAACATTCCCCATGCAATCATCCATCCCTATGAGATGATCCGGTAATATCCTATCACTGATGTTCAGCTTGTTCAGAATAACCACAACCACATCCCTAACAAACTTGCCCTTCCTGCCCAAAATCAATTGGAGATGAATTGTTCAACAAACTGCCGACTTACAACATGGAAAAGCTCACACACAAAAACAGCTGTTGAAATCGCCCCGGTACAGATCGGTTTGCAGCTTCACATCGCTGGGGCTTACCTTGTAGAAGATGGGCAAGATGACTTTCCTAGAAACCGAGTCCCTGCAGCAGTCCACCATCATGGCGAGTTCTCGGAGGCACCACGCGCTCGACGCGTAGCCCTTGGAGAAGACAACAATGTGGATCCTAGAGTCCGGGACAGCTCGACAGAGCTCGTCCCTGATCTCTTCGCCGTGACGGATCTCTTCTGTATCCCTGAACACGTGGATCCCCTTACCAGTCATGGTCTCGTAAAGGTAATCGGTGATGTCGTATCGGGTGTCAGGTCCCCTGAAGCTAACGAACACATCGTAAGCTGATCCGTTGGGGGTGTTCACAGTGCCGCGGCTAGTCCCTGCTTCCGATGTCCCCACCATCCAAGGCAGCCGACAAATGATCCAACTTTGACCAAAAGGCAGAGGTCGTGTGGATGAAAATAATTGAAGGAAAAGAGGGAGGAGAAGTTGGAAATTACGAAGAAGTTTCGTTTAGGAAAACATATGATGAAGTTTCGTCTACCAAACAAGACGACGACTTCATAAAAAAAGACTAAAAAGGTCGTCTTTGGTCTTACCTCAACGTTATCTCTATCTTCCTCGTCCCCACGACAATCACGGGCGAGTGATATTCGGCGGCTCCACACGTTCAACACAATGGGAATTACCTTTTTAAGTCCATCTAAATGTATTTGATCATTTTTTGGCCCAATTACTTTTTCTTAAACGAAATTACCGTTATTATCTCTATATCCTCCCTCCCACTTCACAAAATAATATTATATTTTACGTCTAAATTTTTAAAATTCGTTAAATAATATTTATAAATATTAATATATTATTTAACAAATTTTTTAAGTTTATGTGGGACACGAAACACTACAATCTCCTCCTGCTCACACAACAGTAATGGGCATGGCCTCCTCAGATTTAGAAGACAGAAGGTAAAAAAAGCCGAACAACTTCCAAGTGAAATGAGATTTAGGATTCGTGCCAGGATAAGTTTCTGGAGGTCCCAACCATCCACGCGGCAGTACCCTTCAGCTAGATCCTCCTCGATAGCTTCCTTCACCACCATTGCGAAAACTTGCATAGTGATATTCGTCATGCTGCATCCCCAGAAACAATAACTACGAACAACCCTGGAGACAAAACAGAAGACATGATTCCGGAAAAGGGATTGAGATATCTATCACCTGGAGATTGATGGATATATGAACCCTCTTTGAACCTCCTCCTCTGTCATTAATGCAGCCAAACTACATTTTCGGCACCCCCAGGGATATTATGAGTAATAATATCCTGAAAACCAGAATTACTCCACTCTCCATGTGATGCATATCAGAGCATCATTTACACGGTGTTTTACAATTTCATTATCATTGGTTATAGTGCACATCTTTCTTAGAATAGATAATGAACTTTTCCAATTTGCTGTAGATTAGATTACAAGGAGGACGAGTTAAGACAAGTGCAATACCACTCAGCTGCAGCCTGCAGCTTGCCATCAGATACGATCCTTCATCCAGACAGAAGGGTTCCCAGTCCTATGCTGAACGATTAAAAAGGGGAAAAGGGAAGAGAATAGCACAACGATGGGGAGCAGATTTTCAAAGACCGGATTAATAAATCAGGCTTACAACCGGTCGGAGGAAAACTGAGGCTCACCCAGGGAAGAGATACATGTTATTTCCTTGGTTCCCTTTGGTGTTGAGTAAAGTGGAAGGGTGACACTTGAAACAGAAAGTAAAAGAAGCAGATGATGACATCAAATCACAAGAGATTAGTATGGTTAAGAGAAACACAACATATTCAAAGTAATAAAACCAAAAGAAATTAATACACACCAAGATCCACGTCACTGAATAGGCTTCCACATGCAAATATGATGTTTTCACCAACAATGGAGAAGGTTTCCTCAGGGGTACATTCAGCTGAGAAAGAAAAAAGTTTGCTGTCAGTTATCCGGACTTTACCGACCTATGTTCTAAAAGATATGTAGGGGATCGGTATTGTACTGTTCTTCGTCAGGTTTGACATTGCAAAAATGGCTGGTCTGGTAGAAGTGGAACCCTTCATTGCTTGTAACACCTGACATAGACAACATTAGCAACCCAGCTAGCAGGTGGTGTGGTCTGTAGTGGTCTGAGAACTGTCATGACATGTTCTACTCTTGGTCGTCAAGGAAGTGGATTTTGGGAAAGGACTTTCTCTGGGGGATTATTCCTCAACATATTTTGTCAGGATTACCATGACAAAGATAACTGGGAATATCCTTACCTTAGTTCTTTCCCACTTCAAGGAATAAATAGCAAATAAGGCAGATGTTGGAAAACAAGATAATGGCCTTGTATGTCTAGAATTACAGCATTGCAGTGATAACTAAGAGGTTGGAACAACTTCTATACCTCCATGGAGAAAAGTCCAACTGCTGACAAACCAAGTAGCACATCAGGCTTTACTTATCTCACTTGGTCCCACAAGGTAATCAGCGATTTTCCCATGAAGGCAAATATAATTTCTCTTTAAAAATGTCAGAAATAGTTATCTGGCATGCCTAATTCAAAATTTGTACGGAAAAACCTGAGATTTGTTTTAGTTTTAAACAAAATTTACGAAATATGGTTCGAGTTTGAGAAACTCTCAAAATAGCGCTCTCAAGGCGCGTCTGGAAGTGCGCAATTTACAAATAAGACATGGTTTCCAACCACGACACTAGTTTGGGTGGGCAATGACACTGATGGAAACCACATCTTTGAAGCTCAACTTAGTGTCATGGTTCTCGATGGCGACACTAGCACACTAGGAGAAATTGTGTTCTAAGTGTGTGAATGACACGGTTAGGAATCCCGCCATTAATAGAAAAAGGGGTTGAGAACCGCATCTTTCACACACTTAGAAAAAATTTATCGTAATGTCCAAGTGTCATCGTTCAGAACCGCGAGGGGTCAATTATGCGGTAGTTGCTTCACGTCTTCCGAAAACAGCCAAGACGGCGACTAACTAGAGAAGACAACTTTGGAAACCAATATGAAAGGAGGCAACAACAACAATTTTCATTTTCGGGAAGCCAATCATGACACTTCCTTGAGCTCTTTCTGCTCCTAAACGACCAGCAATTGCAACTCCAACTGTTCCCTGTCATTACATATTACCACTGAAATTGGTTGGCAAAATAATTATCTTCAAACACAAATTCCCATATTTTAACCATAACAGAAAAATGTTTTCTGAGTATGCTAGCTGTCAGTAGTATGATCTCATAATCCTTGTTGCAGCAAAGATATAGATTCTTCATGCTTATTCCAAAATCAGTTAAAAATTCTAAAGACTAATGTGTGGTGACATGGAACAATAGTCATCTAAAATATTGGTAATCTTTGCTTTTAATCCAAGTTAAACTAAATTTAGATGAAAAAAGGAGGCATTCCCTACAACATTGAAATTCGTACATAGATTGACACTCGTATTTTAAGTGTGCTCGTAGAATGCTACTGATCACAATAAAAACGAATGATGCACTAACAAAAGAATCTATTCTCATTCACTTCCCATGAGGCAGTGGATCCCTTACCGAATTATATTCCTAATCTAGCCTTCAAATGAAAAATAAATAACATCCCTCAATGCATGTTTCTTCTATCAAGAGTCTAGCTTTTTTCAAATAAAGAAACTCAAGTATATATTGATTCCTATTAGCTTCCTTCTGTCTCGGTACGGAGGAAAGAACCATTACTCCCAAGAGCACAAAATACTACAAGGAAACAAGATAATATATCATCCTAACAACGAAGGATTAGAGATGTACCTAAAATACTCTATAGGGACAAGAGAAATGTCTGACCTTGACATCATCATTAAACATTTTGTATGTGTTGCGATAACGCTACAATAACTTGAAGGCCCACTTACTTTGGAAATCTTCAAACTGCTTGCAAAGATGCATTAGTTCATCCAGGTAAACACCACTGACTCAAATTATTACTTTTCAAACAAGTTCAAGCATGTGAAGATACCTATATAGTCACACTAGACCAGCGAGTGAACACAGCTTCCATGAATTCATCAATAACAGAAATCATCACGAAGCAAATACCGACTACTCCTGGCATGGCGATGCACTTTTAATGGTATGCAAGATTCTACCAAAGAACCAAAGATAGAAATACAGGAACAAGAGAAATACCTCTTACAACATGTTCAATGACTGAGGATGAAGTTTAAAAACATGATACTCGTAAAACACCACAACTTCTGCAACTGTTTTTTATCATTACCTTTTGAATGAGATATATCCATCAAATATAGACGACTTCACTCTAACTGTAGTCATACAAAACAAATTAGAAGAATTGTCACTCTAATTTATCAGCAACTGTTTAAAATAAAAATACATTATTGTTATGATCTTCCATTATTGTGTCTTTTAATACAGCTAAAAAATCTTCTCATTAGGTTTAACTTTAAATAAAAATATATTCCCTTCAAGTAGTTGATTTGCAAGTTTGCATATCACTTGATAAGTACAAGCAGGGCACAGCTACAAAAGATTGGGCTTCAAGATTAGGAAATATCTTCCGTGCAAATATTTGTAAGGTTAATGTTACACGTGTACGAACGTTTGCTCTCGTACGAATACCTTCTTTCCGATCAACGTGGTATGCAACCAATTCTCGCTCTTTCCAATGGTAACTTCGTTATGTAAAAAAATTCGGAACTGAGACCAATGAAACATAAACCCAAGTAATCGCTTGTATGTATTGAAGTCAGTAATGGCAAGTCATTTATAGAAGGAAAAGGACAGCTCTAAAAAGGGGAAATATGATTCCAAATTACTGTCTCAAATATTTCCACTCCAATTGTGCAAAGGGTAAAAGTCTTTAATTTGGGCAAGAATCCTAGGGAAGGGAACTTTTGATATTATAAAATGAATTTCAGCATAGTTTGTTCTTAAAATTCTTTGTTATCTCCATGACTCTTCAGAAATGATCTATAGCTACTTCCTACCCGAAACATAGTTATTCTAGTTCGTGTTTTCATCGCGCAAGGCGTCTGTCCTATAACGAGAAAAGACATAGGATCGATGCATATGTAAGAACGTAATCTTAGCCTTATAAATAACCATAAAACCATTGATTTTATGTCAATTTAATAATTTGAATCTCTATGAATATATTGTACCGGAATAGTTTTGAGAGAAATCGAATATAAACCCTTTGTTGTTTACTGCCGAACATGGCTAGGAACTTCTGTGCATGATTTTCATTGCATGCCTTGACAACTTACAAGAGATGTTAAAACATTAAGACTAATTTTCATTGCCTGCCTGATTTTCACTCGCACAAGTTCAGACGTTCTTAACCTCGAAGCTGCTTTAGGAAGGGTGTCCCCGTCGAAAGGAGGAGTTTGTGATCCCTTCTGTAATAGTATCTTGCGGAGCGTCTCGTTGTGCGTTAAATATTGCATGATCTGTCGTTCTAGTCTCTTGCTGCATCATGTTTTGCCCGAATGGCCCACAAAAACTGATCTCACCGCTGAAAGTAGGCTGATTGCCGCTGCTTCGATTTTCTCCTTGTCAATTACTTGACATAACCATGTACAACTCTTTTTTGCACCTCTCGGTGATTCTCTCCACCGAGAGGATAAATTCGGGACAATAATACAAGATTATGAATATCCTTAAATTTTTTTAGTACAACACATCAATATTTAACAAACGGACTTCACATGATTTCCTCAGCAAACTGGGCCGAGTTCTTGACTTACTTTTCCGCGGTGTTTATGCTTTTTCCTGATTGAATTGTCATCGCTAATGGGAATAGTACAACGCGGGAAATGGTGGGCACTGCCATGAAAAAGGAAAATCGACTTTGGAAAAAGCTAGTGATAATCTTTTTTTGTTGCCCGTCTGACGTTGTTCCGACTAATCCAAAATCGATCTGAATAGGACATCTGACTATGGTGGGTAAGTACTTCAACCGGGGTAGCTGCGTACGGTATGTTTCCAACCCGAAACCTCCTTAAATGAATCCAAACTCCTTACCACTTAGAGCAACCCACGTTTAGTTACCAATAATCTTTGCCGACATTTGCTGAACCGTTCCCCAAGTAAAAAAAAAATTGACTTGGAGTCAGCCCAATGGTGTTGGTTAAATCTGCTTTATTATCGACTAACAACACATGATGCCCAATTTCCACGAATTTCACTTTCGATTGTTTGCTGTTTTCCTTAAACTGATTATTTATACATCCAACATTACCAAAAACATTACTCAAAGAAAAACCAATTATGTCACTCAAGAAAAATATGTTGAGTGCTGCCATTGTTCCTTTGGTCGTAGTCTTCCTAGCTCACCCGGGTAATCCCTTGCTGTTCAACATATCTCAATTCGACCCAGGATCAACCGCCGTCTTGTACGGAGGCGATGCGCATCCAGACGATGGGGCCGTGGACATGACGGACCAGAACCAAAGTTGGCGCGTCGGCCATGTCACCTTCAACGAGAGGGTCCGGTTATGGGACTCGAGCTCCGGGGGGCTCTATGATTTCACCACCCACTTCGCCTTCACGATCGATGTAGGGAGCCGTGTTTATTATGGTTCCGGTTTTGCCTTCTTCATGGCTCCCGAGGGCTTCCAGATCCCGTTGAATTCCACCGGCGGGTTCCTTGGCCTGTACAACACAACTTTCAGCAACACCTCAAGGAAGCAGATCATCCACGTCGAGTTCGATACTTATCCTAGTTCGAAATGGGATCCGGAATACGAACATGTTGGAATCAACCAGAACTCGATCGCTTCAAGCATCATGGTACCGTGGGATGTAAAGTACCACAGTGGAGACACAATCGACGTTACCATCTCATATGACGCCTCCACCATGAATTTAACAGTTTCATGGAGCTTCAAGACCACGCCAAATCCTAACGAATCCACGAGCCTTATGTACCCTGTAGACCTGAGGACTGTTCTTCCTGAGTGGGTCACAATCGGCTTCTCTGCAACTACCGGTTCTTACATAGAGCGACACACACTCCATTCTTGGGATTTCTCGTCAAATTTGGTTGTGAAGGATACTAGCAGTCAGAAACCGAATAATGGCAGTCAGGAACCGAATAATGGCAGTCACGAATCGAATACTGGCAGTCAGAAATCGAAGTGGAAAAAGATTGCAACTGGGGTAAGCGCTTCTATCGTATTCTTGCTCCTTGTCCTCATCGGCGCATTTGAGTTGAGGAGCAACAGGAGAAGGAAAACTAGGATGAAGGAGAAGGCTGCAGAGGCCACAAACTCAACATCTATCAACAAAGACCTAGAACGAGGAGCAGGACCAAGGAGCTACACGTACAAAGATCTCGCTTCAGCAACAAACAACTTCTCAAGCGAGCAGAAGCTGGGAGAAGGAGGATTCGGGCCCGTGTACAAGGGATACTTATTAGATTTGGACATACCGGTCGCAGTAAAGAAGTTCTCACAAGGCTCTAAACAGGGCATCCAAGAATTCTTTAGCGAGGTGAAGGTAATCAGCAGCCTGAGGCACCGGAACTTGGTGCAACTCATCGGTTGGTGTCACGACAGCAACGAATTCCTCCTCATTTACGAGTTCATGCCCAATGGAAGCCTCGACTCTCGTCTCTTTGGGAAACGGGCCCCTCTTTTGATGCCGACGAGGTACAAGATTTGCCTTGGGCTGGCCTCGGCATTACTATATCTACACGAAGAGTGGGAAAAATGTGTCATACACCGTGACATAAAGAGCAGCAACGTAATGCTAGACTCGAACTTCAATGTGAAACTGGGGGATTTCGGATTGGCTCGGTTGATGGACCACGAGCTCGGTCCACAGACAACTGGATTGGCCGGGACACTCGGGTACCTTGCCCCAGAGTACATGGCCATGGGGAAAGCTTCAAAAGAATCAGACGTATATGGTTTTGGTGTGGTGGTGCTGGAGATTGCAACAGGGAGAAGAGCGACGGACAGGACGATCAAGAACACATCCTCGATGATGCCTGGTCTGGTTGCATGGGTATGGGGTCTCCACGGAAGCGGGAATATTCTGACAGCAGCGGATGAGAAGATGACATCGGATTCCGACAAGATACAGGTCAAGCGTCTCTTGCTGGTCGGGTTGCGGTGTGCTCATCCAGATCAGAGCCAGAGGCCATCAATAAGACAAGCGATCCGGTTCCTTAATTTTGAGGCTGATCTTCCCGACCTTCCAAACGAGATGCCCGTAGCAGTATATCATGTACCGACCCCATTGGTTTGTTCCAGCAGGCCATCGAGCATTTCGATCATCACTGAGGGACGCTAGGCTTAGGCAGATGTTACTCGTATCTCAGAATTTCTCCTCATTTTAGGATTTTGGGTTTTTTTCCGTAAATCCCCGAATTATGAATTACTCAATAAAATAGTCGATGATTCCTTTTTTCGAAACAACTGCGGAATTGATTAATTTTCGGGATCCATAAACAAAATCGACTGATTTTGATTGTGGCTTACATTGAACCTTAACACTAATTAAGCATGACGACAAGTGGTGCCTTACGAACTAATTTAATGATCCTTAAACCGACATAATCAGTGACATAATCGAGACTTCAACTTATGTCCAGTGCGCATCTTTTTGCTGTTTTCAAATGTTGCACTATTACTCTTCAACCAACGGGGGTTGTTATTGAGACCGTGTAATTCGGGAACGGTTCTTGCTCGTTTCATTTCCCAAACCTGGCTTGACAAAAAGTCAAATTTTGACAATTTTTACATCAAAGCCGGACTCTGGCCGGGAAGCGGCTAACGGTACGTGCACGTAAGCGTTACGTTGTTTACTACAATCGACTTTTTTTTAGTAAACTTTACTAAAAATCGACGTTTTTTAGTAAAATCGTCAGTGAACTGTTGTAAAACATTGTAAACCGTTACTAATATTTTACTGTTTGAGAATTCGAAAAGTTACTAAAACTACGTTTAGTAAATCGGAGGACAAATTTACTAAAAAGTTTAGTAACCGGTTACTAAACTTGAACAGACAAATTTTTGTAATCGTTTTGTAAAATTACTAAATCGTTTCCCAATTTCCAGTTGTCTACTGGAAATAGGTTCGGTTTTAGTAAGTTTTCTAAATCGTTTTCCGATTTAGTAATTTTACCGCAGGGGTAAAATGGTAATTTCACACTAAACACAGGTTCTTTTTTAGGTTCGAAATGTACTGTTATGTTTAGTAAATTACTAAAAAGTTTAGTAATCGATTACTAAATTTTCAGCACATTCCGCTCAAAAAATAGTAAACGATTATGAAAGAAAAATACGACTTTAGTAATTTACTAACGATTTTACTAAGTTACAGAGTAATTTACTAATTTCGCTTATAAAATTAGTATAGCATTACTAAAATCATTCGACGGCGAACCGAGAAAATTATTAAAAATAGAAATTTTACTAAAAAAAATTGGGAACCCGTTACTAATTTTTTACTGTTTGAGTTTTCGGAAAGTTACTAAACTACGTTTAGTAAATCGGAGGTGAAATTTACTAAAAAGTTTAGTATCCGTTTACTAAACTTGAATAGTGAAATTTTAGTAACGGTTTCCAAAAAAAAGCCGAAATCACCGATATTATTAGTAACCGGTTACTAAACTTTTTAGTAAATTTGTCATCCGATTTATTAAACGTAGTTTTAGTAACTTTTCGAATTCTCAAACAGTAAAAAATTTGTAACGGTTTACAATTTTTTACAACAGTTTACTAACGATTTTACTAAAAAACATCGATTTTTAGTAAAGTTTACTGAAAAAAAAGTCGATTTTAGTAAACAACGTAACGGTTACGTACACGTACTGTTAGCCGCTTCCGACTTGGCTGTTTTACTGATCCGACGAGCCATTTGATTTGACTTGATAATTTTTTTATAATAAAAAAATAACTAAAAATTTTTTTAAAAAAGGAATTAAGTAGTGAAGATGAAAGTCGAGGTTATGGATCACGCCGGACTTAGTGAGGGGTGGGGGTCAAGCTCAGGCTCAATTAAATAGAGCCTGATAATTTTTTACACTAGCCGAGTCTGACTCGGCTCGTTAACATCCCATTTAGTGGTTGATTTTACGTGTGGCGAATAGTCGATAGAATTTTATCCTAGGAAAGTTTCTCTTACAAAATATCTTTTGCGATGAAGCAGTTGCACTTTATTGGAGAGTCTTGGGCTTCCACACATTTATTCCCCATTTCTAATGCTATCGAATCATGTAATTGATAATCTTGGATTCAAATATCACCTCGTATTTCTTCCGAACATACGAAAACGTATCATCGTGTATCAAATTCCTTACTATATTCTTAGGCAAGAAACTTAGAGTGACCCATTATGATTCTATCCTAATCGATTACCTAAAGTGTTCTGTTCCATTCAACAATTAGTCATGTTTTACAACACATGGATTGTTTAGGCCATCCAGTTCGAGATCTAACTTAGACTACCCTCCCAAGTCTCCCTAGATTATCTGATCAATGTCAATTCGTGGCTAGTCAATTAACATGCATTAAGAATAGACTGGATAAACAATTAACAACGATTCGAATCACATTAAGAAAGAAAGTTCACTACCTATATAGGAATACGAGATTTCGTCATAGTCCTAGAATGAGAAATTAGTTCATAATAATGAAATCAAGATCCATAGACAAAGCAAGAAACACAGATGACGACATCGAAAATAGGATAACGAAAATGAAGAGGGACTCCTCAATCTTCCGATATGAGGGTTGTCACCTTAATCTCCTTCTAATTTTCTTCGGCCGTCTTTATGTCCTAAAATTGTCTTCTTCCTAAATCAAAAGACCCCCCTAAAAATTCTAGGATTCCCTCGGAAAATATTTCCCTGGATTATCTAAAATACCCTTACGCAAAATAATTTTATAGGACGGATGTGTTTTTCTCTAATCTTTCTGAAAGTCGATGATATCCAACTTCTTGGTCTCATCTTTGGCTCATCCTTTCTACATTTAACATTCGTTCAAACAATCACACATCAGAGACTTAATCTTAATAAACTAATCAAAATACGCAAACACCTAAAGACTCAACTACTAAAGATAAAAATATACAAAAGCAACTAAAAACAATCAAAACTCAACGAACTAGTCACATTAATGCCCAGAAGAGTGGCCCAGTAACTCTACTTTCGTAGAGTTATCACATCCTCACTGAAAATCGACAAACAATTGTAAAGGGACTCAATGAATACATGATTTTCTGAAAATCTAGTCGATCAAAAGTGATCCACAAATAAGTGGCGCTCCAAAATAAAATAGAATAAATCCAACAAGTGGAGTATTTCAGGCTAAAAATACAATAAAAACACATTATGGTTTGTATAATAAAAACGTTAACTTAAAAATATATTTCGCCTTGCAATCCTACATTTACTACCATCACATCATTATCATCCATATCCCCTAATTTTTTAATCTCATCAAGGTCTGAAAAATCTAACCCAGAAGTGCGTCTTGTATTAAATCTTTTTCCCGTGAAGTTCTCAAACAAACCAAGGAAAATAAAATATAAAAAACAATCACACGATTAAAAGAGATTTCAAAATTTGAAAAAAAAATAAAATTAGCTTACTTACAATTAAATATCTCTTTGAAGTTTTCGTGCAAAGAAGAAATGATGACGATTCTTGCGAGGAAGAATAAAAGAAAGACGACGAATAAGCTACTTCACATAAGAGAGATTATAAAGAAGAGAAACTAATATATATATCCTAAATTTTTTTTTTTATATTTTCTAATTTTAAACCCGTTCATATAATTTTTCGGAACATATATTTTGTCGTGTCCTGTTATGTCTCAACCCGTTTATGATAAAGACAGATTTAGATAAATCCAAAACCCCTTTTAAACTAAGTCTTATCGTGTCCTAATTAACGTGCCCATATCTCAAATTGCCAGCCATAAATATGTGTCGTCATTCTTTCTTAAGGAAAGACTCGGCAACTGTTACGATAAAACTTCATGATTAACTAATAAATTTTCTAAGTTATCCAATGTGGGAGATTTTGGCCATGGTGGTACTATTGCGATAAATTCCCCGTATCATGGCCTAATGCAATATAATAATAATTCTTACTAGGCAAATTATCAATTTTTGATTCTATTTATTAGTCAACTTTCTATTTAAGCCTTAACTTAGTTTGTTATAGGATCGTATGTTAGTATGGCTTTCATGATGTCATATAAAAGATAAGCTAATGCTATGTAGTAGGTAAGCTTTTACTACTTTACAGAAGGTTAATCTATAGGGATAGTATGTATGCCAATTCTCTCACCAAATTAAAAAAGATGAATGATTTAATTAGTCATCTAATTAACTAAATATATTGCTGTGGTATATTACATAAAATAAAATGTTTTAAAATCATTTTATTACGATTTATTTTCATGGTGAGTTGATACACTCTCTTTTAAGGTAACAAATAACCTCAAATATGGAAACTAATATATGCATCACTATGCAGATTGACTTGGGATTATCCAATGTTCAATCAAAGTTTTCTCTTGCATCCAAACATGTCCAGATTCATGGCAAAGGACGAGCCATCTGAATATGTACACATCTCCATGTATCTATGTACATAAGGTTGGAAAGTTATGGAAAATAATATTTCTATGTACGAAAGTTTAATGAAGCATTACTATCAAATCCTTCTACAAGCACCATCTCCTTGGGATCATGAACACAATTGATCCACAATTGATACAGAACATTTCTCATATTGAGGAAACGATATAGTTTGCTGACAATTTATTTCTTTATCTTGTAGAACCTTTGGTCAGCAATTTTCCTTGTGTACATAATTCTTGTAAGTCTATAATAGAGGTTCTCTTGTTAATTAGAAAGAGCATGATAGATAGAGAGAAACTGGTGATCTGGTATCGAGAGACCTGTGAGTCTTTTTGCTTTCGTCGAGGTGAGGCAATTTGTTGTAGAAGGTTGGTGTCACGGGTGCAAGTTATGATGGACATGACTGAGGCTGCAAAGGACTTGGTCACATTGTGGCATGTCGGGCTTGCTGCAAGCCTGGTGGAGAAGTCATGAGGAGTGCCTATGGGCTTTGTAACCGACTTCCTTGTGTATGCAGAAAGCTAGTGTCTAGGGTATAAGCTGTGACCAGGCGTGAGTGAGGTTGCGAGGAACTTGGCTGCACCACGGCGAGGTGGACATGCATCTAGCTTAGAAAGAAGTCGGGTTGTAGATGTGTCAGGCCAGGGAGCAAGAGAAGAGACGCGTCTGGAGGAACCGGTGAGATATTCACTTTTTGTGTTCTACAGAACGGGTGGTACCTAATGTGGGCTTGTAGAATGGGTGATGTCTGCCTACGTAGGGTTCTCTATGTGTTTGCGTGGAGCTGCTACGTGTTAAACCCAACCAGAGGGCTTTTGGAGTCAGTCATTGTTCATAGTACAGAACCCCAACCATAGGGATTATGGAGTTAGCCAATATCCTCAGTGCATAGCCTCTACTAAAGAGTTTCTTGAGTTAGTCACATGACTCATAGCAAGTACTAATTCATTCATCCTAGTACCAACAATATTATAGTTGTATGTTTTGAAATGGATAATGGCAAGGCATTTACAGAGGAAAAGGACAACAATTATAAATTATTGTTTAAATGTTTGCACTCCAATTGGGCATGGATAAAAGTCTTTAATTTGGGCAAGAATCCTAGGGAGGGGGGGACTTTGGATTGGGTGCCTCTCTTGTCTGTATATTGTACAATGTATTTCAACGTAGTTGTGCTAAAAAATATTTCTTATCTCCACCCAAATATCCATAAATTTCCCACCCCTTAATCACAATTAACAATTTTGGTTAATGACACCATCAGCATGATGCGCATTATGTTAGAATTTTATTATTTTTGTTTTACTATTTTATTTTGTTTTATAAATATTATTTTATTTTGTTTTATAAAATTCCCTTTGGGCTAAATCAATTAATAATTAACATTTTCATAAAACAGGCTGCGTTACAGTATACGAGACTATGCATAGTAGCCCATTAATGTTAAAGTGATCATTTTAGTGGGGCCTTTACGCATCTCAAGTTTTATTAATGTAGTTTGGATGGTTAATAGGGTTGACCCATGATGGAAGGGCCCGTCACACCATATATTGACACAAGTGCAAGGGTTTTCGGTGAAAGTTCTATAAATACTTTATGTTGTAATTAGAAAATAATGTCATATAAAAATTTTCTATGTCTTGTTTGATAGACATGATTATTTGATTGTCGTATTTGACACATGCTTTGTACATGTGGAATATCGGATAGGTGATCGTTGATTATTTGATTTATTATGTGCACATTGTTAAAAGTTTCAAAATCAGATGTCTATCTTGAGCATGACGGTTATGTCAAGTTTGTATGTCTCGTATGACACCAAAGATGTTTTCTTGAGATATTTATGTTTACGGATGATTACCCTGTTTTCACTGAGGTATAGGGGTTACAGAGCGTATTCTCTGACCTTGGTAATATATAAAGGTGACAGATATATTTGATTGCATCTGGCTTACGGATGACTGCTCCTATTTCATTAGGTATCCAGGTTTACAGAGAGGGCTTTCTCTGACTTAGTGAAACATTAAAGTTATGGAGGGAGTTGATTGCATCCGGCTTATTTGAAGCATTAAGGTTACAGATAAATTCTCTGATTTTTCTGAAGTATAAAGTTTACGGATTGTGCAATTCAACTTCAGATAAATGTAAAGGTTACAGAGTTATTTGATTATTAAATAAAATCTTGAGACTTGGTATTTGATCTTGAGTATGACGGTTTGATCAATATATTTTGTCTTTTCTAAAGCACTATGCAGTTTAAGCGCATTAAGGTTTATGAGGCATATTACTGAGCGGTTCTCTATTGTCTTTTTGGCTCATTATGGGCATAAGGTTACAGAAAGATGAGGACCGACCGAAAATAATATCATTCAGATCATACTCAGGGGTGTTATTTTCGGCTACACCACCACATTGACTTATTGATGTTAGTGTTGCTGGTGCTTGTGATCATGGTTGTTCAACACCGTAAAATGGTGTGCTGACGACTATGGTTAGTAGCATTGATGGTCGGGGTTTTTTTTAGATGTTCTCTCGTATATTGTGTTTTAGTTATAGCCATATTGTATACAACTTGAGAGTCATTCTTCAAAACTAAAATGTTTTAAAAGCTTTGTAATTGATCATAGTCCAAGTGGGAGAACACTAGAATTTTATTTTTTAGTTTTATTATTTTATTTTATTTTATAAAATTCATGTTCAGATATAACCAATTAATGATTTACGTTTCCATAAAATAGGTTGTGTTACAGTATACGAGACTATGCATGATAGCCCATTAATGTTAAAGTGATCATTTTGGTGGGGCTTTTGTGCATCTCAGGTTTTATTAATGTGGTTTGGATGGCTTATTGTGTAGGTCCGCGTGTTGACGTAAGCCCGTGATGTAAGGGCCCGTCACACCACATATTAACAGATGTTAAGTCCCCTCTCTCAGTTGCCCTAACCCTAATAGTGGTGCTCCATCGGCCGTCGACAAGTTAGGGAGATGAAGACCCAGATCACCGATTTAGCCTATTTTTGCAGATCTCGTCGGACAATGGTTCTGGAATAGAGATTGCGTTAAATGCTTGATAATCTGGTTATTATAGAGGTATGTTAATGCCAGGTACGTAACTTCACTTTCTGCTTTATTCGTATCCTAAATTCGATTACGGTTATCTTGGATTGGATGAGATTTGCTTACACACGATTCTTCAGAATGTTCTAGCTACGTGCTACCCAAAAGCATTGTGATTCATATTAATATCTTCGTATCGCACTAAGGAGAAAAGACAGAGGATCGATGTATATGCATGCACGTAATCTTTGCCTTCCAACTAACTATAAAACTTCAACGTTTCGTCACCTTAATAACTATACCAGAACAGTTTTAAGATTCATCTGATCTTAACCCTTTTGTGGTTTACTGCCGGACGTGGCGGGGAACTTTTGTACATAATTTTCATTGAATTCCATGAAAACTCATCACAGATGTTAAAACAATAATTCTAACTTTTCTCTTCTATAACTTAAAGCCTTTCTGTAATACACAGTCCTTTATCTTGATGTTGTTTACACGAGGTTTTCACCTTTAAAAGCGGCCAATTCTTACCATCCCAGGGTCACAAGTTTGTGAATAATCTCATTCCTTGGTGAATTACGGAAACATGCCTTTGAGGATCAAAGGGAAGCCAAAATTGGGCCAAAGGAAGAGCGTAAAATGTAAGTTCGAAAGGGAGGGAAGCATTGGTTAGACAGATTAAGGACCATCTTTTAAAAAAACATTGAAGTTTTATGGTTACATGTTAAATTTGATCTCACTTCTATGTCATGCAAAGAATGACACGGCAGTGTGTTCGGACACTAGTTGACGCGTTATCCTATGCGGGGGTTTCATTTACTTTTCATTCGAGCTTGAATATAAAGCGTGATTGAGTTTTGATGTTTCCTCTGGCGTTGCCGTTGAAAGGAGAAGCTTGTGATCCTTTCTGTAATAGTTCTGCACGGAGCGTCTTATTGTGCATGTGTTAAATATTGCATAATCTGTCCTTCGAATATACATCATGTTTCGCCTGACTGGCCACAAAAACTGATCTCACCACTGAAAATAGGCGGATTGCGGCCGCGGCTGCTTCAGCTTTCCCTTTATCCATGATATGACATAACCATGCACAACTTTCTGTTGCAGCTCTCCGTGATTCTCCGCTTGCCATGCTACTCCCATTCGATATGGGCTTAATGAAACAGAGACATGAACGATTCCCCAATCTTTGGTTCATATTTTATTCGTCTAATTCTAAATCTCTCTTGTATTTTGAGTGCTTTCTATTTTTTAAATTTTATTCAAGAATAAATATACTTAATATTTTATCGTTATTCCAAATGTATCCAAAATAAATGGGGTTACTTGGCAATGACATCACAATAACATCCGTTGAAGATATATTTGTATTAAATATATCTTCAGATTAACTTAAACAAAGTGAAGGTAAATTATTTATATTTTTAATTATATTTAATAAAAGCTTTT
Source organism: Melastoma candidum (assembly GCA_023653495.1). Lineage (NCBI taxonomy): Eukaryota > Viridiplantae > Streptophyta > Magnoliopsida > Myrtales > Melastomataceae > Melastoma > Melastoma candidum. Next base: position 25,256,979 of record CM042890.1, read on the forward strand.
TGCAAGATGTTTGACGTGTCATCAATCTTTAAAGGCATCTTCGCAGATGTTATCGCAAGCAGCCGTTAAGAGTCTTGTTGAGAGGATAAATTTGGAACAATAAATGAAGAAAAAAGCTTTGATAAAGTTGAGAATACATGTAATAATTAAACCTACTTGCTTTCTGATGTCCCGTCCAATATTCAGAACTCGACTACGTAAAGTATTTGGCTTTGATTGGTGAGTCCCCTAACTTGAATTACTTAATAAAGTATATTTCGAACCCGAGATTTTCTTAAGTAAATTTAAGCGTCTGGCTACTTTGACCGAGGGCTTTGTTCTCAAATACCATTAATCTGAAAAATATTTTCGGATTTATGATCGAAACTTTTAAAATTTCTAGTTTATAGTTCCGAACTCGACATTTTATAGTTCGATTTCGATTAAAAAGAAGTCAAACTCTAAAAGCTGGAATTCAGGTCATATAAGACGAAATCGAACTCTAAAAGCTCGAGTTCGAGTCATGTAACGTGAACTCGAACTCTATAAGTTCGACTTCATGCGGATGGAATGATTCCACGTAAAGTCGAACTCGTAGAGTTCGAGTTCCTTAGTGTCTTTAGGAAGTCAAACTTCGTTGTTTTGTTAAAAGGATAGTGTTAGGGAAGCGGGCAGACAAGGGGCAGTGGAGGGAAGGGGAGGGCAGGGGGCAGACGGGGACAAGGTAGGGGGCAGGCGGGGACATGGTGGGAGGGGTAGTGACATGGGGGAGGAGAGGGGGAGTTTGGTCAACAAAATAATTTTTTTAATATAACTTGAGGAAGTAATTTAATTTGACATAAAAAATAATAATAAGTGGTGAAAACTTCATACTATTTAAGGAATTTAAATTTTATGAGTTCATCTTTATATGAAATTGTTTCATTTATAAGATGTTGAACTCGTAGAATTTGAATTCACATTATATGATTCGAACTCAAATTTTTAGAGTTTAACTTTAATGTAAACTACGAATTTTAAAAATTTCGATCATAAATTTAAAAATATTTTAGAAAGTGATATTTGAGAACAAAACTCATTTGACCGATCCCATGTACTGACGTTTCTGCTATACTAAGGGGTTTTTTAACGGAATTCTCATCGTAAATTGAAATCAGAAGACGCGGGAAATAGGGGGCACTTACAGTCAAAAAGGAAAATCGACTTTGGAAAAAAGTAACAATAATAATGCCGGCATTTCCTGGAGCGTTCCGCAAGGCAATATGCCCTTTTTCCAACAGCTTATAAATTGACTTGGAGTCAGCCCAATGGGATTCGTTAAATCTGCTTTCTTCGAGACAACATCACATGATGCCCATTTCCGCGATGCCCCTTCGAATAATTTAACATTCGTTTCTTGCTTTTTTTCCTTACCTCAGATTATTTATACATCCCAAGAGACACATGATTGCTAGCAACGTTAGTAGAAGATTACTCAAAAGAAGAACGATGTTGAGAGCTCTTGTTGTTCCTTTGGTCGTAGTCTTCCCGGCTTACTTTAGGGGTAATCCCTTCTTTTTCCACATATCTCGATTCAAACGCGGCATCAACCGTTGTTTTGTATGGAGGCGATGCACACCCGGACACTGGGGCTGCGGAAATGACGAGCCAAGACCAATATTGAAACGACCTACAAAATTTTCCAATCTTAATTAGTAGAGTCAACCGTAGTTGACCGTCAGACAGCGGAAACTACAAAAATGAATTCCTACCGTGGTATTCTCTACCGTCTCATTTCGTAATTCTGGACCACGTGTCCTCTGTTCCATCTTGTTACTGGGACACACTAAAAAAATAATTCCCATTTGGGGTCAGCGATAAATCGCCGAGTACGCCTTAATTAAATAATATTTATAATTTTAAATTATAAATACTAATATATTATTTAACAAATTTTTTAAGTTCCTGTTGGACACGAAACATGACAATCTCCCCGCTCACACGACAGTAATGGGCTTGGCCTCCTCGGATTTAGAAGATACAGATGGTAAAAAATGCCGAACAACTTCCAAGTGAAATGAGATTTAGGATTCATGCCTGGATAAGTTTTTGGAGGTCCCAACCATCCACGCCGCAGTACCCTTCAGCTAGATCCTCCTCGATAGCTTCCTTCACCACCATTGCGGCAACTTGCATAGTGATATCCGTTATGCTGCATCCCAGAAACAATAACTATGAACAACCCTGGAGACAAAACAGAAGACATGATTCCGAAAAAGGAATTGAGATATCTATCACCTGGAGATTCCTCCTCCTCTGTCATGTATCCAGCCAAACTGCATTTTCGGCACCCCCAGGGATATTATGAGTAATATCCTGAAAGCCATAATTACTCCACTATTCATGTGATGCATATCAGAGAATCATCTACACGTTTTACAATTTCATTATCATTGGTTATAGTGCACATCTTTCTTAGAATAGATAATGAACTTTTCCAATTTGCTGTAGAATAGATTACCGGGAGGACGAGTTAAGACAAGTGCAATACCAATCAGCTGCAGCCTGCAGCTTGCCATCAGATACGATTCTTGATCCAGACAGAAGGGTTCCCAGTCCTATGCTAAACGATTAAAAAGGGGAAAAGGGAAGAGAAGAGCACAACGATGGGGAGCAGATTTTCAAAGACCGGATTAGTAAATCAGGCTTACAACAGATCGGAGGAAAACTGAGGCTCACCCAAGGAAGAGATACATGTTATTTCCTTGGTTCCCTTTGGTGTTGAGTAAAGTGGAAGGGTGACACTTGAAATAGAAAGTAAAAGAAGCAGATGATGACATCAACTCACAAGAGATTAGTATGGTTAAGAAAAACACAACATATTCAAAGTAATAAAACCAAAAGAAATTAATACACACCCAGATCCACGTCAATGAATGGGCTTCCACTTGCAAATATGATGTTTTCACCAACAATGGAGAAGGCTTCCTCAGGGGTACATTCAGCTGAGAAAGAAAAAAGTTTGCTGTCAGTTATCCAGACTTTACCGATCTATGTTCTAAAAGATATGTAGGGGATCAGTATTGTACCGTTCTTCGTCGGGTTTGACATTGCAAAAATAGCTGGTCTGGTAGAAGTGGAACCCTTCATTGCTTGTAACACCTGACATAGACAACATTAGCATCCCAGCTAGCAGGTGGTGTGGTATGTAGTGGTCTGAGAACTGTCATGACATGTTCTACTCTTGGTCGTCAAGGAAGTGGATTTTGGGAAAGGACTTTCTCTGGGGGATTATTCCTCAACATATTTTGTCAGGATTACCATGACAAGATAACTGGGAATATATCCTTCCCTTAGTTCTTTCCCACTTCAAGGAATAAATAGCAAATAAGGCAGATGTTGGAAAACAAGATAATGGCCTTGTATGTCTAGAATTGCAGCATTGCAGTGATAACTAAGAGGTTGGAACAACTTCTATACCTCCATGGAGAAAAGTCCAACTGCTGACAAACCAAGTAGCACATCAGGCTTTACTTATCTCACTTGGTCCCACAAGGTAATCAGAGATTTTCCCATGAAGGCAAATATAATTTCTCTTTAAAAATGTCATAAATACGTATCTGGCATGCCTAATTCATAGTTGGTACGGAAAAACAGGAGATTTGTTTTAGTTTTAAACAAAATTTACGAAATACGGTTCGAGTTTGAAAAACTCTCAAAATAGCGCCCTCAAGGCGCGTCGGGAAGTGCGAATTTACAAATAAGACATGGTTTCCAACCACAACACTAGTTTGGGTGGGCAATGACACTATTGGAAACCACGTCTTTGAAGCTCAACTTAGCGTCATGGTTCTCGATGGCGACACTAGCACCCCAGGAGAAATTTTTTTCAAAGTATGCGAATGACGCGGTTAGGAACCACCCGCCATTAATAGAAAAAGGGGTTGAGAACCGCATCTTTCACACACTTAGAAAAAATTTATCGTAATATCCAAGTGTCGTCGTTCAGAACCGCGACACTAAGTTAGGGGTCAATTATGCGGTAGTAGCTTCACGTCTTCCGAAAACAGCCAAGACGGAGACTAACTACAGAAGACAACATTGGAAATCAATATGAAAGGAGGCAACAACAACAATTTTCATTTTCGGGAAGCCAATCATGGCCCTTCCTGAGCTCTTACTGCTCCTAAACGACCAGCAATTGCAACTCCAGCCGTTCCCTGTCATTACATATTACCATTGAAATTGGTTGGCAAAATAATTTTCTTCAAACAAAAATTCCCATATTTTAACCACAAAAGAAAAATGTTTTCTGAGTATGCTAACTGTCAGTAGTATGATCTCATAATCCTTGTTGCAGCAAAGATATAGATTCTTCATGCTTATACCAAAATCAGTTAAAAATTCTAAAGACTAATGTGTGGTGACATGGAACAATAGTCATCTAAAATATTGGTAATTTTACTTTTAATCCAAGTTAAACTAAATTTAGATGAAAAAAGGAGGCATTCCCTGTAGGGTTTTTCAGCATGTGGTAACAGGGAATATGCTTTTCTTTTCTTTTCGTTTTTATTGTGATCAGTAGCATTCTACGAGCACACTTAAAATACAAGTGTCAATTTATGTACGAATTTCATTGTTGCGGTGCAACAAATGATGCACTAACGGAAGAATCTATTCTCATTCACTTCCCATCAGGCACCGGATTTCTTACCGGGTTATATTCCTAATCTAGCCTTCAAATGAAAAATAAATAACAGCCCTCAATGCCTGTTTGTTTTATCAAGAGTCCAGTTTTTTCCAAATAAAGAAACTCAGGTATATATTGATTCCTATTAGCTTCTTTCTGTCTCGGTTCGGGAGGAATGAACCATTGCTCTCAAGAGCACAAAATACTACAATGAAACAAGATAATATCTCTTCCTAACAACGAAGGATCATAGATGTACCCAAAATACTCTACAGGGACCAAAGAAATGTTTGACCTTGCATCATCATTAAACATTTTGTAGGTGTTGCGATAACGAAGCAATAACTTCAAGGCCCACTTACTTTGGAAATCTTCAAACTGCTTGCAAATATGCATTAGTTCATCCCAGTAAAAATCACTGACTCAAATTATCACTTTTCAAACAAGTTCAAGCATGTGAAGATACCTGTACAATCACATTAGGCCAGCGAGTAAACACGGCTTCCATGAATTCATCAATAACAGAGATATAATCGTCACCTTCTAGGCGTTTTTCTTGCAATCCTAGTTCTATAAAACGAAGCAAAAAACCGACTACTCCGACATGGCGATGCACTTTTAATGGCATGCAAGATTCTACCGGAGAACCAAAGATAGAAATACAGGAATAAAAGAAGTCCCTCTTACAACACGCTCAATGACTGAGGATGAAGTTTAAATACATGATACACATAAAACACCACAACTTCTGCGGCTGTTTTTTTATCATTACCTTTTGAATGAGATAATTATCCATCAACGACACACGACTTCACTCTAACTATAGTCATACAAAACAAATTAGAAGCATTGTCACTCTAATTTATCAGCAAGTGTTTAAAATAAAAATACATTATTGTTATGAATTAAAAATCTTATCATTATGTTTAACTTTAAATAAAAATATATTCCCTTCAATTAGTTGATTTGCAAGTTTGCATATCACTTGATAAGTACAAGCCAGGGCACAGCTATAAAAGATTGGGCTTCAAGATTAGGAAATATCTTCTGTTCAAATATTTGTAAGGTTAATGTTACACGTATACGAACATTGCTCCCATACGAATTGAGTACCTTTTCTCCTGTCAAAGTGGTATGCAAACAATTATTGGTCTTTCCAACGGTAACTACGTTATGTAAAAAAATTCGGAACTCAGACCCATGTAACATAAACCCAAGTAATCGCTCGAAGAATTCTTTTGAAATTGAAGTCGGTGGACGTTATTCGTAAATATAAAAAGTTGTCATAAACGAAAAATTATTTTATTTATCTAAGTGGTATCTATCAGTACTTGGGACAAACAAATATTAAAAATAAAAGGTATCTTGAAGCACGCAATAATTTCCCTAAATTCACAGCCACCGTCGCACCGGCAAATAACGATGTCGCCTCCGCAGCCGACGGCGGCCGTGCTGAACCCACCGTCGCACTTACAGCCAATCCAATTCCCTACCCACGAGGACGCCCCCGACGTCTCCCCTTCCGCCAGGATCATCTGCGAGCTCCTCGTACGCGTCCCCCCTTCCACCCTAGAGCCCGCGCTCTCCGCTGCGGCCATTTTCCCGACTCCGGCTCTCGTCGAGGAGGTCCTCCGGTACTCCTACAATTACCCCGCCTCGGCAGTTAAGTTCTTCCAGTGGGCCGGGGTCGGGCGCAAGCATGCCGTGGGTTGTTGGAATTTGATTGTGGACTTGCTCGGGAAGAATCAGTTGTTCGAGAAGATGTGGGAGATGCTGCGGGCTATGCGGCTGGAGGGGGCAGTGAATATGGCCGCTTTTGAGTCTGCTTTTGGTAGTTATTGCACTGCCAAAAGGGTCGAAGATGCGGTGAGGTGCTTTGATGTGTTGGGGGAGTATGGGGTGGAGCAGGATGTTGTGGCAGTGAATTCACTGCTGATCGCCATTTGCAAGGAGGAGGGTATGGCATCAAAGGCCATGGAGTTTTTTGATAGGGTCAGGGAGAAAGTACCGCCTGACGGGGAGACTTTCACTGTACTGTTTGAAAGGTTGGAGATCGAAGGTGATGCGACCAAGGCGCAGATGTTATTTGAAGAGATGGTGTTGAGGATTGGATTGCATCCGGGGAACGTGCGGGCCTACAATGCCTTGTTGATAACACTCATGAAAGGATCGAACTTGGATGAGGCATTAAAGTGTTTGAATGTGATGAAAGGGAAGAACTGCTTACCCGGTCTGCGGTTCTTTTCTTTTGCTATCGATATTCTCCTTAAGAAGAAGGATTCTGACAATGCGATGCGAGTGTGGGAAGTTATGGCTGGTAGCGGGTTGATACCTAGTTTAGTGATGTGTAATGCAATGGTTGGTTTGTTAACCGAGAACAAAATGATTGATGACGCATTCAGGATACTTGATGAGATGCCGCTTCATGGGGTTTTTCCTGATGCTTCAACATACAACATGATCTTCAGTTGTTTGATTAAGAACAAGAGTGTTAGAGAGACCTCTGGGATCTTTGAGGAGATGATAAAGAATGAGTATATGCCGACTCCCTCTAATTGTGCCATGGCAATCTCCATGTTCTTCGACCAAGATGACCCTGAGATGAGTGTTGAAGTGTGGAACTATATGGTTGATAATGGAGTCCGTGATCTCGATGCCAGTGCAAATGAATTACTCCTTGGTTTGTATAGTTTGGGGAGGTTTCAAGAATTAAAATCATTTTCCGAAGATATGCTTGATAGAAGAGTCAACATATATGATTCAACGATGGAAAAGCTGCAGGTTGTAATGTCAAAGATTAGGAACCGAAGGACTGTCGGGGATACTTGTGAGAACATTTTGAAGAGACGAAAAGCTTGAATGTGTTTCCAATGAGCCTTTCATATGAAGCACTGGAGTGTAATTCCTTCTTCTGTTTCTGTACATGTCACTTGATATGTAGTTCATTTACGGTAAAACGTGTCTTTTGCTATCTTAAATTGCTTTCTGCTGGTAAATTTCTTTGGTTAGGCAATATTATGTATAAGGAACACCAGACAAAGAATGAGGTGTTAAGGCCATCCGACGCTCGCCAACAGTTTGTTTGATGATAATAGACTTAAGATTTTATGTATAGAAGGATGCTATTGAGGAGTGAAGGTATCAATCAGCTATAAGCTCAAGTGAAATCTCCCAAATTTCATTATCTGTAGTCACTGTCAAGATGGTTGTATTAGGTTATCAAAATGTGCTACAACTCAGTTCAATTGGTTTCTTTGTTGATTTGATTTGAATTCCACGTGTTGTGTGAATAATCATTGTCCTTGCCTGAATCTTTGCCGTCGTTATTCTGTCTGATTATCTTGCATTTGCATTGAGCAGGACTTTATATTTTAGTTGCCGTAGATGGTTCCCATTGTTACAAACTTACTGCTGACTTCAGGATTTAATGCTCAGAGTTTCATAGTTTACCTTTGTTAATAACTTACTATGTATCATTGACTTGTTTTCATGATGGTTGCTGCGAGGGAAGGATTTGTATGGAGCGTTTTACCTCATCGGTCAGGTTCCTTCGATTTAGTAACAATTGCTATCATTCCTGAACAACTGAAGCATCTTGTAACCCCTGATTTTGCATCTGACTGAAGTTTCTGTAATGCTGATATTTTACCTGAAAGCAATATTCTGATGTTTGCGCATCTTTCACAATGATATCTTTTATCACTTTCTGTTTATGATTGTTTATGATAATGGTAGTCTTTGGTTGATTTATATGCATCATTTCATTTGATTCAACCATTGAATATTGCCAATGAAGTTTTCCCTAACTTTTATCCTTCTCGGAACCCGACTCTTCCATACCTTCATGTTTTTTGATGGAATTCAACCCTTTACGACTTTACTTTTGTTGGCCACCATCACTTTCTGTGTACAGACAGCTCAATATAATAGTCCCGGCATGACTTTGTGGGATGAAAGTTTAGCTGTCAGAAATGTAATAATCATCCGACTCTTCCTGATTTTGTTTACCTTTTGGGCTCTTGATCAAGCTCTTTTTTGTCAACTGGAGAGCACAATTATTTATATATTCTTTTCTTCTTTTCCAGCATATTTCAGACTGTTTTTCTGCTTTTATATGCATATGAGGTGCCACTTTAAGAGTCCTGTAGAAGGTAATGAAAAGAAGAAAAAAATCACTGGGTTGACATTTTTTTGGTAAAATGTGTGCTAGAGGTACTTCTAGTAAAACTTGCAGCTCAGAAAATACAAACCCGACCGATGGTCATAGTTGCGTGCAGCCCTTTGGACGATCTAGTCAGTTGATTGTTTCTGCTGGGCCCATTACAGCAATTAAGATACCATCGAGCCTTCATTGCCAGACAAATAAGAAGTGTGCAGAACCGGTAGATGTTAAGGAGATCCCAAATTGGCATACTTCAAGGAGGGCTAAAAGGTATGCCTCCAGGAATCCTTTTTTTTGTTCGCCTACGTATGCTATGCTATTTCATAAGTTCAGCCTGAAGCTACTTTCTCAAAATGCTTGTTCAATATCTGATAAGTACTTTCGCTAACTACACTTTCAAGGTACTGTCTCCGACTTGCTTCCTATATGTTCGAAGATTTTCATTACTAATATATAAGTAATAAAATATTGTTTTATGTTTTAATATATTTTCTTTCAAAGAGTGGTGCCTGAACTTTACCCTGCCTGCTTTTGATGGATGAGCATCCTGATTTGGCTTTTGATTTGGTTGCAGATGGTGGTGGTGGGTATAAAAGATACCTTGTATGCTAATCAATGCGTGTTTCCTATCTTCAACCCAACACAAAGGAACTATTGGGATCCGTGTAAACCAGAAAAAGAATCACCCAGCAGGGACCATCAGAACCCATTGGAGAGATCTCATCATTCTTTTGATTACTTGTTAATTGTTAATCTTTCTTCTTTTGTTATTATTATTATTATTCTTGTTTTGATATATGTGGGCTGTGCTAAAAGGTTTTTGGGTGCATAATTAGGAGCTAAAACTCAGTCTTTGCCAATCAATGCAGAACCACAGGCAAGGCAACTGGGTTTTTTTCTTACACAAGAAGCACAAAGTGGGAGAGAAATCATTGGCATCATGTCTGTCTCTGTTGTCCCAAGGACAAAAACCTAGGGACTGGCAATAAAAAAGCACTTCTCCCTTAAGTATGGTATTATTCCTTCTGCCCTTTGTCCTTTCTTTGTCTTGTTGTCCCTTACTTCCACTTAAACCCCTTCCATTCCAAACCAACATCTCAATTTCCCCCTCTTTTTCTCTAAATTATTTTCCAAATACCAATAAAGTAAAGCCAACCCCAACACATAAAACGATGCCAAACCCACCTCCACAACCCCACTTACCCACCATTAGAAACAATCCCATTTCTCAATTCTTCCTTTTCTCTTGCTTTTTCATGGTCTCCCAATTTCCTCAAACTCTTACATCCTTGGACATTGGCTCCCATTCAAACCTTCAAAGAAGTTTCAGACACTTGCCACGGATCGAGATTAAGAGTCTTAAGCTACAGATGTCTCTTTTGGAAGCACAGGAGGTGATTCTCCTCATCCCCGGCCAATGAAGAGTACCGGCAAGTACATCGTCGGCCCCCAGCAACAACGCACCAGCCCCTTTGTCTGGTGCGCGGCCATCGTGTGCACCATCCTCACCGTCGCAGTTATCATCGTCGGCTTCGTTGTTTTTGTGGGCTATATAGTCATACATCCCCGAGTGCCCTTCATCAGTGTGACCGCGGCAAGGCTTGACCAGTTCCAGTTCGACCAGAGTGGCGTGCTCGTCACCCGTATGTTCATAAACATCCATGCGGAGAACGACAATGCCAAGGCTCATGCTGCCTTTCAGGTTTGGCTTCCGAAACCCAAAAGAACAAAAAGAAAATGATAAGGAGTCCGCTTGTGCTGCTTGTTTACATCTATGATTGGTCTCCTCTTCTCAGGACATGAGCTTCGTGCTGAGCTATGCGGGGCTGAGCATAGCGAGGCTGATGGTGGCGGACCCATTCGTGGTGAAGAAGAATTCATCGGTGGACTTCCCTTATGTGGTGGAGTCGTCCCCGATACCGCTGGACCCGGAGATGATGGACAAGGTGAGCGAGTCGATAAGGATGAACGAGATGAGCTTCGACCTGAAGGGGAGCTCGAGGGCGCAGTGGCGGGTCGGACCCCTCGGATCCATCAAGTTCCGTTGCAACCTCGACTGTCGTCTCCACTTCCATCCGTCGAACGGGACGTTCAGTGGCACGAATCGGTGTAGCTCTAGATCAAAGTAGCGAAGAAGAGGGGCGGGGGGAAAGGGGGAATCCTTCGCCATTCGCAATTCGTTTCCAGGCACTCAAAAGAAGCATAACATTTTTATTTTTAATTCCTTGTTTTAGGTTTTAGTGGGAAATATGAGGAGATGAAAAGATCCTACAAAAAAAAATCGGTAAAGTTTCTCCTCCTCCTCTTTTAATAGTCATAATTTAAAATAATAAATAATAAATAACAAATAATAAATAATGATAACAAGAATGATGATTCTGAGTTGCTTTTTAAGAAAACATGGGGAAAGTTCATTTACCATGAGATTATTATTATTATTATTATTACTACCAGCGAAAGCGATGCCTCCATCCCTTTTCCTTTTTTTCCTTAGAAGTTAAGTTAAAACACTCCTTCCCTCTTCTCGCCTGACAAAGACAAATAACAGGGAGACTAAATGTTTATATAATACATTTGCACTCGTGTGAATTATATCAAAGTAAATGCATCGTTCCGGCTTTCGCTTTTTGGTCCCGCATATTGGCTTAGGGATGGTGGCGTCTAACAAATAAAACTCGCAACCCGCGACAAACTGGATATTTATACGAAAGTACAGTAACTTAAAAAATGACAAAATACTGTTATTGTTTCCAAATACTAAAAACTCGTCGCTGCCTCGTGGATTAGGATTTCATATGCCATAAGAACGTGATTGAGAACCATGGCACTGGTGTAGAAATTGAGTTTGCGTTCCTTGACAGCGGCAGCGATACTAATGTAGCTGATGAAAGAAGCGATCAAGTAGGCTGCCGCGTGTTTCTTTTTTGTTGTCGGAGCGGGATCACGATCCTGAATGTGACGCTGCACCAAGTTTTAGACCACGACACTCCTTCGATACCATAACAACAAGCAACCCAATCAATTTTTTTTTTCACTATAGCTATTAGTGTCGTGGTGGAAGACCGCATCTCTACCAATAGATCAAATTTTTTTTTATAGCTTGTGAAATCATCTTCCATAAATTCACGATCCAGAACCTCGTTTTTGTAAGAAATTGTAACTGTCATGATCTTTGACACCTCTTATTAGATATGGGCGATATTTTGAAAATTAAAATGTAAAATTTTTTTGAAATTAACCGCATTTTCGTAGCTCTAATAGGAGTGCTAAAAAGGCAATAATTGCTCCAATATCCGGGGCGCGGAATAAATTACGTATTTTACTGCCTGAAGCGGAATTGAGCAAGAATATTGCATGATGTTGTTACTTCGTCACCTACGTCGACTGCATAATCTCTCAGGTTGTGTTGCCACGGAAGTTTAAGTTTTCCGATGTTGGGGTAAGTGGGAAAAAGATCAAAAGTCTCATTTGAATAAAAAGACTAATTCATCCCGCTCTTAGTTATAAATTAAGCGCTGACATATCTCCAATCTTGTTCATCCGCATCGATCAATTGAATCATGTCTGCCCACATTGATCCTGCCTTGGACACAGAAGAACCGAAATCTATCATCGTACTTTCCAACTTAGTTGTCGAGTTTTTTCATCAATCATTTCTCATCTTTGTCTCTTGTTTTGTTGTTGTTGTCTCTAGTCCAAAAAACCAATTGGTAATCTGTCTTGTGTACACATAAATGTGGACAGATGCTCTCTTCTAGATGTTCGTAATTGGGACAGACAATCACGTTGTGAAGGAACAGGTTAACATTTTGAATCAATGGTCACAGGTTAACGTTTTTTAACATTTAAAACAGAATTTCGAGCGCCCAGATGGAATTTGGCGCTCTCGGCGAGCTTCCAGAGGTCTTAGGAAACGTATCGCTGCAACCTCATGCTAGCTCAGATTGATACATACCCAACATACACTCATTCCTCTCCAACTTATGGACTATTTGATGTATACTATGCATATGATTCACACGATTATAAGTTGAGATATGATCAATTCTTTCTTGATTATCCCCTGGCTCGGATTTAGTACCTAGAACTTGAGTTTGCCATGTGATTGCCCCATGTACTCCTTCACGTGTTTTACACACAATTTGACTGTCCGATGGAGACTGCTTGACTTAAATGCATTTTTTTTAATCTCTAGATAATATGATAGAAATCAAAATCTAATGTATACCACCTTATCATGGACCAAAATGTTTGTAAACATTAAAATTTTATTATTGCCGAATCAATACCTCGTGGTTGGAATGATATATAGATGAAATATGATTCGTTACCTTTATATTATAAGGTCCCGTTACAAAGTATTTTGCACTTTCATTTTTGTGCAGAATTAATATAATGCGGGTCCGAGATGATATATAGGTTTTTGTTTCTGGTTTTAAAGTATATTTAAGACAAGCCACAAGTCATAGATATGTTTTTGGAGATTAACGAACCCTGGACTATTGAGCAATTTCGGGCTAAATAAATAATGGACCCAACCTTCTTAGGTTAAATGTGACTACTTTATGATATAGTTCATAAGTTTAACTTATGTATGACTTGGCTTATAGTTCAACCCAACACATGGTATCACCGATAGGTGCGCCATGAATGTTTTATATTTAAATAATGTTTCAAATATTTTGCTAATGTCAAATGCAGTTTCAAAATCATATCTCAAAAATAATTGCATTCCACCAAAAAAATTGAAAACTGAAATGGGAATAAAAATTTTCTTAAAATTGAAATGAGTAGAAAATTTTTATAAACCAAATATGCCCCAGGTTTGCAAACTTTAATGCCAAATTACGGAAATTTACCGCAACTGGTGGACCATTTGCTGCTGTTCGGAATACTTTTTCTCACTCATGTATATGAGCATCGAGTGGTTATGCGACCGCTCTAGCTCCCCAACGCACTAGAGCACCAGAGTCATAAGCACCATCTTTTCAAGGGCTCCTTCTAATGGTATGCTGCAACCGATCGTTAATGTCGAGTCGAGTCGAATCGTTGCGTGGCGAAGATGAACTACATGTACCTACAAGCCCAAGTCCGAGATGGTGAACCGGCCCAAAAAAAGGGGCAAGGTATATAAGTTTATGAAGCCCACAAGGTGGATTGGGCTCCAAGCAAGGTTTCAGAGCAACCAATAATTCATAAAAATAATAGTGAAAAAATAGCTCAAAATGGAAACTTAATAAACAAAATCTCATGGTGATGCTCCCTAACCCACTAAGAATATATGGAGCCCAAAATAGCAGGAAAAGCAGTTAATTTGACCCTGTAGAAACAACTCGTTTATAGTCCGCATGCCATGTAAATAAACAAAAAAATCCACATCTCACAAAATACAAGCTCAAATGGCATGAAACTAAAGCCCTAGATGTCTAACTTAAAGGGTTATATCACTGTAAACTTTGGAGGCCAATAGGCTTGTGTACTGAAAATGACAATGGGTTTTCTAAGCCCATTCAACCGGATGGGTCCGAGTTGCATGTTAATCTAGTGAGCCAAAACATGACCCACAAAAATCAGAATGAAGTCAAGCCGATGGAATATATCTGGTAGAAATCAGAGGATTTATGAGCATACATAGCAGTTTTAAATATTAATCCCGGGTTTGACTTCAAAAGATCAGAACTTGCTAACCAAAATTACAAATGACGTGTACAAGATGTGTAGGGAAAGCTCATAGAATGTAATTTCTATTAAAAGTAATTTTGCACACAATGGCTGAAGTCAAAATACCAACAAAGGTGAAGTTGACATAAGCAGCATGTTGGGCAAAGCTGCATATGAAGAATTGGAGAGAGTTAGATATTCGGGGCTCAAGATACAAGCCCGAGAGCTCGGGCAGCCCCTGCATTCATGTTTCCGGGGTGATTCTTCTTGGTATATGAGCGCAAAAGTAAGGTAAATATATTTAGACATCTTCAATAAAGAATGTAAGTTGGGCGTCGAAGGCCTTGATTTTAAATGTCCGCAGGTTTGACCTGAATCGGAGCAACTGTTATTTTTCATGCAAAACAAAGTGAACGTTCCCGTTTAATGTTTATGATAGCGAAATGAAGTTAAGTGCAAGTTTATTGCATCTAAACATGTCAAAATAATATATTTGAAATGATGATAAACATATTTAAAATTAAAATATATAGTATGTAACGCTTCACTTAAAATTCGAACTTTTAAGATATTTAGCTTTGATTGATGTACAACAGTGGCATCAAAGCCAGAGATCGAAAGTTCACGCCCTGCCCAAAGATGAAAAAGAATTAAAAAAATCGAAAAGAGGTCACATAAGCCCACCTATAGGGCCAAACAAGCTCGCCTAACACGGTTCAGCGTGAGGGGTATGTTGAATCCACTTTTATTCTAGACTCCATGTATAATAAATTTTACTATATTTAGAGTATTAAAGAGTGCCGTCACAACACCTAATAATAAAACCTTTGTTTTCTTAAAACAGTGGTGCGTAAGGCTGCGCCCTTCCCAACGAATGATATCGTAAAGTAATTGTGGAAGTCCTAACAAGAGGTCTCATAAAGACGGTGTGCTTTCTGACAAGTGATCATCTAAGGAACTAGTGTTGACTCCCAAAGAGGATTCTCATAAGAAGGTGGGTTATTCTCCGCGAGGGTTCTCATAAGGAATCTTGGTGCGGTGAGAACCATAGAAGGCAAGAAATGATTAAGCCACTTCAAAGACGTCGATCACAATGTTGGTATGCAAGAAGGATAACATAATAGGCATAACATAAGTGGTATGAACTCATACATTTCTCGTGGTTTTTATTTTGCTATGTATAAAATTGTCTTTGAGTGATGTGGCAATAGACTTGCGAATTTAGACGGTAGTAGCGTCGTGGACTTGCTGCGGGACGCTGTGGACTTGTGTATTTGGACAGTGACATCGTAGACTTGATGACGTGGTGCTGTAGACTTGCGACCTTGGACGGTGGGAAACGACCGCTGGGGCTTGGTGGATGGAGTATGGTCGAAGGCAGTGGCAGTTGTGGATACCAAGGCTACGGTTGTTCACCCTAGTGGCGGAACGAAGGCGGAATTGTTTGCCGGAACTAAGGTGGCTCATCCCGGCGGTGGAATGCTGGCGGAAATTGGCTACCAGAGCCACGACTGCTCACTCTGGTGGTGGACGTGAAGACCAATGAACCCTCGCGAGTTCGTCCAGGTCGGGGAATCCTAACAACTACGGCGTGACTAGCAAATAGAGCTTCTGTTGGCTAAATTGAACGTGCCCCTCTTTGGGAAGATCTCCTTCCTTGTATATTCGATCTTATGAGTACGGGATGTTTGTCACGTTCTCCGAAAATCCTCCAAATCTAAACTACCTTTTGTGGATCTTGGAGTCAACAAACCGTTATCTTAAGACGGACGTGGGGTGTAGACTTGGTACAAGCCCACACCTCATCTCATCCCTTACACTCCTCTCATGGGCTTTAACCCGTTTGGAAAATAGGCCCGAGATAATTCATCATGTCAACAGGTCATTTTCATTTTCTTTATCATCTTTGAAGTATCGTCTACCGCCAATCTTCCCCACGAAATTAGCTGCAAAGCAATTCTTTTCGTATCAGTCGAGGCCTGTCCAGTAAACAGGTGCAGGGCTGCGTATGTTCGGATTTATGAAAATTGTTTCAACTAGCTCAGACTTATTTAAGCTGCTTGAAAAATTTGTTAGACCAACAAAATTAAATTGTATTTCCATATGATGAGTAAAAATAAATTATTATTATTATTGAGGCCGCCCGACATACTCTAGACCTGCCATGACCAATGACAAATCAACGGGCCTTGTTTCCAATGTGAAAATAGAAGGGAAAGCAATTCTTTTACTGAAAAAAGGCAATGAAAATGTGTAATACAAATTAATTAATACCCTTTTATTTAATACAAATTACACATATTCACCAATAAGTGGTTGACAGAAATTATGACGTCACAGCTCCTTACTCCTTTGGAATGCGAGGTATTATCCCCATGTGAGCCATCAACAGCCATACGAAAGTTATGAACTCCCCACCCTCGCTCAACAGGCGTACATGCGAGTCTGCTCGACAGTGGCCGGCCGTATATAACAACACCTCCACCCATACCTTGCTAATCACGTCCCACTTCGTCGTACCTTTTTGCATTAGAATGTGAGCTAGGGTGCATGCCTCAGGCAACACGGACTTACCGCTTAATCCTCTTTCATCGGATTCGGCAGTGCCAGTATGCTCATCCAGTGTATTCCTGCAAAATTGCTCCAAGGTCTCCGTGGACTGTCTCTGGCCGATATCCTTTGCCTCGGCAATGGTTTCGCTATACCTTATTTCCTCGATCCCTGCCACAGGGGACATTAGCTTTGGTTGCTTGATCAAAAGATATGTCATGTAATCTGAAAAGACCTTGCTGAACTTCCTTCCAATGTTGTTCTCCCCGTCAACATGTGCATCAACCCAATAACAGATCTCAGTTGCGCAATGCCAGATGAGGATGCTATGTTCAAACTCAAAATCATCTACAAAGTGTCTTAACTCGGCTAAATTTCCGATGGAAAGTGGACCTTCACCCCTTGCCTCGTATACCGCCCTTACCTTGTCCACATCATCGGCGGGCAAAGCTTTTTCTTTCAATTGACTAAACACGAAGTCCCACAGTTCCATATCAAGGTTGTTCTTCCATTGATATGGCAATTTGGTGAGGATGACTACCCCCATCTTGTCGTTGATCTTACCTGAAAAATGTTTTCTTTTTATACCTCGACTGATTAACCCATGAAGACATATTATTGGAACAATATAAATAGTTAATGCAAATTACCAAATACTAACAAACACCTCCAAATCTAGTACTCAATATTTGATTTTTTTTTTCATAATTTTAAGCAATTAAGACAAAAGAAAAAGAATGCACTTAATAAATAGGACTTAGATTTTTAGTCTACAAATGCAATCTATACAACCTGTATAACGAGAAACTGTTATCTGTTTTTTCTCTAAAACTTTTAATTTTTAATTTTCTGGTTTTGATCTCTTTTTCAGTTTTATCTATTTATATTCATCATGTATTTAGCATAGGAGAACGTAAAATCATTCCTTTGATACCTATTTAATTTCAAACTTGCATGGAAATAAACTCGTTTTCCATTCTATATTTAAAATTGAAGAGAACAGAGATACGGGTCGAGTAAAACGAGAATATAAATTAAAAGGGGCTAAGATTGTACCGTTGATTTTACGCCAATAACCACTTAGCTTGGATCCTTTACTCGGACGAGACTCCTCGAAAGCTCGCCCTAAAATGCTCACTGCCCCTGTACTCTCTGACCAATCCCGGAATGCAACAGTTCTGCAGCAAAGACCAACGAAGCAGCCAACCATGCCCGAAATGGCCACGCCTACTATCCAATATAAGACTAGTCCATGCCCGAGCATTTGGCATCCGGCAAAAGTGCTATCGACCATGGACCAATTTGACCACACTAGTAGTATCTCACTCGCTGAATCCAAAGCAATCACTCCAGCTAGCAACGAGTAAGTGATTCGAACATCGACCCCGTGAATCCCTGTTTTCTCAATTAGGCAAAACATAATCAGGGCGACGAGGATGTTGTAAAAGGCCAGACTGCGGATGAGCACTCCCCAAGCAGAGTTGGCAGCAAGGACCTTGGTGTAGAACACCTCATAGAATAACTTCAGCTCCATCTTCAAAATTTCGAATGTCTCCCGAGCATCTTTATTCAGGAAACAATCTCGGTTCTCGAGCCACTCGGAATGTTCTGGCATCATGTCGACGACCAGACCCCTGAATATTTGGAAGTAGTGGAAGGCCATCTCGAGTCTCTTTTTGAGGGTGTCTTCGCCGTTATTGCTGGCATCGATATTGGACTGGGTTGATGCCCCTTGTGGCCTCGTAATGTTGCTTTTCAGTTGAAGGCGGCGGGATTTCAGCACCGACTCCTTAAGATTCTCAACACTTGCAAGGTACAACGCTCTGGTCCTCTCCCCATACTTAATGGTGCCGGCAATAGCTATCAGGATTGTCGGCACACGAAGCTTGTTATCCGGGAGCGTCTTAACGAAGATGTTGAGGAAGGCGAGTATTTGGACTACAAGGCCGACCAAGTGGCGCATCCACAGCGTATTATCCTCTAGCGCATAAGCAGTGATGGAATCCGGCCCCCCCAAGTGTATTAGAAGAAAGGCAGACCAGAATGCCAGGAGATCTTGGTCGACTTGCAAAGGGGAAGTGGGGTTCTTCAATCTGGCATTGGAGATCAGCCCAAAAGCGAATATGGCGGCCCAATCCGATAAGAAGTATGCTGACCATATCATCAGCATGACCCAACGGTTGGACGTTTTCCTCCGGAGAAGGGAGATGATGGCAAGAAGCAGTTGCATGGAAAGGCTGAGTATCATGAGACCTCGGATGTTCCACACGACCCACATATCTCGCAAGCTCGCCACATACGGAGCCGACACCATTTGTTTTCCTTAATCAATAGACCGAGAAAAAACAAGAGAAATCAATTCCGGTCACCAAATGTAAATGAAAATCGCATGGGGAAACCAGTTTACGCATCTTCTCTGTGTAGCAGAAACCCAAGCGATGAATAGTCACAGGTTCTTCTGTCGCCCCATCTCCCAGGGAAAACATTTACTTATTTCCAAAAAAATAATGAAAGATCCAAAAGACTAGGAAAACATACGAGTGATTTTAAAATGTAAGCACAAAATTTTTCGAATCCTTCAAATCAATTGAACAACATTTAGGACCTCTCTTGCCAAACAAATTATGTGGAAATAAGTGCTCGATCTGTGGAAGAAGGGAAGAAAGGGAAAGAAAAGGAAAAAAGAAAGCAAGCTTTTAAAGCGAGGAAGAGGACATACCTGCAGGTGAAGCTGATGAGAGGAGTAGGCTGTGGGGTGATGCCGGGGAATGAAGAAGATACACTTGCATCATATTACGCATTTCCGGTGGCGGCGGGCAAGCGGAGCGTCTCTCGTAGATCTGGAGTGAACAAAACCCAACAACTGGGAAGATTCTGAACAGGAAAGAAGACAGAAGCTGCATCCCAAGTCCACAACATATTAATAAAAAATTACTCGTGGATTTTTGTTTCTAATGAATATGGAACCATCATATCCAACCGGTATTATTCTAAACCGCGATCGTTGAGGTGCGTTTGATTGCTTAAAACGACTACTTTACCCTCCTTCTCTTTATAAATTTACATTAACTTAATTCTCATCTCATAAAAAAGACAAGGATAAAATAGTCATTTAACCATTCCTTTCAAATGATAACTTTATTTAGTGGAAACTAGCTTCCTTTTCTTTGTTTATATGTAAATAAACAGGGGGAATTATAAATTTATTTATTTCTTTTTGCGTTGATAGATAATAATAGTCGGTCAGTCTCACCGCTGTTACCAACCTCTTTCTTGTTTGTTTGTGTTGTGTAGGTTGAATTAATGAATGACCAAGAAGACTCTCGGGGAGATGGCAAAAAAGTCTTGGCGAAAAATTTAAAGTAATATTTAAAAAAAATTATATTAACGATAAAATAAATTAAATAAGTGGAACATGTCCCTCTCTCTCTCGTAGAATAAAATGTTATTAATAATTAAAAAACTTTTCAAGAAGAAGTCATCTTCTATCTTAATTTCTGTGGTTGGTTTCTTTTATGTCCAGATCTTATCCAAAATCTCGTCGGCCCCCTGTAGTTTGCTGCCACTACTACTAAAAACCAGGGCGACAACGTTAGCTTAGCAGCGATGAATTTGCTGCAGTCATCAATTGATCTTATTGTTTTTCAGATAAAGGGATTTGACGTCATACTAGGTATGGACTGCCTAATGAAGTGCCACGCGATGGTGGATTGAGTAAGGCGAGATATTTTGTTCAGAGTATCAGGACAGCCAGCCCACCAGTATACCGCCGTTTGTGACCATAGTATTAGTATTTCGTTGATTGTAGCAGTTGAAGCGCAGAGGACCATGCGCGGTGGGGGTGAAGCTTTTCTGGCAGTGATGTTCAATCTGAAGGAATAACTTCCTAGCCTGCGAGACATTCCAGTTGTGCAAGAATATGAGGATGTATTTCTTGAGGAACTTCCTGGACTACCACCGTCTAGACATGTTGACTTTGTAATAGATGTTGTACCAGGGACCGAACCTATTTCAAAGGCACCGTATCGTATGGGTTTCGCTGAATTAAAAGAACTAAAAGTGCAGCTCCAGGACCTGCTTGACAAGGGATTCATAAGTCCGAGTGTGTCTCCGTGGGGAGCACCCGTATTATTTGTTAAAAAGAAAGACAGTACGATGTGGATGTGCATAGACTATCGGTTATTGAACAAAGCTACGATCAAGAACAGATACACCCTGCCGTGTATTGATGATCTGTTCGACCAACTTCTAGGCTTCGTAGTGTATTCTAAGATCGACTTGAGATCATAATACCAGCATATCAGAGTCCGTGATTCAAATGTTATGAAAACAGCCTTCCGTATGCTTTATGGACACTACGAATTCCTAGTGATGTCCTGGCTTGACTAATGCACCTGCTGCTTTTATGGAGCTCATGAATCGCATCTTCAGGCCGTACTTAGATCAGTTTGTAGTAGTGTTCATTGATGACATCTGGGTCTATTCTAAAAGTATGGAGGAGCACGCGGAGCACCTAAGACTAGCATTAGAGGTATTACGAGAGAATTAGTTGTATGTTAAGTTAAGTAAGTGCGAGTTCTGGATTAGCAACGTAAGCTTCTTGGGTCACATAGTATCCACTAAGGGTATTGCAGTGGATCCAGCCAAGGTTGAAGCTGTTTTGAACTGGCCTCGCCCTACTACAGTGACTGAGATGCAGAGGTTCCTAGGCTTAGCTGGGTATTACAGGTGCTTCATTGAGAGATTCTCCCGGATTGCTAGACTTCTGACCCAACTATTGAAAAAGGGTACTGCGTTCAAGTGGACTCATGATTGCGAGAGAAGATTCCTTGAATTAAAGAATCGGTTAACTTCCGCACCAGTATTGGTTTTGCCTAGTGGCAGCGGAGGATTTTCAGTCTACAACGACGCTTCTTACTTTGGATTGGGTGTTGTGCTGATGCAGCGCGGCAATGTAGTATCCTATGCTCCAGACAATTAAAGATACATGAACAGAACTACCCTACCCATGATTTGGAGTTAGCTACAGTAGTATTTGTTTTGAAATTATGACGATATTACCTGTATGGTGTAACCTTCGAGATATTCACCGACCACAAGAGCCTGAAATATCTATTCTCTCAGGATGAGTTAAATATGATGCAAAGGAGGTGGATGGAACTAATTAAGGACTATGACTGCACGATCTCCTATCACCCAGGTAGAGTCAATGTAGTTGCCGATGCCTTGAGCAGGAAAAACTGCCTCTTTGGCCAGCATCGAGGTAGAGGAATGGCGACTACGTGAACAGGTTAAGGAGATTGGCGTTAGAGTAGGATTCAGCGGCAGTGGTCCTCTACTAGCTACCATGATTATTGGGTCGGGGCTGATAGATCAGATTCGTGAGGCTCAACTTCAGGATCTGTACCTGACAGACGAGCGATCCAGGATGCATGATCAGATAGATAATGATTTCAGCATATCTAATGATGATCTACTATGGTACCAAGTATGTATCTGCATACCTACTCTGGAAGATCTATGCACCTTAATCATGGATGAGGCACACCTGAGCACTTATAGTATCCACCCCGGGGTCACCAAGATGTATCAAAATCTGCGGAAACAATATTGGTGGCAATGAATGAAAAGATATGTGGCTCAGTATGTGAGCCATTGCTTGACCTGTCAGAGGGTCAAGATTGAAAACCAGGGACCGGGAGGAGAACTTCAACCTCTGCCAATTCCTCAATGGAAATGGGATGAGATTGCTATGGATTTCGTGACAAACCTGCCCAGGACGATGCAGGGTTATGATTCAGTTTGGGTGATAGCGGATATATTGACTAAATCTGCCCACTTCATTCCAATCAGTTTAACTTACTCGGTAGCCAAGTTGGCCAAGCTGTACGTGAAGGTGGTCATTCGCTTTCACGGTATACCCAGTGTAATAGTATCTGACAGAGATGCGAGATTCACTTCTCGGTTTTGGAGCACCATACAGTGGTCAATGGGCACGAGGTTAAACATGAGTACTGCCTTCCACTCTCAGGAATATGGTCAAACTAAGCATATCATTCATATACTTGAGGACATGCTGAGAGCTCGTGCCTTAGACTTGGAGGGCTCTTGGGTAGATCAGCTACCTTTGGTGAAGTTCTCGTACAACAATAGCTATAATAGAGCATTCAGATGGCTCCCTTTGAAGCTCTGTGTGGTCGCTCATGTAGAACTCCTTTATGTTGGAACGAGGGTGGAGAACAGGCAAAGTTTGGACCTGAGATGGTCCGAGAGACAACGGAGACAATTAGACTTATCCAAGATCGTCTTCGCGCCGCTCAGACTAGACAGAAAAGTTATGCAGACAAACAACGCAGGCCCCTCGATTTCGAGGTAGGAGATTATGTCTTTCTGAGAGTATCTCTTACAAAGCAGAACCTCCGATTTGGGCTAAAAGGAAAATTGAGCCCGAGGTACATAGGACTTTATGATATTTTAGAGAGGATCGGGAATGTGGCTTATAGACTAACCTTACCGCTCAGGCTGGCGGACGTCCACAACGTCTTCCACATGTCTATGCTTAGGAAATACGTCTCGGATCCTCGACATATACTACACGACGAACAGGTTGAAGTGGCTCTGAATTTACAAGTTACTATAGAGCCCGTAGAGATAGTGGATAGGATGGAGAAATAGCTCCGTCATAGAGTGGTTCCGATGGTAAGGGTACGATGGATTCATGGCCAGATTGAGGAGCTTACGTGGGAGACAAAGTCCCGCATGAGGGAGATGTACTCGTACTTGTTCGAGTGATATAATGTAATAACAAATTTCGAACACGAAAATTAAATTAAGGGGAGTGGATTGTAATGACCCGGATATTTTGAAAATTAGAATGTATTACTTTGACTATCATGTTGACTAAAAATGCAACATAGGACCGAGTCAAAATCCGACGTGGCACGAGAGTTTAATACTTTCGTTGTCAGTTGACATTAATATCGAATATTATCGAGACTTTAATTCGATTTCGTGTAATTACGTCATGCGGGAAATGGGACGCCTAGACCCAAACGAAATCGGATTTGAGTCGCAATAAGATATATATAATGTCATGGATTTTGATCAGGATTAAATTGGCTAATTAATCGACATTAATCAAATGGGGGTCAGGGCTAATGCGTGGCTATGCGGGCATTAGGACAAAGGTAATCAAATATTGGATGGATTAAAAAAATCCAAAAGGCTTTCATCAAATGGGGGTCAGGGCTAATGCGTGGCTGTGTCGGCAAGTAGGACAAAGGTAATCAAATATTGAATGGATTGAAAAAATCCGAAAGGCTTTCCTCTTTGACCACTTACGCTGCACGCGTAGGATTCCTTTAATTATAGGAAAGAGACAAAATAACAATAAAAAAAAGGAAAGAAAGAAAGAAAAGTCGAAGCAGCTTTACGGGAAAGTGGGGGATAAAAAAAGGAGAAAGGAAAGAGGGTCGGGGGGAAGGACGCCCCGGAGGACTCCGATGCACGGCGTCGATCAGGGTACCCAAGACGTGGGAGTCTCGCCGGCGGATCCGAAGGCCGATACGTGAAGTATATAGAGGAGAGGAGGACGGGAGAACATTGCGCTCGGGACGACCCACCTTCTGAATTGCTATTCAGAAAGTCTATGCTATCTGAATTGTGGTTTTGCAGCCCAAGGAATATATTCTGTCATTGATCTGCATAGAATTTGGAAGGCTTAAATTACAAACCTGTCCAGAGTGTACCGTGGTGCTCTGCTTGTGCAATGCAAGTATTAAACAACACGGTGGCTGGGGGCTAGAATGTAGGTGCCGGCTGAATCTTTAAGAGTTAGTATAGGACTTGTGAACGGGTTCATCCGTGTCCATTTCGGTGGATGCTGGTTAGGGTTCGCAAGTTCTGCAGAATTATTTCTGTTGCCGCATTAAAATCGGGCTACCTACCCTGTCGGGATCAGCCACGTGGAATATCAAAGTCGTGATTCTGTATGCACGGGCGAGTTATTCTATCGGAGAGAAATATAAATTGATTGGTCTTGTACAAATTCAATCTTCTGCCATGCACTCTATCTTGGACAGGATATAACTAGAGATACAATGAAAGTCAATTTATGCTCAATATGATTCCCGACTGTGTGTCGGAGGAGATAGCGGGGAAGTGGCGCCACTCGCGGTCGCACCTACTGCCGTTGCCCTGGGCGCTCCCGGAGGAGTGGGTGAGGACACACTACGATGGTCCTGGCACCTTGGGAAGAGTTGTTGAGTTGAGGACGATTGATTCATGGGAGTCGTTTGTTTACTTATTGTTTATTCACCGCCCATGTGATATGTGATTTCTGGAGTAATACTTTACGATTGCGGTTTAATACTGTTCTGTCTGCTCTGACTATACATACTTGGCCATTCTAATCGCATGGAGCATAAATGGATTTCAAATGTGCATACTGGAATGAGTCTAGGAGTCCCATGTTTCGTGTGTGCATGAGGAGCCGTACTCGGCGATTTATCGCTGACCCCAATCGGGGAATTATTTTAGTGTTGCAGAGATCACAAAGTGAGACACACGTGGTGCTCTTCAGGTGGAGATAATCAGGAGAGGAACCTATGGTAGGATTTTCCACTGTGACTTCCGCTGTTGACCGGTCAATTACGACTGAGGATTCTAATGAAAAAGTTTGAAAATTTTCAGGTCGTTTCATGGATAGACACGAATTGGGTGTGTGGGCGTAAGGAATGGTGTGGAGAGAAGTTTGTGTTTGGATGTAAAAAAATATTTCTTTTGGAGTGTCTCAGTGAAAATATGAAGGGACAAAATGTTGGGTTTTTTCATCTTTTTTTTATCTAAACAAGATACCCAGGAGGAGTGTTTTAAGATGATGATTGCTTATTTTTTACTTGGATGAACAAAATATGCAAAGGATGGTGTTTGGATACAAAAAAGAAAACAACTTGTCTTTTGAATGATAACCAAAATTTTTATAAATTTCATCTTTAAAAGTGTTCGCTCTTTCATTTTAGTCGAAGCACTCAAGTTTTAAAATTTTCGTACTTTGTGGAAAAAAAAACTACCTGGATAATAATTACAATGGAATAGATAAAAAAATGGTGTAAATATTTTATAGCAGCCCAAAGTAACTAATCAGCTCTATCTATGTTGCCCAATAAAATAAATTGTGCTGTCATCTTACACTTAACAAAGTTAATATTCTTTTACAATTGTAACATCAAAAACTTTGTATTGTCCATCTGAGTTGGGCCTCACTTAACACAGTATCAAGGATGGGTGTAAAGAAGAAGATGAAGTTGGTTGTCCCCAAGATGGCGATGGAAATCTGCATGCCGCTGGGAGAGCCGTCGTTTTGAAGCAGCTGAGCCGCACTCAGCAGGACATGGAAAACAATTATGGAGAGTCGTATTGGGATCCTGGGGGAGTAGATGAATTTAGAAATCATCTGATTGAGTTTCCGAATTTTGTTTTTCTTTACAACTCCATCCGGGATGAAATGAAAGAGACGAGAATTATCGAATCGATTAGTCCTCTAATTTTTAGGAGGGCGTTCTTTCATGTTGATCCAAAGTAAACAGGAGACTGCAATAATTACTGGTTGGTTGGTCCGGTTTGGACGGAATGAATTGCCATGATGTGATCCGCAATTTTGAGGAAGTATTTTCTGTTCTCGCATGCGCAATCATCTTCTTTTTCTTCGCCTTCTTTGAAGTATCATCGACTATCCGTCCCGAACTTTTATAAATCTAAATATGCAAACAAAATCCTTGTGAATGTTTGAACATGAATTACAATTGTACGTTCGCGACGGAATGAAGTATATGTGCTTACGAGCGCTTTAGTGAATGAGACGTGAATACGGAAGCCCTCGGATGCTCTGAAATGCATGTTTATTGAGCCAATGCGGGATGGCGCATAGCACTTGATTGCACCCGCGTTGGAAGGACTTCCGAAGTAGGAGGTCACAAGAGAATTTCCTCCCTCACACAACATTATATGTACACATGAAAAATAGATGGGAATGAGAAGACATTAGTTACCCTTCCGACAATCCCCTCGTACCTTTCTACGATTCAATTGAGAGAGGAAAACAAAAAAATGGATTGACCATTTGACTATAGAATGAAATGGGCCCTTAAATCAATCTTGATCATGCAAGTGGAAAGAACAAGGAAATTGATCGGGAGGACACCGGAAAGAAATAAAGTTCTATTGTCATTCCCAATTGTGTCACTCCTGGAATACAAAGAGAAGAAAAATGAAAATATAAAGTTCAATTCCGCCTTGATTTTGTCGAAAAAATTTGATCCAGGGGACACTACATTCGCACAACCGGGAGCAGAAGGGATAAAGTGAGGTGTGACCAAGACGGATTATCTAGCAAAGTTGCCTCGAGGTGAAGTCTTGCGAAGGAGGAGGGAGTTGGTGGAGTTGTGCAGGGACACATGCACAAGGTATGACCCACCCTTCCCTTCTCTCTTGCGCTCTTTAATGGCCATAAAATTCAGAATATGTATTCACTTAGCTTCAATCAGACAATTCGCCAGCCGCTCTTTGGACGGACCGAGGACACCTGGTCCCTCTCACGACGATCAAGGTCTAACCTCGGCCCTTGACACTCTCACACACAGCTTACAAGAGATAAGGACCAGGAGACACTTAGCACCTTCCGCTGTCCATCGACCCTCAAAGCTTCACTCAGATCACACATGCTTTGGAACCACTCAGACCACTTAGACGCACAAAGGCACTTTGTCTGTCCTCCTATTCTGATTATTAAAGGAGAAAGAGGTATAGAAGATGCTCACACAATCTTCGTGATTTGTTACCAAAAGTTGCGGACAGGTCCTGAGCTAGGGTCTGCTCAAGCGGCCCCTATGCTATCGGTAACTTCCCTAACTTATCTTAATCGAACAATTATTTTTAAACTTTATAAATCACTCATAATCTTCTGATCGATTATGATAAACAACAATTTTTAATTTGATATTTTATCCTATTACAGGGTAGCAAAATATTTTTGTTTCCAAATACAATAGCTATTCTCTCAATATTTAATTGTCTAAATATTTATAATGAGATTATTAGGCCATATTGAGTGAATTTGGATACTCATACAGATAATCGAAGATTAAATCAAAATAAAATGTAGGTACTGAAAATATGTTTTCATATTTACAATATGTATACGTAATACCACAGTAACAGCTTACTGTATGCAGCAATATATAACTGTTACTAGCTGTGGTTCAGCAACACATTGCTCCAGCTCATCGCTGAGGATAAGCACACAAGTTATGAAACATTACTACTTACCACCAGTAACTCGTTGCTTAAATTCATCATCAAAACCCCGGTTAACAATCTGGACAGCCAAGCTGACCAAGTGGCGAGCCATAGTGCATTGTCCTCTAACACATAGGCAGTGATAGAAAACGGGCCCCCCAGGTGCATCAGAAAAAAGGCAGACCACAAGGTCAGGAGATCTTGGCCAACGTCAACTTCCTGAGGGGTCGCGTTATTCTTGAATTTGGAGTTCGTGATCAACCCGAAAGCGAATATTGCGACCCAGTCTGCTAGTAAGTAGGTGGACCATATCATCAGAATGACCAACCGATTTGATGTTTTTCTCCAGAGAGGGGAGACGGTAGCAAGAAGCAATTGCATAGAAAGGCTCAGTATCATGAAACCTCGGATGTTCCATGCAGCCCACATATCCAGCAAGCTCGCCACAAATGGCAGCGACGCCATTCGTCTCCTTCAACCAATCGCCCAAAAAAGAAAAAAAAATCAGAAGAGGTTAATACTGACCCAGGAAATCTGAATGAAAACAGCTCAAGCAAACCGGTACGCACATTTGGCTCTCCGATCTAAGTCTTCTTGGCATCACCAAATCATTAGTACACCAAATATCGAAGGATTACGCGAAAAAGAGTTGACAGAAGATGGAGAAATGAAAAACGCGGTGGTGGGAGAATGGAAAGAACGCTTAGCTTGAAAGGGATGCGTTTGACCAAAAAGCCTCTCGTACATCTAGAAAGACGCTAAAGTCAATATAAATATATAATATCATAACATAAATTTATGGAAATAACCTAATAATATCTTTAATCACTAACCTAAACTACATAATCAGTTGTTAACTAATAGTGAATAATTATAAAAGGTAAACGTCTTAAATAAGTGGTTTTGTTCCATGGTTGGCTTCTGTTAAACAAAAATATGGACAGCAGCGTCTGTGTGAAGTTTCTAGGAAAACCAATATGGGCGTTTACCAAGAAGGTTATGGGAAACCACGACTGCGGTGGGCGGCCTGACCTTCGTGATCAATGCGAATGTGAATATGGCAAGATTACTGCAAGAAGCTATGTTGCATACAAAAGAGTTCTACACCGGATCGGGCCCCTCCGATGTAGATAAAAGAAGAAAAGGGTACTTGATGTAGACAAAACCAAAAAGCACAACACACCGCTGAATCTCCTCTAGTCGGATGGTTCAAGCAACGGCTGAAGCTGCACCCACACACACGCACTCTCCACCTATCGGCCCTATTCTCTTTTACCTTTTTTTCTCTACTTCCCCACTAACAGATAAACATCCCTTATACCCCTCTCTAAAAATTCTTATCCTCGCAATTTCATCCTTCCTGGTCTTTGATGAGCATGATCCCTTGAAGCTAGGGTCTTGATTTATGCCTTTGAATCAGCCCCTCCAATCGGCACACAACCCTTGGTCCCGTTTAACTGGTTTTCATGCATCAATACCCTCCCTTCAAGAATAACCTTGTCCTCAAAGGTGACATTTGAAAGCTTGTGTTTCTTTGTTGGATGAAAGGGCTCCTACAAGTAATAATTCCACACCACGGCAGGACCCAATGTCACCCCAATTCTCGCTGTGGCTTTCATGACAGCAATGATGACGAATAGAGATGTCTCGAAGATGAGCCATATGTAGTTCAGCAGGTAAATTAGCGCATCCTCGTAACCAAGCCTTGTGACTCCTAACGCCATATGCTTGACTGCAGATGCTACCTCCTGCCGGTGGACCAGAACCCAGTCCAAGAGCGCATGCTCCAGCAAGGAAGTCACTGTGTATATGTAGTCATTGCCCAATTCACCGATATACTCAAACAAGCAAGACAATGAATAGAGCATGTCGTTTACCTTACGATGTGCCTCTAAAATTTCAACCATCCCGTATGGTTAAATTTTGCTGTTGTACATGGAGATGCAACATCTTCATGCCACGGATGATGATCATATATGCAACATTAGGATTGATATTAAACTCCTCCGTGCAATTACACAATAAATTTTTTTTTCAATCGAGAAACTGCGGCTGTAAGTGAAGAAAGCAGACAATAAAGGTCACTAGACCTGGAACCAGACCATGCGAAAGGATTTGTTCAAAGATCATTAAGACCATTTTGTCCAATCCATGGTCGCCACATCGTCCGAGAATTGAGTTCCAACACATCAAATCCGCATCTAAATCTTCACTGAAGATGGAATCTGCAGATTGAAGGTCCCCATTTTTTGTGTACATATTGACCAAACTACCACCTATAGCCATATCCATTCCCAATCCTGCCTTGACAAACAGAGAGTGAATGATCTCCCTGATTATGAGTTATCAGACCAGCACATGCACTTAATGCCC
Source organism: Melastoma candidum (assembly GCA_023653495.1). NCBI lineage: Eukaryota > Viridiplantae > Streptophyta > Magnoliopsida > Myrtales > Melastomataceae > Melastoma > Melastoma candidum. The sequence goes on from CM042890.1 coordinate 25,287,668, forward strand.
CATCGATAGCAAAACTATCCACCTTAAGCCAGCAAAATAATTAAATGCAACCCCAGAATTGCCAGTATTGAGTGAGCAGTGATCATCTCTGTCCATATTACAAGATCTCTCTCCCGTAAAAGTTGGAAAATACTCTTAGCAGAGTTCATTTTTTCCATTGGTAACGTACATAGATACCAAAACACTTCCTATGTAAGGGCTGCTTTCAAGTCCTAAATCAGTTACCAGGTTTTGAAGAGAGTGATCGCAATCATTATATAGTCCTACGACGCATGCATAGAGGGCAACCATAATGGTATACTCATCTAATTTATGAATTGAAAATTTCAGCAAAGAGGGCAACCACAAGTACATCAACCGTCATTATTTTGGCTCCTTGACCAGGGGCCTCATCTCGTTGGTTCTTCCTTCCCACGGAGGAAATTGCTTTGTCAACCTTTCTGGGGATAAGGACGACAGCGACGTCGCTCTGATACCACTTGTTACAGGCTTTTTAGGGAGAGCCCAACCCAAAAGCTTGCTCTAGGGTTGGGAGTGCAATTGGCCCGATGTAGGATTATTTCCAAATATCAGTACTCCTACCCCTAAGGCTATTTTTTGGGGTGATGATCCCGAAATTCTTATATCAATCGATGCAGCTGGGTATCACGAAATGTGATTGTATTCATTATGCTTTTGAGAAAGTATTTTTTGTGTGGTGGTACCACCAATCTTCCCCACGAAACTAGCCGCAAAGCAATTCTTTCCATATCAGATGAGGCTTGTCCACTAAACAGATGCAGGGAGACGTCGGGTTGCGTATGATCGGATTTATAAAAATTGTTTCAACTAGCTCAGACTTATTTAAGCTGCTTGAAAAATTTGTTAGACCAACAAAATTAAATTCTATTTCCATATCAAGAGTAAAAATAAATTATTATTCCCGACATACGCTAGACCTGCCCAGCCCAATGACAAATGCAACTGGCCTTGTTTCCAATGTGAAAATAGAAAGGAAAACAATTCTTTTACTGAAAGAAAAAACAATGAAAATGTGGATGACAAATCGCCAAATACAAATTAATTAATACCGTTTTATTAAATACAAATTACACATATTCACAGCTCCTTACTCCTTAGGAAAGCGAGCTATTATCCCCATGTGAGCCATCAACAGCCACACGATAGTTATGAACTCCCCACCCTCGCTCAACAGGCGTACATGCGAGTCTGCTCGACAATGGCCGGCCGTATATAACAACACCTCCACCCATACCTTGCTAATCACGTCCCACTTCGTTGTACCTTTTTGCATTAGAATGTTAGCCAGGGTGCATGCCTCAGGCAACACGGACTTACCGCTTAATCCTCTTTCATCGGATTCGGCAGTGCTAGTATGCTCATCCAGTGTATTCCTGCAAAATTGCTCCAAGGTCTCCGTGGATTGTCTCTTGCCGATATCCTTTGCCTCGGCAATGGTTTCTCTATACCTTATTTCCTCGATCCCTGCCACGGGGGACATTAGCTTTGGTTGCTTGATCAAAAGATATGTCATGTAATCTGAAAAAACCTTGCTGAACTTCCTTCCATTGTTGTTCTCCCCGTCAACATGTGCATCAACCCAATAGCAGATCTCAGTTGCACATTGCCAGATGAGGATGCTATGTTCAAACTCAAAATCATCCACAAAGTGTCTTAACTCGGCTAAATTTCCAATGGAAAGTGGACCTTCACCCCTTGCCTCGTATACCGCCCTTACCTTGGCCGCATCATCGGCGGGCGAAGCTTTTTCTCGCAATTGACTAAACACGAAGTCCCACAGTTCCATATCGAGGTTGTTCTTCCATTGATATGGCAATTTGGTGAGGATGATTACCCCCATCTTGTCGTTGATCTTACCTGAAAAAGGTTTTCTTTTTATACCTCGACTGATTAACCCATAAAGACATATTACTGGAACAATATAAATAGTTAATGCAAATTACCAAATACTAACAAACACCTCCAATTCTAGTACTCAATATTTGATTTTCTTTTTCATAATTTTAAGCAATTAAGACAGAAAAAAGGAATGCACTTAATAAATAGGACTTAGATTTTTAGTCTACAAATGCAATCTATACAACCTGTCTGGATAATGAGAAACTATTACTCTGTTTTATCTCTAAATCGTTTAGTTTTTAATTTTCTGGTTTTGATCTCTTTTTCTGTTTTGTCTGTTTATATTCATCATGTATTTGGCAAAGGAGAACGTAAAATCATTCCTTTGATACAAATTTAATTTCAAACTTGAATGGAAATAAACTCGTTTTCCATTCTGTATTCAAAATTGAAAAGAACGGAGATACGAGTCGAGTAAAACGAGAATATAAATTAAAAGGGGGCTAAGATTGTACCGTTGATTTTACGCCAATAATCACATAACTTGGATCCTTTCCTCGGACGAGACTCCTCGAAAGCACACCCTAAAATGCTCAGCGCCCCTGTACTCTCTGACCATTCCCGGGATGCAACAGTAAGGCAGCAAAAACCAGCGAAGAAGCCGACTATGCAGATCATGGCAATGCCTACTATGAAAAATAAGACTAGTCCATGCCCAATAGCTTGGCATCCGAGGTAAATGTAATCATCGACCTTGGACCAATTAGACCTCGATAGCAGTATCTCGCTCGCTGAATCCAAAGCAATCACTCCAGCTAGCAACGAGTAAGTGATTCGAACATCGACCCCGTGAATTCCCTCTTTCTTAATTAGGCAAAACATAATCAGGGCGATGAGGACGTTGTAAAAGGCCAGACTGCGGATGACCACTCCCCAAGCGGAGTTGGCCGCAAGGACCTTGGTGTAGAACACCTCATAGAAGAACTTCAGCTCCATCTTCAAAATATCGAATGTCGCCCGAGCATCTTTGTTCAGGAAACAATCTCGGCTCTCGAGCCACTCGGAATGTTCTGGTATCATGTCGACGACCAGGCCCCTGAATATTTGGAAGTAGTGGAAGGCCATCTTGAGTCTCTTTCCGAAGGTGTCTTCGCCGTTATTGCTGGCATCGATATTGGACTGGGTTGATGCCCCTTGTGGCCTCGTAATGTTGCTTTTCAGATGAAGGCGGCGGGATTTCAACACCGACTCCTTAAGATTCTCAACACTTGCAAGGTACAATGCTCTGGTCCTCTCCCCATACTTGATGGTGCCGGCAATAGCGATCAGGATTGTCGGCACACGAAGCTTGTTATCCGGGAGCGTCTTAACAAAGATGTTGACGAAGGCGAGTATTTGGACTACAAGGCCGACCAAGTGGCGCATCCACAGCGTATTATCCTCTAACGCATAAGCAGTGATGGAATCCGGCCCCCCCAAGTGTATTAGAAGAAAGGCAGACCAGAATGCCAGGAGATCTTGGTCGACTTGCAAAGGGGAAGTGGGGTTCATCAATCTGGCATTCGAGATCAGCCCAAAAGCGAATATGGCGGCCCAATCCGATAAGAAGTATGCTGACCATATCATCAGAATTACCCAACGGTTGGACGTTTTCCTCCGGAGAGGGGAGATGATGGCAAGAAGCAGTTGCATGGAAAGGCTGAGTATCATGAAACCTCGGATATTCCACACGACCCACATGTCTAGCAAGCTCGCCGCAAACGGAGCCGACGCCATTTGTTTTCCTTAATCAATAGACCGAGAAAAAACAAGAGAAATCAATTCACATGGGGAAACCAGTTTATGCATCTTCTCTGAGTAGCAGAAACTCTAGCGATGAATAGTCACAGGTTCTTCTTTCGCTCCATCTCCCAAGGAAAACATTTACTGATTTCAAAAAAAAATAATGTAAGATCCAAAGGACTAGGAAAACATATGAATGATTTTAAAATTTAAGCACAAAATTTTTCGAATCCTTCAAATCAATTGAACAACATTTAGGGCCTCTGTTGCCAAACAAATTATATGGAAATAATTGCCCGATCTGTGGAAGAAGGGAAAAAAGGGAAAGAAAAGACAAAAAAAAAGCAAGCTTTTAAAGCGAGGAAGAGGACAAACCTGCAGGTGAAGCTGATGAGAGGAGCAGGCTGTGGGGTGATGCCGGGGAATGAAAGAGCTAATCTTATAGATCATGGAGGGAATAAAAGCCAACGTCTAGGAAGATTATGAACAGGAAAGAAGATCCCAAGTCAATAACATAATTTAATAAAAAAAAGAATAGTGGATTTTTGTTTTTAATCGTGAATTTAGCGTAAGTCAACTCCACCGACCGGTATTATCCTAAAGCGTGATCGTGGAGTTGCGCTTGATTGCTTAAAAAGACTACTTTACCCTCCTTCTCTTTATAATTTTACATTAACTTAATTTGTCATCTCATAAAAAGGAATAAGGGACAAGGATAAAATAGTCATTTAACCATTCCTTTCAAATGATGACTTTATTGGATAGTAGAAACTTGCTTCCTTTTCTTTGTTTATGTGTAAGTAAACATGGGAATTATAAATTTATTTATTTCTTTTAGGTACAGTGTATTGCGTTGATTGATAATAATAGTTAGTCGGTCTCACCGGTGTTTGCGACCTCGTTCTTGTTTGCTTGTGTTGTGTAGGATGAATTAATGAATGACCAAGAAGACTTTCGGGGAGATGGCAAAAAATTCTTGGCAAAAAATTTAAAGTAATATTTAAAATAAATTAAATCAGAAAAATCCTCTCGAGCACCAAATCCATGGCCTTCTAAACACCCTTAGGGTAATAACCAGGGCAGGCAGGATAATCTTCTAGATCTCTCATCCAATCTCATGTCCCTCTCTCGTATTAATAATTAAAAAACTTTTCAAGAAGAAATCATCTAACCTTAATTTCTGTGGTTGGTTTCTTTTTTGTCCGGATCTTATCCAAACTCTCGTCGGTCACCTATAGTTTGCTGCCACTAACTACTAAGAAATCCAGGCCGAGATCGGCAGAGATGGATGGACACAAAATTGTGTGTGTGGGCGTAAGGAATGGTGTGGAGACAAGTTTGTGTTTGGATGTAAACAAATATTTCTTTTGGAGTGTCTCAGTAAAAATATGAAGGGACAAACAAGATACTGGGAGTGTCCAAAGTAATTCATTTATGCTTTTCCCCATTATTTTTTTTCTCTTGGGTGAAAGTTGACTTTTATGAAAAATGGATAATTAATAAATTATTTAATTAATTAAGCTTCCTTTTGAAGGAGAAGGGAGTGGACAACGACAGTTTTGACCAAGCCACTGTCAACTAGATTAACTACGACATTAGTTCCTTATTGAAATTTGTTGTTGGATGTCAACTAGGCTCACTGATGGGATTTAATTTGCCTTGTAGTTTCTTATGACGAAATGTGTCGAAATGTTACGGAAGATCTCAAAATTTTTCTGTTAATTGAAATTTCGTACGGAGGAAATTATTTCGCCAATCTGGTACCACTTGTTACGGGCTTTCTTGGAAGAGCCCAACCCAAAAGCCAGGGTTGAGAGTGACAATGACTTTTATATAGCCCACATCATCATCCCATATTACCGATTTGAGACTATTTTCTCATATCAGCACTTCCACTCCTCAAACTAGCTTTTGGGGTGATGATTCCGAAATTATTGTTTTAAGTTGCTACATTACCATGCAGCTGGGTATCACGAAACGTGAACATTTTGTTTGTGTTCATTATGCTTTTGGGAAAGCATTTTCTTTATCTGAAGTATCATCCACCGCCAATCTTCGCCACGAAACTAGCCGCGAAGCAATTCTTTACGTAACAGAGGAAGCTTGTCCAGTAAACAGGTGCAGGGAGACAAATTAATTAACACACTTTTATTTAAGACAAATTACACAAAAAATGCTTTGCCAAAAGCATCATGAATACAAACACAACATGCACATGCACAGCTGCGTCGCAATGCAACAGCTTGATACAAGGATTTCGAGATCATCACCCCCAAAGCTAGTCAGAGGGTTGAGAGTGCTGATATGTGGAAATAGTCCCAAGTCGATTGTATAAATTAATTAACACCCTTTTATTTCATACAAATTACACATTCACCAATAAGTGGTTGAAAAAAATTCTGACGTCACAGCTCCTTACTCCTTCGGAAAGCGAGCTATTATCCCCATGTGAGCCATCAACAGCCATACGAAGGTTATGAATTCCCCACCCTCACTCAACAGGCGTACATGCGAGTCTGCTCGACAGTGGCCAGCCGCATATATCAACACCTCCACCCATACCTTGCTAATCACATCCCACTTCGTCGTACCTTTTTGCAGTAGAATGTGAGCTAGGGTGCATGCCTCAGGCAACACGGACTTACCGATGAGTCCTCTTTCATCAGATTCGGCAGTGCCAGTATGCTCATCCTATGTATTCCTGCAAAATTGCTCCAAGGTCTCCGTGGGTTGTCTCTTGCCGATATCCTTTGCCTCAGAAATGGTTTCGCTATACCTTATTCCCTCGATCCCTGCCACGGGGGACATTAGCTTTGGTTGCTTGATCTAAAGATATGTCATGTAATCTGAAAGGACCTTGCTGAACTTCTTTCCATTGTTGTCGTTGCCGTCAGCATGTGCATCGACCTGATAACAGATCTCGGTAGCGCAATGCCAGATGAGGATGCTATGTTCAAACTCAAAATCATCTACGAAGTGTCTTAACTCGGGTAAATTTCCTATGGAAAGTGGACCTTCACCCCTTGCCTCGTATACCGCCCTGACCTTGTCCGCATCATCGGCGGGCAAAGCTTTTTCTCGCAATTGAATAAACACGAAGTCCCACAGTTCCATATCGAGGTTGTTCTTCCATTGATATTGCAATTTGGTGAGGATGACTACCCCCATCTTGTGGTTGATCTTACCTGCAAAAAAGTTCTTTTTATACCTCCACTGATTAACCCATAAAGACATAGCAATATAAATAGTTAATGCAAATTACCAAATACTAACAAACACCTCCAAATCAAGTACTCAATATTTGAGATTTTTCATAATCCTAATCAATTAAAAAAAAGAATTCACTTAATAAATACAAATGCAATCTATACAATTACTCTTTTTTTTTTCTCTAAAACTTTTAATTTTCTGTTTTTGATAACTTTTTCACATTTATCTATTTATATACATCATATATTTAGAATTGGAGAACGTAAAGTCATTCCTTTGATACCAATTTAATTTCTTGAGTGGAAATAAACACGTTTTCCATTCTATATTCTTAATCGAAGAGAAGAGAGAGACGGTCGAGTCAAATCAAAATATAAATTAGAAGTGGGTAAGATTGTACCGTTGATTTTACACCAATAATCACTTAGCTTGGATCCTTTCCTCGGACGAGACTCCTCGAAAGCTCGCCCTAAAATGCTCAGCGCACCTGTACTCTCTGACCATTTCCGTAATGCAACGTTCTCGCAAAGGAAGCCTGCTAAGCATGCCATGGCCATGCCGACTATGAAAAAGAAGACTAGTCCATGCCCAACCATTTGGCATCCGGCATAACAGGAATCGACCCTGCTCCAATTTGACATCACTAGCTGTAACTCGCTAGCTGAATCCAAAGCAACCACTCCGGCTAGCAACAAGTAAGTGATTCGAACATCGACCCTGTGCATCCCTGCTTTCTTAGTCAGGCAAAACATAATCAGGGCAACGAGGACGCTGTAAAAGGCCAGAATGCGAATGAGCGCTTCCCATGCTGAGTTGGCCGCAAGGACCTTGGTATAGAACACCTCATAGAATAACTTCAGCTCCATCTTCAGAATTTCGAATGTCGACCGAGCATCTCGACTTATGAAGAAATCTCGGCTCTTACGCCATTCGGAGTGGTCTGGCGACATGTCGACAACCAGACCCTTGAATTTTTGGAAGTAGTGGAAGGCCATCTCGAGTCTCTCTTTGTGGGTTTCTTCATCGCCATTGCCACCAGTGTTGGACTGTGCTGCTGTCCCCTGTTGCGTCATGAAGTTGCTGTTCGGATGGAAGCGGCGCGATTTCACTACCGACTCCTTAAGGTTCTCGACACTTGCAAGGTACAATGCTCAGGTCCTCTCCCCGTACTTGATGGTGCCGGCGATAGCTATCAGGATTGTCGGCACACGAAGCTTGTTATACGGGAGCGTCTTAACTAAGATGTTGAGGAAGGCAAGTATTTGGACAACAAGGCCGACCAAGTGGCGCATCCACAGCGTGTTATCCTCTAGCGCATAAGCAGTGATGGAATCCGGCCCCCCCAAGTGTATTAGAAGAAATGCAGGCCAGAACGCAAGGAGATCTTGGTCGACCTGTTGAGGGGAAGTGGGGTTCTTCAATCTGGCATTCGAGATCAACCCAAAAGCAAATATGGCGGCCCAGTCTGATAAGAAGTATATTGCCCATATCATCAGAATGACCCAACGGTTGGACGTTTTCCTCCGGACAGGGGAGATGATGGCAAGAAGCAGTTGCATCGAAAGGCTGAGTATCATGAGACCTCGGATGTTCCACACGATCCACATATCTAGCAAGCTCGCCACATATGGAGCCAACGCCATTTGTTTTCCTTAATCAATAGACCGAGAAAAAACAAGAGAAATCAATTCCGGTCACCAAATGGTAAATGAAAATCGCACGGGGAAACCAGTTTACGCAACTTCGCTGTGAAGCACTACTGATGAATAGTCGCAGGTTCTCCTTCGCTCCATCTCCCAAGGAATGCATTTACTTATTTCCAAAAAATAAATAAAACATCTTTTTTGTCCAGATCTTATCCAAACTCTCGTCGGTCACCTATAGTTTGCTGCCACTAACTACTAAGAAATCCAGGCCGAGATTGGCAGAGATGGATGGACACAAAATTGGGTGTGTGGGCGTAAGGAATGGTGTGGAGACAAGTTTGTGTTTGGATGTAAAAAAATATGTGTTTTGGAGTGTCTCAGTGAACATATGAGAAACCTAAAAATATTCTTTTACAATTGTAACATCAAAAACTTTGTATTGGTTTCCATCCTCAATCTAGCGCTAGCTGCAATGCTAAGATAAAAATCAAAACAAATGAACCAAATCATCATCCTTCGTCGCCGTCAACGTCAAAAACAAGATCCGCTTCTAGATTCAGATCGTAGTTTGTGCATCTTTTTTCCTTGACCAAGACGAAGCATCTTTTTTCCTCCATGCACACTCTGTCGAACAGATGCAAACAAACCTGCGTTAGCTAGGAAGGTGTTTACAAATTCTTCTTTATTTAATAAAATAATTAGATATGGTTTTCCCCCCAGTTTACAAAATAATGGCTAATCGCGATGGATGTAGGACATCGACTTAGTCGTTCGCGATAAACGTGGGCGTGCCATTTGCGAAATTTCGGGGAAGGAGTCTGTCTTTCGAAAAAATGGTGTAAATATTTTATAGCGGCCTAAGGTAACTCATCAGCTCTATGTTGGCCAATATAAAATAAATTGTGCTGTCATCGTACACTTGAGAAACCTAAAATATTCTTTTACAATTGTAACATCAAAAACTTTGTATTGTCTATCGGGGTTTATTGAGTTGTAGATGAATTTAGAAATCATGTGATTGAGTTTCCGAATTTTGTTTTTCTTTACAACTCCATCCGGGATGAAATGAAAGAGACGAGAATTATCGAATCGATTAGTCCTCTAATTTTTAGGAGGGCGTTCTTTCATGTTGATCCAAAGTAAACAGGAGACTGCAATAATTACTGGTTGGTCCTTGTTTGGACGGAATGAATTGCCATGATGTGATCCGCAATTCGGAGGAAGTACTTTCTGTTCTCGCATGCGCAATCATCTTCTTTTTCTTCGCCTTATTTGAAGTATCATCGACTACCGCTGTAACAACCCCGAATTTTGTGATGGTAACGTCTCCGAACTTTTATAAATCTAAATATGCAAACAAAACTCTTGGGAATGTCTGAACATGCATTACAAATGTACGTTCGCGGCGGAATGAAGTATATGTGCTTACGAGCGCTTTAGTGAATGAGATGTGAATATGGAAGCCCTCGGACGCTCTAGAATGCATGTTTATTGAGCCAATGCGGGGATGGCGTGTAACGAATAAGCATACGAATCGAAATTTTAAGTAAATAATGCAGTACGAAAACAACACTTGATTGCACCCGCGTTGGAAAGACTTCTGAAGTGGGAGGTCACAAGAGAATTTCCTCCCTCCCACAACATTATATGTACACATGAAAAATAGATGGTAATGAGAAGACATTGGTTACCCTTCCGACAATCCCCTCGTACCTTTCTTCGATTCAATTGAGAGAGGAAAACAAAAAAAATGGATTGACCATTTGACTATCGAATGAAATGGGCCCTTGAATCAATCTTGATCAAGCAAGTGAAAAGAATCAGGAAATTGATGAGGAAGGGACGGGTGGACACCGGAAAACGATAAAGTTCAATTGTGTCACACGTGGAATACAAAGAGAAGAAAAATGAAAATATAAAGTTCAATTCCACCTTGATTTTGTCGAAGAAAGGGGAAAGAAAGGAAAGAAAGAAAAATTTGATCATGGGGACACTACATTCGCACACCCGGGAGCAGAAGGGACAAAGCGAGGTGTGGCCAAGACGGATTCTCTAGCAAAGTTGCCTCGGGGCGAAGTCTTGCGAAGGCGGAGGGAGTTGGTGGAGTTGTGCAGGGACGCAAGCATAAGGTACGACCCTCCCTTCCCTTCTCTCTTGCGCTCTTTAACGGCCATAAAATTATGCCGCCACATATGTATTACGTATGTCGAAGTTGATGATGTGTGCTCGGTTTTGTACTTTCGCACGCCTTCCGGCATAGCACACGCGTGTCGTTTCGAACGACCCGATGATTTGGGCCTGCTCCCCAAGGCCCAACCGGTCAACGTCACGACTCGAGCGTCAGACGCTGCGGAAGAGAATTGGGTGATCCCTCCCTGGGTTCCTAACTAGGCCTGCTCGGGCCCTCGCCGACCGTCTCTGTTTTCCTAAGAGACGGGTGACGAAATGCGAAGCATGATCCGAAGAAGAACTTTCGGGAGAAATCGGAAGCAGCTCCGTGTCGCCAGTTACTCATCCAAAATGGTTTCGTAAAAAGATTGTTGTTTTTTAACCTAGGTAAACTATACGAAGTCGCCACCGACTTAATTTTAAAACCTTGGTTTAAGTCGGAAAATCAAAGTAGATTCGGGGATTCCTAATTACTAACTCTTACATCTAAACATGCGAAAAGGTGACATTTGCTCCAAAAATATGCTTTTGGTTATTGAGTGTTGGACCTGATCTGGGCATGACTCGGACTCATGTCAATGTTTTACGGGCGTTGGACCAGATACGGGCTTTTTGGGCCCGAACTCATGTGTGTTTGGCAAACAACATGCGACGATAAACCTATGGGCCTAAGCATGCGGCAAGCACAGACAATTATTGAGATCAAAGGGGGCGGGAAAGGATGGTAACTGCGAGCCTATACACTTGGGCCCACAGTCCGTGACAAGTAGATTTTCTATCTTTTTGGGGAAGCCCACACCTCCTCTTTGTACCTCATGTGATGAGAGCTGCTTGATGGTCTTGGCATCGCGGTTTTACACGCGGAAAGATTCACGCGTCTGGTACACGCACCTTTGAAAGGTTAAGCCTTTGAAACTTACGCATCCATTGTACATGCATAGACAAAAAGACGAAGTGTAAGTTCTGCGAGATAGTAAAGTGCAAGACTTCGCATTTGCTTTATATAAATAAACGATGATCCTGTTAATCAAACACAATGTAAATTTAGTCATATTACAAAGAGTTACGTAACCACGAATTACAATGAATGCAGACTACGCACAGTTCAGAAAACGAATTATAACTTTCGCCAGGATTGTCCGATTTAATCGAAATTTAAACCAACAGATCCAAAACTTAGTGACGAGTGTGCATGTAAAATTTATTAAAATCTAATGGTGCAATCTCTCAACATCAAGGAACCGAGGTGGATGTCCAGTAAAGTGGAACAGTTTGCACAGACGGTATTGTTCCTATCGTATATTGGTCCTCAAATGCCCGATCGGAGTGAAAAAGGATTGTAAGATACACAGGTGCAAAATATCATACTATTCTGTAGACTCGATCTGACTCTGGCCGGGTAAAGTTTCGAGAAGGGAAATGGCAAACATCGCATCCACAGAATGAAAAAATGTGTATGATATGTCGAAATTACTGTGATAAAATGAAGAATAGATCAATAAAATTTTGCAACGATCCAAAGGTGGGATATGCCGTTATTGCACAAAGAACATGATAGCGACATTCAACAGACTTTACTAAGTATATACTCAGTTCGCGAGATTGTTTCGTACTATTCTAAAAACAGTCTGGTTTAGCTCCAAAAAATTTGATCAAGATCCAACGGGTAGATCTCACGAAACTTCCCCGGAAGGGACAATGCAATAGGCTGTCCTGCTGCGGCCAACGAAAGTGGCGACCGTTTCGAGAGAAATAACTCCATCCTTGATCAAAAAAAAAATTAAAACAAAAATATCCCCAACCACTCATTGTAGATCATTTAACCTTTTGGGGTCGAGGTTAAAAAACGTCCGTAACCCCTTCGAAAAAATCAGCCATTGGAGGCGTTGCCGCAGAAAACAACTGAAACAGAAGGTCAGGAGATGTCTTGACACTTCTGTGCCACAAATGAACGCAAAATCGACCCCCAAAGCTACTGTGAAAGCTTTGAGGTCTAAGAGACATATAAAAATGCATTTAGGGAGGAGTTTATGTGAATACGACTTTTTCTCCGCGGTGATCTAATACCGGAGAAAGGTGGCGCGCCGACTGTCCCTTGTCTGTAACTTCGGCTATCACGATCTTGTCTGAAGGCTCATTTCTCATCCCATGGTGTATGTGGTAGGCCAAGGAAGAACGGAAACGATATTAGCCATGTTTAAGGTATGAGAGATGGCTAGTGGCTTCGAAGGAAAGGAGAAAAAAAACTCACTGAGGAGTTGGCCTCGCCTCGGGGTGGCCCGAGGAAGAAGAAGGACGTCGAGGAGTTTGTTAGAAGGCTGCTTTGGAGCATCATGCTTGGGTTGTAGCTGTGGTTGGAGGCGGTGTCGTCGTAGAGAAGGGTGTCGACTGGTCGGGGCTTTGGCTCGTCAGCACCAAAGATGGGGGGTCCTTGACTCCGGTTTCTGTATGTACGTCGGGAGGAGTTGTCCTCCGGTTGTATGTAAAGGGAGGAAGAGTTGTCCGATTCCTAGAGGGGGTGGAGCGTCTGGGGTCAGACGTCTGAAGGGTTGATTCTCTGATTGTCTGATAATTGTCTCAAAAGGGATTGGGAGGCTTTGGCCCTTAGGAATGAGAGGATCTTTTTTTTAACGTATGTGATTGTCTGATTGATTATAGATTATTTTCCTTTTTTTTAGATTTTATATTATTATTATTTAAAATTTGGGGTATTACATATGGGTTGGTTGGAGGTGGGAGGGAAGTTCATCCTTGGACTTGTGGGAGGCTTCTAGACAGAAGTTGGTGGCCGTTTAGTCTCGAGTTCTCGGTGGTGTGTCATTCTAGGTTGGGAGAACGCCGGTCATTGAGTAAATTAGGCTAATGAGTTCTCTAAATCGTTGGTGATGATTGATATGTGAGTGTTGTGTGTATTCGTGTCTGTTCATGGGCTGGATATGTCCATGGTCGTAGTCCTAATAAAGACGGTTGGTGGAAAGGAGATATTCGGATGAGGGCTTCCCTCCTTGGTAAGGTGGTAGTAAATAACCCAGTGAAGCGGTAAAGTAGTGACTATCACACGTGGAGAGAATATGTGACGATGGATTTGAGGGTGGCTTAATGAAGGCACCCATGGGTAAGGGCATTGGATGTTTGATGATCCGGAATGCCTGATGATGTAGCCTTTATGGCTTGTTGTATGAGCCTGGAATAAGCGCTAGATGACGCGACGAATAAAGATCACAGAGAGTACGTTCGGATGGGACTTAGTTGGGGAATTAGAATGATAAGTTATGGAAAGATTGTCAGGACGGAAAAGCCTAGGGAGTACATGTTAGGAGCTGGAATGAGAGCTTCGGTTATGTGTCTCCAAGTGGAGGCGATGTTATTCCACTTGAATTAACTCAATGGGAAGAGCGTAAGATTTGAATGAACTAACTTGATTGAAATTAGAAAAGGTTCGGTGGCAAAAAGGATTAATGAAAGAGTAATACATCATGCTTAGTCTTGTTGACTAACGTTTAACGTGTTTTGCAGGTTAATACTGGGCTCCGGCGTATTTTTCACCTTAGTTTCATAGTTAGGATACACTTTCATGTAGTAATCAAATTGTAAAGAATTATGTAATTGTTCCTAATTTTAATAAGTAGTTGACTGTATTTTTCTTAATTTGAAATATCATGGAAAATTTCAGGTGATGTTAGTGCATGTTATGCTCGGAGTAATAAGGTTGGAATTTCGGAATGTAAACGAGCCGGTTTTAGACTCGAGAAATGAAGTTAAGCGTGGAGAACATGCGCGTGAGTCGGTCAAACTTGTGGTTGAACCTTTCAACCGCCACCTATCTTCGCCACGAAACTACCCGCAAGCGACTCTTTGCGTATCAGACAAGACCATGTCCTGTAAACAGCTATGGTGCGATTTTGGTTGGGTTCGGAGCCAAATATCAAACATTCGTCTAAGCCCAACGATCAAGTTGTAGATTGGGCCAAAAAAACTTGGTTAAAATTGTTTTACCTCGTTCAGATTTATTTAAATTACTTGACAATTTTATTAGACCAACAATATTAATCTTTATAATTAGTAATAATAAATTATCTAATATTCGGAAAAAAATCAATATTCATTATTGGGGCCGAAATTATATCCGAGTTTCAATGAGAAAAAGAAAAGGAAATCAAATTTTTTTAAAAAGAATAACTTTATGACTTTAAATTTTTCATTAAAAGGAAAAATAAGTGGATAACAAAACGCAAAACGCCAAATAAGTGATACAAGTTAAGCCAATGTTTCACCATTGAGTCGTTGAATGATTCGAGAATTCTTACGTCATCTGCAGCTCCTTACTCCTTAGGAAAGCGAGCTATTATCCCAAAGTGAGCCATCAACAACCATACGAAGGTTATCAACTCCCCGCCCTCGCTCAAAAGGCGTACATGCGAGTCGGCTCGACAGTGGCCGGCCGCATATAACAATAACTCCACCCATACCTCACTGGTTACATCCCATTTCATCGTACCTTTTTGCATTAGAATGTTGGCTAGGGCGAATGCCTAAGGCAACACGGACTTACCCTTTAATTTTCTATCATCGGATTTGGCGGTGCGTATATGCTCATCAAATATATTCTTGCAAAATTGCTCCACGGTCTCCACGGGATTTCTCTTACAGATATTCTTTGCCTCGACAATAGTTTCGCGGTACCTTATTTCCTCGATTGTTGCCACGGGGTCATTAGCTTTGGTTGCTTTATCAAAAGATATGTCATGTAATCTGACAAGACCTTGCCAAACTTCCTTCTTTTGTTGTTTTCCCCGTCGACATGCACGTCAACTTGATAACATAACTTGGTTACGCAATGCCAGATGAGGATGCTATGTTCGAACTCAATATAAGCCACAAAGTGTCTTAACTCGCTAAATTTCCGATGGAAAGTGGACCTTCACCCCTTGCCTCGTATACCGCCCTTACCTTGTCTGCATCATCAGCGGGCAAAGCTTTTTCTCGCAATTGACTAAACACGAAGTCCCACAGTTCCATATCGAGGTTGTTCTTCCACTGACATGGCAATTTGGTGAGGATGACTACCCCCATCTTGTCGTTGATCTTACCTGCAAAAGTTATGCTGGATTATTCATACGTCGGACCATTTAGTTTTTCTTTTTATACCTCGACTGATTAACACAGAAAGACATTTATTGGATTAATGTAAATAGTTAATACGAATTAACAAATACTAAGAAAAACCTCCAATAAATTCTGGATGATTCTAAATTGAGTTGTTTCATAATTGTAAGCAATTAAAACAGAAAAAAAGAATGCTTTCAATGAATATGACTTTTGATTTTGAGTCTATAAATGCAATCTATAAACAGTGATTTTTCTCTAAATAGTGTTATCGATGCAGACTTCTTATTCCTCCAATTGCTCTCATCATCTTCTATCTTTCCAGCTTTTGGATCCCAATACTAAATAAAAATGGAATAAGATAGTACCGTTGATTTTGTGACAACAGTCTCTTAGCTTGGATCTTTTCCTTTGACAGGACTCCTCGAAAGCGCGCCCTAAAATGGTCAGGGCCCCCGTACTCTCTGACCATTGCCGTATTGCGATGTTATGGCAACAACGACATGAACTGAAGTTGTCTATGCACATCAAGGCTATGCCTACTATGAAAATTAAGACTAGTCCATGCCCAATCATTTGGCATACGAAGTAAGTAAAATTGACTCTGGTCCAATTTCACATTATGAGCATCATCTCGCAGGCCGAATCCAAGGCAATTACTCCAGCTAGCAATGAGTAAGTGATTCCAACATTGACTCGGTGAATCCCAGCTTTATTAATTAGGCAAAACATAATCAGGGCGACGAGCACATTGTAATAGGCCAGACTACGAATGAGAACTCCCCAACTGGAGTTGGCTGCAAGGACCTTGGTAAAGAACACCTCTTATAATAACTTCAGCTCCATCTTCAAAATTTCAAATGTCTCCCGAGCATCATTGTTCAGGAAACTATTTCGGCTCCCAAGCAACTGGGAATGTTCTGGCATCATGTCGACGACCAAACCCTTGAATATTTGGAAGTAGTGGGAGGCCATCTCGAGTCTCTTTCCGGGGGTATCTTGGCCGTTATTGCTGGCACCAATATTGGACTGGGTTGATGCCCCTTGTGGCCTCGTAATGTTGCTTTTCAGATGAAGGCGGAGGGATTTCACAACTGACTTCTTAAGATTCTCAACACTTGCAAGGTACAATGGTCTGGTCCTCTCCCCATACTTGATGGTGCCGGTAATAGCTATCAGGATTGTCGGCACACGAAGCTTGTTATCCGGGAGCGTCTTAACGAAGATTTTGAGGAAGGCTGGTATTTGGACAACAAGGCCGACAAAGTGACGCATCAACAGCGTATTGTCCGCTAGCGCATAAGCAGTGATGGAATCCGGCCCCCCCAAGTGTATTAGAAGAAAGGCATTCCAGAATGCCAGGAGATCTTGGTCGACTTGCAAAGGGGAAGTGGGGTTCTTCAATCTGGCATTCGAGATCAGCCCGAAAGCGAATATGGCGGCCCAATCCGATAAGAAGTATGCTGACCATATCAGCAAAATGAGCAGTCGATTGGATGTTCTCTTCCAGAGAGGGGAGACGATTGCAAGAAGCAGTTGCATCAAAAGGCTGAGTATCATGAAACCTCGGATATTCCACACTTCCCACATATCTAGCAAGCTCGCCACAATCGGAGTAGATGCCATTCGTGTTCTTTAATTAATAGCCCGAGAAATGACAAGAGAGATAATATTCCGGTCGCCAAATGTTAAATATGCATGGGGAAACCAGTTAACACATCTTCCCTGTGTAGCACAAACTCTAATGATGAATGGTCACTGGTTCTTCTTCGCTCCATCTCCCAAGGAGAGCAGTTTGACATTTTTAAGAAGATCTGGGCTCTGTTAAATCCAGGAAATTAATGGAAGAATACCAGGAGAGTAGGAAAACTTACGAATGAATTCCAATAAAAAGCATAAGACCATTTGACTCCTTCGTGTCAACTTGTAGGGCCTCTCGGACTAAACAAATTATGAAGAAATAAGAGTCCGAACTGAGGAGGAGGAGAAAAAAAGGGAAAGTAAAGAAAGAAGCAAATCTCTATAGCGAGGAAGAGGACATGCCTGCAGGTGAAGCGCACGAGAGAAGCAGGCTGTGGTGGTGATTCCAGGGATGAAGAGGCTTACACTGGCATCTCGTTACGCATTTCTGGTGGCATGCGGAGCTGTCTCTCATAGATCTGGAGTGAACAAAACCAATATCTAGGGAGATCCCGAACATGAAAGAAGACAGAAGAAGCTGCATCCCGAGTCAATGACATTATTAAATTAAAAAAAAAAGTTTGAATCGTGGATGGTGTTTGGACAATTAATGAGGGTTGGATCGTGATGCGTGGTGGCCTTGCAGGATGGCAGCCAAGGGAGTGGAGCTGCCGGCAACAGCAGATTTCGTTAGGTTTGTTAGTGTCATGGGCTTGGGCTGCCAGTTGTCATGGGCTTGGGCCTGTAGTAGTGAGTTGGATTTTAGCCTCAATTAGGCTTGGGGAAAATATATGGTATGAAGTGAGAATGGTGGATGTTAGTTAAGAGTCGGTGTGGTTGTTAGGAGGAGGTTGCTAGTCTGATTGGTGGTGATCGGAGGCAGAAGAACTAGTTGTGGTGTGATTTTGTGCTAGTGTTGTCAAGATTGGACTGCATTGAATCAATTGGTTAAGTGATTCCTTTTCTTGTTCGTGTGGATAGGTGGTTGATTTGTGTTGGCGATGCGCATCTATCGGCCACCAGTATACGCATAAAAATTTTAGGCTTGATCGAGAAAACTTTGGGTCCCGATCAAAGCAAATGTTTTTTTTTGGAGAGTAAAGATTTTTGGGTCTAGATAAAATGGATGGATGGCGGTTTTCGATCTCTTTTACTCCATTGTAAGAAACGGATAGTAACCCTCACAGAACGTATTGTTTGTCCTCCATCGTCCTTTGCTTGTTCTTGTTATTTGCAATTTACAGCGACCACATTGTTCACTATGAATGGTGAAATTCAATCACATTATTGAACAAATGAATTGTGGATGGTGTTGGAACAATTAATAGGCATAAACCAACTGGATCGACCGTCATTATAAGATTCCTTAAATGCTGGATTTTCGTTTTCTTATAACTCTCAAGATCAATGGATACAGCGCAAGTGATGCGGTGGAATGGGGACCGGGGCCGATCTACATCAAATCCACGTATGCAAGCCGCACGCTCCAATCCAGTAACGCATCATGCCCGAGACTTATGAGAGAAAATCGTGAATATTTTATGATTCTGACATTGTTATCGGCCTAGAAAATAATCCAACAACCCTATTTATTTAATTTCTAAATCGAAAATTGTATAATAAAATAATCCTAATAAAATGATATTTTCCCCTTGATCGAAAAACCATTGAATCTGAATATTTCGCCCCGCATCATTCCCTCTACCTCGAGAAAACTCACCCACGAGTTAGCAGGAGTGTCGCCTTTTGAATCCAGATATGTCATTTAATGAACTTTCAGTCGACGATGTTCACGAAAAATCACGATGAACAGTACTCACTCATTGTGGTCACTCGACTTTTACGAACAATCATAACGAACGGTTGGCCACGAACGTACTCCCTCATTGGCGCCAGTTTGGTTAGACGATTATCTGGTTTGATCGTAGCAGACATCTCGAGCGATTGACAATGGGCATATTCTCTTCCGACTGTCATCTCGTGTTTACATTCCGATCTTTCCTCTCTTTCTATTAAGATGGGCTTCAGGAGTGGTTGGCTACATACAGGTGATCTATGAGGTGCCATCTTTTCACTCCAATCAAGGTCTTGCTCTAGCAAGATGTCACATTGCTCTACCATAGTTAAGATGGCACGATTGATCTCCTACATCATACCCTGGAGACTACCGTAAGACATCAACAAGGCCTGCATCCCCTGTTCTCCGACAGCGGGACTGTTGTTGCCACCGCCGTTGCTACCTGACATCACTTCTGCAATGACCTACTGGGATACCAATTGAGGCGAAGAAACAGGACTGGGGCCAATCTACGTGAAACCCGCAGAGGCGAACCATGCGCTCCAATTCAGGAACGAATCAAGCCCGAAGCAAAAACGTGAATATTTCATGATTCTGACATTGTTCACCGCCTAGAAAATAACCTAACCCTATTTATCTTAATTTCTAAATCGAAAATCTTAACAAATAATTTAGAAAATCTTATCCTATAATAAAATAATCCTAATAAAATTTATTAAAAATTATATTTCTTCCCGGATCGAAAAACTTTCGAATCTAAACATTTCGCCCGCATCAGTAAGTCAAGTCCGCCGATGCTAAGATCCAAATCGATCCATCGAATTAAGGGAATCTATATTTCATATAATAAAAGTTATCAATAACTACATAAGAACCAACATTTGAACCTATTTCTGTTCCACTATATTATAATTAAACAATCATTCGAGAAATCATCTTCCAATTTTAATTTCTGTGTCTTCGTCATGGCTGTAAGTGTTTATGTAAAAGCATGTTCTATAATGTAAATTGTCTTTTCCTCCCTTTCTTTTTGTCCTCTAATTTATATACAACTCGTCAGAAAAATTTTATATATTTCACACAAAAAACAATTTTGCGCCAACACGCTTTTAGCGACCTCACAAAACTGGGTACAAGCACTTTGAGTCTTCTCAAATTCTTGATCCAAGGAAAATAGCACCAATTAGTTACCCGTTCTAGTACATTTGATTTTATTTTAGATATTTTTAAATTTGGAGAATAAAATGAAATCTTTTTAGAGACTATATATTTCAAAGTGTAATATTAAATAGGGAGGAGGAGGCGACAACTTGAGTTCGAGTAGAGATACTGTAGAGACAATCACTTCCCGTTTAGGAATCTCATAAGAGCTTTTATCTTTTCTTTTCTCTCCTACCTATGAAGTTGTCTTATTATCCTGAATTCGAATTGATTGTTCTTTTTATCTAAACTTAATTTTATCTTATAAGACTCGATTGGAACCTTGAGATTTTTCTAATGAGTCATTTCCTTTTCGTGTTATTAAAGCCGTCTGATTATCAATTAATTTGATCTGACGCGTCGGAGAACATAGCTTTTTTAAAACATTTAACATAAGGGAAATCTCCAAAATCTAATTAAATAAAAAATCAATAAAAAATTAGCTTTGGCTCTATTACAGAAAACGTGAGATGCACGCAAAGGAGCATGTGCTTTTTGAAAAAAAAAGGGGTAACACGTAGACTAGAGGTAACAAACAAACTTAAGAATTTGATAGCCGGAGAACGGAGGAAACAAGTTGATTAATACTTGAAGGGAATTTGATAGTTCTAGGTTTTTTAAAATAATTGAATTATTGTTTTAGTTGTTCATTTCATTTTCGATTTCATTATATGTTTATCTTTATTGACTGAACCTCATTTTAAGTAATCGAGCGACCGTTAGAAAAAAAAATCTTTGTTGTTTTTCCGTGGGATTGCCTTTGACAAACGTGATCAGATTAATTCATAGATATTGGGATTTATCATTGATTACCTTGTTCGAATCATTAAAAGCTCATGTCCCAAAGGTTTGACGGTTTATTTTTCAAGGAGGTTTCTCAAATAGGAAAACAAGATAACCAAAAATAAGAATAGGAAGAAAGCGAGTACTAACCAAGATGGATATATTTTGACTATTAGTTTAGCCTTCACCATCACAGATCTTTTTAAAAATTGATCAATCTTTCCTCTACCTTTATTTATTTTCTGTAAAAAAACATAACAAGATTAAAACAAAAACTACTAACAAAATAAATTACAAAAGAAACAATCCATACATGGAAATGGTGGGTTCCAATAGCGATTCTAATCTAAAAAAAAAAACAATTCCCAAATCCTTATACCTAGACAGATAGAATCGAAAGCTTCAACAAGGTGTTTTTTTTTCAAGACACAAAATTGAAAAAATGATCACACATCGGCTGAGGACGCCCATCCCACATAGGACTTTTATTTAATACAAATTACCATTGAAATATTGTACAATATTCTTCAAGTAAGTTAATAACTGATTTGTGAATTCTTACTTCATCTGCAGCTCCTTACTCCTTAGGAAAACGAGCTATTATCCCAAAGTGAGCCATCAACAACCATACGAAGGTTATCAACTCCCCGCCCTCGCTCAAAAGGCGTACGTGCGAGTCAGCTCGACAATGGCCAGCTGCATATAACAACACCTCGACCCATACCTCGCTAATTACGTCCCACTTCATCGAACTTTTTTGCCTTAGCGTGTTAGCTACGTTGCATGCATCGGACAACACGGACTTGCCCTTTCCTGTTCTGTCATCGGATTCGGCGGTACCCATATGCTCGTCGAGTATATTCTTGCAAAATTGATCCATCGTTTCCACGAGATGTCTCTTGCCGATATTCATCGCCTCGACACAAGTGTCACGATACCTTATTTTCTCGATCCCAGCCACAGGGGACATTAACTTTGGTTGCTTGATAAGAAGATAGACCAGGTAATCCGATAAGACCTTGCTAAACATCCTTCTTTTGTTGTTATCTCCATCGATGTGTCTGTCAACCTCATAACATATCTCTGTAGCGCAATGCCAGATGAGGATGCTATTCTCAAACTCCAAATTATCCACATAACGTCTTAGCTCAGCTAAATTCATGTTGCGAAGTGGGCCTTCACCCCTTGCCTCATATACCGCCCTTACTTTGTCTGCATCATCGGCGGGCAAAGCTTTTTCTCGCAAATGACCAAACACGAAGTCCCATAGTTCCATGTCAAGCTTGTTCTTCCATTCATATTGCAATCTGGTCAATACGACAACCCCCATCTTGTCGTTGATTTTAACTGAAACAGTAATTCTTGACTATTCATCGCCATGCTAAAATGCTATGGAGAGAGAATACAATAAGATCCTAAAAGAAATTCTTGCGATCAAATACCTCAATTTGATTTATTTTATTACCTTTATTATTTCCAAAATTAAATAATACAATCAATATATGTGAGCTCAGTTTTTTTTCATCTAACATTTCACAAAATAAAAATCTTTTTTTGTATATTTCTTTCAGTCGTAATATTACCTAATAACTATAACTATTTTTCATTTAAATAGTTAATAAGAATATATGTGATTATTCAACGAACTTATATGATAATCACATGAAGATCAAATCAAATACTCGTCGTTTTGTGGATGCAGACTTCGTCTTGGATTATTTCCCTTTGTTGCTCTCTTTTTCTGATCGTAACATTCGAAAAATGGAATAAAATTGAAGACTAAGGCAGAGCAAAATGAGAATGTAAATTAAAAGGGGGCTAAGATTGTACCGTTGATTTTACGCCAATAATCACTTAACTTGGATCCTTTCCTCCGACGAGACTCCTCGAAAGCACACCCTAAAATGCTCAGCGCCCCTGTATTCTCTGACCATTGCCGGAGTACAACGGCCTTGCAGCAAAGAAAAGCAAAGCAGCTGACTATGCACGTCATGGCTATGCCTACTATGAAAAATAAGACTAGTCCATGCCCGAGCATTTGGCATCCAGCATAAGTGGTATTGACCTTGGACCAATTTGACCCCACTAGTAGTAACTCACTCGCTGAATCCAAAGCAATCACTCCAGCTAGCAACGAGTAAGTGATTCGAACATCGACCCCGTGAATCCCCTCTTTCTTAATTAGGCAAAACATAATCAGGGCGATGAGGACGTTGTAAAAGGCCAGACTGCGGATGAGCACTCCCCAAGCGGAGTTGGCCGCAAGGACCTTGGTGTAGAACACCTCATAGAAGAACTTCAGCTCAATCTTCAAAATATCAAATGTCGCCCGAGAATCTTGGTGCATGAAATAATTTCGGCTCTCGATCCATTGGGAATGATCCTGCATCATATCTACGACCAGACCCTTGAATATTTGGAAGTAGCGGAAGGCTGTATTGATTCTCATTTTGTGGGCTTCCTCATCACTATTGCTGCCGCCAGTATTGGACTGGGGTGCCACTCCCTCTGTCCTCGTAGTATTTCTGTTACGGACGAGACCACGTGATTTAACAATTGACTTCTTAAGCTTCTCGATGCTCGCAAGATACAACGCTCTGGTCCTCTCCCCATATTTGATAGCACCAGCAATAGCTATCAGGACTGTCGGAACCCGAAGATCGTTACTTGGGAGCGTCTTAACAAAGATATTGAGGAAGGCAAGTACCTGGGCTACAAGGCCGACCAAGTGACGCAGCCACAGCGTATTGTCCTCCAGAGAATAGGCAGTAATAGAATCCGACCCGCCCAAATGTATGAGAAGGAAGGCAGACCAGAATGCAAGTAGATCCTGGTCGATGGAAGTTGAATTCCTGCATCTGGCATTCGAGATCAACCCGAACGCGAATATGGCAACCCAGTCCGTGAGGAAGTAGGCTGACCATATCAGAAGGATGACCCAACGGTTGGACGTCCTCTTCCTGAACGGGGAGACGATTGCAAGAAGCAGTTGCATCGTAAGGCTGAGGATCATGAAACCTCGAATGCCCCACGCATCCCACACATCTTGCAAGCTCGCTACAACCGAAGTCACCATGTGTTTTTCCCGAAGAATTGCCCGCTCAATTCATTTTTCGCTTTGGATTCGCTGTGAATTCATAAGATAAATTGTTCTTCCCTTGATCGGCTAAGGAAAGCATTTCCAATTGTCAAGACATCCCAAGGATCTTTTATGGTATTAACATAAATTAATCAAAGAATCGAAAAAAGGTACCGTGGAAGAAAAGAAATGACAATTAAAATGAAAATTGTTTCTACTAATTAGTTTGTTTTTTCCTATAACCATGCAACTAAAAAAATATTATGTTGGGAATTCTTTCATTATAATTTAAGAAAAAAATTACTTTTTATTTAAAAGAATCATTATCGTCATCCAATAAAAAAGATCAAATCCATTCTTTTCGAAGGTATAAAAATTATTTAAAAAATAGAGGCTAGGATATCAATATTAATTAAACTTATGTTACTTACACTTAAAGTTTAGAATAAATATTCAATAACTTTTATGAATAGCATTAATTTTTACCAATTTTCTTTATAAAATTATTATTATTATTATTATTATTATTATTATTATTATTATAATAAGTCAGTCGGGATACAACTTGTTCACACAACAAAAAGCAACGAGAAATTTCGCTGTTGAATTTAATAAAATTATTGTTATTTATATTATATGTTTTCTGACTATATAATAGGATATTATTGCTTTATAATAAAATGGCCGTTTGCGGGATAACAGTAAGACTGTCAAACGAATTCATTAGTATTGCTCTTTCTTTCTTTTTTGTTTTTTGACAAATTATACTTGATTCTTAAATGAACGCTTAAAATTAAATAAAATATCGTTTTCAATAGACATTAGTTTTACCGATGAAATCTTACATAATAGAAAATTATTCAAATATAAACAACTATTTCATTTTAATATGTAGAGAACTTCATGGGTTCGACCTTAAAGACACACATAAAACTTCTCATAACTTAGTACAATATTTCCATATAATACAAAATTTTTTAGTTTTTTTGTACTACAACATTTCAATAGGATTTAACAAAATTTCATAAGTATGAATTCTATTTATTGTATGTTATACAAATATTCCATGGCGTCTTACGAAATATAATTTTCAATCGTATTAATTGTATCAAGAACTATTTGCAGCTCAAGACTTCATTATTGCATTATCAAATATTATTTCAGCAGATGTGTTCTTTTAGTAATTACTATTCACCATTTAAAATTTATTTTGTAAAATTTTAAAATAATATATATTTTCAACGTTAGTGTGCTATGCTTTGAATAATTTTCACTCGCGATCTTCATTTTTCACGATTTTGCACATTGCTCTGATTTGTATGTCTACAATATAATTGTAATAATTATTCGAACGGAGGGACAATCGAAATGTGGCATCTCATATCATTGGGTCATGGATTATAAAAAAGAGGATGTAGTGGGGCCGGGCTGAGGCTCGGGAGCTTGTCAACTAGCCTTTGAGCCTCATGAGAGGGCTTTCAAAAAGTAAGTCCGTCACGATCTCCGCTTATATCAAAAAAATATATATATAATGGGGCATATCTCAATAATGGAATCAACATGAATTACTAAGTATTTAAGAGTTTTATTAAGTAGTTAAGCGGAATAGTGAGTCAAAAGTGGAAAAGACAACATAAATGACTAAAGTAAGAAGAGGAAAAGAGCCGGAGACAATAGTGTAAGAGGGAAACCGGCAACAATCGGAACCGCACACTTTTGTCATGTTTACAAATAACTCGGGAAAGACTCGACAGTTCCCTAATTTTATGACAAAGTTGATCTTAACAAAAACTGATGAAAAATCATTAAATCAGCAAAGCTTGTTTTAGACTAGGCGCTAGTATTTGAGCCCGGCAAATGGCGAAAAACTAACATGATACGACCATTTCTCTTTAACGTGTGGAGCAGGACAAATTATAAGATAGGACCGGCGCAACAATGCACGGTACATCCAACGGTCACATATGCTTTGTTAATTTAATTTAGCAATACAAAATATATTCCAAACAGAACTTTATTATATGAACAGACAGATCATTTCATTGTTGTTGCGTGTTGGCGGACTTATGCTATCTAATAATTTGTCGTCCGGCTGGGACTTGATCCTGTTTCATTTGTCCCACGATGAATGAAAATCTCACCTTGAAGTTTTCCAACTCATATATAAAGGAGTTCCTCCCCCACTTTTTCCTTGTAATTTCTCCTTCTTTTCCTTCAAATGCTTATGTGATAGAACTACCTGCTGAGCTACATATCAGTCCGGTCTTTAATGTTTTAGATTTGTATGAGTTTGTGGGAGCTGATGAGGGTTATGTTGTCCAAGAGCAGATCAAAGAGCTTCCAAAGGCCACAAAGGATGTTATTAAAGATGTTCTAGATGTGAAGGAGACTAAGTCAAGGAGAGGGAATCGATATAGGAGATTCTTGATGAAATGGTTGGGAAAGCCAGCGACGGAAAGTACCTGGATAGCAGAAGAAGAGTTGAAGAAGATTGATCCTGAGATTTATGCGGAGGTCGTCGAAGTTTTCGCGGCGGAGTTACGAACTTTTCCAACCCGAGGAGATTGATGCAGGAGCATAATAACAATATTTAGATTTTATAACATTAGGGGTATTTTGGGAATATCACGTTATATTTCTTTTTTAGTATAAATAAGGCCTTAGGGTTTCTAAGAAGGACAATTGTTATTTTACCCTATTATCTGATTTTAAGAATTTCTTGAGGTTTTCTTACAAACCCTAGAATTTTCTATCGTTACCTTCATCCTATTCGTTTTCTCCCCATTCTTCTGTGATTTATCCTATTTCCGTTATATTACTCCATCAATACTGTAATGCACAACACGATCAAGAACAACAGTAATTATGCAAATACAGATAGATCGGATAACACAACAGAAGTATAACAATTATAAATAATAACACGTATAGAAATAGCCAGTTTAGCAAACAGAATGGTAGAAATTAACAATGCGACTTCCTCGTTTTACCACCACTCCATATATCAACACTTCGTATGGTGCCAGGACCACTGTAGTGCATCCCCACCCAATCCTCCGGGAGCGCCCGGGCAACGGCAGCAGGTGCGACCGCGAGTGGCGCCACCTCCCCATTCTCCTCCGACGTCACGACCGGGTAACACATCTCAACAACAATCCAGTTACCATATGTTGACATGATAAGATATTCTGGGCCTGTGGTGAGTCTACAGCCCATATTGGGAACACGGGCCTTAGCTAAGTCTACAGCCGGTCGACTGAGCCAAACTCTCAGTCCGTAACAGCCTAAGTCTACGACCCCTTTTTAGAAGTGCGAGTGCGAGCTAAGTCTACAACTTATCCGGACACGATCCGCGCACGATCCAATTAAGTGGGGGTTAGGAGAATCTCTGAGAAAAACAAACCCCGAGATTCCTGGAGGGAAGTTAAGATTGTTCCACGATTTAAGGGATTTTTCGGGGACGTGTGGAACGTGCAAGGACTTACAAGACTCAGTATAAAAAGGGAACAGGCTCCCCTTGGAAATTTTCACGATCAATCAGCCAAACACAAAGCTTTGTATTGCTCGTCACCCTTAGTTTAGTAGATACCTCGGCCTGGGTTACTTGGTCATTTTTTCCAACAGCGGAGTGAGCAACCGTAGCTCCGTTGATCAACCTTCCGCCAGCACGTCCACCGTCCCGGCGAGCAACCGTAATCGGGGCAACAGCCATCCGCCAGCACTTCCACCGTCCCGGCGAGCAACCGTAACCGGGGCAGCAACCCTCCGCCAACACTACCACCGTCGCACTGCAACGAGTCTACGGCGTCAGCGGTGACGTCAGCTCCAGTCGCACCTCCAGCGGCGAGTCTACGACGTCAGCGGTGACGTCAGCTTCAGTCGCTTCTCCAGCGGCGAGTCTACGACGTCAGCGGTGACGTCAGCTCCAGTCACACCTCCAGCAGCGAGTCTACGCCGCCTGCATCGACCGCATCACCTTTTTCCGTTCATTTTTTATGGCTGTAAGCATTTGTTTTCCCCTTTAAAAACTTTGCACTTGTAACAGCCGTGTCTTTAATCATTGAAATTCATCTTTCTGGCGACCACATACAATTCCCTGTGAGTCCGATTGCCAAATATTTCCGACGTGGTCCGTTTCCTACGCGAACACGTCTTTGGCGACCATAGTGGGAGCGAAGAAAATACTTCACATTTGCTGATGGCAAAAAATACCAGAAGCGGAACCAACCGAGACCCCCCACCTCCATTAGATGGAGACGTTCCTGCGGAAGGAAACACAAACGTGGGCGATGTGACTCTAAGCAGTCAAGCGAATGCCAGTCAAACTGATCTCGGAGCGCATACACCCTCCGAATTCATATCCAGACTCGAATTTCACAAAGAGTTCAGTGATATGAGAAATCTGGTCGACAGACGAATATCTGGACTGGAAAACAACGTGATTCGGATTCTAGAGCAAATTAGTGCCTTAAATAGGCCCAGCGCTGTCGCAGGAACAAGTAACCCCGTAGACAGGGAGTTCTCCTTTATGGGAGATGCGCGGCGCGACGAGAGAAGGAGTGTCTCGTTCCAAAATGAGGATCCTTAGAATGATGATAACCAATACCCTACAGAGGTGAGGGACAGGACTCCCCTTCTAGGCCAGCCACTTCTCGATCGCCCACAGAATGGAGGCAAAATGATGTCTACGCGGTAAATCCAGAAGACGAGTATGGCGAAACCCAAGGTGAGACAAACAGATATGCACCTTCTGTCCCTGCTCGTCGACCCGGAAAAGCCCCTATAGATGAAGTCCCGCCAGGGGACTTGCCAAGCGCAAGGGGCCCATCTCGAGTGGAAAGTTTTTATGCTAAAACCCCTGTAGACTCGCTGCCAGCAAGGGGTGTTGAAAGAGTGTCTTACGTAGGAGAAAGATGGGGTCAGGACCCTGTACGAGAGCCGGTTGGCCGTCCACCCCCATTAAATGTGAGGGAAACGATAGCCCAAGTGCTAGAGCAGATGGTGCCTGGAGTTGTGAGACAGGATGATCCCAACTTCTATAGAAGTCCTTATCCTGCGTATGTCGACAGGGATTTCCCTTTGCCCAGGGGGTATAGAGTGCCTGATTTCACCTGCTTCTCAGGAGAGGATGAGATGACCCCTTTGGAGCATATAGCCCGATTCACCCATCAACTCGGGGAAGCTGCAGCTAATGACTTTTGG
Organism: Melastoma candidum; assembly: GCA_023653495.1. Taxonomy (NCBI): domain Eukaryota; kingdom Viridiplantae; phylum Streptophyta; class Magnoliopsida; order Myrtales; family Melastomataceae; genus Melastoma; species Melastoma candidum. Next base: position 25,317,183 of record CM042890.1, read on the forward strand.
AAACTAAAATTGTTTCCGAATTCTCTCACGGGAGATGCCTTTACATGGTACGCTAGTTTACCCCCTGGATCAGTGGCATTATGGGCAGAAATGCAAAGTAGCTTTATGAAGGCCTTTGCCCGCTTGGACTCGCCCCTATCAATTTTTGAGGTGATGCGCTTGAAGCAAGTCGCCGGTGAGCATCCAGGGCAGTTTCTGATGCGCTTGCGGAAAGCACTGCTTCGCTGTAGACCAGCAATCCCGGAAAGAGATCAACTCATGGTGGCATTAAATGCCTTATCTATCCCTTTCAAAAAGAAATTACAGGGAGAAAGGTTCACTGACCTTTATGATCTCGCCAGGAGAGCGACTGAGTACCATCAATTATTGGTGGAAGAAGCCCAGTCTACGCGCACCTATCAGCTAGAGACTGTTGAGGTAGACATGGCCGAGTTCATAAAGGGGGAGGCTACCGTTTGCGAGCCATTAGCACGGAGGAATTCCAAAGCGAAAGCATCCCAGAAAACAGGGGAGGAAAGGAAATACTCTTTCGACGTAGACAAAGCGGATGCGATTTTCGACTGGCTTTTCCAGCGAAAACGAATTAAGTTGAGACCGGGCCACAGGACCCCCCAGACCGATAGAGAAAAGTCCAGAAATTTTTGCAAGTGGCATGGGTCGTTTACACATACGACCAAGGATTGTTTGTCCTTTAGGAACATCATTCAAGACCTCATAGAGGCAAAAGAGTTTTGTTTTCCTGAAGTCGATGAAGTCGCTATGGTTGACGAGAAACCGTTTTATGATGAAGTTGCCATTCATATGTTTGACATTTTTGATGTAGACATAAATCTCATAGAAGCTGACCACGGTTTCTCTCTACAGGACACAAAAGTATCCGGAGAGACCATGGTGGCAAATGCCCTGTTCCCTAGACTGGCTAATAAAGGGGTAATTACCTGCCCAGCCAAGGCAGTTGCCAGTAACCTCTGCTGCTGGCACATGGATGACACACACACTACTGATAGGTGTAACACTTTTCGGAAGTATCTGCATGCTAATCAGGGCGACACCTGGTATGACCTGACCCCACTTGAGGAGGTGGCTATGGGAATAGGCTCCCCGGGACCACGGGCTCCCCCAAACAATCTGCAAAGGGGATTCAAAAGCCCTACGGGTCAGGAACGAAGGGCAGCGACTCGAGGAGGCAGAGGTGGCCCCCATGGCAGGGGAAGGGTGCCCGAACACCACTTTCATGCTGAAGAACGCTCTAGGCGGCAGTTGGAGTTTGACAATGCGCTGACCCAGCACAAAGCGAAGCAGGAAAATGATGGTCGCACCCTTTGGCAGTTGCGACTGACAGAGCGCAGTGAGGCGATGAGGCACAGAGGAAAGGAGCCAAGCCAAGGTATGGCTCGCATAAAGTGGATGCCCAAACAATCCAAATGGGACCACCGATCGCTCAGTTCTTGGATGAGAGATTGCTGTGCCAGAAGTGCAAGCTGATCGGTCGAAACATGATTCTGATCACGCAACTCTGTACGGCCTGCTGTGTGAGCTATTTTCTCAGGCTTGTAGACCTATCAGCAAATGGAGAGATCGTGGTCCAGCCAGCTCACCCTGCGACTACAGGTACTCGGAACCCCTTGCATAATCCAGAAATGAAACAGGAACCGGCACGAACAGTCGTGGGATATGACCCGTTCATCAGCGACTTCGTAGAGGTATGTCAGGCCACCATTGATTCTAAGAAATCAAGAATGGTGAAGGCGACTAATCCTTCGACATATTGGCAGAAAGCTGTGGGCAAAACAACTTTACCACCACAGACCCGGAAAAGGAAAGATAGACGTCTAAGTCACGTCGCCAAGAGGCCTAGACCTGCCCCGATATTGACCGCTCCGCATGCCCAACTCCATTTGGAGAAACCAAAAGCGGAAGCCGAATGCAATGAGTCTACGGACCACTCGGAAGAACCTGGCTCAAGTTTCGATTATACTCCTCTTCGGAGTGAGATCCCGAGTGATGCTAAGGGGAGCAAAGAGGTGATCGTGGGTTGTAATGCAATCACTTTGCCTGTAGACTTCGTCAAGGTGAAAGATACGGAGGCCTCGAGAGGTAAGTCGCCTCTTCCTCGTCCCTTAATGTACCCGTCGGGTTTCCCACTTCATTGGCTTGAGAAGCCATCGGATAGTATGAAACAACACATGCACTCTCTGTACATCACTGCTACCTTTGATGGTACTGTGATGAACCGCGTCTTAGTAGACAATGGAGCCACTATAAACGTACTGCCGTTGTCCAGGTTTAAAATGCTTGGATACAAGCCGTGCGACCTGATAAAAACGGATGTCGCCGTAAGCGGATTCAATGGCAGGAAATCAGAATGCTTAGGAATCTTTTCAGTACACTTAGGTGTGGGTCGACAGGAAAAAGAAACTGCCTTTTTCGTCATAGACATAGTTCCTACATTCAATGCCTTGCTTGGTCGCGATTGGCTTCATAAAGCCGCCGCTATACCATCTACCTTACATAGGGAATTAATGTTGTGGCTTAATTCTGAGGTTGAAATTATTAAGGCTGATGGTTATTCCTGTTGTGATAGAGGTATTTTGCATGCAGAGACAAGCAAGACCGTAAAAGACCTTACTCTGCATCAGCGATACGAGCTGGGCGATCCTACAGTCGGACCCCTAGGCCAGCCATCCGGAAAATTCGACTACATCGTAGACTACGGAACGTCGCACCCCAAGCCAGAGTCCGGCCCGACTGTTCCAACAGGATGGGGAGATGAGTTTACTGACAAGGACATAGAAGAAGTCCTGCAAGAAGTCGATTCGGGGGAGAAACCTGCTGAAGGGAGCACAAATGGCCACGCAGGAGAAGGAGCCTTGGAAAGCCAGTAGAGTCATGGCGCGGAGTTGGAGCCCGACAGACTCGTGAAGGAAGGAACTTATGGACCAGAATGAAGAGAGGGATGCGACGGTCGCTGATGTCCTCCAGCGACTCCGAGTCTATAAAGAAGGACGTTTCTGGGACCAGTCTACATCGTCTTTAGCAATAAATTTAACAGGGCTTAGAGCGCCTGTTGCTCGTAATAACCCCGTGTCCACTAGTCTTGGTGGTAACAGCGGTCGTGAATCTTTGATGGTCCCATGTGACCCTTTAGTAAGTGTTAATTTGGGAAGCAAGTCTTCTCCTAGGAATCTTTTCATTAGTTCATCAATAAATAAAGGATTCTTTGATGCGATCAAGGATGTACTTGAGGAATTTAAAGATTGCTTTGCTTGGGATTATACTGAAATGCTAGGGCTAGATCGCAGGCTGGTAGAACACACTTTGCCTATCAAGAAAGATTTTAAGCCAGTGCAACAGGCTCCAAGACGAATGTCTAGAGAAGTGACGCAATTGGTGTTTGAAGAAGTAAAAAAGCTCTTTCGAGCAGGATATATAAGGACTTCACGGTATACAGAATGGATCTCTAGCATCGTTCCCGTATTGAAGAAAAATGGAAAGATCAGAGTTTGCGTAGATTTCAGAGATTTAAATCGTGCTACCCCTAAGGACGAATATCCTATGCCTGTCGCAGATGACCTTATAGATAAAACTGCGGGCCATCAAGTCATGTCCTTTATGGATGGTTTTTCGGGTTACAACCAGATCTTCATCGCGGAAGAAGATGTTCACAAGACCGCGTTTAGGTGTCCACTAGGCATTTTTGAATGGGTAGTAATGCCTTTCGGTTTGAAAAATGCTGGGGCTACCTATCAGCGAGCAATGAACACCATATTCGATGCCTATCTAGGAAAAACAATAGAAGTCTACATCGACGACATAGTGGTCAAGTCGACGAAGGAAGAATTACATGTTGAACATCTGAGAAGTGCCTTTTTGAAAATGAGGATGCACCAACTGAAGTTGAATCCTCTGAAGTGTGCCTTTGGAGTTAGGGCAGGACATTTCCTAGGCTTCCTAGTGCATCAACGTGGCATTGAGGTTGATCAAAACAAAGTAAAAGCCATTCAGAGCCAGTCAGCGCCAAGGAATAAGAAAGAATTGCAAGCTTTTCTAGGAAGAGTTAACTACCTGCGCAGGTTCATAGGGAATGTCGCAGGAAAGACAAAAGCCTTCTCTAATCTATTAAGAGAAAGGGATGAATATAAATGGACCGAAAAACACGAAGAGGCTTTTAATGCCCTAAAAGGGTACTTAATGCATCCACCGGTTCTGATTCCCCCTCAACAAGGAAAGCCTTTCATCCTTTACGTAGCGGCTACTGGAATAACAATAGGCGCAATGTTGGCGCAAACAGATCAGGACGGACGCGAAAGGGCAGTCTACTATCTATCAAGACAGCTAACCCCGACTGAGGTTAGGTATACTCCAAAAGAGAAATTATGCCTGTCGGTATTCTATGCAGTAATGAAACTTAGACACTACATTGGGAACAGGGAAGTCTACATGGTGTCTAAGTCGCCCATAATTAAATATTTCTTTGAAAGTCCGTTATTAGCTGGACGTGTCAGCAAATGGAGCTTAATTCTTTCCCCGTATGATTTGAGATACAAATCCCAGCAGTCGGTTAAAGGACAGGTATTAGCTGATTTCCTAGTGGATCATGACCCGAACCTGTCGATAGATCGAGAGGAGAAGATCGACGATATCTGGCAGGCGTGGTTTGATGGTTCATCTACAAGAAACGGAGCAGGGATAGGAGTTCATATGTTGTCTCCTATGGGCAGAGACATCAGGTTGGCTTTTCGTTTGCGTAAATTGTCAACCAACAATGCTACTGAATATGAAGCGTTGATAACAGTGCTAAAAGAACTCCTTTCATTAAAAGCAAAGCGGGTTCGAATCAAGGGTGATTCCCAGTTGGTTATCAACCAGGTAAACGAGGAGTGTTCGTGTCAAGAGAAGTTACGATCTTACCTTGATATAGTTCGGCAATTGGTCGCACGCTTTGAAAATATAACTTTTCATTTCATAAGTCGCGACGAAAACAGAGTAGCTAATAACTTAGCACAACTCGCCTCAGGTTATAAAGGAAAAGTTAACCTAGGGGATTTATTGGAAATAGAGTCGCATTTGCAGCCAAGAAATGATGCCTTGGCTATAGACATAATGAAGCAAGACGAGGATTGGAGAAAACCAATCATAGATTTTCTCTCTGATCCGAGTCGAAAGGTTAAACGGCGAATTAAGGTCCAGGCGCTAGCATATGTTCTGCTAGATGGCGTCCTCTATAGGAAAGATACTAATGGAGTACTCTTGAGGTGTGTAGACTTAGAAGAAGCTACCACAATAATGTTAGAAACCCATGAAGGACTCTGTGGATCGCATCAATCGGGAATTAAAATGTGCTGGATTATTCGGAGACATGGGTTTTATTGGCCATCAATGATGAAAAATTGTATTGAAATGGCTAGGGGACGTCAAGATTGCCAGCGACACGGCCCGTCGACTCGTGCACCAGCAACTGACCTGATTCCCATAATCAAACCTTGTCCTTTTAGAACTTGGGCTTTAGATATAATATGAGAGATTCACCCCCACTCTAGTCGAGGGGATGCGTACATCTTAGTCGCAACAGACTACTTCACTAAGTGGATAGAGGCCCAAGTCTACAAGAAAATTAACCACAGTGAAGTGATCGATTTCTTGCGAACTTACATCATCTATCGCTTCGGCATTCCTCAAAACATCGTTGTAGACAATGCGACGGCTTTTAACAATGCCAAGGTGAGGGAATTCGCTGAAGAGTTTGGCTTCACGATTTCGAACTCTACTCCATATTACCCTCAAGCGAATGGACAGGCTGAGGCATCTAACAAACTGATAAAAAACAACATCCAAAAGATGATTGGGTGTAATCCGAGAAAATGGCATGAAGTGTTAAATGATACCTTATGGGCTCTAAGAGTCACTAAGCGAGAAGGCACTGGAGAAACCCCATTCGCACTAGCCTACGGGCATGATGCAATTTTACCCATAGAAATGAGGTATAAGTCGCTTCACGTTGCACAGTCAAGTCTACAAGATGAAGCTATGTATATAGCTCTAGAAGAATTAGAGAAGAAGAGGTTAGAAGTTGTGGACAAGTTAGAAGCACACAAGCAAAGAATAGCCCGACACTACAATAAGAAGGTAGTCCATAAGCACTTCAATGTTGGCGACTCGGTCTGGAAAATGGTGTTGCCACTAAAATCCAAGGATCAAGTATTAGGGAAATGGTCCCCAAATTGCGAAGGACCGTATCGGGTAATTGAAGCCTATTCAACGAATAGTTATAGGCTATCAACGCTCGAAGGGGTTAAACAACCATTGAAAATTAATGGTAAGTACTTGAAGCGATACAAAAGGACCATTTGGGAATCCCACAGGAAGGTTTTGGAGAAGCGTTTCCCAGCTGTCCTTAAAGAAATTGCACAAAGAAAACTGTTGATGTAATTATCTACAAGTTTGTGCTCCGAATGCCGCCTACATTATAAAAGAATAGTGTAAAAGAAATCGAATACACGGTCGTAGACTGAGTTTGTTTATAGGGTGTCATCCCTGCGACTTGCTGTCTACAACCGGTAAGGAAAATATGATAAAGTAAGGAAAAACTTCAGCGTGGAGGGAGTCGCAGGCCTGATCTTGTGCCAGGCCTGGAAATCAAACCGGTCGCCTCCACGAACAGGAGAGTCAAAACCTTGGCCCGGTTGCGCTTGAGGATGAACTCGTTCTTCCGGCGATACCAAGACATTCAGTCGTCTTGGTCCTGTGGCGCAGAAGCATGTGCAGTCCGTTCAACGAGCAGAGAGTCCACCACAGCGACCCGTTCCTTGAGATCTTTCTCAAGAGCCAAGAGTTCCCGTAGTCGCTTTTGGACTTGAAGGAGTTGCCGGGACATATCTTCTTTCTGGTCCCGGAGGAGTTGGATATCATCCACCTCCCATGACTGAGCAGCCAGCGTCTCCTGGATTTGGTATTTAGCTTCTTAGTGAGCCTTGAGATCATCCAGGTAGACTGACCACTCAGTCCAAAACTGTGACTTAAATTCTTCACAAGCGGCCAGCATCTGCACACTGGTTCTTGGAGAACTCCGTATTTCTACGACACAGTCCTGTAGCTCCTTAAAGAGAGTTTCAGAGAAGGTTTCATAACAGAGCAGCTTCGCGATACGGTTCACGTTCTCCATGATACGAGTGTAGTCGCTAACGCCGCTTGATGTGCCTTCGCCGGAAGGAGCACCTGAAGGATGGGTAGGAGGAGAAGCGACAGGCGCCGCAGCCGGTTGGGTATCAATGCCTGTCGCAGCTGGTTGGGGATCAGCCTCTGAAGCGACTGCCCCCTCCTGAATCGCAACGTCCACTGTAGACACAGCAGGGTCTACGGCGCCAAGAGGAGTGGCTTCAGAAGCGCATATCTCTTCCTGCGCTGCGACTTCCCCTCCGATGGTAACATCACTCCCCTCTGTAGGCGCTAACAACTGAGGGATAGGAAGGGAGATATCCTGCGAACAAAGAAGAGATTAAATATCAAAGCTTTAAAAGAAAAGGAAACGGTAAAGAGGGACTTACATCCATCTCTCGTTCCGGAGATGCTTCCGGCAATAGGCAAATTAAAGGCACTAAAGCCAATGATTGCCTGAAGCAAAAGGGCAAGTAATATAAGAGTTGATAGAGAATCGTTCATTAACAACAAGGGAACGATACATACTCTGGAGGCGGAGCGATAGAATGGACAGCCGCCGAGCCTTGAGTCTGGGGCATGGATGAAGTAAGCCTTGCCTGTTTCTGCATCTGGGAGGTGGGGATTTCATCAGAATCTGAGTTTGCAGGAGAAGGCATCTTCCGTTTCCCACGCTTCTTTGATGAAGCAGGAGACGAGTCCTCAGCCTCAGACTTCCCAGCCTTCTTCACAGGAACTCGCCGTTGTGTGCGAGTCGGGCGACTGGCTGGAAGAGTAAGGCTTGTCTCTGAAGGAGTACCTCCTCCAGATCCAGATTCTTCATCCCTTGCTGCTGAAACACAGGAAACAAACATTTGTTTTCAGAAGCGATCAGCAAAAAGGGGAAGCTATTAGATCTTACCAGTTGGTACTTTCCGCCCAGCCTTTAGCTTCATATCGGTAGAGAGATGTAGGTCCGACTCTGTAGAGGTGTCCAGGAACCTCATCTTACTGCGAAGAGCTTTAAAGGTCAACGACCACTGATAGGAAAAACCTTCAGTGACATAGACTATGGTGTTCCCAAGAGGGAACTCCATACGCCGAAGCTCCGTCTTCCTTGATAGGAGATCCACCGCTGCCTGGAGGGAGTCCTTATAAAGGACATAGCTACCCCTAGAGACCATGATGGAATCGTCGAAATATGGGGCTGCAGAGCTCTGGACGAAACCCAATTGTCTTGCGCAAAGCTGGGGATTGTAGACCTCGAAGCTGAAGCCCGAGTCTGTTGCGCAGGGTAAGACTCTGCTGGTAAGAACAGAGTCCCAGTAAACACTTGGCTCCAGCCTCTTCCGGCGCTTGTTGATGGCATGATCAGCTGGGAATGGCTGCCAGTTGCGGCGTTCACTCCGGTTGATGTCGACCAGGTGTTTCAGGTGCCCTGTCACAGAGGCCCACAGCCATTGGTCCTTCGACTTACAGCAGGACCCGAGCATGTGGATCCCATAACAGCTGTCCTTAGCAACGCTGGAGGGCATCTGATAGCCAGAGAGTCCTGGAATCCATATGCATGCCCAAAGATGCACCATCCATAGAAGGCCACCAGCGGGATATTTCGGGAATGGCTGGGCAGACGCGCTGTTCTTGTAGAGACTCTGGTAGATAATGCCCAGCAAGAACGGTGCCCAAGCCACCCTGCTCTTCGCAGTGCTCAGAAAATTGGCGATCCCGTATACGAGCTTCGGCACCCTCTTGCCAGCAAAGCAGTAGACATATTTGCTCAACCAGATACTGAAGAATTCAACCTCCTCAGCCTTGCCCCAGACAGCAGTCGACCGGCCCTCAATCATCTTAAGGTGTTTCTCCGCTATGTTCTGGATCTGCAGCACCTCTTTAGGATGATAATCGCCATCCAAGGAATATAAGCGAACGGGAGCCCCAGACACACTACTCTCAGTCAAGAAGTAAATATCTTCTAGGGAAATAGTCATGGGACCCTCCGGCAGATAAAAGCAGTTCACCTCACTATTCCAGAGAGGAAGGAGACTGGCACATACCCTTGGGTCGCAATGCTTCCCCAGCATAGTGGTCTTCATGAAAGACCAAAGACCGCATGTCCTGAGTTTGTCTTGTAGTTTTTCCAGCCAACAAGTGAGCCACTGGCGGAATAGGGCTTTCTCTACGGAGGGAAAGCAGAGGAAGCTACTCATGTCTTCCCAGTTGAGGGGGTCGACAAAGTCTGCCCGGCAGATAGGAATTTGGAACGCGGTCATTAGGTACTCAAAGGGAACAGGGTCTGGGAAGAGATGAGTACCAAGGACAGGACCAAGGGTTAAACCCTCGCCGTCCACGGTAGTAACGACACCGGCGGGACCGGCACGTTGTTGATGCCACTGGAAAGAGCCAAGAGTCGACATCAGAGTTTTCTTTGGAAAGAAGTTAGGGTTTCAAGGAAAATCGAGGATTCTTGGAGAGAAGGAAATTGAAGCGTGGGACGTAAGTGAAAGGAGGGAAAACAAAGTGTTTCTTTTAAACTAAAAATTGGTCACTGTGCTCAGGCGACGGAAAATCGCCTTAGCAAAAGAGGGAGGCTTATGTTGACATGATAAGATATTCTGGGCCTGTGGTGAGTCTACAGCCCATATTGGGAACACGGGCCTTAGCTAAGTCTACAGCCCGTCGACTGAGCCAAACTCTCAGTCCGTAACAGCCTAAGTCTACGACCCCTTTTTAGAAGTGCGAGTGCGAGCTAAGTCTACAACTTATCCGGACACGATCCGCGCACGATCCAATTAAGTGGGGGTTAGGAGAATCTCTGAGAAAAACAAACCCCGAGATTCCTGGAGGGAAGTTAAGATTGTTCCACGATTTAAGGGATTTTTCGGGGACGTGTGGAACGTGCAAGGACTTACAAGACTCAGTATAAAAAGGGAACAGGCTCCCCTTGGAAATTTTCACGATCAATCATCCAAACACAAAGCTTTGCATTGCTCGTCACCCTTAGTTTAGTAGATACCTCGGCCTGGTTACTTGGTCATTTTTTCCAACAGCGAAGTGAGCAACCGTAGCTCCGTTGATCAACCTTCCGCCAGCACGTCCACCGTCCCGGCGAGCAACCGTAACCGGGGCAACAGCCCTCCGCCAGCACTTCCACCGTCCCGGCGAGCAACCGTAACCGGGGCAACAACCCTCCGCCAACACTACCACCGTCGCACTGCAACGAGTCTACGGCGTCAGCGGTGACGTCAGCTCCAGTCGCACCTCCAGCGGCGAGTCTACGACGTCAGCGGTGACGTCAGCTCCAGTCGCACCTCCAGCGGCGAGTCTACGACGTCAGCGGTGACGTCAGCTCCAGTCGCACCTCCAGCGGCGAGTCTACGACGTCAGCGGTGACGTCAGCTCCAGTCGCACCTCCAGCGGCGAGTCTACGCCGCCAGCGGTGACGTCATCACCTTTTTCCGTTCATTTTTTATGGCTGTAAGCATTTGTTTTCCCCTTTAAAAACTTTGCACTTGTAATGGCCGTGTCTTTAATCATTGAAATTCATCTTTCTGGCGACCACATACAATTCCCTGTGAGTCCGATTGCCAAATATTTCCGACGTGGTCCGTTTCCTACGCGAACACCATCCCTTAACAGAGGCAGAACCAATCCAGTACCTCAAGCTGCAGATGATCGAAGTCTTAATCTCGTGAAGGCAGTCAGCCGACACGTCCGTTACTCAATTTCCTCATAATCACTCGAGGCACCAAAGCAATTCCCCTGTAAAACCCCAGTCTTTCTTTTTCCTGTTAGTCTACTCGAGGTACAGGAGCAATTCTCCTGTAAGACCCCAGGTTTTCTCTCATTTGTTTACTCGGGGTACAAGGGCAATTCTTCGGTAAGACCCCAAGGCATTTTCCATTCCTATCTCAACCACGCGTCCACAAACATTCTCAACGAATCTAAGGCCAATCAGTCCATCCAATCAGTCCATTAACCAACAACCGCGAAAGCCCTCCAACAACCAGAGGAATTCCAAACCACGAGCCAATCGCACCATTCCAGAAACAAACGAGCCAATCGCACAACCACAGAACGCGAGGATTCAGCTATACAGCGCACCACGCCAGCCAATCAAGCACCAATCAGGCCTCCCAACACTAGAACGACCGCACCAATCACGCGATCAGTAGAACACGAGGATCCGGCTAACGACACACCAAACAACAGTCAAGCGCTCATCAGGCCTCGCAATACCAGAACAACCGCGCCATTCACGCAACCAGCAGGACCAGGAACTAGACCAAAGACACACCAAGCCAGCCCGACCTACCCAGCCTCCCCTACCTTCCTACCCCAAACGTATCAACAAGACGGACAAACAACCAAGACGGGAAAAGGGGAGGGCGTGAGAACGTACACCACAATCGGCGCCGACCTTGCGCGAACTCACGTACTCCGCGTCTACAACGACCCCCTTCGGGAGCGCACTCCTCCTCAGCACCCTCAGCTCCCGTGCCCCGATCGTCCAGACTTTGTGTCCTGCTGCCTTACCTGGGTGGGGTTGCTCGCTTCCTCAGCAGTCACGATCGCGCTCAGGGATCTCAGCTCAACGAACGGGAGGAAGTGATCCGGGACCGAGCTATCCTCCCTCGGACAAGTTGTGGGTATTCTTTTAACTCCCCACCCGAACCCCTAAGAAACGTGTAGAGAAAGCCAGAAAGAATGAGGAAACTTGTTCTCCAAGGTGCATGTCTGGGGTGGGGAGCGATTCCCGGACTTGATTCTTCTCCTTTTTGTTCTATAAATATATATATTTTTTGATCATTTAATAAAGTCCCTTAATTTCCGGAAAGATTGCATTTAGGTCCTCTTGTTAGCTCCCCATCCAAAATATTAAAGAAATGAGCAAATCGAGAATCGCTACTTGAACCGGATTACGTTTGAGTAAGGGCGTCCCCTTTCTCGCATGACGTGATCACATGTAATCGAACACAAGCATCGATAATGTTTTGCTCAAAACGTCGAGAACTACGAGAATACTAGGCTCTCGTGTCCATGCCGAACGTTGACTAAGGTCATCTATTTGACTCACCTTTTAAATTATTAGAAATTACACATACCCATCATATAATATAACTAAAATTTTTCGGGTCTTTGCACATGCCCCGGAAATTAAAAAAACAACACCATAACTACTTACACAAATAATAAATAATATGTAACTAAATAAATAAATCACGCTACGTCTGAGGCACCGACGAAAGAATAAATGAGGCAAGTGTCCTAGGAGGCAACAAACGCTCGTCAATATTAATTAGACTTATGTTACTTACACTTAAAAGTTTAGGATAAATATTCAATAACTTTTATGAATAGAATTAATATTTACCAATTTGCTTTATAAATTGCATTTTATGTCGTACGACAGTTACATCAATCGTTCTAAAAGTTCGACTTTAACTATTTTGAAAGCTCCACTATTAGACGAAGTCGTGCTATATTATATGTTTTCATTTTCAACATTTTATACTTATGAATATTCGATTTTTAGAAATGTGGTGGAAGTTTTCTCTGGGAAAAACCCGATCCAAAAGTTGGACATTAAATGATAGCGCCATTGAATGTTAGGCAATTCGTTGTTTTTGTTTATATTGTCAATAATTATTTTTAGGCAAAATATCGGATTTTGGCCCCAATTATCGGCCCATTTTCATCTGTGTCCACAACTTTGTTTTTTTTTATTTGTGGCCATAACTATGACTTCGTTTTATTTTGTGGCCTCGCCGTAACGTCGTTGCCTACGTGGACTAACGGCTGAAGGAGTGTGCGAACGTGGCCATCCTGCGTTACAAAAGAACCCCAAATTGATGAAAAAACCCTAAATCCCAGAAAGCTTCGTTGACGATCACCCTCCGCAATCCTTCCTCCTAAATCCACGGCGAAACCTTTCGTGGCCTTGCAACCGTAGCTGTTAAAGGTGAGGTTCTTGGCTTGGGTTTAGTGGACGAGCATCCTATTCTGTGAGTTTGTTGCCTCTCTCTCCCCGGCACTTCTTCTATGTCGCCAGATCTGGGTTTGTGATTTTATTAAGGGATGGTGATGGTGATGGTTTGTGGCTTGTGGCTTGTATGTCGCCAGATCTTGGTTTCACGATGAGCCAGACAAGTGGCAACTCCATGAATGCAACTTCGGACCCTTTGGGAGAGTGGGGGTCGCGATCCTTTTATGGTGATTTAGGGTTTTCTTACGATTTAGGGTTCAAAATCCCCAAATTTGGGGATTTTAGGGGATTCACTGCAACGTCTGTTACAGGTTTGCCACGAATTGCCACGCAGGATGGTCACGTTCGCACACTCCTTCAGCCGTTAGTCCACGTAGGCAACGACGTTACGACGAGGCCACAAAATAAAACGAAGTCATAGTTATGGCCACAAATAAAAAAAAAACAAAGTTGTGGACACAGATGAAAATGGGCCGATAATTGAGGCCAAAATCCGATATTTTGCCTTATTTTTAGGTAGATAATTTGAAATGATCTTCAATATTTTTCACTTTTCAGGGGATATAATTCGCGACGTGGACATTACATATATGATTTAAAACAGTATTGCTTTTAGTTTTATCATGTCTATCATCTAAACTACCGGAACTCACTTCCACATAAATAATAGTTGTGTTCGTATTAATACTTTTAAATGGACTTGTTCACCTACTTATTTAATGAATCGTATGTCCGTGGGAATCGGTGCGGAATTCCGAGTTCATCCTTCATTATTATCCGACAGACCCCTTGACTCGAACACCGAAGAGCTAAGGAGAAAGGTGGAGTTCGATCCCCGTAATCTCCCTAAATGGGCTTACTCGAGTCGTGGCTTATCTTCCACAATTTCCAAGGGGTGTCAAATGCTACGCGCGAGAAGATAGCTAGGGGAACAAATGAGATTAAATACCCCAGTCGTCCTAGCCGTAAATGATGGATAGTAGTGTTGTAGCTAAGGGGTTAAGTTTATCTGTAACGACCCGTAAAATTCAATGGTATATTTATATACACGTGTAAATGATTGATTGGAATAAGAATTGTGGGCGAGTCGAATTTGGACTTAGTTAGAATCCGACGTGGACACGAGAGTCTAGTATTCTCGTGGTCAACGGACGTTATTAATGAGGCATTGTCGAGATTTCGGATTCGATTACGTGTGACTAGGTCACACGGGAAATGGGACGCCTTGACCGAAACGTAATCGAGTTCGGGTAACGATTTTTGTTAGCATATTAACGTCGAGGATTTTGGATAGATGAATCTTAATCAAATTAATTAACGATAACTAGAGTTACAGGTAACAATTATAATAACAAAAAGGAATTTAAAATACCGTAACAAACCATTGGTGGGACGAATTAATGAAAGAAAATAAAAAGGACCTAATTGCTATTACGCTTTAAAATTCGGGGACGTAATAACATAAATTAGGAAATAAGACAAGGGTAAAAAAAAAGAAAACTAAAGAAAGAAGTTGAGGGGGGGGGGATTCGTTCTCATTTTTCCCAGTCGGGTGTTCTTCCTTTGAGGGTTAAAGGGGAAGTAGATCCCGACCCTCATCCAAAACAAAAGGGATAGAAACAGATTCCGGGGATCGCGGAGAGTAAGAAGGACTCGGGGACGAGCTGGAGCTCGCTGATCGGCCCTGGGTTGTGTAGACTCGGGGACGGTGGTGAGGCGTGAGGGTTTGATGGTCCAGGTACGTCCTCCCCCTTCCCCTGTTCTCTTGTGCTCTGTTGTGCTGAATGTGTATGTTTGGTGTCGTGGGTTTTTGTGTGAGACTACCAGGGGAAGGATGGGTGAGATGAGCCGAACACAGCCGGGGAAAGAGCGTATGCTTGTCCCTGGTTCTGCATACGATCCGCTTCGGCGGAACGGAAAGAGGGAGAGGCGGACACAGTCAGGGCAGAGCGTATGCTTACCCTGGTTCTGTGCACTACCCGTCTCGGTGAGACGATAGGAGGGAGAGACGGAACAGCCGGGGGAACTGGCGTGAGCTTGCCCCTGGTTCAGTACACACGTTCATTCTGTGTTAAGGAAATAGTGCTGGCGATTGGCCGGCACAGATGAGCTGCCAGGGTCGTAAGGCCCCGTGGCGAGTTGATGTCGTGCGGAGTGTCATGCTGGAGACTTCGCACGGATCGGATGAAGTTTGGCGAGGACAAAGTTCTGCAGTGCAGCCTTATGAATCCGTCGTGCAGAACGTGAACCTCTGTCAATGAATTCTGCGAATTTTGCTAGCAATGTGAGTTGTGATGGCTGTGAGCGAGTGTTGATTTGCTGAATGCGAAGTCTGTCCAGTATGCGCGTGAGGATTGTGTTGCGTCCACTGCAGAAATGAGGGGGCGGTGGCTGGGGATCGTGATACGGTTGCGTCGGCTGATTCGATGAGAGGATGACTCGATTTTTCGGATTGGACCAGCCACGTCCAACTCCGGTTGAAGGTGGTTGGGGTTCGGAGAGTACCGAGCATCCTTCGAGTCGTAAAGAAGCTGATCGTTGTTTCTGGTCGGATCGGCCACGCCGGATTGCTTGTGAGCTGTACGGCTATGTGGGCGCAGCGTGGTTTCTCATCATGGTAGCTATATACGTGATCTTGGTGAGAATCAAACTTCAATCATCTGTTTTATATCGAATTCGCTGGACTAGATCGAATTGATTTTGAGAGGGAATCGATCTCTGTTTGGATGTGTTACCCGACTGAGATGTTGGAGGAGGACGGGAGGCGACGACCACTCGCGGTCGTGCCTGTTGCCATTACCCGGGCGCTCCCGGAGGAGTGGGTGGGGATGTACTTCGGTGGTCCTGGCACCGATCGAAGTGATGGTATTGATGGAAAGAGAGTTTGAGGGAGTCGCTATCGTTACGGTGATTTCTTTCTTATAGTTGAATGGCTACCGTTTAATCTATGCTTTATCATGATAAGTTCAGTGCGGATGATAAGATTAATTGTTTGTTTTCCTGTATTTTCTGAGTATCCGTATGCATAATGATTTCTAAAAGATGCACGTTAGGGTTATATAGATGCTTCATTGTTTCCGCTTATGCATGGGTAGGGCGTACTCAGCGAATCATCGCTGACCCCAGATGAAGAATTTATTTTAGTGTTGCAGAGATATGGGAAAAAAGATACACGTGGCAAAACTTATCGGACTGGTCAAAGAATGACAACGCGAGGAAGACCCTAAATTTGTCGTATCAGCTGTTTTGACCATTCAATTACGGTCGGACTTCCTAATTAAATTTGAAAATTTTTGTAGGTCGTTTCATTAGCTCACCCATGTAGGATGTTCGCAAGAAGGAAACACTAAGGAATTGAAGCCTAAAGGAGGAAGAAGCGAGAAGGATAAGACAAGGTCCGCATGTGCACTTATCCAACGAAGGCAACTGTGTCGAAAACTTATTCGATTTTACTTTTGAAAAGCTTTAACAAAATTATCACTTACTTCTTTTAAAACTAATGGTTTAAGTCGAATAACAGCGATTAGGATCTTTCTTACTTTACTTGGGTGGGAAATCGACCACCACCTCACAATATAGAAATTGACTATGACATTTTTGGGACAATGAACAATCAAATGCTTCCAAAGGAAACATCTACTCGTCCACCTCACGAACACGACGATTGTCATACATGGCCAACGTGTGTACGAGACTTATCCAGCCCTTCCATATTTTTGCGCAATATATATTTAACAAAGGATTTGCATACGCCCCCGTCTCCCATAGATCTAGCTTAACATAGTGTTGGCGCGGAATTGTGTTTCCCGCAACACGTGTCGAATTTTACAGTTTTTCATGCGGTCGCTGTAAAGTAAACGAATACAAGTATATACAATATTGGAAATCGAACAGTATTGAATTTATAGTGTTTACGTGATCGTCATAATGCTAACATTGGTCCTCAAATGGGGTTCACACGGAGTCTTACCTCTTTGGCCCATTGAGGACGAGGCCCAAAAATTCATGTGTCAAACACATAGAGTAATCCGAATGCTTGAATGATTATAAAAGCTGATATTTGCACCAACTTTCCGTGATACAAGTGCCACAAGGTATGTGCAGCATACTGGGACTCAATAAGAAAGCAATAGGTGAAGAATCAAAAAGCCAAAACAAGCTATCGAAGAAAGGCCCGGAGATGCGAAGTAAGTATTTACGGAATGGCCATAAGAAGAAATGTAAACCTATGCCTCATCCTTAAGAGCAAACTCCTAGTACAAGCATTTTTTTTTGGATCCATAATGCCGTTTGTTAGATGGTATTATTAATTGGAACTAGGGTTAGATTTCCAATTTGAATGGTAGAATTTTAATTTGGTTACAATCTAAAATTGGATCAATTGGAATTCTAAATCCATCTTTATTATCTTTTCTAATCACATCAAGGAGAGTACGTTTGACCTATTTATAAGTTATATAAATTTGTGTCTTTTAAAAATTATTTATATTTTTATCTTTTTAATTAAAAACAAAGATAGAAACTAAAATTTCATTTAAATTATAACTATTGCAATTCTAGTTTACTGATAATTTTATTTGAACTCTTTTCATTTTTTGCATTCGATTGTAATAAGATGAATGTAGTCAACTCTTCTTTTGTATGTGTTCGCTTCGGAAGTAATTGTTGAACAAGCTAGACTCGAGCATGTCGGAAATCTCTGACACTACTAGCAAATGGTAGTTGGAGGTTCGTTGAATGTGTGTGATCGCTGTTTGAAAGAAAGGAGACAAAGGAACGACACCTTAAGCAAGAGCACTTATGAATGCCGCCTTCGGTGGAAACAAGATGCTTGAATGCTGAAAAATAAAAGGCTATATTTGTCCATATGTAAACATGTTGTTTGTAATGCCAAAGTAAAGACCCTACATGCTAGTACTACGTGAATATGAAAATAAAATATTTTACATATGTCTAGTAGCCATGTTGCCAGTCGTGGAATATCTCTGTTCTATTCGGGTGATTTTGGCAACTATGTCCTTTCATGTCTTGAGATCGTCCAAATCTTTCCATGACAGATGTTGATCGACCATATTGCCCCCTAGCTTTAGCTGCAAAGTTTACTCGTTCATCCAACTAACTGTCGTTTGATCCTCTTGCATCGTCTGATAACCCATGTCGTCTGGCAGCCTCCGTCACTTGGTAGCTGTTTCGTCCGTAGGCCAATCTTTCGGTGTGTTTCCACAACTACTTCCCTCGAAAGCCTGCGTGCTTTGGGCCCGAATTCTGAACCGCCGATCCATAGATAGCACTGAGATCTGTTACCCAGAATTCTTGTTGCTAAACAGTATGAACCATTTTTTCTAATAAAATAAAATGAGAAATCTACTTTCCCTCTCAGCTGCATGAGGCGGCAATGTATTACATCAATTTTGTGATGTCCTATGACTCCGGAATACAATACTTAAAAGCTCAAAGTATTTCTACACGACATATTACGTATGATTTGTCGGTTAGATTTTCTTTTTTATTTTTGCGCTTCACGCATAAAAAAGCGGTCATAATTTATCATGATCGAGAACATTAGACTCATCACAGTAACTTTTGTCATAATTGTGGATTTTCTTCTTTTTTTTTGACAATTTCTCGAAGGAGTCCGTGGAGTAGCCAGCCCGTCGTGACGTTTCGGAAACGACACAAATAACAATGGAGAAGTGGAGTGCCGGAGGCAAAGAAGTGTGGGGCTTCGATTAAGTAATATGCAGTATTTTGCTTTTAATATTAACAGTGGAAAAGAAGTATATGGATGATATGTATCGAGTATATGAACCCGCTTGTATTTTAATATGATAATTTGTGCGCCATTTCCAGTCTTATATTCAGACTACAGAATTTTGTGTTCACATTAGTATTCCGCTTTTAATATCAACAAGTGGAAACGAAGAATATGGCCGCTCTGCATTGAGTACATATCTTGGTACTGCTTTACATATATTTTGCCATTAGCTTCTTGTCATGTAATGGACCCACAAATATAAGTAATGTTGGACTAAATGTTGGCGCATATTGCAACAATGGAATCAACATAACTGACCAAAGTGAGAAGAGGAAAAGAGCCCGAGACAATGGAGTAAAAGGGACCAACATAAGGTTACTCTAAGTGGTAAGAAGTTATCTACGCCAGCCAGACGAACTAGGCCAGTTATGGCCATCCACCGTTGCTCTGCAAATCCCAGTCAACGACATGAGCAAGCTCAGCGATGGCAGCTTGTGAAAAAGGACTGCATCCGTTACAAGACCATGAGCCACGTCGATTATATTCGACACATGACCAGTCTCAAACTTGATGGGAAAAGCACTTTGGATCTCCTTAAGCTCGATGGGAATGAGATCAACCTAAGGGAGCAATGATGATCCTTGTCACCCTGCACAAAGTTCCGATAGTATATGGGTATTCGTTCTTCCCCAGTCGTCCCATCGACTAGGTCCATTATATCCTTATTTCCCAAATAGGCATCCTGCCTAATGTTTTCGCATTTCGATTTACTCCGTCTTAGTGTCCCAACAACCGTGAAAGAGAATGTGGCATCCATAAGCTCAGAGGAGTCCATGTGATTTACATAAATACATCCAACGTTGATTAAAATAATTTAATTAGTTTTAGAAGGGTATAAAATATATTTATTATTATTATTTGTTGAAGTTTTTTTGATGATGAGCATTGAAACAGAAGTCAACCTTCTACATGACAGAAGCTAATCCCGGTGAAAACCTTCTGTAAGGAAATATCTTTTTTAATTAATAATTAATTACGAAATTAAGTGGGAATATTCCATGGGAATTATCCAATATGATCCGGACAATTATCTCATCGAAATCAAATGATTTCATTACCAAAGAAATAAAGAGAATAATATATTTTTCAATTGAAGGAAATAAATTGTAGGTTCTACATAATTGACTATATCTCATACGAACATCATCTTCCATTCTTAATTCTTCTTTGGTTAATAAAAGCGTGCTATTTGTCCATATTCATTAAAAGAAATGAATGAATCTCACAAAATAAATCATGTAAGTTAATTTTAATTTTTTCCACACATAGAAGGTTATCGTAATCTATAAACTTCTGCAACGGTTATCTATTGGGAGTTGATGAAATCAATTGATCTTGGTCAGATCTCATCCCCAACGAATACTTACCAATGAGAGATATCGTTTGATTATTAAGGGAACTAATATAATCGATTTATTCGTTTTTCATCTAAGTGTAGAATCTATATTTGCTAAAGGTTTTCCCTGACTTTGTCCGTGCCACTGATGAAGGGTTCCTCGAAAAGTTACAATTCATCAGGGGGCCATTTTTCTTCTGTGAACAAATCCGGAACAGATTTACTAATTCTTTTATTCCAGTTAGTAAGGGGGTGAGCTCCAAGTCTCCTTCGTAACTCCCGGAATTATAGTATCTAATCTTTCTGGTTCGATTTTTTTTATCTAGAATTTAGACGAACTTCTTTTATTCTACCTTTTATACTTCACGTTTTTGTAATGTGTATAAATAAGCATTCGGTTGTCATTGTAACTGCACAGAAAACATCCGATACATTGGTCAGACGTTGAAGCTTGTAATTTTTCAATGGTTTGAGTCTTGTTAGCCACACACGAGGGATGTGAGCTGCAGAAGACTGCATCGATGGTGAAGTCTTCTGGGAGGTGACTCGAGGGCCACGAGGGACGTGGTTGGAAGTGGCAGGAGACGTTGGTGGGAAACGTCCGACAGGTGGCTGGCGTGGCCAACGTGGAGTGGGCCGGAGAGAAGGGTAGAACCCCGGGAGCACAGAAGGTGAGGGACTAAGACGGGGTATGCATAGCCACAGGGGGCAGGTGTTGACATGATAAGCTATCTTGGGGCTACTCTCTGACGATTTAAAGCCCACGAGAGGAATGTCGAGAATGAGAAAGGGCGTGCGTTCGCACCAAGTCTACAGCCCACGTCTGCACAGGTCACACGTCTTATAAGACTGTTTGTTGACTCCGAGATCCGCGGAGTCTACAGCCCACGTCTGCACAAGTCGCACGTATTAAAAGACGATTTGTTGCTCTGAGATCCACGGAAGGCAGTTTAGATTGGGAGGATCTTCGGAGAACGTGACAGACCCATAAGACCGAATATAAAAGGAATGAGAACTTCCCAAAGAAAATCACGATCAATCAGCTAAACAGAAGCCTTGTATTGCTCGTTACCCCATAGTTGTTAGGATTCCCCGGCCTGGGCAAAACTCGTGAGCTTTCATTGGTCTTCATTTCCACCGCCAGAGTGAACAACCGTAGCTCTGGTCGCCAATTCCCGCTAGCATTCCACCGCCAGGACGAGCCACCGTAGTCCCGACAAAACAACTTCGCCTTCGATTCCGTCACCAGGGTGTGCAACCGTAGCCTTGGTATCCATATCCGCCACCATGCTCGTCTACACTCCGTTCACCAAGCCCTAGCAACCAATTTTCGCCGTCCAGGATCGCAAGTCAACAGCGCTCTGTTATCAAGTCTACGACGTCATCCGCCATATTCACAAGTCTACAGCGCCCAGCGTCAAGTCTACGACGTCACCAACGCCCCAATTCGCAAGCCTGCAGCGTCTAGCAGCAAGTCTACGACATTGCATCATCATCCTTTTAGTTTGCAGCGCCCAGCAGCAAGTCTCCGACATTGTCTACGGCGCACCATCCTAACTTTATTTTTTATGGCTGTAAGCATATTTTTCTTATTGTAAGACTTCATTTATTCAACTCAATCTATTTCTTTTACTTACTGGCGATCACATCTAAAGACCCTGTGAGTATTATTGCCAAATATTTTCGACGTGATTCGTTTCGACGCGAACACGTTTTTGGCGACCACTGTGGGAGCACGAGAAAGTTTAAAGTCCACAGAGGTCTAAGAGTATCATGAGTGGAGCTAATCGCGACCCTCCATCTCCATTAGATGGAGACGGTCAGTTTATAGCAGGGAATATAAATGTCGAAACCACGGCTCTAGGAAGCCAAGACACACCGAATCAACCTGATTTTGGCGTACATACCCCTTCTGTGTTCTTATCCAGGCTTGAGTTCCATAAAGAATTGAATGATCTGAGGAATCTGATGGACAGATATGTCACTGGATTACAAGATAATATAACTCAGATTCTGGAGCAACTCAGTGCTTTAAATAGGCCAAGCACCACTGCAAGGCCAAACGCCCCCGTAGACAGGGAGAATTCTTTCATGGGAGATGCCCGACGCGCAGAGAGGCGCAATGTGTGGTTCCAACAGGATGAGCCTTGGAGCGGCGCTAACCAGCGTGCTAAAGAGGCCTGCAATAGGGACAGGATGTCCCCCTCGAGGCCTACCTCCTCTCGATCTGCCAGATCTTGGAGGTCAAACGCTGTGTATGCAGTGAACCCGGTAGACGACGACAGTGAAACGCAGGGTGAAACAAACAGATATGCTAGTGGCATACCCCCTCGCCGGCCTGGTAAAGCACCCGTAGAAGAGATACCGTCAGGGGAAGCTCCGTTTATGGGGGACCTACCTCGGGCATAAAGCTTCTACACGAATGTCTCAGTAAATCCGCAGCCATCTCGAGCCACCGCGAGAATGCCTTATCCCTAGAGAAAGTGAACCAAGACCATGCGGGAGAATAGTTTAACCATTTACCCCAACAAAATTTGAGGGAGACAATCGCTCAAGTCTTGGAACACATGGTACTCGGAGCTGTCAGGCAGGACGATCCTTGTCTATACAGGAGTCCATATCCTGCCTGCATCGACAGAGACTTTCCCCTGTCTAAGGGATACAGAGTACTCGACTTCCCCCATTTTTCAGAGGAAGATGAGATTACGCTTATAGAACATATAGCCCAGTTCACCCATCAAGCTGGAGATGCTGCAGCCAATGAATTTTGGAAGCTAAAATTATTCCCGAACTCAGTCACAGGAGATGCTTTCACATGGTATGCAAGTTGGCCTCCCGGTCAGTAACATCATGGGCGGAAATGCAGTCTTTCTTCATGAAAGCATTTGCTCGACTAGACACACCCATGTCAATCTTCGAGGTGATGCAGCTCAGACAGACCGCTGGGGAACACCCAGGACAGTTCCTTAAGCATTTGCAAAAAGCGCTGCTTCGCTGTAGACCTGCAATTTCTGAAATGGACCAATTGATGTTCGCGTTAAACGCGTTGTCTATGCCTTTCAAGAAGAAGCTACAGGGGAAAGGTTCAACGATCTTTATGACTTGGCCAGGAGAGCGACTGAGTATCATCAGTTGTTAATGGAAGAAACCCAGTCTAAACACGTATATCAATTAAAAACCTTCGAAGTAGATATGGCCAAGTTCGTGAAAGGCGAAGCAAAGGTTTGTGAACCATTAGCAAGGAAAAATTCAAAAGAAAAAGCATCTCAGAAAACTGGCGAAGAAAGAAAGTATTCTTTTGACGTAGACAAGGCAGATGCAATTTTCAACTGGCTTTTCCAACGAAAGCGGATTAAGCTAAACCAGGGTCACAGGGTCCCTCAGACGGAAAGAGAGAAAACTAGGAATTATTGCAAGTGGCATGGTTCGTTCACACATACGACCAGAGATTGTTTATTATTTAGGAACATAATTCAAGACCTCATAGAGTCAAAAGAGTTATGCTTCCCTGAAGTAGACGAAGACACT
This sequence comes from Melastoma candidum, assembly GCA_023653495.1. NCBI lineage: Eukaryota > Viridiplantae > Streptophyta > Magnoliopsida > Myrtales > Melastomataceae > Melastoma > Melastoma candidum. The sequence goes on from CM042890.1 coordinate 25,340,979, forward strand.
ATGGTCGACGACAAGCTTTTTGACGATGAAATCGCCATTCATATGTTTGATGTTTTTGATGTGGACATCAATATCATCGAGACTAATACTGATTTTTCCCTACAGGACAAAGATCCCTGGGGAGACCATGATAGCGAACGCCCTTTTTCGTCGCTTAGCCGACAAAGCTGTAGTCACCTGCCCAATCAAGGAAGTAGCGTCCAATCTCTGCTGTTGGCACAAGGACGACACGCACACCACTGATAGGTGTAACACCTTCAGAAAGTATCTGCAAAACAATCAGGGGGATGTCTGGTATGATTTGACCCCGCTTGAGGAGGTAGCAATGGGGATAGTTTCCCCTAGTTCGTGAAGTGCCTCTAATAACTTGCAGAGGGGGTTTAGGAGCCCTCCGAGCGTGGAGCGTAAGCCAGCTATCCGAGGAGGAAGGGGTAGCCCCCATGGCCAGGGCAGAGCACCCGAACAACACCTCCGCGCTTTGGAGCGACCCAAACGACATCTGGAATTTAATGACCCATCCGTCTAACAAGGGGCAAAGTTAGGACATGAGAAAAACAGTCACACTGGCGAGACCTGCCCTGGAGCTGTAGAAGGGGACATCCTTGACAGTACTCAGCGGGTTGAAAGATCAAAGGAGAAGGGGGTCAAGCAAAGATATGAAACGCCTAAAGTAGACATTTAGACACTTCGGACAGGACCACCAATAGCTCATTTCCTTGATGAAAGGACGCTGTGTCAGAAATGCAAGAATAGGATCCTGATTACTCAACTATGCACCCCGTGATATGTCAACTGTTTCCTCAAGCTTATAGACCTATCGTCAAATGGGGAGATCGTAATCAACCTGTTCACTCTGCAACTACATGTACTTGTGAAACTAACAATTATCCAAAAACGCAACAGGTACCTACTCGGGCAATAGTGGGATATGACCCATTCGCTGGACACTTTGTCAAGGTATATCAATCTTTCCCTGGTTCTAAGAAATCAAGGGTAATTAAAGCGGTTAACCCCTCGAAACATTGACAAAAAGCTATTGGCAAAACTTTTTTGCCACCAAGGGCTCGAAAGAGAAGAGATAGACGTCTAAGTCATGCCGTCAAAAGGCCTAGACCTACCCTCTCAGGGGCCATTTTACCTGACAAAGTGTATACGAAGGAATCGAACACTAAGGCAGAGCATGTTGAGTCTATGGACCTTTCAGAACGGCCTGGTTCGAGTTCTGATTACACCCCTCTTCGGAGTAAAATCCCAAGTGATGCTGATGGTGAAAAGAGGCCAATTATGAGCTGTAACGGTCTCACCTTGCCTGTAGACTTCGCCAAAAATCGGAAAGTGAAAACTGTAAGAGGTAAGGTACCTCTTCCTTATTCACCAGTTTATCCGACAAGTTTTCCACCTCATTGGTTGAAGAAACCATCTGACAGCATGAAGCAACACATGCATTCTTTGTACATCACCGCTACCTTTGATGGTACCTTGGTGAGTCGGGTCCTAGTAGATAATGGAGCAACGCTAAACGTGCTTCCGCTATCCAGGTTCAGAATGCTGGGATATAAACCTCACGACTTGCTTAAAACCAATGTTGCCATGAGTGGTTTTATTGGTAGAAAATCTGAATGTTTAGGGGTCTTCTCTGTGCACTAGAGGTGGGTCGCCAGGGAAATGAAACTGCTTTCTTCGTAATAGACATAATTCCTACTTTTAATGCTTTGTTGGGCCGCGATTGGCTCCATAAGGCTACAGTCATCCCATCTACATTGTATAGAGAATTGATGTTATGGCTTGATTCTAAAATTGAGATTCTTAAGGCTGATGAATACTCTTGTTGTGACAAATGTATCTTGCATGCAGAAATGAACAAGACTGTCAAGGATCTTATGCTGGAGCAACGATATAAGCTGGGCGACCCTACTGTACGTCCTCTTGGTCAACCATCCGGGAAATTTGATTATATTGTGGATTACGGGACATTGTACCCCAAGCCGGAGACGGACCAAGTCGCTCCATCAGGATGGGGAGATGAGCTTACTGCAAAGGACATAGAGGAAGTCCTGCAAGAGGTCAATTCGGGTGAAAACCCCGTAAGGAGATATGCAAACGGTCAGAATGAAAACGAAGGTGGTAAAAGAGAAGTTTTGAAGAACTAGCAGAACGCTGTCGTGGAGTTGGAGCCCGATAGACTCCTAAAGGAAGGGACTTATGGACTAGAGTGAAAAAGGAAAAGAAGCGGTCGCCGACGTCCTTCGACGACTCCAAGTCTACAAGGGGAATCATTGCCATAGACAACCTATCTCTTGGCTCTCATTAAATTCAGAAGCGCTTAGAGCGCCCGATGCTTGTAATAAGCCCGTGTCTACTGATTTAGGTGGAACCGAGGGCCGTGAGTCCTTGATGACGCCGTGTGATCCATTAATTAGTGTCAATTTGGGAAGCGAGACTTCTCCTAGGTTTCCTATCATCAGTTCTTCAGTGATGCGTGGGCTAGATCGTAGACTAGAGGAACACACTCTTCCAATCAGGAAAGATTTTAAGCCAGTGCAACAAGCGCCAAGGCGCATGACTAGGGAAGTAACACAGTTGGTCTTTGAAGAAGTTAAGAAGCTTTTCTGAGCAGGGTATATAAGGACGTCGCGTTATACGGAATGGATTTCTAGTATCGTACCCGTATTAAAAAAGAACGACAAAATTATAGTCTGTATAAACTTTAGGGATTTGAACCGCGCTACTCCAAAAGATGAGTATCCCATGCCTGTTGTGGATGATCTTACAGACAAGACAGCATGGCATTAGGTTATGTCATTCATGGACGGTTTCTTCGGTTATAACCAAAGCTTTATCGCAGAAGAGGATATTCATAAAATAGCATTCAGATGTCCCTTAAGAATTTTCGAATGGGTGGTAAAGCCATTTGGACTAAAGAATGCTGGTGCTACATATCAGCGAGCAATGAATGCTATATTTGACGCTTCTCTCGGCAAGATAATGGAAGTCTACATCGACGATATAGTCGCTAAGTCGACAAAGGAAGAACTTCATGTCGACCATCTTTGAAATGCTTTTATAAAAATGAGAAAACATCAACTTAAACTAAACCCACTTAAATGCGCCTTTGGAGTTAAAGCGGCGCAATTTTTCGGTTTCTTAGTACATCGACGCGGCATTGAAGTCGATCAAAACAAAGTAAAAGCCATTCAGAATTTAGCAGCACCAAGAAGTAAAAGGGAATTACGGGCTTTCCTTAGATTTATTGGAAATGTCGCAAGAAAGACTGAGGCGTTCGCCAACCTACTAAGAGGGAAATGATTACAAGTGGACAGAGAAACACGAAGAGGCGTTTGACGACTTGAAAAAATATTTAACACACCCACTAGTCCTGATACACCCACAGTGCGGTAGACCTTTCATTCTCTAGGTAGCTGCCACTAAAACGACTATAGGAGCAATGTTGGCACAAATGGATGAGTGTGAACATGAGACGGCCATTTATTACTTGTCGAGGCAATTGACGCCAATTGAAGTCAAGTATGCCCCAAAGGAAAAGTTGTGCCTATCGGTATTCTATGCCGTCATGAAACTTAGACATTACATCGGGAACATCGAAGTCTACGTCGTATCCAAGTCGCCCATTATCAAATATTTCTTTGAGAGTCCATTATTAGGTGGACGGATTAGGAAATGGAGCTTGATTTTGTCTCCATACGTTCTGAGATATAAGTCTCAATAGTCGATCAAGGGACAAGCGCTGGCTGATTTTTTAGTCGACCATGACCCGGCCTTATTTGTAGAACAAGAAGAGGCGATTGAAGAGGTCTGGCAGGCGTGGTTCGATGGCTCGTCTACCAAGAATGGAGCTGGGATAGGAGTTAATATAATATCCCCATAAAGACATCAGATTAGCTTTTCGTCTACAAGTAATACCTACCAACAATGCTACTGAGTATGAGGCATTGATAACAGTACTAAAGGAACTCATGGCACTAAAGGCGAAGCAAGCCTGTGTCAAAAGGGATTCTCAGTTAGTTATCAGCCAAGTTAACAAAGAATGCACATGTCAAGGCAAGCAACTGTCCTATTTCGAGACAGTACAGCGGCTAGTCGCTGGATTCGAGGATATAACTTTTTAATTTATAGGACGTGATGAAAATGTAGTAGCTAATAGCCTAGCGCAGTTAGCCTCAGGATACAAAAACAGGACAGAACAGGGTAACATACCTGAAATAGGATCGCATCTGCAGGCAGCGGACAACATCATGGCCATAGACATAATGAACCAAGATAAAGACCAGAGGAAACCTATAGTAGACTTCTTATCAGACCCCAGTCAGGAGGCCAAGCAGCGAATCAAAGTTTGGGCGCTGTCATACGTCCTCTTGGACGGTGTTCTCTATAGAAAAGATATAAACGAAGTCCTTTGAAGATGCGTAGACTTAGATGAAGCTACTCTAATAATGTTGAAGACTCACGAGGGACTCTGTGGATCGCACCTGATAGGAATTAAAATGTGTTGGATTATTCGTAGACATGGTTTTTACTGGCCATCAATGATGAAAAATTGCATTGACATGGCCAAAGGATGTTAGGAATGCCAACGACATGGCCCGATAACTCGTGCTCCTACAACTGACCTTACCCCTGTGATTAAACCTTGGCCTTTCAGGACCTGGGCTCTAGACATGATAGGGGAAATACATCCTCATTCTAGTCGGGGAGATGCGTTTATCTTGGTCGAAACAGATTACTCCACCAAGTGGGTAGAGACACAAGTCCACAAGAAAATTGACCATAATGAAGTCATTAGTTTTTTGCGGACTTGTATCATTTATCGATTCGACATTCTCTCGAACATTGTCGTAGACAACGGGACGGTTTTTAACAACTCAAGAGTGAAGGAGTTTGCCGAAGAATTTGGCTTCTCAGTCCTGAATTTCACTCAGTATTATCCTCAAGTGAATGGACAGGCTGAAGCCTCCAATAAATTAATTAAAAACAACATTCAAAAGATGGTCGGGCTTATTCCGAAGAAATGGCATGAAGTACTGAATGATACGCTATGGGCTCTAACAGTTACTAAGCGCGAAAGCATTGGGAAACTCTTTTCGCGCTAGTCAGCCAACCTTATCTACAAGACGAAGCTATGCATATAGCTTTAGAAGAGTTGGAAAGAAAGAGATTGGAGGCTGTAGACAAGATATAAGTACATAAACAGAGAAGGGATATTCTACAAATTGGATGAAGAGTAATCGTCAGTACAGAAATTAGATAAGTAAAGTCTACACAGACATGGATTACATACCTCGGAAGGAGGAGGCAGGTCAGCTTCGTCGACACCAGAAGCTTCCGTAGGGTCAGGTACCCCAGAGAGACTTGGATCCTGAGGAGGAAATGAAGTGTTTGTCTTAGGCTTTGAAAACAAAATGACAAAGACACAGAAATGCATACCATTTTTCGAGAGGACTCTGCCACCTGAGAACTCAAAGGGGGCGAACTCAGCGCCATGATCGTCCTCTTGAAAACAATGTCCCAAGGTCTATTGGGAGAAGATTCATAGTCCCAAGGTCTATTGGGTCCCTGAAGACTTCAGGGCCTTACAGAAATGGGGACCGGGTCCTGGATGGCAGGACGACGATGCTTGAATGAGAGGGAAATTGGTATATCTTCAGAGTCAGAAGACTCAGGGAAAGGAGCCTTTCGCTTACTAGCCGCTCCCTGCTCAACCTTCTTGCCCTTGGAGGCAAGAGTTTCCGGCGAAGACGGGTCAAACGTCTAGCCGGGGGAGGAGGGCCACTCTCTGGTGAAGAATCCCCTCAATCTACATCCAAAACTGTAAAATATGTCAGATAGGAATTTTCAGTTTAAAGGGCAAGGAAGACAAGTATAAGTCTATACAAGGAGGCCTTTGTCTTGTCTTTAACATCATCTCATAGGAAAGATAAAGGTCTGACTCCTTGGAGGTTTGAAGAAAAGACATCTTCTTCAGGAGGGTGTCAAAAGTGATCGCCCATTGGACAGCAAAAATTTATGTGGCAAAAATTTGGGTAGACCCGAGAGGAAACTCCATGTGATGGAGCTCCATCTTCTTGGACAGAAAATTCATCGAGGCCTGGAAAAAATCCTTTGAAAAAATGCTGGTAACCCGCGTATTGATTGAGATGTTGAAGGTGTCGGAGAAGGGGACTGAAGAGCTCTGAACCAAACCAACTTGTCTTGCACAGAGTTGGGGGTTGTAGACTTCAAAACAAAAACCCCACTCCGACACACAGACCAGGTCCCTATTGGTCAAAACAACATCCTAATATAAGCCTGGGGTGAGCCTTTGCCGGTGCTTCAAAATAAGGTGGCCGACAGGGAAGGGGACCCAATTGCGGCGCTCACCCCGTCCGGTATCTGCAATGTGCCTTATATGCTCCGTCACAGAGGCATATAACCATTTGTCCTTGGCTTGGCAGCCGGACTCCAGCATATGCGTCCCATAGCAATTGATATGAGTGGCACCAGAAGGCATCTGGTACCCTGTAAGCCCTGGCATCCGCAGGCAGGACCATCCGCAAGCCCTGGCCGCCAGCCGGGTACCTTGGGAAGGGGCTTGTGCACGTGGTAGCCTTGTGCAGCCCCTGATAGACTAACCCCAACAAAAATGGGGCCCAGGCAATCTTGCTGGAGGACGAGCTCAAAAAGTTGGCGATCCTGTAGACCAGCTTCAGCACTCGCTTGTCGGTGAAGCAAAAAACATATTTGCTCAGCCAGACGCTGAAGAACTCGACATCCTCAGCCTTTCCCCAGACAGTGGTAGAATGACCTTCGATCATTTGAAGGTGCCTCCTCGCTGTGCTCAAGATTTGAAGCATCTCCGTGGGATTGTGGTTGTCGTCTTCAGGGTGGAGGCGAACAGGGGCACTAGCCACGTAGCTCCCCGTCAAGAAGTTGATATCCTCCGGAGTAATGGTCATGGGACCCTCGGGGAAGTGAAAGCAGTTCACCGAGTCGTTCCAGAAAGGAAATAGACTGGCACATACCCGAGGGTCGCAGCGATTCGTGACCAAAGAGAGCTTGAAGAATGACTAGAGGCCGCAAGCCTTCAGCCCGGGTTCCAGCTTGCCAAGCCAACTGGAGAACCATTTCTACACCACTAGCTTCTCGACGGAGGGGAAGCACAAGAAGCTGCTCTTCTTCTCCCAGTTCTGGGGATCCACGAAGTCTTCCCGACAGATGGGGATTTGGAACTACGTGATCAAGTACTCATGGGGTACCAAACCGGGAAAAAGAGTAGGGTCAAGAACGGGACCTAGGGTTAACCTGTTGTCGCCAGTCTGGACCACACCGGAGGGACTAGCGCTCTGAGAATGCCACTGGAATGACGCTAAAGAAGACATGATCAAAGTGAAGACGTAGGGTTTTAAGGAAGTCTACGAGGGTTTCAGAAAGAGAGAGAGCTCGAAGGATGAATCAAAGGAGGGAAACGAAGGGTTTTCTTCCCCTTAACAAAAAGAGATGGGGCTTATATTGACATGATAAGCTATCTTAGGCATACTCTCTGACGATTTAAAGCCCACGAGAGGAATGTAGAGAATGAGAAAGGGCGTAGTGCTCGCACCAAATCTACAGCCCACGTCTGCATAGGTCACACATCTTAAAAGACGGTTTGTTGATTCCGAGATCCGTGGAATCTACAACCCACGTCTACACAGGTCGCACGTCTTAAACGACGGTTTGTTGACTCCGAGATCTACGAAAGGCAGTTTAGATTGGGAGGATCTTCGGAGAACGTGACAGACTCATAAGACCGAATATAAAAGGAAGGAGATCTTCCCAAAGAAAATCACAATCAATCAGCTAAACAGAAGCCTTGTATTGTTCGTCACCACGTAGTTGTTAGGATTCCCCGCCTGGGCGAAACTCGTGAGGTTTCATTGGTCTTCACTTCCACCGCCAGAGTGAGCAACCGTAGCTCTGGTAGCCAATTCCCGCTAGCATTCCACCACCAGGACGAGCCACCGTAGTCCCGACAAAACAACTCCGCCTTCGATTTCGTCACCAGGGTGAGCAACCGTAGCCTTGATATCTACATCCGCCACCATTCTCGGCCATCCGTTCACCAAGCCCCAGCAACCAGTTTTCGCCATCCAGAATCTACAACGCTCTATTATCAAGTCTACGACGTCATCGCCCAGATTCATAAGTCCACAGCACCCAGCGTCAAGTCTACAACGTCACCAACGCCCAAATTCGCAAGCCTGCAGCATCCAACAGCAAGTCTATGACATTGCATCATCATCCTCTTAGTCTGCAGCGCCCAGCAGGTCTCCTACGTTGTCTACAGCGTTGCACCACCGTCCTTACTTTTTTTTTTATGGCTGTAAGCATCTTTTTCTTATTGTAAGACTTCATTTATTCAACTCCATCTATTTCTTTTACTTACTGGCGACCACATCTAAAAACCCTTTGAGTATTATTATCAAATATTTCCGACGTGATCTGTTTCGACGCGAACAATAGGGAAGTTGAATCTTGACTACCTTGAGTCGGGTTCTCATACTAAAATCCTGCCAAACCCAAATTCGCCACATCATTTTCAGGGCAATGGGGGGCATCCAGTTGATGCAAACCCCTAGTTTGTGGCATTTTAAACATTCAGTTCTTTTTCCACCTCCTGTGGGCCCAAAAACGCGTTCGCATAAAAAACGTAACACGTCAAAAATACTTGACATGACCTTCTCAATGGTTTAGATGTGGTCGCCGTAATGTAAAGCAGATGAACATGGAATTCTATTGATGAGAGCAAATGAGTTACAAAATTGGTTCAAAACGTTACAGCCAGCAAAATGATGAGAAACAACAAAAGAGCCGAAATCTGAAAAGGTGTGGACGTCGTAGACTTGCTACAAATGCTGTAGACTTGCGAGCTGGTGTGGCAAAATCCAGCCGAATGGTGACACGGTGGATGTGGAAGTGATTGTGGTACGAACGTTGATTGTGATGTGAGGAAGCAGAAGGTATGGGAACAGGTCTGGAGACTTGAGGTCGAAGGATGAAAACTGAAGACAAAAAACTGAGAGCTTTTAAATAAACAATGCACTTTGGCCTTAAATTAATGTATGAGTTTGTTAAGAGAATCTCCATGTCTTTTTATATTAAATAGGACGTTCAAAGATGTGGGTCACTTCTCCCTTGATTTTCCCCCACTAAAGATCAGCTGAAACTATGGAGACGTGGCCTCCCTAACTAATTTCCTAAAATCTCGGTGTCAAGATCTTTTTGAGTTCGTAGACTCTGACCTAGGGACATTACCTTATAGACTTGACTTGTTCCTACCCTTGCAGAGTTGGTTTTGGCTTTTGCCCTTGCATACTTAGCATGACCTCGAAGACTCACCCTGATAGACTTCCCGGAAGGGAAGTGGCTAAACACCCACTCACGGGAGATTAACTCATTTTTCATATTTTATGAAAAATTTTCTTACATTTTTACGAAATTTTTTTAGCTTTACAAAAAATTTTCGTAATTGGCCTAAAGTTTCGTAAAAGATTTGTAAAAATATACGCGATTCTACGAAATTTTAAAATGGGCTTCGTAAAAATGTATAAACTCGAACAGTAACAATTTCATAAAATACAATTTTTTTATTGTTTTACAAATTTTTTTCGTAATGGGTATGTAAAAATATACGGGCTTTTACGAAATTTTCTAATAAGCTTCGTAAAAATGTACGAACTGAAATATTAACTTTTTTCATAATTTACAAAAAATTCTTATGAATAGTTAATAAACAGTGACGAGGTTCTTAAATCTGCGGTAATTTCAGAAAAAATTTCGTAAAAACATCTCAAAAATTTTTGTAAATTCGAAATTTTTGTAATTTCTGAATCATAATTCGAAGCAGAGAAAATTCAAAAAATTTAAAAATTTACTGAAATTTTTTGTACATTTTTGTAAAATTTTTTCATAAAATTACCGTAGATTTACGAAACGCTTTCACTGTTAATTAACTATTCATAAGGAACAGTAGCTCCCTTTATTCTTTTTATATGAAAATTTTTTGAAATGGGCTAAAGGCTTTAAAAGTTTCGTAAAAATATACGAGCTTTTACGAAATTTTGAAATGAGCTTCGTAAAACTTTACAAACGCTAAGAGTAACAATTTTGTAAAATACGAAAAAAATTTTGTAAAACTAAAAAATTTCGTAAAACACAAACGACGACTTAATCTCCCGTGCGTAGCATTTTAGTCTCTTCCTCCTGGAAGGGCCTGCAGAGGTACCTCCTCTACAGGCCCAAACAAAGAAATCTTAGTTACTTGGGAGATATCCGAAGTATGAGAAGCCCAGTAAGGAGGTAGCTGTGGAAACACAACAGGGGAAGGCTTGCGGGCGAAGTGGTCACCAAGCGACTGGGCTTCCAGGCGACAGGGGTCAATGAGGTAATCAAGCGACAGTCAACTGGACGAGCGGGAAAACTCTGCGGCGAAGGCTAGTGGCCGATCCGGTCGATCACTAGCTGTTATGGGAAGATTCAGGACGGTGTCAAGACTTGGAAGGAAATTGTAATCAAGATTGCTCAAATGGAAAGGAGATATTCCATGAAGACTGGCAACAAGGGCGCATAATATATGCATAATATTTCATTTATGTATATAGGTCTAGCTTAGTATAAATAGTTGTTCTTATGCATTATACACACACACACACCTTTCTACCGACGGACATATTGTCTTTTTATCTTCAAGCATTCCAGCGTTCAAGCATCCTGTGCTCCTGCATTCCTATTTCCTTCCGAAGGCATCGCCGATGGCATCCGTAAGTGCTTCCGCTTAAGAGTTTATGTCCGCTGCGTTCTCCTCTCTTTCTTTATTCATACGACAACCATACAACGAACCACCGATTACCAGTTGCTCATAGTGCCAGAGATTTCCGTCGTTTTTGGATCCGACTTGTCCAGCAGTCACTTCCGGAACGAACATGCCTTTGGCAACCATAGTGGGAGTCTCACCAAATCTCATGCCCGAAATAAGGGACTACGTAGCTCGACTAGTTGAGCAGGCGATCCCTGGGGCAGACTATATGAATAAGGTCGAACTCTACTGAGTTCCTTATCCTGATAACATCGACCGGGACTATCCTTTTCCGAGGGGATATCATGTGCCTGAATTTGCCCGTTTTTCTGGCGAAGAAGGCATTTTGCTTGCGGAACATATCTCCCGCTTCACTCATCAGGCTGAGAAGCTACCACTAATGGGTTTTAGAAACTTCGCCTGTTTCCTAGTTCTCTGACAGGAGCGGCCTTTACGTGGTACGTGAATCTTCCCCCGAACTTGGTAAGGAATTAGGAGAATATACAGGTGCAATTCACTCTGGCGTTTGCTCAGACTGACCAAGCAGTGACACTGTGAGACCTCACTCACATGAAGCAGCAGCCTGGATAACCGCAGCAGTCTTTCTGAATAGACTTCGAAAGGCAAGGCTGAGATGCAAAACATCTACATCCGAAGTTGAGCTTAGAGCCATCGCCTAGGATTCTCTCTTTCTTCGGCTTATAAAGAAGCTAGAAGGTGAAGTGTTCAGGGACTGGAATGAGTTGGCCAGAAGGGCTATCCGATATGAGAATCTCCGCAGAGAGAAAACTCAGCCAAAAAAGAATATGATTGTAGGGCCCTTGGTAACCTACCAAGCGGAACCAATTGTAGAGGTTAACGTTGCAGAGTAAGTGAAGGGTCAACCCCTGACTTGCGATAGTTGAGTCAGAAAAACTTCCAAGCTAAAGCCTCTCCAAAAAATCAGGAGGAAAGGAAATATTCCTTCGATGAGGCGAAGGCCGATGAGATTTTCGAATTCATGCTTCAAAACGGGCGAATTCGATTGAAATCGGGCTATCAACTTCCTCGCACTAACAGAGAGAAGTCTAGAAACTTTTGTAAGTGACACGGGTCGTTTACCCACACTACTAGGGACTATATCACGTTTAGAGACGTGGTGCAATACCTAATAGAGTCTAAGGAGTTACGCTTCCCAGACTTAGGGGATAAGGCGTTAACAGAGTCGCATCCTTTTGGCGACTTGGTTGACATAAACGGGTCAATTTCCTAACTCTCCCCTTTATCAATGCAGGGAGACCAAGACCAATCGATCGAGACTGGCTAGACAATCATTGCCAACATGCTATTCAAGCGACTCGTAAGCGAGGGAACACTCCCGTGCCCTGCTCGTAAGCGAGGGAACACTCCCGTGCACAAGAGTTGTATCATCACAAATCGTTGGAAAAGGCGGACTTCATGGTGAAAGCCCGAGCTTGTGTTTCCGACGTTTGTGACAGTGCCTCCATCACGAAGAACATCCTGGAGGAGGTAGCACCATCTTCGTCAATAGCAGAGAAGAATCTGAATCAGCTGCAGAAGTTGCTCAATGAGAAACTTTCCGGGAAGAAGTTCCCTGTAGTGTTGCATGACGTCTGGAATGATAACTATACATGACGTCTGGAATGATAACTATACATGACGTCTGGAATGATAACTATGTCTGTTAAGAATGTGATCCGAAGTTGAAATTTTGGAGAATCTGGTAGGTAATATCACATAAGATTTCGTGTTATATTATAGGATATCGGAAAGATATCGTCCTAAATTTTATTGTCTATTATAAATAGACGGATTGTCCAGAGGTTCGAAGGGAGAGTCGGATAGGTGAGATCCACGGGTTAGTGCGATGTAGACTCTGTAACTAGGGTAAGGGATGCGACGGGTTGTCGCGCTCCGGGGTCTCTAGTGAGTCGTTGTACTGGGAACGGGTGATACACGATGAGCGGTGAGAATGTTCGGAGAGTCGCGTAGAGGGTTTTCTAAGGGGACTCGGGGTGAAACTTTCTCGGGACTTGTAATCGTGTAACTCACTGGTTATAGTGGAATCTCAAGGAGGATCTCCCCGTGGACGTAGGCCGGTTTGGGCCGAACCACGTAAATCTGTGCGTCGGACATCGTCCCCCGTTATTCTTTCCGCTTTCGTCATCGCCGCCTGAGGTTCCCGCCCCAACAATGTCGAGCTCGATTCTCTTCTTAAGCCCTTGTATTCTGGGAGTAAAGGAGGAAGCAGGATACTAGTCACTACAAGAAACCTCGAGGTCGCCAAATTGGTCGGGGACCGTGATCCGAGGCAGTTGGACCAGCTGCTGTTGGAGGATTGCTTGTCTTTGCTCGTCTATCACTCCATTGGGGAGGAAACCTTTGAACGACACCCTCATCTTCAGGATATTGCGGTTCGATTAGCCAAAAAGTGTAAGGGGCTGCCTCTTTCTATTAAGACGATCGGAGGGCTGCTTCGTTTCAAAACCGACGATGAGAGTTGGGAGCGAGTGTTAGCACACGGTATTTGGGACAAAGTGGATGGACATAGAAAGATTCCTCCGGCATTGAAGTTGAGCTATGTCCATCTCCCGGTTCACTTGAAGAGATGTTTCTCAGCATGGCGTTATTCCCGAAAGATTACATGTTCGACCAAGACGAGGTAATTCGGCTATGGATCGTACAGGATTTGTTGCACAAGGGGACCGCTACAACATACCAAGAGGTGGGGATGGAAAATCTATGTCGTTTAGAAGCCGTGTCGCTAGCCAGGGATGAGAAGACCCGTTATTTAAAGCATGATTTCATCAATGACCTCGCGAAATAGGTAGTTGTCAACTCATACTTCAGCTCGGATGAGTATAAAGAAGACTCCTCCCGTGAAGAGTCGCTCGGCAAAGTGCATCATGCGGCGATGGTGGCACGATATGAGGAACGTTGTATTTCCAGGAGATTTAACGCGTATAGGTCAATGAAAAAGGGGAGAACTTTTATGCCTTTTCAAATCTTAAGAACTCTAGAACCGAATGTCTGTCCCCTCAGAGGTGATTCAAGGCTTGATAATGGAAATGAAGTACTTGAGGATGTTGTCGTTGCGTTACTTTCGAATCGGAGAGGTGCCCAACCAGATTGGAGAGTTGAAGCTCCTGCGTTCCATTGATTTTTCTTACACAGAAATCGAAGTGTTGTCGGAATCAATTTGTAACTTGGTCGAGTTACAATCTCTGCTACTTCGAGGGGGCACAGAGCTTAAGAGGTTGCCCAGGAACTTTCATAAGCTGACAAATCTTCTCCATCTCGACATACCCGATACAAAAAGTTTGGAGGAGATGCCGCCCCGTATCGGAAATATGACCAATCTCGAGGTACTCTCTAGCTTTGTCGTGGGCAAAGAAGCCGGTCAGGAGTTGAAGCAACTGGGACCGCTCAAATGCATTCAGCGACAGTTGCACGTTCGTAATTTGGTTGTCGTAAAGGATGTTGAAGACGCAAAGATTGCTAATCTATATAAAAGCAGTTCACGAAATAGCTTTGGATTGGGGATCGATTTCAGAAACTTCAAGCCAAGATGACCATCAACTAAAGCTCCTAGAATATCTGCAACCTCCGAGAAAGATTGAATATCTTGGTATATTTTCCTGTGGGGGCAAAAAATTTCCATCCTGGTTTGATAATCATTGCTTGAATAATGTTGTACATTTAGCCTTGGTAAATTGCAAAAGTGTGAATTTGTTGCCACCCATTGGACGACTTCCACTGCTGGAATGGCTTCTCGGTGCGGGTCTTGAAGCAATCGGTTCAATAGGCACCGAGTTTTACGGGATCGAACGGCCATTTCAGTCATTGAAGAGATTGATCTTTGAGGACATGGGTGCTTGGGAGAAGTGGTCGTCCAATGGAGACTACGAGAACAACCATCCATTCCCTTGCCTCCACAAACTAACTGTGTTCAAGTGTCCCAAACTGAAAGGAGGATGCACTCTTAGCCTTCCATCTATCCATGAGATTGAAATTGAAGGTTGCCAAGAAGGATTGTTGAAATGTTTAGTCGGCCTTACTTCTATTACGAAGATGAAAATTAGCGAAATTCCTCAGCTCGTTCACTTTGACAAGAGTTTCTCGACCTCTTGGGTTACGCTCGAAGAGATGAGGATTGAGCGCTGTCCTCGATTTAAGACCTTCGTTGATGGGGATGGCGAGGAACAAGTGTCCCCTAAGCTGAAGAAGCTAGAAATCGAAGATTGTGAAGATCTAGAGAAGTTGCCAGAAGGTTTATCTGGGCTTACATCTTTGAATAAGATGAGTATTGTTAATTGCGGGAAGCTCTCTTCCTTCCAAAGGGTGGGTCTGCCTCCTGTGTTGAGAAAAGTGAAGCTTCGGATATGTCCGAGTCTCCTATAGTCCCAGCCCATTGGCAGCAGACTTCCGGAATCTCTCGAGGAGCTTAACTTAGAAAATCTCCTGGGACTCGAGTCGATATTGGATATATTTGTGGGTGGTCAACTCTCTCGATCTCGAAAGAGTTAACGGAGACATGCCAAACCAATCAAAAAGTAAGGAAACTTGTGCGGGCATTCCTTGCGGAGTTCGACTACTGCACTTAGAACTTTGAGCCTGTACATTTCATCGGCCCAAGCAGGAGGAGTAGGGAGTTCGGGATGGAACCATGTATGCTTACATATCTTATTATTTAATTTCCAGGAATTAGCGTAACAAAACGAAGAAACATATGGCCAGAGTAAAAAATATATGTCAAACAAATTATAAAGCGTCTCTTGACTCGGGCCATCCCCAGAGTAAGTAATATGCTTTTATTTAATACAAATTACGCATACATTATCCGAACATTGTTCTCTGATTCGAGAATTCCTACTTCATCTGCAGCTCTTTACACCTTAGGAAAGCGAGCTATTATCCCAAAGTGAGCCATCAACAACCATACGAAGGTTATCAACTCTCCGCCCTCGCTCAACAGGCGTACATGCGAGTCGGCACGACAATGGCCGGCCGCATATAACAACACATCGACCCATACCTCGCTAATTATGTCCCACTTCGTCGGACCTTTTTGCCTCAGCATGTTAGCTACGGCGCATGCCTCAGGCAACACGGACATACCATTTCCCGTTCTGTCTTGGGATTCGGCCGTACCCGTGTGCTCATCGAGTATATTCTTGCAAAATCGATCCATCATTTCCACGAGATGTTTCTTGCCGATAGTCTTCGCCTCGACACAAGTGTCACGATACATTATTTCCTCGATCCCAGAGACAGGAGACATTAACTTTGGTTGCTTGATAAGAAGATAGACCAGGTAATCCGATAAGACCTTGCTGAACATCCTTCTTTTGTTGTTATCTCCATCGATGTGTCTGTCAACCTGATGACATATCTCTGTCGCACAATGCCAGATGAGGATGCTATTCTCAAAATCCAAATCATCCATATAATGTCTTAACTCAGCTAAATTCATGTTGCGAAGTGGACCTTCACCCCTTTCCTCGTATACCGCCCTTACTTTGTCCGCATCAACGGCGGGCAACGCTTTTTCTCGCAGATGAAACACGAAGTTCCATAGTTCCATATCAAGCTTGTTCTTCCGTTCATATTGCAATTTGGTCAGTACGACAACCCCCATCTTGTCGTTGATTTTAACTGAAAAAGTTATTTTTCGACTATTCATACTTCGCCACGCTAAAATGTTTTACAGAGAATACAATGAGATCCTAAAATAAATTCTCGCGATCGGATGCTTCAATATAATCTTTAGAATTTCTAATATAAAATAATGAAATCAATATATATGATGTAGGCTTTTTATTCATCTAACATTTCCTAAAATAAAAATATTACGATAACATTTAAATTTCAAACTAAAATATAGAAATACTTTTACGTATAACTTTGCCATTTTTCATTATTTTGACTCTTAGAAATCTTCATTGAAATGGTTAACAAGAATAGATGTGATTATTCAACGAACTTATATCTTATCCCCACAGAGTAAATAAATTTTCTCTTTGTTTTTCTCATTTTTTTCTGATCGTAATATTAACAAAATGCAATAAAATTGAAGACTAAGGCAGAGCAAAACGAGAATATAAATTAAAAAGGGGCTAAGATTGTACCGTTGATTTTACGCCAATAATCACTTAGCTTGCATCCTTTACTCGGACGAGACTCCTCGAAAGCTCGCCATAAAATGCTCACTGCCCCTATACTCTCTGACCAATCCCGGAATGCAACGGTTCTGCAGCAAAGAGCAACGAAGCAGCCAGCCATGCACGAAATGGCCATGCCTACTATGCAATATACGACTAGTCCATACCCGCACACTTGGCATCCCATGTAAATAGGATTGACACGGGTCAAATTAGACATGGTTACTAGCAGTAGCTCGTTCGCTGAATCCAAAACAATCACTCCAGCAAGCAACGAGTAAGTGATTCGAACATCGACCCCGTGAATCCCCTCTTTCTTATTTAGGCAAAACATAATCAGCGCGATGAGGACGTTGTAAAAGGCCAGACTGCGAATGAGCACTCCCCAAGCGGAGTTGGCTGCAAGGACCTTGGTATAGAACACCTCATAGAATGACTTCAGCTCCATCTTCAAAATTTTGAATGTCGCCAGAGCATCTTGGTTCAGGAAACAATCTCGGCTTTCGAGCCATTCGGAGTGGTCTGGCATCATGTCGACAACCAGACACCTGAATATTTGGAAGTAGTGGAAGGCTGTCTTGATTCTCTCTTTGCGGGTATCTTCTTCACTATTGCTGCCGCCAGTATTGGACTGGGGTGCCAGTGCCACAATCTGTCTCCTCGTAGTATTTCTGTTACGGCAACGTGATTTAACAATTGACTTCTTAAGCTTCTCGATGCTCGCAAGATACAATGCTCTGGTCTTCTCCCCATATTTGATAGCACCGGCAATAGCTATCAGGACTGTCGGAACCCGAAGATCGTTACTTGGGAGCGTCTTAACAAAGATATTGAGGAAGGCAAGTACCTGGGCTACAAGGCCGACCAAGTGACGCAGCCATAGCGTATTGTCCTCCAGAGAATAGGCAGTAATAGAATCTGACCCGCCCAAATGTATGAGAAGGAAGGCAGACCAGAATGCAAGGAGATCCTGGTTGATGGAAGTGGAGTTCCTGCATCTGGCATTCGAGATTAACCCGAACGTGAATATGGCAGCCCAGTCGGAGAGGAAGTAGGCTGACCATATCAGAAGAATGACCCAACGGTTGGACGTCCTCATCCTGAATGGGGAGACGATTGCAAGAAGCAGTTGCATCGTAAGGCTGAGGATCATGAAACCTCGAATGCCCCATGCATCCCACACATCTTGCAAGCTCGCTACAACCGAAGTCGCCATGTGTTTTTCCCGAAGAATTGCCCGCTCAATTCATTTTTCGCTTTGGATTCGTTGTGAATTTATAAGATAAATTGTTCTTCCCTTGATCGGCTAAGGAAAGCATTTCCAATGATCAAGACATCCCAAGGATCTTTTATGGTATTAACATAAATTAATCAAAGAATCGAAAAAAGGTACCGTGGAAGAAAAGAAATGACAATTAAAATGAAAATTGTTTCTACTAATTAGTTTGTTTTTTCCTATAACCATGCAACTAAAAAAATATTATGTTGGGAATTCTTTCATTATAATTTAAGAAAAAAATTACTTTTTATTTAAAAGAATCATTATCGTCATCCAACAAAAAAGATCAAATCCATTCTTTTCGAAGGTATAAAAATTATTTAAAAATTAGAGGCTAGGATATCAATATTAATTAAACTTATGTTACTTACACTTAAAGTTTAGAATAAATATTCAATAACTTTTATGAATAGCATTAATTTTTACCAATTTTCTTTATAAAATTATTATTATTATTATTATTATTATTATTATTATTATTATTATTATTATTATTATTATTATTATTATAAGTCAGTCGGGATACTAATTGTTCACACAACAAAAAGCAACGAGAAATTTCGCTGTTGAATTTAATAAAATTCTTGTTATTGATATTATATGTTTTCTGATAAGATATTATTGCTTTATAATAAAATGGCCGTTTGCGGGATAACAGTAAGACTGTCAAACGAATTCATTAGTATTGCTCTTTCTTTCTTTTTTGTTTTTTGACAAATTATACTTGATTCTTAAATGAACGCTTAAAATTAAATAAAATATCGTTTTCAATAGACATTAGTTTTACCGATGAAATCTTACATAATAGAAAATTATTCAATTATAAACAACTATTTCATTTTAATATGTAGAGAACTTCATGGGTTCGACCTTAAAGACACACATAAAACTTCTCATAACTTAGTACAATATTTTCATATAATACAAAATTTTTTAGTTTTTTTGTACTACAACATTTCAATAGGATTTAACAAAATTTCATAAGTATGAATTCTATTTATTGTATGTTATACAAATATTCCATGGCGTCTTATGAAATATAATTCTCAATCGTATTAATTGTATCAAGAACTATTTTCAGCTCAAGACTTCATTATGGCATTATCAAATATTATTTCAGCAGATGTGTTTTTTTAGTAATTACTATTCACCATTTAAAATTTATTTTGTAAAATTTTAAAATAATATATATTTTCAACGTTAGTGTGCTATGCTTTGAATAATTTTCACTCGCTATCTTCATTTTTCACGATTTTGCGCATTGCTCTGATTTGTATGTCTACAATATAATTGTAATAATTATTCGAACGGAGGGACAATCGAAATGCGGCATCTCATATCATTGGGTCATGAATTATAAATCTGGAACAAAGATCATGATGCTCAAATATGCTTTCCTTTCATATATGTTTACGTTCAACAAGGGTTTCTAACAAATGGTACGCTAACGTAATCATAGAGTATTCGGATAGGTAGTCCTGTTGTGCAAATGAGTTGGACTAATAATCCGTACTGAACGGATATTCTTCATATAGGAGAAGACAATCTTGGAGCTTTTTGAGCAACAACGCTAGCCTTGCAATAAGAACTATGCTCCTCCAAAGCTGCAAGGAGGATATGGCTGGCCTGTATTTGAGTACAGATGTTGGCAATGTATTACATAAATTTCGCCAGTAAGTTCTTGTCGTGTAATGAACCCACGAATATAAACTCTTTAGTATAGTTAGACTAAATAGTGGCGCAGTCCTTCCGAGGACACCCAACTAGTGTAAGGTAGGTGGTGGGTGTTTGGAACCTTGTCATGATCCGGGTTGGAACCAAACAATGTACACTCCACTTGGATTTACGGTTATTCTCCTGAGTGAAGGTTAATAAAACCTAGGAGCCGCCCACCTGCTGGGCTTTTGGGCCTCAATTGAAATTGGATCAACAGGAAAACATCCTTAAGTCGGGCCCAAAGAAGATGTAGTGGGGCCGGGCTGAGGCTCGCGATCTTGTCAAAGAGCCTCTAAGCCTCGTGAGAGGGCTTGCAAAAAGTAAGTCCGCCACGAACTCCGCTGATGTAAAAAAAATATATATATATAATGGCGCATATCTCAAGAATGGAATCAACATGATGATCTACAAAGTATTTAAGAGTTTTATTAAGTAGTTAAGCGGAATAGTGAGTTCAAAGTGGAAAAGACAACATAAATGACTAAGTAAGAAGAGGAAAAGAGCCGGAGACAATGGTGTAAGAGGGAAACCGGCAACAATCGGAACCGCACACTTTTGTCATGTTTACAAATAACTCGGGAAAGACTCGACAGTTCCCTAATTATATGAATAGACAGATCATTTCATTGTTGTTGCGTGTTGGCGGACTTATGCTATCTAATAATTTGTCGTCCGGCTGGGACTTGATCCTGTTTCATTTGTCCCACGATGAATGAAAATCTCACCTTTAAGTTTTCCAACTCATATATAAAGGAGTTCCTCCCCCACTTTTTCCTTGTAATTTCTCCTTCTTTTCCTTCGAATGCTTATGTGATAGAACTACCTGCTGAGCAGATCAGTCCGGTCTTTAATGTTTCAAATTTGTACGAGTTTGTGGGAGCTGATGAGAGTTATGTTGTCGAAGAGCAGATCAAAGAGCTTCCAAAGGCCACAAAGGATGTTATTAAAGATGTTCTAGATGTGAAGGAGACTAAGTCAAGGAGAGGGAATCGATATAGGAGATTCTTGGTGAAATGGTTGGGAAAGCCAGCGACGGAAAGTACCTAGATAGCAGAAGAAGAGTTGAAGAAGATTGATCCTGAGATTTATGCAGAGGTCGTCGAAGTTTTCACGGCGGAGTTGCGAACTTTTCCAACCCGAGGAGATTGATGCAGGAGCATAATAACAATATTTAGATTTTATAACATTAGGGGTATTTTGGGAATATCACGTTATATTTCTTTTTTAGTATAAATAAGGCCTTAGGGTTTCTAAGGAAGACAATTGTTATTTTACCCTATTATCTGATTTTAAGAATTTCTTGAGGTTTTCTTACAACCCTATAATTTTCTATCGTTCCCTTCATCCTATTCGTTTTCTCCCAATTCTTCTGTGATTTATCCTATTTCCGCTATATTACTTCATCAATACTGTAATGCACCACACGATCAAGAACAACAGTAATTATGCAAATACAGATAGATCAGATAACACAACAGAAGTATAACAATTATAAATAATAACACGTATAGAAATAGCCAGTTTAGCAAACAGAATGGTAGAAATTAACAATGCGACTTCCTCGTTTTACCACCACTCCATATATCAACACTTCGTACGGTGCCAGGACCACTGTAGTGCATCCCCACCCACTCCTCCGGCAGCAGGTGCGATCGCGAGTGGCGCCACCTCCCCGTTCTCCTCCAACGTCACGACCGGGTAACACATCTCAACAACAATCCAGTTACCATCCCTTAACAGAGGCAGAACCAATCCAGTACCTCAAGCTGCAGAAGATCGAAGTCAATCTCGTGAAGGCAGTCAGCCGACACGTCCGTTACTCAATTTCCTCATAATCACTCAAGGTACCAAAGCAATTCCCCCGTAAGACCCTAAGTCTTTCTTTTTCCTGTTAGTCTACTCGAGGTACAGGAGCAATTCTCCTGTAAGACCCCAAGTTTTTCTCTCATTTGTTTACTCGGGATACAAGGGCAATTCTTCGGTAAGACCCCAAGGCATTTTCCATTCCTATCTCAACCACGCGTCCACAAACATTCTCAACGAATCCGAGGCCAATCAGTCCATTAACCAACAACCGCGAAAGCCCTCCAACAACCAGAGGAATTCCAAACCACGAGCCAATCGCACCATTCCAGAAACAAACGAGCCAATCGCACAACCACAGAACGCGAGGATTCAGCTACACAGCGCACCACGCCAGCCAATCAAGCACCAATCAAGCCTCCCAACACTAGAACGACCGCACCAATCACGCGATCAGTAGAACACGAGGATCCGGCTAACGACACACCAAACCAACAGTCAAGCGCTCATCAGGCCTCGCAATACCAGAACGACCGCGCCATTCACGCAACCAGCAGGACCAGGGACTAGACAAAAGACACACCAAGCCAGCCCGACCTACCCAGCCTCCCCTACCTTCCTACCCCAAACGTATCAACAAGACGGACAAACAACCAAGACGGGAAAAGGGGAGGGCGTGAGAACGTACACTACAATCGGCGCCGACCTTGCACGAACTCACGTACTCCGCGTCTACAACGACCCCCTTCTGGAGCGCGCTCCTCCTCAGCACCCTCAGCTCCCCTGCCCCGATCGTCCAGACTTCGTGTCCTGCTGCCTTACCTCGGTGGGGTTGCTCGCTTCCTCAGCAGTCACGATCGCGCTCAGGGATCTCAGCTCGACGAACGGGAGGAAGTGATCCGGGACCGAGCTATCCTCCCTCGGACAAGTTGTGGGTATTCTTTTAACTCCCCACCCGAACCCCTAAGAAACGTGTAGAGAAAGCCAGAAAGAATGAGGAAACTTGTCCTCCAAGGTGCATGTGTGGGGTGGGGAACGATCCCCCAACTTGATTCTTCTCCTTTTTGTTCTATAAATATATATATTTTTTGATCATTTAATAAAGTCCCTTAATTTCCGGAAAGATTGCATTTAGGTCCTCTTGTTAGCTCCCCATCCGAAATATTAAAGAAACGAGCAAATCAAGAATCGCTACTTGAACCAGATTATGTTTGAGTAAGTACGTCCCCTTTCTCGCGTGACGTAATCACACGTAATCGAACACAAGCATCGATAATGTTTCCCTCAAAACGTCGATAACTACCATAATACTAGGCTTTCGTATCCATGCCGAACATTGACTAAGGTCATGTCTTGAGATCGTCTAAATCTTTCCATGACAGATGTTGATTGACCATATTGCCCCCCAGCTTTCGTTGCAAAGTTTACTCGTTCACCCAACTGACTGTCGCTTGATCCTCTTGCATCGTCTGATAACCCTTGTCGTCTGGTAGCCTCCGTCACTTGGTAGCTGTTTCGTCTGCAGGCCAATCTTTCGGTGTGTTTCCACAACTACTTTCCTAGAAAGCCTGCGTGCTTTGGGCCCGAATTCTTAACTGCCGATCCACATATAGCACTGAGATCTGTTACCCAGAATTCTTGTTGCTAAATAGTATGAACCATTTTTTCTCATAAAATAAAATGAGAAATCTACTTTTCCTCTGAGCTGCATGAGGCGGCAATGTATTGCATCAATTTTGTGATGTCCTATGACTCCGGAATACAATACTTAAAACCTCAAAGTATTTCTACACGACATATTATGTATGATTTGTCGGTTAGATTTTCTTTTTTATTTTTGCGCTTCAGGCATAAAAAAGCGGTCATAATTTATAATGATCGAGAACATTAGACTCATCACAGTAACTTTTGTCATAATTGTAGATTTTCTTCTTTTTTTTTGAAAATTTCTCGAAGGAGTTCGCGGAGTAGCCAGCCCGTCACGACGTTTCGGAAACGACACAAATGACAATGGAGAAGTGGAGTGCCGGAGGCAAAGGAGTGTGGGGCTTCGATTACGTAATATGAAGTATTTTGCTTTTAATATTAACAATGAAAAAGAAGTCTATGGATGATATGTATCGAGTATATGAACCCGCTTGTATTTTAATATGACAATTTGTGCGCCATTTCCAGTCTTATATTCAGACTACAGAATTTTGTGTTCACATTAGTATTCCGCTTTTAATATCAACAAGTGGAAACGAAGAATATGGCCGCTCTGCATTGAGTACATACATATCTTGGCGTTGCATTACATATATTTTTCCATTAGCTTCTTGTCATGTAATGGACCCACAAATATAAGTATTGTTGGACTAAATTTTGGCGCATATTGCAACAGTGGAATCAACATAATTGACAAAAGTAAGAAGAGGAAAAGAGCCCGAGACAATGGAGTAAGAGGGACCAACATAAGGTTACTCTAAGTGTTAAGAAATTTGAGTTCGCCTAAAGAGGTTTCGGGTTCGAAATCTACCGTACACCGTCATCGTATGTTAAAAGACCCACTCATTACAGTCAAGTGTCTCACCTTTATCTAGAAAATTGTCTCCAGATAACTTTTGGACAGGTAAGGTGGGATTAGGTAGAAATTATTGTGGATGTGATTTTAGGAAAGAAGTAGGTAAAGTAAAAGGCCAAAGAAAGAGCTACGTGGCCATATTTATCCTCTTACGTGGGTCCGGCTCCCCACTATAAATAGGGGATTTGGTCCCCATTTTGTATCAAGAATTAGAAGACATGGAGAGAGAGAGTGAGAGTTCCAGGTAGTAAAATGAACAGCTTGTTTTTATGACAAGGTCGATCATTACAAAAAACTGAATAGCTTGTTTTTGTGAAAAAATGGAGATGGGGTCAGAAAATGAGCTCCAGTTGAGTGGATCCCTTCCAGTAGCAAACGTTCAAGCTCTAGCTGCAGAGTGCCCGACAGAGATCCCACCACGTTATCTACGCCAGCTAGACGAACTAGGCCAGTTATGGCCATCCACCGTTGCTCTGCAAATCCCAGTCATCGACATGAGCAAGCTCAGCGATGGCAGCTTGTGAAAAAGGACTGCGTCTGTTACAAGACCATGAGCCACGTCGATATTCGACACATGACCAGTCTCAAACTCGATGGGAAAAGCACGTTGGATCTCCTTAAGCTCGATGGGAATGAGATCAACCTAAGGGAGCAATGATGATCCTTGTCGCCCTGCACAAAGTTCCGATAGTACGATGGGTATTCGTTCTTTCCCAGTCGTCCCATCTACTGGGTCCATTATATCCTTATTCCCCAAATAGGCGTCCTGCCTAATGTTTTCGCATTTCGATTTACTCCGTCTCAGTGTTCCCAACAACCGTGAAAGAGAATGTGGCATCCATAAGCTCAGAGGAATCCATGTGATATACATAAATACACCCAACGTTGATTAAAATAATTTAATTAGTTTTAGAAGGGTATAAAATATATTTCTAATTTATCGTAAAAAAAATTAAAGGATTAATAACTAAAAAGGAAAATTATCCCTCAAAATTAAAAAATAAAAATAAATTCTTTTATAATTTATAAAAAACGATAAATAGGTAATTTCGGCTTGTGTGGTATTGGAAATTTCCCAGAGATGGTAGAAATTATCCCACTATAAATAAAATCGGAACAAGGAAATCGCATCCCGATTCACCGTGGTGTGGCGATTACTAGCGGTTCCGACTTCATGCAGGTTATTATTATTATTATCATTATTATTATTAATATTATTATTATTATTAATTATTACGATTTGTTGAAGTGGTTTTGATTATGAGCATTGAAATAAAAGTAAACCCTCTACATGACAGAAGCTACTCCTTATGAGAATCTTCTGTAAGGAAATATTTTTGTAATTAATAATTAATTACGAAATTAAGTTAGAATATTTCATGGGAATTATCCAATATGATCATAATAATTATCTGATCGAAATGAAATGATTTTGTTACCAAAAAAATAAAGAGAATAATATATTTCCAATTGAAGGAAATAAATTATCTATTTATGGAAGGTTCTACATAATTGACTATATGTCATACGAATGCCATCTTCCGATCTTAATTCTTCTTTGGTTAATAAAAACGTGATATTTGTCCAGATTCATCAAAAGAAACGAATGAAACTGACAAAATAAATCATGAAAGTTAATTTTAACTAATTCCATACATAGAAGGTTATCATAATTTGTAACCTTTTGCGGTTATCCATGGGGAGTTGATGAAATCAATTGATCTTGGTCAGATCTCATCCCCAACAAATACTTACCAACGAGAGATATCATTTGATTATTAAGGGAATTAATATCATTGATTTATTCGTTTTCCATCTAAGTATAGAAGCTATATTTGTCAATTCTACCTTCTATAGTTAGCGTTTTTGTAATTTGTATAAATAGGCATTCGATTGTCATTATAACTACACAGAAAACATCAGATACATTGGTCAAACGCTGGAGCTTGTAATTTTTCGATGGTTTAGGTCTTGTTAGTCACACACGAGGGACGTGAGCGAGGGACCACGCAGGAGAACCTTGGGCAAGGGTTTTGTATTTGCTCAGTCGAGATCTCGAGGGATCGCGCAAGGGAAGTCGCAACGGGTTGCTGTGCAGGTGGGAACACCGTCGGACTGAAAAGTCCTACGGAAGTCGCAGCGGGTTCTGTCTTACAGAAACCTGTTTCTAAGGTTCTGTTTTACAGTAGCTTTCTTCCGCTGTAGGATTTGTCGAAGAAGAGTTAAAAATTCTTAATTGGATTTTAACACTAATTCACTCCCCCTCAGTGTAACATTATACATTATTATTATTATTATTATTATTATTAT
This sequence comes from Melastoma candidum, assembly GCA_023653495.1. Classification (NCBI taxonomy): domain Eukaryota; kingdom Viridiplantae; phylum Streptophyta; class Magnoliopsida; order Myrtales; family Melastomataceae; genus Melastoma; species Melastoma candidum. The sequence goes on from CM042890.1 coordinate 25,367,639, forward strand.
AAGCACTACTTGTTCATACAACAAAAAACAACGAGAAATTTCGCTGTTGAATTTTGTTTTTTTTTATTGATATTATATGTTTTCTGACTATAATAAAATGGCCGTTTGCGGGATAATAGTAAGACTGTCGAAGGATTCTTAAATGGACGCTTAAAATTAGAGAAGATTTATCGTTTTCAATAGACATTAGTTTTACGGATGAAATCTTACATAATAGAAAATTATTCAAATATAAACAACTATTTCATTTTAATATGGAAAGAACTTCATGTGTTTTTTCCTATAACCATGTAACTAAAGAAATATTATGTTAGGAATTCTATCTTTATAATTTATGAAAAAAAGATACTTTTCATTTAAAAAAACCATTAACGTCATCCAACAAAAAATGATCAAATCCATTATTTTCGAAGGTATGAAAAGTATTTAAAAATTCAAGGCTTGGATATCAATATTAATTAGACTTATTTTACTCTTAAAAGTTTAGAATATATTCAATAACTTAGGAAAGTTTTATGAAAAGCATTAATTTTTACCAATTTGTTTTATAAATTGCATTTTATACTTATGAATATTTGATTTTAGATATATTGTGGAAATTTATTTGGGAAAAACACTATCCAAAATTTGGACAGTAAATGATAGCACCATTGAATATTGAATGAATAATTTACCCGGGTAGTGTGTTGTAGCTAAGACATTAAGTATCTCGCCTTGGTAGTAAGTTCGCAAGAAGGAAACTTTAACGAATTGAAGCATAAAGAAGGAAGAAGCGTGAAGGATCAAACAAGGTCCGCACGTGCACTTATCTAATGAAGGCACCTGTGTCTAAAACATATTCGTTTTACTTTGAAAAACGTTAACGAAATTATCATTGTCTATTTTTTAAAGTAATGGTTTATTGATATTTCTTATTAAGTTTCCATATAAGATGCGACAATGCTCGCGTTCGAAAACGTAACATGTTCTTCTTGATCGATTCTTCCAAGTTCTTCTTCATATCCCTTTTTTTTCATATTTCCGAATTCCTTGTGAAACTCGATCCTTGATATGAATTAAGACGAGGTATGCATAGCCGTAGGGGGCAGGGTAGTTGAATCTTGACTACCTTAAGACGGGTTCTCATACGAAAATCCTGTCAAACCCAAATTCGCCTCATCATTTTCAGGGCAATGGGGGGCATCCAGTTGATGCAAACTCCTAGTTTGTGGCATTTTGAACATTTAGTTCTTTTTCCACCCCCCGTGGTCCCAAAAACGCATTCTCGTATAAAACGTAACACGTTGAAAATACTTGGCATGAACTTCTCAATGGTTAGATGTGGTCGCCGTAATGTAAAGCAGATGAACATGGAACTATATTGATGAGAGCAAATGAGTTACAAAATGGGTTCAAAAGGTTACAGCTATGAAAATGATGAGAAACAACAAAAGAGCCGAAATCTGAAAAGGTGTGGACGCCGTAGACTTCTGCAAACGCCGCAGACTAGCGAGCTGGTGTGGCGGAATCCAGCCTTTGGTGACACGGTGGATGTGGAAGTGAGGGTGGTACGAACGTTGATTGTGATGTGAGGAAGCAGTGGGTTTGGGAACAGGTCTGGTGACTGGAGGTCGAAGGCTGAAAACTAAAGACTAAACACCGAGAGCTTTTAAACAAACAATGCACTTTGGCCTTAAATGAATGTATGTGTTTGTTAAGAGAATCTCCATGTCTTTTATATTAACTAGGATGTTCAAAGATATGGGTCTCCCTTGATTTTTCCCTAACTGAAGATCATCTGAAACTATGGAGACGTGGCCTCCGTAACCAATTTCCTAAAATCTCGGTGTCAAGATCCTTTTGGGTTCATAGACTCTGACCTAGGGACTTTACCTTATAGACTTGACTTGTTCCTACCCTTGCAGAGTTGGTTTTCGCTTCTGCCCTTGCATACTTAGCATTGACTTCCCGGAAGGGAAGTGGCTAAACACCCATTCACGGGAGATTAACTCATTTTTCGTATTTTATGAAAATTTTTCTTACATTTTTACAAAATTTTTTAGCTTTACAAAAAATTTTCGTAATGGGCCTAAAGTTTCGTAAAAGATTTGTAAAAATAAACGCGATTTTACGAAATTTTAAAATGGGCTTCATAAAAATGTATAAACTCGAACAGTAACAATTTAATAAAATACAATTTTTTTTGTTTTACAAATTTTTTTCGTAATGGGCCGAATAGTTTTCGTAATGGGTTTGTAAAAATATACGGGCTTTTACGAAATTTTCTAACAAGCTTCGTAAAAATGTACGAACTGAAATATTAACTTTTTCGTAATTTACAAAAAATTCATATGAATAGTTAATAAACAGTGACAAGGTTCTTAAATCTACAGTAATTTCAGAAAAGATTTCGTTAAAACATCTGAAAAATTTTCGTAAATTCGAAATTTTTGTAATTTCTGAATCATAATTCGAAGTAGAGAAAATTCAAAAAATTTGAAAATTTACTAAAATTTTTTGTACATTTTTGTGAAATTTTTTCATAAAATTACTGTATATTTACGAAACGCTTTCACTGTTCATTAACTATTCATAAGGAACAGTAGCTCCCTTTATTCTTTTTTTTATGAAAATTTTTTGAAATGGGCTAGAGGCTTTAAAAGTTTCGTAAAAATATACGAGCTTTTACGAAATTTTGAAATGAGCTTAGTAAAACTTTACAAATGCTAAGAGTAACAATTTTGTAAAATACGAAAAAAAATTTTTAAAACTAAAAAATTTCGTAAAACACAAAAAACGACTTAATCTCCCGTGCGTAGCATTTTAGTCTCTTCCTCCTGGAAGGGCCTGCAGAGGTACCTCCACTACAGGCCAAAACAAAGAAATCTTAGTTACTTGGGTCACACATGTTCAAACATCGAAAAAGTTAACGAAGACATGCCACGTGGCCATACTTATCCTCTTACGTGGGTCACACATGTTCAAACATCGAAAGAGTTAACGAAGATTTTAGGAAAGAAGTAGGTAAAGTAAAAGGCCAAAGAAAGAGCTACGTGGCCATATTTATCCTCTTACGTGGGTCCGGCTCCCCACTATAAATAGGGGATTTGGTCCCCATTTTGTATCAAGAATTAGAAGACATGGAGAGAGAGAGTGAGAGTTCCAGGTAGTAAAATGAACAGCTTGTTTTTATGACAAGGTCGATCATTACAAAAAACTGAATAGCTTGTTTTTGTGAAAAAATGGAGATGGGGTCAGAAAATGAGCTCCAGTTGAGTGGATCCCTTCCAGTAGCAAACGTTCAAGCTCTAGCTGCAGAGTGCCCGACAGAGATCCCACCACGTTATCTACGCCAGCTAGACGAACTAGGCCAGTTATGGCCATCCACCGTTGCTCTGCAAATCCCAGTCATCGACATGAGCAAGCTCAGCGATGGCAGCTTGTGAAAAAGGACTGCGTCCGTTACAAGACCATGAGCCACGTCGATTATATTCGACACATGACCAGACTCAAACTTGATGGGAAAAGCACTTTGGATCTCCTTAAGCTCGATGGGAATAAGATCAACCTAAGGGAGAAATGATGATCCTTGTCGCCCTGCACAAAGTTCCGATAGTACGATGGGTATTCGTTCTTTCCCAGTCGTCCCATCTACTGGGTCCATTATATCCTTATTCCCCAAATAGGCGTCCTGCCTAATGTTTTCGCATTTCGATTTACTCTGTCTCAGTGTATTTATGGAAGGTTCTACATGATTGACTATATGTCATACGAACGTCATATTCCATTCTTAATTCTTCTTTGGTTAATAAAAACGTGATATTTATCCAGTTTCATCAAAAGAAACTAATGATCTGACAAAATAAATCATGGAAGTTAATTTTAATTATTTCCGAAGGTTATCGTAATCTGTAACCTTATGCAACGGTTATCCATGGGGAGTTGATGAAATCAATTGATCTTGGTCAAATCTCATCCCCAACGAATACTTACCAATGAGATATATCATTTGATTATGAAGGGAATTAATATCATTGATTTATTCATTTTCCATCTAAGTGTAGAAGCTATATTTGTCGATTCTACCATCTATACTTAGCGTTTTTGTAATGTGTATAAATAGGCATTCGGTTGTCATTGTAACTACACAGAAAACATCAGATACATTGGCTAGACGTTAAAGGTTGTAATTTTTTGATGGTTTGAGTCTTGTTAGTCACACACGAGGGACGTAAGCTGCAGAAGGCTGCATCGTTGGTGAAGTCTTCTGGGAGGGTGACTCGGAGGCCAACGTTGGTTGGAAGCTACAGGAGACGTTGGTGGGAAACGTGCTGCAGGTGGCTGGCGTGGCCAACGTGCAGTGGGCCGGAGAGAAGGGCGGAACCACGGGAGCATAGAAGTTGAGGGACTAACCAGCTTCTGCGATGTAACGTTCTGTGCGTGCAGGATAATCTAGGGCAGGGGTTCTGTGTCTGCTTAGCTGTAGTCTCAAGGGACCACGCAGGAGAACCTTGGGCAAGGGTTTTGTGTTTGCGTAGTCAAGATCTCGAGGGATCGCACATGGGAAGTCGCAGCGAGTTGCTGTCCAGGTGGGGACACCGCCCGAGTGAAATGTCCTGTGGAAGTCGCAGCGAGTTGCTGTGCAGGTGGAGATGCTGCCAGAGTGAAAAGTCTCGAAGGAAATCATGGCAGGTTGCTGTGCAGGAGAGGACACCGCCTGAGAGAAACGTCCGATAAACTGTTACTTTTGTTAGTCACATTAACGTGTGCATCAAGTCATTGTACTACAAAACCTTACGGTCAATAGTTTGAAAATCAGTTATCTGTAGTGCAGAAATTTTGGTCTGTGCTGTAGAAGATTGACATCTTTGGTACAAAACCTTACGGTCTGTGCTTTGAAAATCCGTCACCTTTAGGACAGAACCGTACGGTCTGTGCTGTAGAAGGTTGACATATTTGGTACAGAACTTTACGGTCTGTGCTGTAAAACCGAGTCATTTCTGATACAGAATCTTCGGGTCTGTAGAGGATTGACATACGGTATAGAACCTTTTGATCCGTGCTATACAATTCAGTCACTCTACTGCAAAACCTTATGGTCTATGCTTTGCCACACAGTCTTCTGTGGTGAAGAACCTTCTGGTCTGTGCGATAAATGGTCGATTGTGTAACACCTTCTGTAATTGTTAGGAAGTTAAGTCTGAGCGAAAACCATCCAAATTCTGGGTGAAGAGTGGATGTAAGCAAGTTGATGAAACACTATAAAAGTATTGCGTTCATCAAACAAATCGCAATCACATTCGTACGTTCTGTCTTACAGAAACCTGTTTCTAAGGTTTTGTTTTACAGAAGCTTTCTTCCGCTATAGGTTTTGTCGAAAAGTAGTTAAAGTCCTTCATTGGACTTTAACACTAATTTACTCCCCCACTTAGTGTAACATTATTATTATTATTATTATTATTATTACAAAAAACAACGAGAAATTTCACTTTTGAAATTTCTTTTTGTTATTGATATTATGTTTTCTAACTATATAATAGGATATTATTGTTATATAATAAAATGGCCTTCTCCGGGGTAATAGTAAGACTGTCAAAGGAATTCATTAGTATTGCTCTTTCTTTCTTTCTTTTTTTAAATTATACTTGATTTTTAAATGGACGCTTAAAATTAGAGAAGATTTATCGTTTTTAATAGACATGAGTTTTACGGATGACATCTTACGTAATAGAAAATTATTCAAATATAAACAACTATTTCATTTTAATATGGAGAGAACTTCATGTGTTACTAAAGAAATATTATGTTAGGAATTCTTTCTTCATAATTTATGAAAAAAGATACTTTTCATTTAAAAAAACCATTAACGTCATCCAACAAAAAATTTTCAAATCCATTATTTTCGAAGGTATAAAAAGTATTTAAAACTTCAAAGCTCGGATATCTATATTAATTAGACTTATGTTACACTTAAAAGTTTAGAATATATTCAATAACTTAGGAAAGTTTTATGAAAAGCATTAATTTTTACCAATTTGTTTTATAAATTGCATTTTATACTTATGAATATTTGATTTTAGATATATTGTGGAAGTTTATTTGGATAGTAAATGATAGCACCATTGTAGCACCATGGTAGTAAGTTCGCAAGAAGGAAACTTTGACGAATCGAAGCATAAAGAAGGAAGAAGCGTGAAGGATCAAACAAGGTCCGCACGTGCACTTATCTAATGAAGGCACCTGTGCTGAAAACATATTCGTTTTATTTTGAAAAACTTTAACGAAATTATCATTGTCTATTTTTTAAAGTAATGGTTTTTTGATATTTTCTTATTAAGTTTTCATATAAGATGTGTCAATGTTCGCGATTGAAAACGTAACATGTCCTTCTTGGTCAAGTCTTTCAAGTTCTTCTTCATATCCCTTTCTTAATCGTAATTCGAAGCAGAGAAATTATGAAAAATTTGAAAATTTACGGAATTTTTTGTACATTTCTATGAAATTTTTTTCCTAAATTTACTGTAGATTTTCGAAACGCTTTCACCGTTCATTAACTATTCAGAAGAAACAATAGCTCTCTTCTTTTTGTTTTTTATGAAAAATTTTCGAAATGGGCCTAGAGGATTTAAAAGTTTCATAAAAATATATGGGATTTTACGAAATTTTGAAATGTGCTTCACAAAATTTTTCAAACCCTAACAGAAACAATTTTGTAAAATACAAAAATTTCGTAAAACACAAAAAACGACTTAATCTCCGGTGCATGGGATTTTAGCCTCTTCCACCACCTCTACAGGCACAAACAAAGAAATCTTAGTTACTTGGGTCACACATGTTCAAACATCGAAAGAGTTAACGAAGACATGCCAAACTCGAAATTTTTCTTACATTTTTACGAAATTTTTTTAGCTTTACAAAAAATTTTCATAATGGGCCTAAAGTTTCGTAAAAGATTTGTAAAAATATACGCGATTTTACGAAATTTAAAATGGGCTTCGTAAAAATGTATAAACTCGAACAGTAACAATTTCATTAAATACAATTTTTTTCGTAATGGGCCGAATAGTTTTCGTAATGGGTTCGTAAAAATATACGGGCTTTTACGAAATTTTCTAATAAGCTTCGTAAAAATGTACGAACTGAAATATTAACTTTTTCGTAATTTACAAAAAATTCTTATGAATAGTTAATAAACAGTGACGAGGTTCTTAAATCTACAGTAATTTCAGAAAAAATTTCGTAGAAACATCTGAAAAATTTTCGTAAATTCGAAATTTTTGTAATTTCTGAATCATAATTCGAAGCAGAGAAAATTCAAAACATTTGAAAATTTACTGAAATTTTTTGTACATTTTTGTTAAATTTTTTTCATAAAATTACTGTAGATTTACGAAACGCTTTCACTGTTCATTAATTATTCATAAGGAACAGTAGCTCCCTTTATTCTTTTTTTATGAAAATTTTTTGAAATGGACTAGAGGCTTTAAAAGTTTCGTAAAAATATACGAGCTTTTACGAAATTTTGAAATGAGCTTCGTAAAACTTTACAAACGCTAAGAGTAACAATTTTGTAAAATACGAAAAAAAATTTGTAAAACTAAAAAATTTCGTAAAACATAAAAAACGACTTAATCTCCCGTGCGTAGCATTTTAGTCTCTTCCTCCTGGAAGGGCCTGCAGAGGTACCTCCTCTACAGGCCCAAACAAAGAAATCTTAGTTACTTGGGCCTAGCAAGACAAACATCGAAAGAGTTACGGAGACATGCCAAACCAATCAAAAAGTAAGTAAACTTGTGCGGGCATTCCTTGCGGAGTTCGACTACTGCACGCAGAACTTTGAGCCTGTACATTTCGTCGGCCCAAGGAGGAGGAGGGAGTTCGGGATGGAACCATGTATGCTTACATATCTTATTATTTAATTTCCAGGAATTAGCGTAACAAAAAGAAGAAACATATGGCCAGAGTAAAAAATATATGTCAAACAAATTATAAAGCGTCTCTTGACTCGGGCCATCCCCAGAGTAAGTAATATGCTTTTATTTAATACAAATTACGCATACATTATCCGAACATTGTTCTCTGATTCGAGAATTCCTACTTCATCTGCAGCTCTTTACACCTTAGGAAAGCGAGCTATTATCCCAAAGTGAGCCATCAACAACCATACGAAGGTTATCAACTCCCCGCCCTCGCTCAACAGGCGTACATGCGAGTCGGCTCGACAGTGGCCGGCCACATATAACAACACATCGACCCATACCTCGCTAATTATGTCCCACTTCGTCGGACCTTTTTGCCTCAGCGTGTTAGCTACGGCGCATGCCTCAGGCAACACGGACATACCATTTCCCGTTCTGTCTTGGGATTCGGCCGTACCCGTGTGCTCATCGAGTATATTCTTGCAAAATCGATCCATCGTTTCCATGAGATGTTTCCTGCCGATAGTCTTTGCCTCGACACAAGTGTCACGATACATTATTTCCTCGATCCCAGAGACAGGAGACATTAACTTTGGTTGCTTGATAAGAAGATAGACCAGGCAATCCGATAAGACCTTGCTGAACATCCTTCTTTTGTTGTTATCTCCATCGATGTGTCTGTCAACCTGATAACATATCTCTGTCGCACAATGCCAGATGAGGATGCTATTCTCAAACTCCAAATCATCCATATAATGTCTTAACTCAGCTAAATTGATGTTGCGAAGTGGACCTTCACCCCTTGCCTCGTATACTGCCCTTACTTTTTCCTCATCAACGGCGGGCAATGCTTTTCCTCGAAGATGACCAAACACGAAGTCCCAAAGTTCCATATCAAGCTTGTTCTTCCGTTCATATTGCAATTTGGTCAGTACGACAACCCCCAGCTTGTCGTTGATTTTAACTGAAGTTATTTTTCGACTATTCATACGTCGCCACGCAAAAATGTTTTACAGAGAATACAATGAGATCCTAAAATAAATTCTTGCGATCAGATACTTCAATTTGAGTTATTTTATAATCTTTAGTATTTCTAATATAAAATAATGAAATCAATATATATGATGATCTAGGCTTTTTATTCATCTAACATTTCCTAAAATAAAAATGTTACGATAACATTTTAATTTCAAACTAAAATATAGAAATACTTTTACTTATAACTTTGCCATTTTTCATTATTTTGACTCTTAGAAATCGTCATTGAAATGGTTAACAAGAATAGATGTGATTATTCAACGAACTTATATCTTATCCCCACAGAGTAAATAAATTTTCTCTTTGTTTTTCTCATTTTTTTCTGATCGTAATATTAACAAAATGCAATAAAATTGAAGACTAAGGCAGAGCAAAACGAGAATATAAATTAAAAAGGGGCTAAGATTGTACCGTTGATTTTACGCCAATAATCACTTAGCTTGCATCCTTTACTCGGACGAGACTCCTCGAAAGCTCGCCATAAAATGCTCACTGCCCCTGTACTCTCTGACCAATCCCGGAATGCAACGATTCTGCACAAAAGACAGGAAAGAATGTCGGCTATGCACGCCATGGCCATGCCTACTAAGAAAATTAAGACTACTCCATGGCTGATAATTTGGCATCCGATGTAAATAGGATTGACACTGGTCAAATTAGACATGTTTACTAGCAGTACCTCACTCGCTGAATCCAAAACAATCACTCCAGCTAGCAACGAGTAAGTGATTCGAACATCGACCCCGTGAATCCCCTCTTTCTTATTTAGGCAAAACATAATCAGCGCGATGAGGACGTTGTAATAGGCCAGACTGCGAATGAGCACTCCCCAAGCGGAGTTGGCTGCAAGGACCTTGGTATAGAACACCTCATAGAATGACTTCAGTTCCATCTTCAAAATTTCGAATGTCGCCAGAGCATCTTGGTTCAGGAAACAATCTCGGCTTTCGAGCCATTCGGAGTGGTCTGGCATCATGTCGACAACCAGAGACCTGAATATTTGGAAGTAGTGGAAGGCTGTCTGTAAGCGAATTAATCGCTAACCCAAGATCTCCGCAGTCGATTTGGAACACCAAAAGGGAGAGAAAACAGAAGCGTACCTGTTTGCGCCATAATCTCCAATACAAAAGCGGAAGCCAAGATCCGTGAGTACGAACTACAAGAACAATCAAGAAAGTGCCCTAGGTCTTCCCCTCCCTCCTGACGAGACGGCCGATGGAACTATCTGATTAATTCATCAGTGGGAGAAGGGACCTAGCGCTATTATAAACGTGACAGGCCCTTCCATCACGGGCTTATGTCAACATTAGGCCTACACCGAGTTGCCGTCTAGCCCACATCATACAATAACCGAGATGTCGCAAAAGTCCATAACAAAGATCACCGAACCTCAATGGACTATCATGCATTGTCCCGTAATCAACATACAACCCGGTTTTTCAAGATAGACAAAATATAATTAATTATAGCCCAAAAGAATTTTATAAACAAAACAAAAGAAAGAAAACAAAGGTTCAATAAAATTCCAACATTCTCCCACTGGGCTATGATTAATTTCCAAAAGTTCAAAACCTTTAGTTTTAAAACGACTCTCGGGCTGTACACAGATATGGCCATATCATAGAAAACGATATACGGGACAACATCTCAAAACAACCTCGGCCATCAAAGTCGCTAACACCGAACCATGGCCGTCGTCACATCATTTACCGACATTAGACAACCATGATCACAAGCATCCACAACTCTAACGCCAATAGGTCAATGTGGCGGTGTAGCCGAAAACAACATCCCTCAATGGTGATCACAATGATGTGATTTCCGGTCGGTCCTATAAATTTTCCTGTAACCTTTATACTTCATCGAAGTCAGGAAAATCCCTCTGTAACCTTTATATTTCACAGAAGTCAAAGAAAACCTCTGTAACCTACATACTTCAGTGAAATCAGAGTACCCATCTGTAACCTTAATGCTTTAGAAAAGCCGGATGAAATAAACTGGCACTATTGCCATCGTATGTCTCAAAACAAAACTCGCGAGAACCTCAATGGTATCATCAGAGACATACTAATTTGACAAAACCGTCATGCTCAAGATAAACACCAGATCTTGAGACTTTCAAACATGTGCACATGTAACATTCAACAAAATGAATAACAGATGATCATCATATAACATTAAAACCATCAAATGTCTCAAGTCATACATCAACATCGATGTTAAAAACATCGAATACAAACTCCCACTAACCAAGTACATCAAAAGACTCTACCACCCCCATACTGGTAACATGAACCTGAAAAACACCAGGTGGTAATCCCTTTGTTAACGGGTCTGCAATCATCGCGTCAGTGCGGATGTGCTCAATCTCAACATCCCCTTTCTTTACATGATCCCTGACAGCGAGATATTTGATCTCTATATGTTTCGAACCACTCGAACTCTTATTGTTCTTCGAGAACATCACAGCTGCGCTGTTATCACAAAATATCCTAAGTGGCCTACATATAGAATCAACAACTACAAGCCCCAATATAAAGTTTCTTAGCCAAATAGCATGTGTCACTGCCCCATAACATGCCACAAACTCTGCCTGCATAGTGGATGAAGCTGTCAGAGTTTGCTTCACACTTTTCCAAGAAACTGCCCCACCGGCCATCATGAATATGTATCCTGAAGTAGATTTCCTATCATCTGGGCATGTCCCAAAGTCAGAATCAGTATAACCCACTACTTCAAGACTATCTGAGCGCCTGTACACAAGCATATAATCACGTGTCCCCTTTAGATACCTCATAACTTTCTTGGCAGCCATCCAGTGATCAGGACCTGGATTAGACTGATATCTCCCAAGAACACTCACTGCAAATGCAATGTCCGGCCTAGTACAAACCTGAGCATACATCAAACTCCCAACAGCACTAGCATAAGGTATACTCACCATCGACTTCTTTTCAAAGTCATTCTTAGGACACTGATTTTTACTGAATTTGTCCCCCTTTTGTACAGGTGCAACACTGGGTTTACAACCCTCCATCTCAAAACGTTTCAATACTCTATCAATATATGCCCTTTGAGAGAGTCCCAATAGCCCACGAGATCTATCTCGACGTATATCTATGCCAAGAACAAAAGATGCCTCCCCAAGGTCTTTCATATCAAAAGACTTTGTCAACATTATTTTGGTTTCACGGAGCAACCCAACATCACTACTAGCAAGGAGGATATCATCAACATACAAGACCAGAAAAATATACTTACTCCCACTGGTCTTTAGGTAGATGCAATGATCTACTTTATTTTCAACGAATCCAAAAGAAGTCACTACTTCATCAAATTTTAAGTACCACTGACGAGATGCCTGTTTCAGACCATAGATAGACTTCTTAAGCTTACAAACCATGTTCTCCTTACCAATTTCCTCAAATCCCTCAGGTTGTTCCATATATACATCTTCTTCAAGACTACCGTTTAGAAAAGCAGTCTTAACATCCATCTGATGCAGTTCAAGATCAAAATGTGCAACCAAAGCCATGATAATACGAAAGCCATCCTTAGAGGAGACGGGAGAAAAGGTCTCGGTATAATCAATACCTGGTTGTTGTGTAAACCCTTTCGCCACTAACCTTGCCTTATAGCGATCCACCTTTCCATTGGCATCCCTCTTAGTTTTGAACACCCATTTACACCCAACTGGTCGATGACCATCGGGTAAATTCACAAGCTCCCACACATCATTCTGTGACATCGAAGTCATTTCTTCTCGCATAGCATTAAGCCACATACTACTATGGGGAACAGAAACAGCCTCCCGATAGCTCAAAGGATCTGTCAGACTAACATCAGATTCACCAAGATAAACTATATAATCATCACTGATAGCAGGTCGTCTTTGTCTAACAGACCTCCTGACAGGGGCCTCTTGAGAAGAAGACTCAGGCTGTGTGAAAAAATCATCAACAATGGGCTGTTCAGTAACATCACTGGGTACAATCGGCACGTCACTATGTGGGATTGAAAGAGGAAAGAATACTTTCTCATTCTGCTCGAAAGTGTCTGAAACATCAACTCCAGTACTAACCTCATCAGCAACATCAAACTCCAAGAACCTTGCATTCATGGAGTCAATTACAGTCCTCCCACGACTAGGACAATAGAACCTGTACCCTTTAGACCTATCAGGATATCCAATGAAAAAGCAACGAGAAGTCCTTGACTCGATTTTACTCATATGGGGATTGAAGATTTTAACCTCAGCAGGACACCCCCACACACGAAGATGATTAAGGCTAGGTTTACGACCAGTCCAAATTTCGAAAGGAGTTTTGGGAACAGATTTTGAAGGAACACGGTTAAGGATATACAAAGCAGATCTAAGTGCTTCACCCCATAGAAAACAAGGTAGGTTAGACCTACTCATCATGCTTCTTATCATGTCCATAAGGGTGCGATTCCGCCTTTCGGCCACACCATTTTGTTCGGGCGTATAAGGCATGGTATATTGTGGAACAATTCCACATTCCTGTAAGTACTTAGCAAACGGTCCCATTTGTTGTCCAGAACCATCATGTCTACCATAGTACTCACCACCACGATCAGACCGTACTACCTTAATCAATTTCTCTAACTGCTTCTCGACTTCAGTCTTAAAGACTTTAAATTTGTCGAGAGCTTCTGACTTCTCTTTAATGAAATAGAGATAGCCATACCGAGAAAAGTCATTTATAAATGTTATAAAATACTTGTTTCCACACAAGGTAGTAGGATAAGGTCCAAAGATGTCAGTGTGGATGATTTCTAAAAGCTCTGAGCTACGAGTAGCTCCTTTCTTCTTAGACTTGGTGAATTTGCCTTTAATGCAATCTACACAAATTTCTAGATCACTGAAATCAAGAGAAGGTAAAATTTCATTTTTGACTAATCTTTGAATCCTTTCTCTCGATATGTGGCCTAAACGTTTATGCCACAACAGACAAGAATTTTCAACGGATAAAGGTCTCTTGGAGGTACTCGACTCAACCGAGAAATTTTGAAAAGGAGTAGGAGTCAAAAGCAATTGAAATAATCCATTATTTAGAATTCCAGAACCAACAATCTGAGAATTCAAAGACAATCGAACTGAACCTCGTTCAAAAAGAAAAGAGTATCCACTAGAGTTCAAAGCTGAAATAGAAATCAAGTTTCTTCTAATAGTGGGAACGTAAAAGACATTTCTCAACATGAGAACATGATTTGACTCTAGAACAAGACGAACAACTCCTATGGACTCGACTTGGACTTCAACATCGTTCCCCACTTTAAGCTTTGATTCCGTTTCACTTGGTTTCCTTATGCTCTTGAACCCCTGTAATGTCATAGTAACATGCACAGAAGCTCCACTATCAATCCACCAAGAACTAGGTGAGACATCAACTAGATTCGATTCAAAACATACTAGAACAGAAGAGTTACCTCCAGACTTATTTTGCTCAAGTCGAGCCTTAAGCTTAAAACAATCCTTCTTCATATGTCCTAACTTTTGGCAATAGAAACATTTGATATCCTTTTTAGAGACAACCTTTGAACCTCCCTCACTCTGATCGTGACCATGCCTCTTAAAGCCCGTATTCTTAGTAGCACCGGGGTGAAAACGCTTAGAGTGCTTCTTACCCTTCACAAAAGAAGGTCTAGAGGAAGACACAAGGAAGGCACTCTCACTCTTCTCCCTCTTAAGTTTTTCCTCCTCCGCCATACACTTACTAATGAGATCATTGATAGTCCAACTCTCGTTTTGGGAAATAAAGGCAGTTTTGATCTGAGAGAAATTCGGAGGCAAGGAATTGAGAGCATGAAGAATGATGAACTTATCTGGGAGAGGAATCTCAAGGCTTTTTAGTTTGGACTGGAGAGAAATCATTTTCAGAATATAGTCTCTCACTCCTCCCACATTGTCATAAGACATACTCGTCAGCTTTTTCAACAGGACACTAGATTCAGCCATATCGGGTACAAGGTACCTATCTCCAAGAGCAGTGAGCAACTCCTTAGCAGTGGAAGCCTCAGGTAACCCACTCAACAGATGTTCTGAAATTGATCTCCTCATGGCTAGAAGACTCATATAGTTCGAATGCTCCCACTTGCTAAAGTACTCCCTTTCCATTGGGGTACTAGCCTCAGTAAGCGGAGCGGGGCGATCCACTCGCAAGGCTAAATCCAGATTTACAAATCCCAGGGCATACAGAAGCTCATCTTCCACTTATTGAAATTAGATCCATTTAGGACCTCAACTACGCCAACACCGGTATTGTTCAAGGCAAGAGTGACTGAAACAAGAGGGACAAATACATGAGTGAACATAACAGCAATAGTCATTTACATAGACTATCAACCAGAGAGCCTCAAACAACGCCAAATGCAGTAAATCCAACACCTTTGGGCAGAAGGACCCCACACCAGCAAAGTCAAGACACTCTAGCAACCCTCAACAAGTCCGAGAAAATCCCACCTGTCACTTTGAGTGAGCCGCTTTGGCAGCCAAGCACTCAAAGCACAAATATGAGATAACTCACTTGCTGAGGACACGCGCGATTGTAAGAAAACCCGGTTGTCACTCAGGTCGAGTCGCTTTGGCAACCAAACGACCAGAGCACAAATCCAAAAGCCGCTTACCCTTAATGCACATGCCCGTCAGATGACCCACCTGTCACTGTAAACGAGCCACTTTGGCAGCCAAACGCTTACAGCACAAATGTGAAAACACCGACAAGTTCACTCACAAAAATCACATGTTCCCTTAGTCACATATGTACGCTCAATAATAACCTTTTTTTTTTTTTTGAACTCCGCAGCTGCGGAATGATCCGCCGCAGCTGCGGCGCGCGGTAGCAGAATGTTCCGCAGCTGCGGAATGATCCGCCGCAGCTGCGGCGCGCGGTAGCAGAATGTTCCGCAGCTGCGGAATGATCCGCCGCAGCTGCGGAATGATCCGCCGCAGCTGCGGCGCGCGGTAGCAGAATGTTCCGCAGCTGCGGAATGATCCGCCGCAGCTGCGGCGCGCGGTAGCAGAAAGTTCCGCAGCTGCGGAATGATCCGTCGCAGCTGCGGAATGACGTCTGTTCGTCTTCCTCTAAACCTAATTTCGCGAAAACCGATCCTAATCACTAGAATCGATCCCAAATCGCGAAATCTTTTCAGAAATACATAATCAAACATCGTGCGGATCCCAAATCGACAAACGGTTGCTCTGATACCACATGTAAGCGAATTAATCGCTAACCCAAGATCTCCGCAGTCGATTTGGAACACCAAAAGGGAGAGAAAACAGAAGCGTACCTGTTTGCGCCATAATCTCCAATACAAAAGCGGAAGCCAAGATCCGTGAGTACGAACTACAAGAACAATCAAGAAAGTGCCCTAGGTCTTCCCCTCCCTCCTGACGAGACGGCCGATGGAACTATCTGATTAATTCATCAGTGGGAGAAGGGACCTAGCGCTATTATAAACGTGACAGGCCCTTCCATCACGGGCTTATGTCAACATTGCCCACATCATACAATAACCGAGATGTCGCAAAAGTCCATAACAAAGATCACCGAACCTCAATGGACTATCATGCATTGTCCCGTAATCAACATACAACCCGGTTTTTCAAGATAGACAAAATATAATTAATTATAGCCCAAAAGAATTTTATAAACAAAACAAAAGAAAGAAAACAAAGGTTCAATAAAATTCCAACACTGTCTTGATTCTCTCTTTGCGGGTATCTTCTTCACTATTGCCGCCTCCAGTATTGGACTGGGGTGCCAGTGCCGCAATCAGTCTCCTCGTAGTATTTCTGTTACGGGCGAGACCACGTGATTTAACAATTGACTTCTTAAGCTTCTCGATGCTCGCAAGATACAATGCTCTGGTCTTCTCCCCATATTTGATACACCGGCAATAGCTATCAGGACTGTCGGAACCCGAAGATCGTTACTTGGGAGCGTCTTAACAAAGATATTGAGGAAGGCATGTACCTGGGCTACAAGGCCGACCAAGGGATGCAGCCATAGCGTATTGTCCTCCAGAGAATAGGCAGTAATAGAATCCGACCCGCCCAAATGTATGAGAAGGAAGGCAGACCAGAATGCAAGGAGATCCTGGTCGATGGAAGTGGAGTTCCTGCATCTGGCATTCGAGATCAACCCGAACGCGAATATGGCAGCCCAGTCGGAGAGGAAGTAGGCTGACCATATCAGAAGAATGACCCAACGGTTGGACGTCCTCATCCTGAATGGGGGGACGATTGCAAGAAGCAGTTGCATCGTAAGGCTGAGGATCATGAAACCTCGAATGCCCCATGCATCCCACACATCTTGCAAGCTCGCTACAACCGAAGTCGCCATGTGTTTTTCCCGAAGAATTGCCCGCTCAATTCATTTTTCGCTTTGGATTCGCTGTGAATTTATAAGATAAATTGTTCTTCCCTTGATCGGCTAAGGAAAGCAATTCCAATGATCAAGACATCCCAAGGATCTTTTATGGTATTAACATAAATTAATCAAAGAATCGAAAAAAGGTACCGTGGAAGAAAAGAAATGACAATTAAAATGAAAATTGTTTCTACTAATTGGTTTGCAATTCCTATAACCATGCAACTAAAAAAATATTATGTTGGGAATTCTTTCTTTATCATTTAAGAAAAAAATTACTTTTTATTTAAAAAAAATCATTAACGTCATCCAACAAAATTGATCAAATCCATTCTTTTCGAAGGTATAAAAATTATTTAAAAATTCGAGGCTAGGATATCAATATTAATTAAACTTATGTTACTTACACTTAAAAGTTTAGAATAAATATTCAATAACTTTTATGAATAGCATTAATTTTTACCAATTTGTTTTTTTGTTATTGATATTATATGTTTTCTGACTTTATTATTGTTTTATAATAAAATGGCCGTTCGCGGGATAACAGTAAGACAGTCAAAGGAATTCATTAGTTTTAATAGACATGAGTTTTACGGATGAAATCTTACATAATAGAAAATTATTCAAATATAAACAACTATTTCATTTTAATATGGAGAGAACTTCATGAGTTCGGCCTTAAAGACACAAACATAAAACTTCTCATAACTTAGTACAATATTTTCATATAATACAAAATATTTTAGTTTTTTTGTGTTACAATATTTCAGTAGGATCTAACAAAATTTCATAAGTATGAATTCTAACTATTGTATGTTATACAAATATTCCATGGCGTCTTACGAAATATAGTTCTCAATCATATTAATTGTATCAAGAACTATTTGCAGCTCAAGACTTCATTATTGCATTATCAAATATTATTTCAGCAGATGTGCTTTTTTAGTAATTACTAATCACCATTTAAAATTTATTTTGTAAAATTTTAAAATAATATATATTTTCAACGTTAGCGTGCTATGCTTTGAATAATTTTCAAGCGCCATCTTCATTTTTCACGATTTTGCGCATTGCTCTGATTTGTATGTCTACAATATAATTGTAATAATTATTCGAACGGAGGGACAATCGAAATGCGGCATCTCATATCATTGGGTCATGAATTATAAATCTTGAACAAGGAAAGGTGTAAATACAAATTTTGATAAAATCACGATGCTCAAATATGTTTTCCTTTCATATATGTTTATGTTCAACAAGGGTTTCTAACAAATGGTATGCTAACGTAATCGTAGAGCATTCGGATAGGTAGTCCTGTTGTGCGAATGAGTTGGACTAATAATCCGAACTGAACGGATAATCTTTATATCGGAGACGACAATCTTGGAGCTTTATTTGAGCACCAACGCTAGTCGTGCAATAAGAACTCCTCCTAAGCTGCAAGGAGAATATATGTTGACACACATGAATTTATGGACTTCATCCTCATTGGGCCGAAGAAGTAAACCTCTGTGCGAGCACAATTTAAGACGAACAAGGCCCAATATCAACTCTGCTCGAGAAATCTGCACTGGCGCTACTCGAGAAGTACTTCCCGGGCAGAGGCGCAAGGCCAACGCTACTCGAAAAGCGTCTCTCGACACACCATAGGCAAATCTATTACAGCTCAAGACATGATAACTTCTCACTACTCGAGAACCCGTTTAAATCACGTCCGTCTACGTTGGTGGAGCAGGACACGAGCAAAACCAGAATGGCCAACTAAAAAACGACGTGCATGGTTCCTACAAAATAGGAATCAGATCGTGCACACGATATAAGAAGATCTTATACTGACTGAACAATCACAACCACTAGATTCTGATATATAAAAAGGAATCTCAACAAACAACACTTCCACCCTCAGTGTCGTCGCATTCAATTTCGATGCTGTTGATACCCGATCACCGATCCACCAAGGTAGATTCCATTAAAGGGGTCTGCTGTAGCCGCCGTTCATCCGCCATCGACCGTCGTGAAGCATCGTCAAGTCTTTTTTGTTGTTTCTCCGTTCAAGTTATGTCTGTAAGTGTCTTACTGTAAACTCGATACTATTGAAATAAATTCCGGTATTGTGTTTACCCTTTCCACTTGCATTCGTTTACTTTCCTGTGACAATACTAAACATTGTAAATTCAGTACTGTTGGATTAAATTCTGGTATTGCGTTTACTCTTACTTTTCGGCGACTATACATTCACTGTAAAATTCGATACGTGTTGTGAGGAACGCAATTTACGCACCAACAATATGACTGGCCTGTATTTGAGTACAGATGTTGGCAATGAATTACATAATTTTGCCAATAACTTCTTGTCGTATAATGAACCCAGGAATATGAACTCTTTAGTATAGTTAGACTAAATAGTGGTGCAGCCTTCCGAGGACACCCAAGTGGCGTGAGATGAGTGGTGGGTATTTGGAACCTTGTCATGATCTTGGTTCGAACCCCACCATGCACACTCCGCTTGGATTTACGATTAATCTCCTGGGTGATGGCTAATAAGGCTTAGGAGCTGTCCACCTGCTCGGCCTCAACTGAAATTGGACCAACAGGGGAACATGTCTCAAGTCGAACCCTGAGGGGATGTAGTGGGGCCGGGCCAGCTTGTTTTAGACGAGGCAATAGTATTCGAGCCCGGCAAATGGCAAAAAACTAACATGATACGACCATTACTCTTAAACGTGTGGAGCAGGACAAATTATTAGATAGGACCGGCACAACAACGCACGGTACATCCTCACATATGCTTTGTTAATTTAGCAAGACAAACTATAATCCAAATAGAACATTATTATATGACCGGACAGATCATTCCAGTGTTGCTATGTGTTCCGGACTTATGCTATCTAATAATTTGTCGTCCAGCTAGAACTTGATATTGTTTCGAAATTATATGTGTTGGATTTTTTTTTTTTTTTTTTCGAAAGGGATTTGAGCCCACGAACTCACTTAGCGCAATTTTCATTTGTCCACAATGAATGAAAATCTCACCTTGGAGTCTTCCAGCTCCTATATAAAGGAGCTTCCTCCCCCAATTCTTCCATACTATTTGTCCTTCTTTTTCCTCTTTCTCTTGAATCCTCTTTGGATTATAAAGAGATTCTGGTTCTTGCTTTTTTTTTCTGGCTTGTAAGTGGACATGAGGGTTTGTCCATTCAGGGCGAAATTATTCCTTACACAAGTACTATTTTATCATAGTGTTTTCTTCTATGTCCAGGTGAAGGCTTGATTCTAGTTGTAGAGCGCCCGACAAAGATCACGCCACGTGATCTAGGTCAACAAGATGAACTACGCCAGTTATGGCCATCCACTATTGCTCCGCAGATACCAGTCATCGACATGAGCAAGCTTAGCGACGGCAGCTTGTGGAAGGAAACAGAAATGGAGAGGCTACAACTGCATCAAAAGAGGGGTTTCTTTCAGGTAAAAATGCAGCAGTAGTATGATAACTTGTTGTAAATATATATTTTCATCCCTCTAATTGCGTGATATTGAGCTAAATCCTTAAGGTATATTGTAATATCTGAGTATATTACTTAGATTGGGATACTGCTGGGAGTTTTATTAAATTTTTAGGTAAATTCGAAAGGAAAGAGGGCTGATGGAGTTTTGCAGAGAGTTGGTGCAGCTGCACCAGAAACTGTTGCAGCCGCACAGTTGGACAGAAATTGGATAGAAAGTTCACGCAGCTGCACCACGACAACCTCAAATGCACAGAAACTTCGTGCAGCTGCACCAGATTTTCGTGCAGCTGCACGTACGGATGCGAGGGAATATTTTATTTCCTAGATTATCTCTACCTTCTAGATTTTGAAGATCCTCTAGGGTTTAAGCCTTGGAGGTATGAAAAGGGACGTCCTACCTTCTTGAAGAGTGTGCCAGGAACGAGAGATCACACAGGGCCACACATGAAGACATTCGACAAAGCTTCGGGCGATGTTCATGTTGTTTTCCTTTTCTTCTTTAGTTCTGTGTTTGATTATTTTTAGCATGAACTAAATCTCTCTTCTAAGAATATGATGAACTCGGTTGTGGAGTTACTTTCTTAAGAAATTCCTTTGAACTATCTCTTTCGTGTTTTGTTTATTTACTTCACTTTTTCTTAATGCTTGCATGCGTGTGGCCGACGTTCGTATTGATCGCTTGTGCTTGAGTGAGCTCGAGAGAGGATCTTAGGAGCAGAAGTAGTGGTGAAAGCAGCCTGGTTTGTGTCGTGAGAGCGAGCAGACTTTAGGTGATGTAGAGACATACACTGAAGGCAGCCAAGAGAAATCGGGACTTAACGTATCTAATTAATCGTGAGCCTAGAGATAGAGATCGGCTATTTAGGTAGTTCGGCAAACTTCAAGAGGAGCACGATTAGTAAACGAACACGGAATTGCGATAGGGAGAGGGGAGACCGGGATGGTAACGAAACAATTGATGGATTCATAGTCCTAGGCTTTGTTATTATTGATTTCACCTTGCCTTTACTTTATTTACTTGCTTTCGTTTTTAGTTTTAGTTACAATTCTCATTACTTTCGGGTTGACTTTGAAAGCGTTGGCATCGGACGATAGAAGGGATTTCAAGTACTGTCTCCTCGTGGGATCGACACTTTACTTACTCTATATTACTTGGTGCGACCCTTGCACTTGCGGATTCAGCGAAAAAGTTTTTGGCGCCGTTGCAGGGGAGACGGCTGCAGACTATTTTTTCTACTTACGGTAAGAACGATTTCAACGATCAAGCCACCGATCTTCTGATCAATTTTGCAGGTTTATGCACCGCACTCAACGCGATGAAGTGTTTGAGAAGTTCGTCTAGGTAATTTTTTAGGTTTATATCCAAAAGATATTGCTATTTTAATTTTGAACAAAAAGTAGCTGCTTTAGCTTTAGCCGCTCGAATTGACCCAGAAATCGAACGGACATTTCAGATTCGGAGAAAGGATCAACGACGAGCTATGGAAGAACAGAACCACAATCAGGTTATTGATCCACAACCAAGGAGGACCATGTGTGACTATTCTCACCCAACACCATTGGAGAATACGCCATTCCTTTTGCCTGCAACTCAGGCGCATAATTTTGAGATCAAGCCCTCGATCTTGAGTATGATTGAAAATAATAGTTTTGGAGGTTTGCTAAACGAGGACCCTCATTGGCATTTAACTCATTTTAAAGATCTTTATGACACTTTTAGGTTTAATAGTGCAACTCTGATGCAATTCGACTAAGGCTCTTCCCGTTTTCATTGAGAGACAAGGCACGGGCATGGCTCTATTCACTCCCGCCGGAGTCAATTCACTCGTGAGAAGATTTGACACGAGCATTTTTAGGAAAATACTTTCCACCGAGTAGGACTGTGAAGATTCGGAACGAGATCACATCATTTCGCCTACAACCGGTGGACACCATGTACGAGGCCTGGGAAAGATTTAAGGAGCTGCTCAGATTATGCCCACACCACGAGATCCCAAGATGGATGCTCATTCAAAGTTTCTATGACGGATTGACAGATTCTCTCCAATCTATGGTGAACTCGGCGGCAGGAAGAACCATCATGAACAAGACACCCAACGAGTCGTGGGACTTTTTCAAGCAAATAGCGAACAATGGCCAACGGAGAACCTCTACCGATGGATTCGATGGAAAGCATCAAATCGATGCATTAACATCACTAACTGCCCAGATGGAAGCTCTAACGAGAGAGGCAAATCCTCTTCGATCATCCCCACGTACATCTAATAATGTTTACTCTGAAGTGCAGGCTGTGGAGCAACATGAGGATATACACGAAGTCAATTATGCGGGTGCATATAAACAAAACAATGCGTATGCCAATACATACAATCCGGGATGACGGAACCATCCAAATTTTTCATGGAAGAACAACCAAGGGCAGCAAGAACAAACGCAATCAAGGATGAGTCAACCTCTTGGTTTCGCTGGCACATCACGACAGCCCGCAGGTGAGATTAAATCTAACGTGGAGGATTTGTTGAAACAGTTGATCACAGGCCAGGAAGAAGCGCGAATGCAACAGGAAGAAGCGAGAAAACAACAAGAGGAGTTGAGGAAACAACAAGAAATAATCCTCAAAGATCATGCTACTTCTCTCGGAACCTGTCGAGACTGCAATGTTGTGGCCACGCAGGTACACCCCACGTCGCCGCCTTTTTTCCCTAAGATCCCATTCCCACAAAGATTAAAGAAGGCCAATGATGAGATGCAGTTCAAGAAATTTCTGGACATGTTCAAGAAGCGACAGGTCAACATCCCTTTCGCGGAGGCATTGGAGAAAATGCCAAAATACACAAATAAGGAGATGTTATCCTAGAAGTACCGGCTAGGTGATCACGAGACCAATGCCTTGACTGAAGAGTGCAGTGCCATTCTTCAGAAGAAGCTACCTCCGAAACTCAAAGATCCAGGTAAATTCATGATTCCTTGTAAGATTGGTAATGAATTTCTTGGACTGGCACTTTCCGATCCTGGGGCAAGCATAAATTTGATGCCATATTCGGTTTTCCAAAAGCTTAACATCGGCGAGGTATGTCTCACTTCCGTGATTCTTCAATTAGCTAATCGATCATATACTTATCCAAAAGGTGTGATTGAAGATGTCTTAGTTAAAGTGGACAATTTTATATTCCCTGCTAACTTTGTAGTTTTGGAGTATGAGGAGGATCGTGAGATCCCGATCATTTTGGGCAGGCCATTCCTTGCAAGTGGAAGAACTCTCATAAATGTGCAAAAGGGCGAACTCACCATGCGCGTGCATGATTAGGAAGTAAAGTTTAATATTGGTGACGCATTGCATATGCCTAACGACAATGATGATTGTAGTTATATGGACATACTCGAAGACATCGCATACGAATCCTTCTTGGAGATGTATGCCAATATTCCACCTGATGAGATGATGAATACGGTGGATGTACAAGTAGTAAAGGAAGAACCAAATGAGGCATCTTACATCCATTGCATTCCAAGAGTGGAACCATTAGATCGTGTGGCAACTCAAGCTAAACCATATGTGGAAGAGCCACCCGAGCTTGAACTCAAACCTCTTCGAGAGCATTTGCGATACTCCTTTCTGGGTAAGTCCAGCACCCTACCTATTATAATTTCAGCTTATCTAACCAATGAACAGGAGGAATCGTTGCTTCAAGTAATACGACAACATACAAAGGCAATTGGTTGGACTATCGCGGACATCAAGGGGATTAGCCCGTTCATCTGCATGCACAAAATCATCTTGGATGATGATAAGAAGACATCAATAGAGTAACAATGGAGGCTAAACTCGGACAGCTCATGGGTCAGCCCTATCCAGTGCGTACCAAAGAAGGGTGGAATGACGGTCATGAAAAATAGTAAAAATGAGTTTATTCCCACCAGAACTGTGACCGGATCGAGGGTATGCATGGACTACAGAAAGCTGAATGCAGCCACAAGCAAGAATCACTTCCCATTGCCGTTTATCGACCAAATGCTTGACAGGTTAGCAGGTAAAAGTTTTTACTGTTTTCTTGACGGATACAATCAGATTGTAATAGCTCCAGAGGACCAAGAGAAAACAACTTTTACTTACCTGTACGAAACATTCGTATTTAGGTGGATGCCATTTGGCTTATGCAACGCACCGGTTGCATTTCAAAGGTGCATGATAACCATCTTTTCATACATGATCGAGGTACTTATGGACGACTTCTCAGTGTTTGGAATGTCATTTGATAGTTGCCTAGAAAATTTTTATGTTGTTTTAGTACGTTGTGAGGAGACAAACCTCGTGTTAAATTGGGAGAAATGCCATTTTATGGTTCGAGAATGTATTGTCTTAGGTAACAGGATCTCCGAGAAAGGAATCGAAGTGAATAGATATAAGGTTGAAACTATTGAAAGGCTGCCCCCACCAACTTCAATCAAGGTAGTGCGAAGCTTCCTAGGACACGCGGGATTCTACAGACGTTTCATCAAGGATTTCTCGAAGATCACCAAACCATTGTGCAATCTTCTGGAAAAAGATACAGCATTTATCTTCGATAGTCAGTGTATGGAGGCATTCTTAGACCTCAAGAAGAGGTTAGTTTCTGCTCCTATAATTGTTGCCTCAGACTGGTCTTTAACATTCGAGTTGATGTTCGATGCAAGCGATTTTGCTGTGGGAGCAATTTTAGGACTCAAACGAGACAAAGTTTTTCACACCATTTATTACACTAGTAAGATGTTGGACGGAGCACAGGTAAACTACACAACCACTAAGAAGGAGTTGCTCGCAATAGTCTATGCTTTCGATAAGTTTCGCTCATATTTGATTGGTTCCAAAGTGATAGTGCATACTCACCATGCAGCTATTAGGTACTTGATGCATAAGGTGGATGCAAAGTCAAGGTTAATCAGATGGATTTTGTTGCTACAGGAATTTGACCTTGAGATTCTAGACAGGAAAGGAGCAGAAAACCAAACTGCCAATCATCTATCACTCTTGGAAGGTAATGAGCGACTTGCGGCGACAACGATCATCAATGATACTTTTCCGGACAAGCAACTTTTTGCGATTGAAACAATAGTGCCCTGGTACGCTGATTATGTCAACTACATTGTGGCTAACGTAATTCCTCCGGAGCTGACATCTCAGCAAAAGAAAAAATTTTAATGTGATTGCTCGCTTCTATTTGTGGGATGAACCGTTACTATTTAAGAGATGTGCAGATCTGATGATACGCCGGTGCATATAGGAAAAGGAGATGACATCAATTCGTCAGTAGTGTCATGCGTCCCCTTATGGTGGTCACTTTGGAGGCCAGAAAATTGCATTAAAAATTCGACAATCAGGTTTCTTCTGGCCCACACTATTTAAGGATGCTCATAACTTTGTCACTCACTGTGATCGATGCCAGAGGATAGGTAATATTTCGCGCTGTGATAAAATGTCGTTCCAAAATATTTTGGAGGTTAAAATATTCGATGTTTGGGGAATCGACTTTATAGGTCTGTTTATTGAATCATTTAGGAACCGCTACATACTTGTGGCTGTTGACTACGTTTCTAAATGGGTGGAAGTCGCCGCCCTGCCAATGATGCTCATGTAGTGGTCAGATTTTTAAAGCAGATTTTTGCAAGGTTTGAAGCACCAAGGGCAATCATAAGTGATGGAGGATCCCACTTCTGCAACTTAAAGTTCAAGGCCTTGATGAAAAAGTATGGTGTGACGCATAGGTAGGTAGAAGTGTCAAATCGTGAAATTAAACGTATCCGGGAGAAAACCGTGAGTCCAAACAGAAAGGATCGGGCAAGCAAGCTTGACGAGGCATTATGGGCTTACCGGACAGCCTACAAAACTCCAATTGGCACCTCACCGTACAGGTTGGTTTATGGAAAGGCATGTCATCTACACGTGGAGATTGAGCATAAGGCTTTTTGGCAATCCAAAAGCTGAATTTTGACCTAAGGGCTGCGGGTGAGCAGCGAATGATGCATCTCAACGAGATGGAAGAATTTCGGAATGAGGCCTATGAGAATGCACGTATGTATAAGGAAAAGACCAAACGTTGGCATGACCAACGAATCAAAGAACGACATTTTGAACCAGGGTAGCTTATTTTGTTGTTTAACTCACGACTTAAATTGTTTCTAGGTAAGTTGAAGTCAAGATGGTCAGGACCATTCAAGGTGTTGAAAGTATTTTCCTATGGAGCATTGGAGTTGGAGAACCCGAAAGACCACACAAGGTTCAAAGTTAACGCTAGTCGGGTCAAACATTATCATGGAGGAGGTGTCAAACATGACATATGGACACTGACATTGAGCGAAGCATAACAACCAAGGAACGTCAAGCTGAGGACATTGAACCAAGCGCTTATTGGGAGGCAACCCAACCGCAATATGATCGGCCAATGAGCACGCAAGTTTCCATTTTTCTCTTCTTTTCTTTTCTTTTATATTGAATAAACATCGGGACAATGTCAGATAGGTTTGGGGGTGTGCATCGCCTATTTGCAATTGCTGCTTTGCTTTAGTTGCCGTGGGTGTTATCGTTGTGTTCTATTAAAAAAAATTGATTTACCTACTCTTAAAACTATTCCTTGGAAAATATTTGGAAGATTGTGCTTAATGATGAATTAGGTCGACTGACACGGACATAGGAGCATTAGAACCTCAACTTGACTTGTGTTGGGCAGGTTTAAGTCCCCATCTCATGCTAATTTTGTGTGTGGCCGCAACAATTCCTAACTCCTTGAACCGAAAGAGGAAATGAAAAGTAGGATTTTTTAGCATTTTGAAAGATAACCTTTAGAAATTTTGCATAAAAAAAAGAAGATAAAATCCTACCAAGGCTATGAGTACTGCTGTTTGGGTGTGTAGAAAAAAGAAAAATAAAAGAGAAAAGAATAAACTGACAAAGTCAGAAAAACACCCGAACATGTGCTTGTGGCGGGAGTCATAGTGCGGCTGCTCAAGTTATTAAATTCGCGGGGTGACTTATCACCCGGTGCCTTGGGCCATCTGGTTTGGGAGTCATCGATTGAACACTCGATATATGAGTATTCCCGCTATTGATAAAGCATTTAGAGCCATGTAGAAAAAAAAAAGAGAAGAGAAAGTGCTTAATTGATGAATTCTTGAGGGAGCAATCTTAATGCCAATTAGTCCTATGACATGGACTTGAGTAGGTATGTGGAGTGACAGAATTGTCGTGGCTTGTATGTCGTGTGACCTGAGCGCGTGGGTATAGAAGACTGTTGAAGCATGAGTTAAGGGAAAGGGTTGAAATTCGAATGTGTATGTGTATTATGGCTTATATCTGAGAGCATATAATATGTAATGATTCCCCGGGATATTGTTTTCTAGTAGTATCGTGTGCTTGTTTTGCACGGGACTAGCAAAATCTAGGTTTGGGAGTATGATAACTTGTTATAAATATATATTTTCATCCCTTTAATTGCACGATATTGAGCTAAATCCTTGAGGTATATTGTAATATCTGAGTATATTACTTAGATTGGGGTACTGCTGGGAGTTTTATTAAATTTTTAGGTAAACTCGGAAAGAATGAGGGCGGAGGGAGTTTTGCAGAGAGTTGGTGCAGCTACACCAGAAAGAGTTGCAGCCGCACAATTGGACAGAAATTGGACAGAAACTTCGTGCAGCTGCGCGGAATTTCGTACAGCTGCACCACGGCAACCTCAAAATGCACAGAAACTTCGTGCAGCTGCACCAGATTTTCGTACAGCTGCACGTACGGATGCGAGGAAATATTTTATTTCCTATATTCTGTCTACGTTCCAGATTTTGAAGATCCTCCAGGGTTTAAGCCTTGGAGGTATAAAAAGGGACGTCCTACCTTATTGAAGAGTGTGCCGGGAATGAGAGATCACATAGGGCCATACACGAAGACATTCGACAAAGCTTCGGGCGATGTTTAGGTTATTTTCCTTTTGTTCTGTAGTTTTGTGTTTGATTATTTTCAGTATGAACTAAATCTCTCTTCTAGGAATATGATGAACTCGGTTGTGGAGTTACTTTCTTAAGGAATTCCTTTGAACTATCTCTTTCTGCGTTTCAGTTATTTACTTCACTTGTTCTAAATACTTGCGGGCGTGCGGCCGACGTTCGTATTGATCGCTTGTGCTTGAGTGAGCTCGAGAGAGGATCTTAGGAGAAGAAGTAGTGGTGAAAGTAGCCTGGTTTTTGTCGTGAGAGTGAACGGACTTAAGGTGATGTAGAGATATACACTGAAGGCAACCAATGGAAATCGAGACTTAACGCATCTAATTAATCGTGAGCCTAGAGATAGGGATCGGTTATTTAGGTAGTTCGGTGGACTTCGAGAGGAGCACAATAACTAGGGATTTCGGTTAGTAAATGAACACAGAATTGAGATAGGGAGAGTGGAGACACGGGATGGTAATGAAACAATTGAGGGATTCATAGTCCTAGGCTTTCTTATTATTGATTTCACCTTACCTTTACTTTATTTACTTGCTTTCGTTTTTAGTTTTAGCTACAATTCTCATTACTTTCGAGTTGACTTTGAAAGCGTTGGCATCGGACAATAGAAGGGATTTCAAGTACTGTCTCTACGTGGGATCGACAATTTACTTACTCTATATTACTTGGCGTGACCCGTGCACTTGCGGATTCAGCGAACATAATAACATTATTTTTACGTTATGAAGTTATGATGACCAACTGATGGTAGTTTGTCTGCTGGGATGACTTATGCTGCTGATAAATCATGGTATCCCGAAGGACGTCATTCAGGATATGAAGATCGACATGGAGGAGTTCTTCAAACTGTCGTTGGCCGAGAAGACGGCCTATGAGCAGTTACCAAATGGTATGGAAGGGTATGGCCAGGCATTTGTTCTATCGGAGGAGCAGAAACTGGATTGGGTTGACATGCTCTTTCTCTTAGTTCAGCCTCCTTCACAGCGGAGCCAAAGCACACTGCATCTTTCAGGTAACTTGATTGAACCGAAAAAGGCAATATCCCTAGGAAGATAAGGGATCGATCTCATGTCCGGTACCTGTTTTCTGGTCCAGGACAACATTGCAGAAGTATTCATCCGAGCTTTTGAAAGTTGAACTCTCCCTCCTCAGAGTTATGGCCAAGAAATTAGGAGTTGATCTCGACATGTTTGTGAACCAGTTTGAAGGAGGAATACAAGAAATAAGGATGAACTATTTCCCTCCTTGTCCACAGGCAAACAGGATTAGCGGCCTGGCCCCCATTCTGATGCCGTCGGGATAACGTTGCTGTTACAAACCAGGATGTCGACGGTCTCCACATCAAGAAAGAGGGGAAATGGTTACCCATAAAACCTGTCCCATGAGCATTGATCGTCAACATCGGAGATATCATTCAGGTCTGATTATGCATTTATACAAGGCATCGTAGGTTTTCACAAGTTTTCCGCACACGACTCTGACATATCATTTATTTTACGCATATAATTAGCAATGGAGAGTAAAATAGCATACAACACTGGTCAATTCGGAAAATGAATGACTTTATATAGCTGCATTCCATAACATTAAGCTAGAAGGGACTGTTTGACCAATGCCAGATCTTGTTTAACATGACGGCGCCCGTTATAAGACCATGAGGAACACCAATATGTTCAACATTGTTGGTACAGTTTTGATGATGAACCATAAAAATCTTGACCTTCCACTACAGAATAAGAAATTGGCAAAACCCTCAAATGATTTTTGTACGCGCGCCCATCGGCTTATCACGCGCGTGGCGGTTCGGACGACCCGAGGATCCGAGCCCGCTCCCCCAAGGCCTAGGAATTAGTTGGGCCCTTCTTTGGGTTCCCGAATGGGCTTGCGGGGCGTATCGCCAATCGTCTCCAGTTCTGTGGAGGCGACAAACGAAAGGCTGCATTAAGGCCTCTTTCGTGGGATTTTGGGAGGACACAGAGAGCTGCTCGTGTCGTCGTTACCCATCTAAAATGACTCCGTAAAAAGGGTGGTTGTTGTTTAACCTAGGTAAACTATACGGAGTCGCCACCTATTTAAGTTTGAAAACTCGTTTAAGTCAGAAAAACCAGAGTAAGTTCAGGGATTCCTACTTACTAACTCTTACATTCTAAGCATGTGAAAAGGTGGCGATTAACGGGCTTTGGACCCGATCCGGGAGTTGGTCAGACTTGTATCAATGTTTAGGGGCGTTGACCCGATTCGGGCTTTGGACCCAAACTCATATTGGTTGTTTAGGAAAACCATCGAACATGTGACATGTTACACTAAGAGGGGGTGAATTAGTGTTAAAGTCCAATTAAGGATTTTTAACTCCTTTTCGACAAATCCCGCAGCGGAAGAAAGCTTTTGTAAAACAAAACCTTGCAGACAAGCTTCTGTAAAATAGAACCTTGTAGACAGGCTTCTGTAAGACAGAACGTACGAATGTGATTACGATTTGAGTTGATTGACGCAAACATATTTATTGTGGTTCGGCAAGCTTTGCCTACATCCACTCTCACCCAGAATTTGGATAGTTATCACTAAAACAAAACGTAGTAGCGATACAGAAGATGATGCGCGATCAGCCTTCTACAGCACGAACCAGAAGGTTCTACGCCAAAGGTAGCTATACAGTACAGACTAGAAGGTTCTGCACTAAAAGTGACACGGTGCATGCGTTAACGTGAGTAACAAATAGTAACCGGTTGTTGGACGTTTCCCTTGGGGGTGTCCTCACCTACACAGCAACCCGCTGCGACTTCCTTCGAGACTTTTCACTCCGGCGGCGTCTCCGCCTACACAGCAACCCGTTGCGACTTCCACGGGACTTTTCACTCCGGCAGCGTCCCCACCTGTACAACAACCTACTGCGACTTCCCGTGCGCGATCTCTCAAGACAGCGACTAAGCAGACACAAAACCTCAGCTCAAGGTTCTCCTACGTGGTCCCTCGAGACTACGGCTAAGCAGATACAGAACCCATGCCCAATGATCCACCACACACAGAATGTTACACCACATAAGCTGGTTAGTCCATCACCTTCTGTGTTAGGGGCATCTGCCCTTCTCTCAAGCCCACTACACGTTGGCCACGCCAGCAACTTGTCGCACGCCTCCACCAATGTCTCATGCAGCCTCCAACCAAGAGTCCCTCGTGGCCCCCAGGTTACTCTCTTAGAAGACTTCACCAACGATGCAGCCTTCTACAACTCACGTCCCTCTTGTATGACTAACGAGACTCAAACCAACAAAAAATTACAAGCACCAATGTCTGACAAACGTATCTGATGCTCTTACATACTTTACAATACAACCGAATCCCTATTTATACACAATTACAAAACGCTAAGCATTGAAGGTATAATTGATTAATATAGCTTCAACACTTAAATGGAAAATGAATAAATCATTGATATTAATTCCATTAATAAGCAAATGATGTCTCCCATTGGTAAGTATCCGCTGGGGACAAAATCTTATTAAAAATAATTTAATTTAATCAAATCCCTTCGGAGATACTTGCAAAAGGTTACAGATTGCGAACAACCTTTTATGAATGGAAATAATTGAAATTAATTTTCACAAGTTATTTTGTCAGATTCATTAGTTTATTTTGATGAATTTGGACAAATAACACGTTTTTGTTATCCAAAGAAAAATTATTAATGGAAGATAACATTCGTATGATATATAGTCAATCATGTAGAACCTTCCATAAATAGATAATTTATTTCCTTCAATTGGAAATATATTATTTTTTTATTGATTTGGTAATGAAATCATTTGATTTCGATAAGATAATTATTCTCGTCAATTTAGATAATTCTCATGGAATATTCACATTTAATTTCCTTACAAAAGGTTCTCATAAGGAGTAGCTTTTGTCGTATAGAGGGTGACTTCTGTTTCACAGAAGGTCAATGCTCATCATCAAAACCTCTTCAACACGACAGAAATCCTAATGGGCCTACAACACATTCATCCATATCCAATTATTTAGATAAAAGGGATGGGAAAGGGCGGTGACTACAGGACTATACACTTGGGCTCGCTACCCGTTACAAGTGGGCTTTGAACTATTTCGGGGAAGCCCATACCTCCCCATTTGTACCTTATGAGACGGTTGGGGCCGCTTTATTGTCTTGACATCACGGCTTTTACACACGCGGTTTAGTACACGCGCCTTCGAGTAGTCTTCGAAAATTCGGAATCGATCCTCCCAAAAAGTTGCATGCTCACTGTACATGCAAAGATAAAGATACAAGTGTGCAAGAGGTGAGGGACATTTTTGTCAAATGAAATAGAGGACTTCCCGCGCAATCATCGGAAAACCAGTCCAGAACTCAATCAAAGCATGTCGAAAAATTATGAAATTGGTGTCAAAATCTCCTTAACTTAAAGATGGATGGGTCCACCGTCTGGTCTAGAAATTTTCCAGAAATCTTATAATTTTGATTTTTCGAGACAACAACAAACTTCCACGTTAAACAGAAAACTGCACGTGCGACTGTCGAAAAACTCATCCA
The DNA here is from genome assembly GCA_023653495.1 of Melastoma candidum. Lineage (NCBI taxonomy): Eukaryota > Viridiplantae > Streptophyta > Magnoliopsida > Myrtales > Melastomataceae > Melastoma > Melastoma candidum. The sequence continues at coordinate 25,400,994 of CM042890.1, forward strand.
AAACCGAGTCAAAACACATCAAAAAATTACAAAATTGGAGTCACAAGCTTCAATGCTCGAAGAGGGACGTGCCAATATAAACCTTTCGGTCACACAGTTGATAGAAAGTCTCTGGAATCATATTTTTCGGGACAGCAGTGCTCTACCGGGCGGACCAGGAGACTGCTCATGCAATCATCAAAAAAACCAGACCAAAACCCAGTCAAAACACGTCGAAAAAATTATGAAATCATCGCCAAAATCTCTTAAATTTAAAGGGGAACATGTGTAAACCCTTTGGTCACGCAATTCAATGAAAGTTTTAGAAATTGGGTTTTTCTGGGCAACAGTGTACTGCTGAGCAGAACAGGAGGCTTGAAAGAAAAATAGAAAAACATACCATGCACATAAGATAGAAATGTGCAGGATATGTCCATATGACCGCAATTAAAGGCAAAAATTATGTCTGTCAAATATAGCGACAATCCAACAGGGAGACCGTTTGGAATCATGAAAAGAACAGGGTTGTGACGTGCGACGAGTTCCACCCTGCGTATGTTCTATTCACGGGATTGTATCCAACTTTACCAGAAACTTCAACGGTCGATATATATATTTACAACCGTCGTCGAGTCTAGTTTTATTATGGAAAGTTTGGAGACGATCCAACGGACGGACCTCATAAGTGTGATTGCAGTAAGTTGTTTGTTAGCAAACTGCCAGTTGTTCGGTATGTCAAAGATTTCTGACGTGTTTGAAGACGGTTGTCTTAGCGGTCACTTCTAGAGCCAACATGAATTGGCCCGATTAGGAATCAAAGGAGGATCAATCCCACTCTCTTCTACAGCGCATCGACGCCCGAGTCTCAACGTAGATCGGAGGAGCATCGAGGGAGGGGATGGGGGAGGGAGGGAGGGGGGTGGGGATGGGTTTTCACATCGCAGGGCGGGGGGTAGGGGGTGGGATGGGATCACTAACTTTATTTGGCTTATGAAAGTTTTTTTTTTACTCCATTAAGGAATGGGCCTTTGTAAGGCCGACTTCATTTGGGTGGGACGGATGATATGAAGTCGGCCTTTGTAAGGCCGACTATGAAGTCGGCCTTACATAGGCCGACTTCCTTCATGATCGAAGTCGGTATTTGTGAGGCCGATTTCGCTACCTTAGTTAAGGAATTTCCAAACTTTCCACGGTATTTGACGAAATAATTTTCGGACCAACGTTATTTCGGAACAAAACTCCTAAAATGACAGTTGGCAATTTATTTGAGTACAGGTGTTGGCAATTTATTACATAAATTTTGCTAGTAACTTCTTGTCCTGTAATGAACCCAGGGATATAATCTTTTTAGAATAGTTAGACTAAATATTGGCATCAACATGATGATTTACAACGTATTTAAGAGTTAAGCGGAATGGTCTGTCCAAAGTGGAAAAGACAACATAAATGACAAAAGTAAGAAGAGGAAAAGAGTCGGAGACATTGTTGTAAGAGGGAAGCCGGCAACAGTTGGAACCACACACTTTTTGTCATGTTTACAAATAACTAGGGAAAGACTTAACAGTTCCCAAATTTTGGTGACAAGGTCGATCTTTACAAAAACAGATGAAAAATCTTTAAATCAGCAACAGCTTGTTTTAGATGAGGCCCTTGCATTCGAGCCTGGAGTATGGCGAAAAACCAATACGAGACGGCCATTACTCTTCAACGTGCGGAGCTGGACAAAATTAGATAGGACCAGCTCAACAACCTGCGGTACATCCAACGGTCACACATGTTTTGTTAATTTAACAAAACAAACTATAATACAAATAGAACATTATTATTTGAACAGCCAGATCATTCTGATGTTGTTATGTGTTGGCGGACTGATGCTATCTAACAATTTGTCGTCCGGCTGGGACTTGATACCATTTCGAAACTACATGTAGATGTATAAGCTGAACACTAGTTAGTTATATGGCTGGGGTGGGAGGAACCATTATCAGAATGCAGATGGGGTCAGAAACCGAGCTCCAGTTTAGTGGATCCCTTCCGGTAGCAAACGTTCAAGCTCTTGCTAAAGAGTGCCTGACCGAGATCCCGCCACGTTAATGGAGTGCCGGAGGCAAAGGAGTGTGGGGCTTCGATTACGTAATATGCAGTATTTTGCTTTTAATATTAACAGTGGAAAAGAAGTATATGGATGATATGGATCGAGTATATGAATCCGCTTGTATTCTAATATGACAATTTGTAAGCCATTTCCACTATTATATTCAGACTACCGAATTTTGTGTTCACATTAGTATTCCGCTTTTAATATCAACAAGTGGAAACGAAGAATATGGCCGCTCTGCATTGAGTACATATCTTGCCATTGCATTACATATATTTTGCCATTAGCTTCTTGTCATGTAATGGACCCACAAATATAAGTATTGTTGCACTAAATGTTGGCGCATATTGCAACAATGGAATCAACATAATTGACAAAAGTAAGAAGAGGAAAAGAGCCCGAGACAATGGAGTAACAGGGACCAACATAAGGTTACTAAAAGTGGTAAAAAATTTGAATTCGCCTAAAGAGATTTCGGGTTCGAAATCTACCGTACACAGTCATTATATGTTAAAAGACCCACTCGTGTCCCTCCTTTCTCTAGAAACTGTCTCCAGAATCCAGATAACTTTTGGGTAGGTAAGGTGGGATTAGGTAGAAATTATTGTGGATGTGATTTTAGGAAAGAAGTAGGTAAAGTAAAATGAACAGCTTGTTTTTGTGAAAAAATGGAGATGGGGTCAGAAAATGAGATCCAGTTGAGTGGATCCCTTCCAGTAGCAAACGTTCAAGCTCTAGCTGCAGAGTGCCTGACAGAGATCCCGCCACGTTAACAACGCCAGCCAGATGAACTAGGCCAGTTATGGCCATCGACTGTTGCTCCGCAGATCCCAGTCATCGACATGAGCAAGCTGGGTGACGGCAGCTCGAGGAAGGAAATAGAAATGGAGAGGCTACACTCTGCATCCAAAGATTGGGGTTTCTTTCAGGTAAAGTTCAGCAGCTAGTAACATTGTTTAAAGTTATGATATTGTGATGACCAGCTGATGGTAAATCATCTCCTGGGATTGACTTATGCAGCTGATAAATCATGGTATCTCGAAGGACGTCATTCAGGATATGAAGATCGACATGGAGGAGTTCTTCAAACTGTCGTTGCCCGAGAAGATGGCCTATGAGCAGTTACCAAATGGTATGGAAGGGTATGGCCAGGCTTTTGTTCTATCGGAGGAGCAGAAACTGGACTGGGGTGACATGCTCTTCCTCTTAGTTCAGCCTCCTTCACAGCGGAAGTTCAGGTTCTGGCCAAAGCACCCTGCATCTTTCAGGTAACTTGATTGAACCGAAAAAGGCAATATCCCTAAGAAGATAAGGGATCGATCTCATGTCCGGTACCTGTTTTCTGGTTCAGGACAACATTGCAGAAGTATTCATCCGAGCTTTTGAAAGTTGAACTCTCCCTTCTTAGAGTTATGGCCAAGAAGTTAGGAGTCGATCCCGACATGTTTGTTAACCAGTTTGAAGGAGGAATACAAGGAATAAGGATGAACTATTATCCTCCTTGTCCACAGGCAAACAGGGTTAGTGGCCTGGCCCCCCATTCTGACGCCGTCGGGATAACATTGCTGTTACAAACCAGTGATGTGGATACAAAATCCTATAACAAAATTCTAGATATACTAAATAAGAAAAATGTAGAAGGTGTTGATATTATAATACACGGGGCCTTCTAGCTGCTGTCGCTTTGATGTTTCGATGGGCAATCTGAGTTGGCATTGCGAAGGGTCCTCATGGTCTCCGTTTTGTTGACCTTGTGTCTGAAAAAGCTTGCGGGTTAATGGTTCGAGGATGACGATGTATTTTCGTCGGTTCTTGGCTCCATGCCCAGAAAACTTCAAGACGGCCAACGAAATCGAATAAGATTAGTTATTTTTAAGCTTTTTGTGAATTTTGGACTACAAAATCCAAGGAGGTCCAACCATAAATAGGGGTAGATTGCTCCCATTTTCAACGTGTTTGGAGCCGGTTGTCTTAACGGTCTCTTCTGGAGCCAACACAAGCGACACTTACATCCTTCATCGGAGAAGCCATCAGAATCTAAGTGTCAAAACAGGGTGACAACCAGATGCGCTCTGTAAGGATGAAACTGAATGTTTGTCCTCTTATTCCACGTTGATAAACCTTATTTATATGTCCTAACTACGTGTAATCACCATTAACCACCGACCCATAAGTTACACGTGCCAAATTACAAGCAACTTATGTCTGATACTAGCATCAACTGTGTTCCTCGATGGCAAGCTTCAATCATAGTTTCGATCCTAAGTGCCTTGACTATCTTCATAGACACTCCCTTCCCTAATGCTCCATCCTCCATCAAAGGGACGACGACCTTCGTCAATGTAGCACCCATTCTCGACGCTCCACCTGTCATTGGAGTGACGACGATCTTCATCGATGGAGCACTCATTCCCAATGCTTCACCTGTCATTGGAGCGACGACGACCTTCGTCCATGCAGCACCCATCCTCGACGCTCCACCTGCATTGGAGCGAGGACCACCTTCGTCCATGCAACACCCGTCCTCGATGCTCCACCTGTCATTGGAGCGACGACGACCTTCGTCAATGCAGCACACATCCTTGACGCTCCACTTGCCATTAGAGCGACGACGACCTTCGTCAATGCAGCACCCATCCTCGACGCTCCACCTCTCACGGGAGCGATGACGACCTTTGTCAATGCAGCACTCATTCTCGATGCTTTCAACCACCTGTGAGTCCTAGATGACAGTTTACCCTGTGAACAGGTTGGTCTGTATTTAAGTAAAGGTGTTGGCAATTTATTACATAAATTTTGCTAGTAACTTCTTGTCATGTAATGAACCCAGGAATATAATCATTTTAGTTTAGTTAGACTGAATATTGGCATAACATGATGATTTACAACGTATTTAAGAGTTAAGCGGAATAGTTAGTCCAAAGTGGAAAAGACAACATAAATGACAAAAGTAAGAAGCGGAAAAGAGTCGGAGACAATGTTGTAAGAGGGAAGCCGGCAACAATGGGAATCACACACTTTTTGTCAAGTTTACAAATAACTCGGGAAAGACTTAACAGTTCCCAAATTTTGGTGACAAGATCAATCTTTACAAAAACAGATGAAAAATCATTAAATCAGCAACAGCTTGTTTTAGATGAGGCCCTTGTATTCGAGCCTAGAAAATGGCGAAAAACTAATACGAGACGGCCATTACTCTTTTAACGTTTGGAGCTGGAGAAATTATTAGACAGGACCGGCGCAACAACCCGCTGTACATCCAACGATCACACATGTTTTGTTAATTTAACAAAACAAAATATAATACAAATAGAACATTATTATATGAACAGCCAGATCATTCCCATGTTGTTTTGTGTTGGCAGACTCATGCTATCTAATAATTTGTCGGCCGGCTGGGACTTGATCCCACTTCAAAACTATATGTAGATGTATAAGCTGAACACTAATTAGTTATATGGCTGGGGTGGGAGGAACCATTAAAAAAATGGACATGGGGTCAGAAATCGAGCTCCAGTTGAGTGGATCCCTTCCGGTAGCAAACGTTCAAGCTCTAGCTGCAGAGTGCCTGACCGAGATCCCGCCAAGTTATCTACGCCAGCCAGATGAACTAGGCCCGTTTTGGCCATCGACTGTTGCTCCGCAGATCCCCGTCATCGACATGAGCAAGCTGGGCGACGACAGCTTGAGGAAGGAAACAGAAATGGAGAGGCTACACTCTGCATCCAAAGATTGGGGTTTCTTTCAGGTAAAATTCATCAGCTAGTAACATTGTTTAAAGTTATGATATTGTGATGACCAGCTGATGGTAGATCGTCTCCTGGGATGACTTATGCAGCTGATAAATCATGGTATCCCGGAGGAGGTTATTCAGGATATGAAGATCGACATGGAGGAGTTCTTCAAACTGTCGTTGCCCGAGAAGATGGCCTATGAGCAGTTACCAAATGGTATGGAAGGGTGTCATAACCCAATTTTTTCTACAAAAATAAAAAAAAATAATAAAAGTTTGAAAATCTTAAAAAATGATAGAAAATCTTCACAAAACACTAAAAAATTGAAAATCATCAAAAATAATACAAAATCAATAAAAATCATCTAAAATCACCTAAAATCCCACAAAATCACAAAAAAATCTAATCAAAAAAATAATAATAAAGCCACTAACTATTCCCCATAAATAGCTAGACCTAGGAACACACTCAGAGACACATACAAGCACGGAGAAGAGAAAGACGAAAAAACACACGGAGAGAAGAAAGAAACGCTGGGAAGAAAAAAATGCTTCGTCGTCAAAGTCTAAGGCGATCAATTCCGGGTAGTGAATGTGGGATCACAGTTCGGCACCATCCCTAACTCAAAGCATCCCGGAATCTCATCCCACCGTCGGGGACGATCACTGCGGCCTCAAGAAGATGCCACTTTACGACATCGCAAACATGCTGAGTAGATGAAATCCTTCACGGGGAAACACAACCATAAAAAGAGAGACACACAGAGAACGAAAAAAGAACTCTTGAAGTAAAATCGAGATTTCGTCGTCGTCAAGTAATTCTTTGGGGATGTCAGATAATTCCTCCATCAGGACGTTTTTAATACCCGGTAACTTCTTTCCTTTGCTGCTGTTTAATTTGATGAATTTGCGTGCTTTGATTCCTTTTATTTTAAAAACAGCATCTTCAGCGGGGACCGAACCGCAAGCTTCATCCCATGCTTGCAAAGCTGAAACCTCGAAGATCTCGAGAAGAGATCATGAGGCCGGCAGAAGAGCTTCTAATCCGGAGAAAGCAACGTGATTACGTTAAATAACATCAATTAAGATGTCGAGATCCCTCCAATGGAGAGCGCAAGGCTGAACGCAATCCCCAACTATCCAAGACCCCAGTTTAAGTACCAGTCGAAGCTGTACTTAGGAGACTTCTTTATGAGCACCCGTATGAAGCATGGGTAGGCGAAGGTGACAGGAAGCGCAAGCCCTCCTAGAAGCCCCGCTAGCCTCGATAGGAAAGGGAGGACTATGCTTATGAAGAAGGAGATGAACCCGTAGAAGACCCAGAAGCCTGAGCGTACCCACATCGAGCAGAGTCAATTTGTTCTATTCATGTAGCTGGCCTCGAAGCTGTTGAACACAGGCATCGAGTATATCTGGAAGCTGCTGAGGCAGTTGAACACAACAAGGAGAGGAACGCAGTGCCGTTGCTGGAAAAGACGAGTCTCGTTATGATATCAAGAAGTTGTGCCAGATGGTCGAGCAACAGGACAAAGAGGTGGAAAAGATGACCGACGAGAACTTCGACGAGCCCGGCGACTGTCCCTGCTTCGGCATCCCCCACGCGTCGCCTCTGGCCCCACCTACTCAGGCCACGACCACCTAGCAGTTCGTCGGCATGCCCTGGCATGGTGCTGCGTCCTCACAACATCGTCAGGATCGTCCCAATAGCAGCGGCAACGCACACGCAACCCCATGAAGTCATCCCTGCGATGCATGGATCCTTGCCGCGAGTCCACTACGGCGCCTGGAGCTCATTGGAGCAATCAAAGCCTAGGCATGATGCCTCCTCGCTAAGGCCTCAGCAAAGGTTTTCCCTCAGCCTATCTTCGCAGCAGCAGAAGCTCGGCAGCAGCGGCTGCTCCCGCAGCAGCGAGCCTCGCACCAGCAGCAGCGACAATCACGGCCAAAGCAAATACTAGAGGTCGCAGTTCATTCCAGCCTATGCCTCGCCGATTCATTAGCTGCACATATTCAAATTCGACTTCCACGAGTACATCAAGCGATCCCTAGAGGAGGATTTCAAGGTTGTGGTTGAGATCAGCCCACCCATCTGGTTGTTCGCGGTGGTGTTCCTCCTTTTCAATACCCACGGATGGAGAGAGGGGAGGTCGTCAAGGGCGTCCCCTTTCATCGAGCTCGGCGACCACCTCTTCTGGCTCAACTGTCTCTTCCTCCCCCGTCTCTGCCTGCACCCGTGCAGCAGCGGCCGCAGCGGCCACTGTCAACTCCTCCTCTGCCCATCCTCCTCCCTCTGCTCCTAGGGACCCCTCTGAGCTTTCCAATTCCAGTCATGATCGTCGCAAGTCCATCTACGATAACTCCGACAAGGGTAATGAAAGCTTTGAGAAGATGACGATGATGAAGGTCAGGGAAAGAAGAATCTCCACCAGCCTTCTACTCTCTTTCTCATTCTGTTGGAAAAACCCATTTTCTCACCGTCTGTACAACGTCTACCCCTTTTAACAACACATCACTCAACAACTTCCTAGTCATTTACTATTCTACCCTTCTATAGGGCCTCATGATCCAACATCATTTGAGTCGGGCCTCGATCCATCTTCCCTCCATCTTCTTCCTCAGCTTCTCGTATCACCATGGCAGAGCTATTCTGCTCACACTCCCCCTCAAGGTGGGAGCCATATATATCTCGCATTCCCACCTTGTCCAGCAAGAAGTTCAATCTACTAGGATGTAGAGCCTTCGTAAACATATCCGCAAGTTGAAACTCAGTCTTCACGTGCATCATGCGAATAATTCCTTTCTCCACCTTCTCCCTCACAAAATGTAAGTCGATTTCAAGATGCTTTGTACGCTCATGGAACACGGGATTCTTGCTTATATATATAGCTGACTTGTTGTCGCAATAAAGTGGGACTGGAAATTGCGCAGTAACACCAAAATCCTCCAGAAGTGAGCTGATCCACACAATTTCTGCCGTCGTTGTCGCAAGTGCTCTATATTCTGCCTCCGAAGAGCTCCTCGATACTGTCGTTTGCTTCTTCGATTTCCAGCTCACCAATGAATCCCCCAAGAAGATGCCAAAGCCTGTGGTGGACTTCCTCGTTTCAGCACAACCCCCCCAGTCACTGTCTGAAAAGGCTTGCAGCTGAAGCTTGGAATCCCCTGGAAAGAAAATTCCTTTGCCTGGGGTTCCTTTTATGTATCTCAGCACGCAACAAGCTGCATCCCAGTGCTCTTTGTTAGGCTTATCCATGAATTGAGCTAACATGTGTACAGCAAAAGTCAAGTCTGGCCTTGTGATCCCATGATATATCAATCTTCCTATCAATTGTCGATAAGCACTTGCGTCCACCAGCTGTCCACGTTCATCTCTCTTCAGTTTATGATTTGGGACCATTGGAATGGAACTCGGCCTTACTGCCAATTTCCCCAGGTCCTCCAGTAGGTGCAACGCATACCCCCTCTGCGAGATCAAGATTCCACTGGCATTTCGTGCAATTTCCAGTCCTAAAAAGTATCTTAGAGTGCCTAAATCCCTCACTTTAAAATTCTGCTCCAATATCTTCTTCAAATCCTCAATCATCTCCTCACTTGTACTACCCACTGCCATGTCATCAACATATACTAACACGGCAATGAAACCTATTTCTCCTTTCTTAGTGAAGAGGCTATAATCCGACTTGGATTGACAGTAACCATTCTTTATCAAACAAGAGGTTAACTTACTATTCCATTCTCGAGACGCTTGCTTCAAGCCATAGAGGGACTTTTTCAGCTTACAGACCATGGGTGAGGATGACGTATTGGACTCCCCCTGAATGGCCAAACCAGGTGGAAGATGCATATAAACCTCCTCAGTGAGATCACCATTGAGGAAGGCGTTGTGAATGTCGAACTGTCTGAGAATCCAACAATTTACAGCAGCCAAAGCAAGAAATAACCGCACAGATGAATGCTTAGCAACGGGGCTGAACGTTTCTTGATAATCGAAACCTTCTCGCTGTGTGTACCCCTTTGCAACCAAACGAGCCTTGTAACGGTCAACAGAACCATCTGCCCGGAGTTTGGTCTTGTAGACCCATTTGCATCCAACAGCCCGTTTGCCCGGGGGTAAAGATACAACATCCCAAGTATGGTTATCTGACAGAGCAGAGAGCTCAGCCATCATGGCATCCTGCCAACACGGAAGATCCTTAGCCGCATGATACGTCTGTGGTTCCATATGCTCCTCCAAGGACAGAACGAAAGCTCTAAACGGTTTGGACAGTCGATTGTATGAAATGAAAGGGTCAATTGGGTATGGTGTAGGAGATGACACAGGAGACAAATGGACTGACCTGTGGGATGAGACTGGATCAACTGTTGGAGAGAGAAGACTGTGATGGTAGTCCTGCAGATAGGTGGGGATCTTGCGTTGTCTTGAGCTTCTTCGCAAGTCAGAATTATGCGGAGAAGATGCTGGTAATAATGATGGTTCTGCCTCATGGGATGAATGTGAAAAATCAGGACAAGATGGATGTGAATGCAATGAACCAGTTGATGCGTCAGGACAAAGGGTGATATCAAAATGATCTACTGAGGGGAAAACCAGGCCATTTGAACCGGAAGAAGGAACAGATGCAGTATGAAATGGAAACAGTGTTTCATAAAAAATGACATCCCGAGAGATAAAAATAGATTTTGTGGTTAGATCATATAGATAATAACCTTTAGTACCAAAGGGATAACCAACAAACACACATTTTCTTGCACGAGGATCTAGTTTCTTTCTCCCCTGTGCTAAAGTGCAGGCAAAGCACAAAGAACCAAAAACACGCAGATGCTGGAAGGAAGGCTTCTTGTGAAAAAGCATCTCAAATGGTGTCTTCTGATTCAACAAATGAGATGGCAAACGGTTGATAATATGTGTGGCAGCAAGTAAAGCATATCCCCAGAAACTAGGAGGTAATTTAGATTGAAACATCAGGGCTCTAGTAACCTGCAGTAGGTGTTGATGCTTGCGCTCAACTACCCCGTTCTGCTGTGGAGTAGCCACACAAGAAGTTTGATGAACTATGCCAAAATCGTTGTAGAAACATCTAAGATCAAATTCACCACCATTGTCACTACGAATAGTTTTAATTGTTGTAGAAAACTGATTGCTAACCAACATGTAAAACTGTTGCAGTAAGCTTCTTACCTCTGATTTGTACCTCATTAAGAAAACCCAGCACACTCTTGTATAATCATCAACAAGAGTAAGAAAGAAACGATAACCTCCCAAAGCAATTTCAGAGGATGGACCCCAAACATCACAATGCAATAACTCAAATGGTGCCTTTGATTGTATCTTGCTTAAAGGAAAGGTCAAGCGTTTTTGTTTCGCTTCATGACACACAGAACAAACATTATGTGGCAACATAGTGACTGTAGCATCTATTGTTCTCAAAACAGAACTCTTGTCTACTGGTGTATGTCCAAGACGCAAATGCCAAAGATCAAAGCTATCCAAAGTTGTAACATGTTTAGTTGCATTGATGATATGCAGGGGTGTATGTCCATGTTGAAAAATTGCATTAGTTCTGACTTGAGAAGAAGCTTCGCTGGCTGTTTCTCCACCCATCTGACGGAGCACGTACAGACCACCCTCTCTCTCAGCAGATCCAATCATCATCCAACTGGTGATGTCCTGAATTATGCACCATTTAGAGGAGAAGATGCAACAAAAGGGGTTTTCTGAGGTTAGTTTCCCAATAGAAATGAGATTGAAAAAAAAAGAAGGAACATATAAAACTTTCTGCAATATAAGAGTGTCATTGATCTTGACATCTCCAACATGGGTGGCTAAGGATGTTTGGTTATCTGGTAGTTGTATCTGCAGAGGTGAAGTTAGTTTGGTATAGGTAACAAATAAATCCAGCTTAGAGACAATGTGGTCAGTTGCTCCTGTGTCTAGTATCCAAATAGTTTGGCTTGCCCAAATGGCTGTAGAGGTAAGAGACAGACTACCTTGGAAGGTATGTGGTTTAGTTTGCGTGGTTACTGAGTGTTCGTTCTGTCCTTGGTGATGCCCAGGCACAGGTGGACCAGAATCCTCCGTGTTGAGAAACGTCAAAAGCTTCTGCATCTGCTGTCCTGTCAGATTCACCTGTGAAATGGATTGAGACTTTGTATCTCCATCCCTCGAAACCACATTATTGACTCTCCTTTCACTTGAGAAGCCCCCTTGGTGCGCTTGTGCACGTCCTCTTCCTCGACCACCCCTCACACTAGGTGGTCCTCTCATATTTGGTGGAAACCCAATAAGAAAATAGCAGCTATCTTTCATGTGTCCCTTCTTCTTACAATTTTCACAAAACAACTCCCCTCTGTATTTTTTCTTTTCCACATATGCGGCCATATGACTTGCATTTCCTCCTTCTCCTCGATGTTCATCTGTTTTCACTGTGGCTGCCAAGGGATTCCCAGTAACCATCCTTCCTTCCATTCTTAAATTTTGTTGTGCTTCTTCTCTCTGGATAACATTATATGCCTCTCCCAAGGTAGGAAAAGGCCGTCGCATCAAGATCTGAGAACGAAGAGCACTATACTCCTGATTCAAACCAGTCAGGAATTTGAAGACCATATCCTCCTGCTGCTGTTCTGCGTAGTGTTTCTCCCAGCCACAGTCACACTTCCCACAACCACAACGTGGGTATGGCCGATAGACCCTCAACTCACGTAATATGGACAGCAATTCATTATAAAATACAGAAACAGAGCGCATTCCTTGCTCGAGACTGTGAAATTGCAACTGGAGTTGACAAACCCTCGAAACATCAGGTTCTCCATACCGTTCCCCTAACTCGTCCCAGATTTCTTTTGCTGAGTCGAGATAGAAGATGGTTGAGGCGATAGAGATAGAGACGGACCTTTGCAACCAGGACTTCACCAAATTGTCACACCTCTTCCAAGCCGTGTACAACACAGACCCACTCTCTGGTTTGGAGATGGTCCCATCCACGAAACCCATCTTGTTCTTTATTGACAAGGCAAGTTCAGCAGCCCGTCGCCAGGACACAAAATTTCCATCTCCTAGTTCCGGCGTTACAAGAGATGTTACCTGCAGATCGGCCGCATTGATGAAGTACGGCGATTGAGGACTGTCAAGGGCTTCAATCGTCACCTGCCGATTTTGCGTTTCCTCCATCATCTGCCCGTTTGCTCTGATACCATGAAAGCTTTGAGAAGATGACGATGATGAAGGTCAGGGAAAGAAGAATCTCCACCAGCCTTCTACTCTCTTTCTCATTCTGTTGGAAAAACCCATTTTCTCACCGTCTGTACAACGTCTACCCCTTTTAACAACACATCACTCAACAACTTCCTAGTCATTTACTATTCTACCCTTCTATAGGGCCTCATGATCCAACATCATTTGAGTCGGGCCTCGATCCATCTTCCCTCCATCTTCTTCCTCAGCTTCTCGTATCACCATGGCAGAGCTATTCTGCTCACAGGTAAAGAGAAAGAACACGATTCCCGATCGAGTAACCGAGATCGAGACAGGGAAAGGGAGAAAGAAATTGAAAGAACTCTTGGGCTGAATATTGACCGTGACGACGAAGACAATGACAGTGAAGGCGGGGTTGGGATTTTACACCAGAACCTGATATCCGCTAGCAGCGCCCTCCAGGAACTGCTTAGAAAGCTTGGAGCTGGAATTGGACGATTTCCTTCCTTCTCCAGGAATTGGCTATGCATCCTTTTCTCATCAGAGTGACAGGCTAAAGAAAATACTTTCGGGATTGCGCTCTGATGGCGAGGAAGACAGACAGGGCATTTATACACTGAGCAGTCTCTGCAAGCATTGAAGAAGATATCTCAGGAACACCAACAGCATGTCTACGACCTGGCGCTCTCATGGCCGTGCTTTCATACCTGGATTTCTTCTCAACTAGAGTTCAACGAGAGACATTGCAGCCAATATGTGCAAGAAACTCCCCTCTGATGCACCTGTTTTAACCAGACAACCCGAGCAGAGCTTTGAGATTTTTAACCTTGCAAATGAGCCTCTTCCGCCTCCTTGATGCCACCGCCGGCCTCCAGCCCCATGACAACCTCAGCCATCTTCTTCTCACTGACCCCGTCCGCGCCGCCGTCCTCTGGCACCACACCGCCGTCACCAACCCACGGCGTCTCTCTTCAGCATTCTCGGCTGAAACGACCGTGCCTTCTTCACCCACTAGCGGCTCCACTGAAGGCCCAAGGTGTTTTCCCGACCACAGCTCCCTGGAACAAAGAGCGACGGTTAGAGGCAATCTCCTCACAACGGTGACCCACAACGTCGTCATTGCATCCAGAAACCGGCCTTCGATCGGGCAACCTCCCCGAGTCAGCAACGCCACTCGTGTTTCTCTCAAGATCCGCAAGCTCTGAGTACCTAGATTTGAAAGTGAGTGACACATCCCCACTTCTCTTTGCCCACCGTCGGATTATTTTTGCATTTTGTTTTCTTGGGATTTTTTTGTCTGCTGCCGTTTGATTTGGGTGGCCTTGCAGCTTCTTTTACTCATTTTCATTTAGTTAATTGCATTATTGAGGTACGATCCTTTGTTCACCTATTTAATGCATTCCCTTTGCATCTGGTTAATCGCTTTATTTCCCGTTTGATTTATTCTATATCGTGTTGCGATTTTAAATGTTACCCATCGCGGTTTTATATTAATTCATTGACTACGCTCATGTTAAGGAGTGGGTTTACGTTTAGATTGTCTGATTTTATAAATGCAGTACAGTCCAACTTTCAAGAAAATAACTTTAGTTATTTATATATTTTAAAAGTTTTAAAATTTTCTCGAACAGTTTTCTTCGTTTATTCGATATTTATGTAGGTATCTCGGGGGCGTGCCTTGCGGACAACCAAGGCACGCACCCCATTCAACGTATTCAGGATAACGAAGTATTCGAGGGATTATTTGGATTCTCGAAGATCAAGACTCTCTGAAGATGGCTTCGCACTCACCAACGTTACGACATCAGCGGCTCGCCAGGTTCACTGTAAACCTATTCTAAAAACGGCACCGTGAGGTATAAACGCTAACGGGAGCGTTCTATGAAAAGCGAACAATGGTACAACACCCGGTTCTCCCTTGAACTTACTTTTTGGCTTAGAAACTGTTAATGGCATTAATAAATCTATGATTGTTTGCATTTTTGCCCAAAATCAATTTTTAAGAAATATTTTCTAAAAATGATCACGTAGACATTTTAAGCATTAATTTTTTATGTTAAACAACTTCTTTTTCTAAAATCGAGCTCAAATAAATCGGACATCGGAAACACACGATTAAAGCCTCCCTTTTCTTTGTGATGCATGCGATTAAGTAATCCCTAATTCCCGAACCTTAACGAATCTCTATAGTTTTTCTAACTTGAACTTAAAATAAGTTAGTGGCGACTCCGATACATTTTCAAAATCCGAAGCCTTATCGTCAAGGGAGGATATTCATTTTAAAGGGAACCGGAAACGGGATCCACCCGCGACAGATTTGGCGACTCCGCTGGGGATACTTGGGTAATTTTTTAGAGGATTAGGGTCGAAAAAATCGATTTCAAAATTGGGGGGCAACTTAGCTTTGTGTGGAGTGTGTTTGCGCTTTACTTTTTCGATTGTCTCTGCTAGGCATATGGTGAGTCGTCCTAAAACCCAGGAACACCTAAGTTTAGGGGTATACCTGCCATATGAGAGAGGTTGTCTACCTCTTTACCTGCGGCATATACCAACTCACCCTTCGTCCAAGGGTGAGTCAAAAGCCAGTCTAGATAGGCATATGTTTGAAAGTCATACAAACTGTTATAACTCTAACTATTTATTTCTGTGCGTGCACTGTTTGATGTCATATGATCGATATTTTTCAATGCTTGATTTTTCCTGTTACATGAGCCTTCATCCCGGGCGCCATAGGATTAGTTCGGGTATACCATATGCCGATGGGTATTGGCCGTTTGCCTCTACCTTTAGGTGGGTACCCACCTATTTACCATCGGACGAATATCCGAGTTCTTTCATTTAAAATGAACCCAAACTCGGATTTCTCCGTTTTCGGTTAATGAACGGGTCCAAGCCACATCCAAGACGGTAGATAGAAAATTTCATACTTATCTACATTTTTTTTGTCTATATGGTCTGAATTGATGCTTCTTGTTATACATTAACCACCATTTTTCTCTTACTTTCACTTTCGCTAACATGCCTTCTGTTCAACGAGTGAATATAAGGGAAGTGATTTCTACACCGAGTTTCCTTTTTATGCTCGCATATTGTCACTTATGCTTGCATGTTGTCGAACTTGATTATTCTACATACATTCAAAGCTTTCGAGTCATGATACTTTAGAAAATGCCTACTCATATGCATAACATTGATGCATATCTAAGAAAAAAAAACATTCTTTCTAGACCTTTATGAAGATACACATAGATTTTTTTCAACAGACTTTGAATTCATTTTTTTCGTCATTTTACCATCACCTGGCTTCGACAATTTTTCTTGAAAGAAAAAAACTCTTCGCCTTTTTTTTTTTTTAGTAAAAGGGCATATAAGTTTTCGTTGAGTGTTGACACATATCTTGCATTCACAAATATAACTTTCTTTATCCAGACTAATACATGATTTTTGTTTTTGTTTGAGGTGCCCCATATCTATCAAAGTTGGACTACTCATCAGCCACGATAGCTTTGGATGTCTTCTCTCTCAAAGAGTTCAAATGTGCAACAACATCATTCCAGCTCGACTTTGTCACACACACGTTATTTCCAATTTATTGGTTAAGGTGTATTCCTTCTATTCTTGCTTATTATTTAAATCAATCAAGCATGTCATCTACCATATGGATTTTGGTTTTTCTTATGCAGGCAGATGAACATCCTCTCCTCCAACGAGGCATACGATCAACATTCAATTAAACCGAATGTTAAAGTCCAAGAAGCAAAACTCATTCAACCAGTTTCATATTGTCATCATCCACAACTCCAATGCTTGGTTTACAATCACCATCAGCATCCGAATAATAAACTGGGAAAGATCGTCACAAAGCAACTAAAATGACATCATGGAGCTTGTTCAACACTAATGTCAAAAGAATACAACATTATTCTCCCAACCATCGAATTCAGAAACGGAGAGCATGACCCCGTCAAACCAAACTGGGTCAACATTATTCTCAAAGCATAAGCTGGGGCAAGCTTCATCCCATGGGAATCAACATGCCTTCAAGAGTGCAAGTTCAAAGGAAGTATCATTCTAATTCTTAACATTCAAAATTGAACATTGATTACATTTGTTTTCTCTTCTTACAGGTATTAGAATCAGGACAATTCAATGACAGTTCGCCAATAGATCACCGTTACTCACACTAGCGGCCATGCCTACAAGGATTTCTATTTCAATTCTCTTTTGAATCACTTTAAAATCAAAGAATAATGCATATTTTAATATTTTTTACACAGGTTCAGTTTCACTACAACATTGATTGGGAGCTCAGACTATGATAAACTCATCATAAGGGAGTGACATTCCAATTTTCTTTCATATAACCTCATTGTCAAACATTCATACATCCTTTCATGTTTCTTTGAAGAATCTCCAGATCCTTAAATCAGAACAAGCACATCATCAAGCTTAGGAACTACTATTATTTCAAGCTCATCAACTTACTAAGCTGGGGCAGTGCATCCATGTCAAGTCAATCACGAAATGCTCTCATCTACCGAAAGACAACACATTTCAACTGAGGCAACTCTTTTCGAACGCGTCTATGAGACACAAACAGTTTTACCAATCGAGCAACAATCCGCTGCACATCAGATGCATGTCAAGAGCTCTAAACATACGTTGATGCATGCAAGCTTAGTGACACAATTCTAAAGAGGATTCTTTCGAATGTCAAGGATTCCCGAGGAAAGTTTCTTCCGCAACTACGACATTCCATATGTTTTCAAGCAAATACGCACAAGAGGCGCTCTCATCCTAACAAAGATAGACGGAGCTGTTCCATTCCAACCGGATCGATAAACTAGAAAAATCAACCCAAAAGACTCAACCTATGGGGTCGCAAGCCAAGTCGAATAAACGGTGAAAGCAAGTATCGTTCTAATTTGAATCACCTTAAATTAGAAACTAATCAATGTTATCTTTCGTCGCAGATACTTTAACTGGTGCAACGATCAATCGCATCGGGTAACCGGTAAAGGAAGTATCGTTCCAACTCATATATTACAAAATCAAAAACTAATCAATGTTTCATTTCTTTTGCAGAGGCTTTTACTGGGGCAACGAGCACGCGTCGTCACGGAACCGGTAAAGAAAAGTATCGTTCCAAGTTTAAAATTTTTCTCACATTGAATTTGATTGTACATCCTCTCTTTCCTTACAGGGCATCAAGTCGAGGCGAACATCATAGGTAAAATTATCATATCGTAAAACATGTGTTCATTTGTCATGCATTCTCACTCAACGATTTTATTCAAAAATTTAAAACACATTCCTTAGTGGAACACTTGTGTGCTAGAGATAGAAAGGCAAGCCTATCCCCAAACACATACCCTTTTCGAGAGTTGAGTGCAAACACTTGTGAGAAATCCAGACATGATAGCATCAGAGTGGGAAGGAAATCCCTTTGACGGAAAATGCTCTAGCCAGGATGACATCGAGCATTCTTTCTTATTCCCAAACACTTTACCATTGCTAGCCATTCCTAGCCAAAGTGGAGATTTTTCGAAACACAATTCCCCTTTCAAGTCAAAGAGTCACTTCACATCGAAGTAAAAGGAGTTCTGTCGTCTATATTTCCGGATAGGACTCAGGTGGAGATGCGTTACTTCCTCAAGTTTGAGTGTGAAGTACATCCCTATGGATCTCGCTAGTCGGCACAATACTCTACCATCTTTTAATCATTCGAATGCATCCATGAACAATTCCAGAGAACCGAGTCTGTGGAATATTCAATGAAAAAAAAAAAGAATTTGAAATGAGACAGGGGCAAGCAAAAAAAAAAAGAAGAAGAAAAGAGAGCCCTTCAATATCATTCAAAGAAAAAGCAAATTTTGACACAAGGGCCAAAAGACGGTCGCGAAAGCAAAGTGTCAAGAGAGAGCCCTTCAATATCATTCAAAGAAAAAGCAAATTTTGACACAAGGGCCAAAAGACGGTCGCAAAAGCAAAGTGTCAAGAGAAAAGGGACAAAAGTTTTAGAACCCTGATCCCGATTTGCCAATCTGGGTAAACCGCTTTAAATTCAAAAGCCTCGTTTCCCGTGGAAAAAGATAAAGAAAATTATTCTTCTACGACATTTCTTCTCGAACTCTCTCTTTCATATGCCACCATACCCTTGAGTATTGTGTCGATGAGCAAGTCCACATTGGGAGAACCATGCTTAAAGGTGACGTCCTTGCATTTTGAGTCTTATTCGATGAGGTTCGTTGACTTGCTTTCTTTCTTAAAGATTAAGCCTTCTATAAACATGGTCTTACACCAAGCCTGCATTACAACCAAAATCAAAGTCTCCTTCGACTAGCCCTTGAGCATTCATTTCAAAGGAATCGAACTTCCCACTCTGATAGCATAGAAACATATTTGAGTGAGCCTTGAGAGATGTAAGAAAGACCTTTTTTCTCTATCGCGCAAGTGTTTCTATTTAAAAAAAAAAAAAAAAAATTTATGCATGCATATAGAGCATCCAGCATTCATATCATCCGCAGTCAACATTTTAGCAAGAAGTACACAGAGGAGATCGCCACAATCCCAAGCATACTTCATGATTTCAAGACTCAAGCCTTTATGCTAAGGTATGACCTTCACTACCGTTAAGCACTTTTGTGGTGTGACAGTACTTTCAAGTCAAGTTAGCCATTTCTCAATTCAACTCGGCAAGTGTTTGCGAACAAACGCTATGCCACTCGACTGAGCGTTTATTTACAAACGCGATGTCAATTTTCAATTCGGTAAAGCGCGAACAAACGCTATACCATCTGGCTAAGCGCGAACAAACGCTATGCCACTCGACTGAGCGTTTATTTACAAAAGCGATGTCAATTTTCAATTCGGTAAAGCGCGAACAAACGCTATACCATCTGGCTAAGCGCGAACAAACGCTATGCCGCTCGACTGAGCGTTTATTTACAAACGCGATGTCAATTTTCAATTTGGTAAAGCGCGAACAAACGCTATACCATCTGGCTAAGCGCGAACAAATGCTATGCCGCTCGACTGAGCGTTTATGTACAAACGCGATGTCAATTTTCAATTCGGTAAAGCGCGAACAAACGCTATACCATCTGGCTAAGCGCGAACAAACGCTATGCCACTCGACTTAGCGTTTATCTACAAACGCGATGTCAATTTTCAATTCGGTAAAGCGCGAACAAACGCTATACCATCTGGCTAAGCGCGAACAAACGCTCTGCCACTCGACTTAGCGTTTATCTACAAACGCAATGTCAATTTTCAATTCGGTAAAGCGCGAACAAACGCTATACCTTCTGGCTAAGCGCGAACAAACGCATTGCCACTCGACTGAGCGTTTACTAACAAACGCAAAGCCACATTCTTTTCGGTTAAGCGTTCGTACAAACGCGACACCACCTTCAATTCTGTTAAGCGTTCGTACAAACGCGACACCACCTTCATTTCGGTTAAGCGTTCATACAAACGCGATACCATTTTCATTTCATTTCGATTAAGCGTTCATACAAACGCAATGCCTCTTTTCACCGGCTTTAGGTTATGCATTTTCTAACAAGTGCGACGCCATTTCTGGTCAAGCGTTTATTAACAAAATGCGATACCCTAGCAATCCTTTCCTAAAAATTGGGTTATGAATAAATCTTTGTTCGAATGTTTTACCAAACATTCTCACAAAGAGGGGCAACTGTCATAACCCAATTTTTTCTACAAAAATAAAAAAAAATAATAAAAGTTTGAAAATCTTAAAAAATGATAGAAAATCTTCACAAAACACTAAAAAATTGAAAATCATCAAAAATCATACAAAATCAATAAAAATCATCTAAAATCACCTAAAATCCCACAAAATCACAAAAAAATCTAATCAAAAAAATAATAATAAAGCCACTAACTATTCCCCATAAATAGCTAGACCTAGGAACACACTCAGAGACACATACAAGCACGGAGAAGAGAAAGACGAAAAAACACACGGAGAGAAGAAAGAAACGCTGGGAAGAAAAAAATGCTTCGTCGTCAAAGTCTAAGGCGATCAATTCCGGGTAGTGAATGTGGGATCACAGTTCGGCACCATCCCTAACTCAAAGCATCCCGGAATCTCATCCCACCGTCGGGGACGATCACTGCGGCCTCAAGAAGATGCCACTTTACGACATCGCAAACATGCTGAGTAGATGAAATCCTTCACGGGGAAACACAACCATAAAAAGAGAGACACACAGAGAACGAAAAAAGAACTCTTGAAGTAAAATCGAGATTTCGTCGTCGTCAAGTAATTCTTTGGGGATGTCAGATAATTCCTCCATCAGGACGTTTTTAATACCCGGTAACTTCTTTCCTTTGCTGCTGTTTAATTTGATGAATTTGCGTGCTTTGATTCCTTTTATTTTAAAAACAGCATCTTCAGCGGGGACCGAACCGCAAGCTTCATCCCATGCTTGCAAAGCTGAAACCTCGAAGATCTCGAGAAGAGATCATGAGGCCGGCAGAAGAGCTTCTAATCCGGAGAAAGCAACGTGATTACGTTAAATAACATCAATTAAGATGTCGAGATCCCTCCAATGGAGAGCGCAAGGCTGAACGCAATCCCCAACTATCCAAGACCCCAGTTTAAGTACCAGTCGAAGCTGTACTTAGGAGACTTCTTTATGAGCACCCGTATGAAGCATGGGTAGGCGAAGGTGACAGGAAGCGCAAGCCCTCCTAGAAGCCCCGCTAGCCTCGATAGGAAAGGGAGGACTATGCTTATGAAGAAGGAGATGAACCCGTAGAAGACCCAGAAGCCTGAGCGTACCCACATCGAGCAGAGTCAATTTGTTCTATTCATGTAGCTGGCCTCGAAGCTGTTGAACACAGGCATCGAGTATATCTGGAAGCTGCTGAGGCAGTTGAACACAACAAGGAGAGGAACGCAGTGCCGTTGCTGGAAAAGACGAGTCTCGTTATGATATCAAGAAGTTGTGCCAGATGGTCGAGCAACAGGACAAAGAGGTGGAAAAGATGACCGACGAGAACTTCGACGAGCCCGGCGACTGTCCCTGCTTCGGCATCCCCCACGCGTCGCCTCTGGCCCCACCTACTCAGGCCACGACCACCTAGCAGTTCGTCGGCATGCCCTGGCATGGTGCTGCGTCCTCACAACATCGTCAGGATCGTCCCAATAGCAGCGGCAACGCACACGCAACCCCATGAAGTCATCCCTGCGATGCATGGATCCTTGCCGCGAGTCCACTACGGCGCCTGGAGCTCATTGGAGCAATCAAAGCCTAGGCATGATGCCTCCTCGCTAAGGCCTCAGCAAAGGTTTTCCCTCAGCCTATCTTCGCAGCAGCAGAAGCTCGGCAGCAGCGGCTGCTCCCGCAGCAGCGAGCCTCGCACCAGCAGCAGCGACAATCACGGCCAAAGCAAATACTAGAGGTCGCAGTTCATTCCAGCCTATGCCTCGCCGATTCATTAGCTGCACATATTCAAATTCGACTTCCACGAGTACATCAAGCGATCCCTAGAGGAGGATTTCAAGGTTGTGGTTGAGATCAGCCCACCCATCTGGTTGTTCGCGGTGGTGTTCCTCCTTTTCAATACCCACGGATGGAGAGAGGGGAGGTCGTCAAGGGCGTCCCCTTTCATCGAGCTCGGCGACCACCTCTTCTGGCTCAACTGTCTCTTCCTCCCCCGTCTCTGCCTGCACCCGTGCAGCAGCGGCCGCAGCGGCCACTGTCAACTCCTCCTCTGCCCATCCTCCTCCCTCTGCTCCTAGGGACCCCTCTGAGCTTTCCAATTCCAGTCATGATCGTCGCAAGTCCATCTACGATAACTCCGACAAGGGTAAAGAGAAAGAACACGATTCCCGATCGAGTAACCGAGATCGAGACAGGGAAAGGGAGAAAGAAATTGAAAGAACTCTTGGGCTGAATATTGACCGTGACGACGAAGACAATGACAGTGAAGGCGGGGTTGGGATTTTACACCAGAACCTGATATCCGCTAGCAGCGCCCTCCAGGAACTGCTTGGAAAGCTTGGAGCTGGAATTGGACGATTTCCTTCCTTCTCCAGGAATTGGCTATGCATCCTTTTCTCATCAGAGTGACAGGCTAAAGAAAATACTTTCGGGATTGCGCTCTGATGGCGAGGAAGACAGACAGGGCATTTATACACTGAGCAGTCTCTGCAAGCATTGAAGAAGATATCTCAGGAACACCAACAGCATGTCTACGACCTGGCGCTCTCATGGCCGTGCTTTCATACCTGGATTTCTTCTCAACTAGAGTTCAACGAGAGACATTGCAGCCAATATGTGCAAGAAACTCCCCTCTGATGCACCTGTTTTAACCAGACAACCCGAGCAGAGCTTTGAGATTTTTAACCTTGCAAATGAGCCTCTTCCGCCTCCTTGATGCCACCGCCGGCCTCCAGCCCCATGACAACCTCAGCCATCTTCTTCTCACTGACCCCGTCCGCGCCGCCGTCCTCTGGCACCACACCGCCGTCACCAACCCACGGCGTCTCTCTTCAGCATTCTCGGCTGAAACGACCGTGCCTTCTTCACCCACTAGCGGCTCCACTGAAGGCCCAAGGTGTTTTCCCGACCACAGCTCCCTGGA
Organism: Melastoma candidum; assembly: GCA_023653495.1. NCBI lineage: Eukaryota > Viridiplantae > Streptophyta > Magnoliopsida > Myrtales > Melastomataceae > Melastoma > Melastoma candidum. The sequence continues at coordinate 25,424,610 of CM042890.1, forward strand.
ACAAAGAGCGACGGTTAGAGGCAATCTCCTCACAACGGTGACCCACAACGTCGTCATTGCATCCAGAAACCGGCCTTCGATCGGGCAACCTCCCCGAGTCAGCAACGCCACTCGTGTTTCTCTCAAGATCCGCAAGCTCTGAGTACCTAGATTTGAAAGTGAGTAACACATCCCCACTTCTCTTTGCCCACCGTCGGATTATTTTTGCATTTTGTTTTCTTGGGATTTTTTTGTCTGCTGCCGTTTGATTTGGGTGGCCTTGCTGCTTCTTTTACTCATTTTCATTTAGTTAATTGCATTATTGAGGTACGATCCTTTGTTCACCTATTTAATGCATTCCCTTTGCATCTGGTTAATCGCTTTATTTCCCGTTTGATTTATTCTATATCTTGTTGCGATTTTAAATGTTACCCATCGCGGTTTTATATTAATTCATTGACTACGCTCATGTTAAGGAGTGGGTTTACGTTTAGATTGTCTGATTTTATAAATGCAGTACAGTCCAACTTTCAAGAAAATAACTTTAGTTATTTATATATTTTAAAAGTTTTAAAATTTTCTCGAACAGTTTACTTCGTTTATTCGATATTTATGTAGGTATCTCGGGGGCGTGCCTTGCGGACAACCAAAGCACGCACCCCATTCAACGTATTCAGGATAACGAAGTATTCGAGGGATTATTTGGATTCTCGAAGATCAAGACTCTCTGAAGATGGCTTCGCACTCACCAACGTTACGACATCAGCGGCTCGCCAGGTTCACTGTAAACCTATTCTAAAAACGGCACCGTGAGGTATAAACGCTAACGGGAGCGTTCTATGAAAAGCGAACAATGGTACAACACCCGGTTCTCCCTTGAACTTACTTTTTGGCTTAGAAACTGTTAATGGCATTAATAAATCTATGATTGTTTGCATTTTTGCCCAAAATCAATTTTTAAGAAATATTTTCTAAAAATGATCACGTAGACATTTTAAGCATTAATTTTTTATGTTAAACAACTTCTTTTTCTAAAACCGAGCTCAAATAAATCGGACATCGGAAACACACGATTAAAGACTCCCTTTTCTTTGTGATGCATGCGATTAAGTAATCCCTAATTCCCGAACCTTAACGAATCTCTATAGTTTTTCTAACTTGAACTTAAAATAAGTTAGTGGCGACTCCGATACATTTTCAAAATCCGAAGCCTTATCGTCAAGGGAGGATATTCATTTTAAAGGGAACCGGAAACGGGATCCACCCGCGACAAAGGGTATGGCCAGGCTTTTGTTCTATCGGAGGAGCAGAAACTGGACTGGGGTGACATGCTCTTCCTCTTAGTTCAGCCTCCTTCACAGCGGAAGTTCAGGTTCTGGCCAAAGCACCCTGCATCTTTCCGGTAAGTTGATTGAACCGAAAAAGGCAATATGCCTAAGAAGATATGGGATCGATCTCATGTTCGGTACCTGTTTTCTGGTTCAGGACAACATTGCAGAAGTATTCATCCGAGCTTTTGAAAGTTGAACTCTCCCTTCTCAGAGTTATGGCCAAGAACTTAGGAGTCGATCCTGACATGTTTGTTAACCAGTTTGAAGGAGGAATACAAGGAATAAGGATGAACTATTACCCTCCTTGTCCACAGGCAAACAGGGTTAGCGGCCTGGCCCCCCATTCTGACGCCATCGGGATAACATTGCTGTTACAAACCAGTGATGTGGACGGTCTCCAAATCAAGAAAGAGGGGAAATGGTTACCCATAAAACCTATCCCAGGAGCATTGATTGTCAACATCGGAGATATCATTGAGGTCTGATTATGTATCAATACAAGACATTGTCGGTTTCACAGGTTTTCCGCACACGACTCTGACATATCATATATTCGGTGCAGATAATAAGCAATGGGGAGTACAAAAGAATAGAGCACAGGGCATTGGTCAATTCAGAAAAGGAACGACTATCTATAGCTGCCTTGCATGGCTTAAAACTGGAGGGGAGTGTCGGGCCTCTGCCAGATCTTGCGAAAAAGGACCGCGCCCATTATAAGACCATGAACAACGTCGATTATGTTCGACACGTTACCAGTCTCAAACTCGATGGGAAAAGCACGTTGGATCTCCTTAAGCTAGACGCGAATGAGATCAACCTAAGGGAGCAATGATGATCCTCGTTGCCCTTCACAAAGTTTCAACTGTACGGTGGGCGTTCGTTCTTCCCGCATTGTCCCATCGAATTGGTCCATTGCATCCTCATTCCCAAAATAGGCATCCTGCCTGATGTTTTCGCATTTCGATGTACTTTGTCTTAGTGTCCCAACAACTGTGAAAGAGAATGTCGATAGCATACATGAGTCATGGAGATTTACCTTTTTCTTGGGCATTGTTCATTGTAATAGACTGGGGACGAAACATTAAAGCCCAAGGCCATGTGACCTACATAAATACACCCAAAGGAGCCGATGTCGGGTTTGATTAAAGAAAAATGACTGGAATAGAATTGTAACTAAATCAGAATTGGAATTGTTTGAATAGAAATAAAATTATAATATAGTTTTTCAGTAGGGTATAGGTAGTCTTGTTTTGCGAATGAGTTGGGCTAATAATCCGAACTGAACGGATAATCTTCATATCAGAGACGACAATCTTGGAGCTTTATTTGAGCACCAACGCTGGTCGTGCAAGAAGAACTCTGCTCCTCCAAAGCTGCAAGGAGACAGAAATCACATACGTCTGATGGAAGCTGCCCGTTGCATGCCCCATGAGCATAACATTCGCCACTTAACTCTTCATGGGATTTGCCATTGACTGCGTAGTTGTAACCTCACTTCGATGTCATTGTTACTACCTCCTTATGTGATTTGCCATTAACTACCTCCCTAAAGTATAACTTTGCCATTTTTCATTATGTTGACTCTTAGAAATCTTCATTGAAATGGTTAACAAGAATAGATGTGATTATTCAACAAGAGAAAAAAAATTTTCTCATTTTTTTCTGATCGTAATATTAACAAAATGCAACAAAATTGAAGACTAAGGCAAAGTAAAACAAGAATGTAAATTAAAAGGGGGCTAAGATTGTAGCGCGCCATAAAATGCTTACCGCCCCTGTACTCTCTGACCATTGCCGGGATACGATGGTTTTGCACAGAAGACAGGAAAGAATGTCGGCTATGCACGCCATGGCCGTGCCTACTAAGAAAATTAAGACTAGTCCATGGCCGATAATTTGGCATCCGATGTAAATAGGATTGACACTGGTCAAATTAGACATGGATAGTAGCAGAAGCTCGCTCGTTGAATCCAAGACAATCACTCCAGCTAGCAACGAGTAAGTGATTCGAACATCGATCCCGTGAATCCCCTCTTTCTTATTTAGGAAAAACATAATCAGGGCGATGAGGACGTTGTAATAGGCCAGACTGTGAATGAGCACTCCCCAAGCGGAGTTGGCTGCAAGGACCTTGGTATAGACCACCTCATAGAATGACTTCAGCTCCATCTTCAAAATTTCGAATGTCACCAGAGCATCGTGGTTCAGGAAACAATCTCGGCTTTCGAGCCATTCGGAGTGGTCTGGCATCATGTCGACAACCAGACCCCTGAATATTTGGAAGTAGTGGAAGGCTGTCTTGATTCTCTCTTTGCTGGTATCTTCTTCACTATTGCTGCCGCCAGTATTGGACTGGGGTGCCAGTGCCACAATCAGCATCCTCGTAGCATTTCTGTTATGGACGAGACCACATGATTTAACAGTTGACTTCTTAAGCTTCTCGATGCTTGCAAGATACAACGCTCTGGTCCTCTCCCCATATTTGATAGCACCGGCAATAGCTATCAGGACTGTCGGAACCCGAAGATCGTTACTTGGGAGCGTCTTAACAAAGATATTGAGGAAGGCAAGTACCTGGGCGACAAGGCCGACCAAGTGACGCAGCCATAGCGTATTGTCCTCCAGAGAATAGGCAGTAATAGAATCCGACCCGCCCAAATGTATGAGAAGGAAGGCAGACCAGAATGCAAGGAGATCCTGGTGTCGACTTGTGTAGGGGAAGTGGAATTCAAGAATCTGACATTCGAGATCAACCCGAATGCACGTATGGCAGCCCAGTTCGCGAGGAAGTAGGCTGACCATATCAAAAGGATGACCCAATGGTTGGACGTCCTCTTCCTAAGTGGGGAGACGATTGCAAGAAGCAGTTGCATTGTAAGGCTAAGGATCATGAAACCTCGAATGCCCCACGCATCCCACAGATCATACAAGAACGCTACAACCGAACTCGCCATGTGTTTTTCCCAAAGAATAGCCCGCTCAATTCACTTTCAGTTTGGATTCGCTGTGAATTCATAGGATAAATTGTTCTTCCCTTGATCGACTAAGGAAAGCATTTCCGGTAATCAAGACATCTGAAGGATCTTTTTGTTGAAAATGAAAATATATAGTATGTCACGCTTTCACATATAAGCTCGAGCTTTTAAAACAGTTGACGTTAATTGCTGTACAACAGTGGTGTCAGATCCAGCGGTGTGCTTTTAGCACAGTTGGCGTTGACTGTTGTACAACACTTTTATGGTATTAACATAAAATAATTCGCTCTTTTCATATCGGAATATTTAAAAGTTGAGCTCGTTATTCTTTGCCAATTCAAGTAATCAAAGAATCGAGCTAACGTGGAAGAACAGTAATGGAAATTAAAAATAAAATAATATCTTTTATTTTAGTTTGGTTTTTGTAGTTATGGAAATGATGTAATCGATCCTCTATGTTTTTTCTAATACGATGCAACTTTTTAAAGTTTACAAAAAACAATATTATGTTGGTAATTCTTTCTTCATAATTTAAGAAAAAATACTTTTTTATTTAAAGAAAACCATTAACCCCATCCAACAAAAAAGATCACTTGCAATGGAAGTGCACTTAAACGCCTCGAGGAGTGACGTAACGTTGCTTTCAATGTTCTATGGTGTCACATTTTCATGTAGAATGACAATGAGGAAGTGAGTAGACAATGCAATGCTCGAATGAGCTGAAACCGATTGAATGTACATGAGGACATGTCGAGAAAGTGTCGTGGGAGAGTCGTGAGGGTGCTTCTGGAACAAGCTCGGGGCGTGCGGGTGCATCATGGGAAGAGGGCAGGGGGACAGAACTAAATGAATGGGACTGTATTACGGATATATAATTTTACTCGACCTGAGATACCACTGGCCAGCCGGTTTGGACTACCGACTCATGATCTCGGACGAATCAAATGAAAACCTCGTTCTTGATTCTATTAGAAATTTTTGTGAAAGCATTTTATTTGCAACATGGGTTCTTTAGTAATCAGCATACCGACCTTCTTCTTGTTGTATCGATGCTGTGAAAAAACATATATAATTATCTCTTCATGAAATTCGGAGATGTGACAATAATAATAAATTGACCTTTTATCATCATATAGTTCAGTCTGAAGTAACAAAGCTCGTGAAATTACATCTGACATTTTCCAGACATGAATTAGTATAAAGTTCATCTCGTTATGATTTTTCAAAGTTCATTCATGTTTTGAGAACCATGTTCCACTAAAAATTTTTGGTTTAAGTTTTTACGAAATTCCAAAAATTCCCAACTTTTGATATGTTGTTCCTTACACAAGAGAAAGTCATGTGATTTTTTTCACCCAATTTCGACCTTTCTGGAACGAGAAATTGAAAATGACAGAAATTTTTTCTTTGTGTTATTTAACATTTTGAGTACAACTAATATATATGCACAAGCTAATGCTAAATTAAGAAAATGATCATTCCTAATTACGAAAATATCAATACATATTTTTTATAATTACATGTACAATCAATTTCATATATTTCGTAATCAATCAATCATTCAATATTATAAATTACTCTCATTTATTATTCTTAATTTGTCCCTTTCCATCCTCAAGAGGTGCTTGTAAATATTACAGGTCCATCTTGAATTTTATATACTTAAAAACATCATTTCCAAGTGCTTTAGTAAAAAAATCAAATGAAAACCTCATGATTGACTCCATGAGAATTTTTGTGAAATCATTTTTATTTGCAAAAGAGATATACATGGGCTCTATTTCATCTCGTGGATAAATTTATAATAAGCAAAACAACCTTCTTGTTATTTCGATACTTTGGTATTCGGTAAGCGTGACAATAAGAAATTGGCCTTTATCACCATATTAGCATAACCAATTGATTTCTCAGCCCTGTCATCAGAACCATGTTTCACTTAAAATTTTGGTTTAATTTTTACACATGTCGAAAATATTTCCAAAATTTGATATGCAGTTCCTTACATGATGAAAACACCATGAAATTTTATTTCACCCAAGTCAACCTTTCTTGGCTGAGAAATGTATAAAACCAATCTGACATGCATACTAGTTTCGTTCAGTACTCTTGTTTTGGTAAATGATGCCATTTCATTTACGTGACTTTATAAGTCATGAAATTTTATTTGAGTTAGGAATCTTTTGGCTTTGGTTTTGCCCTCCCTGGGCTTGTGAATCACTAATTATGATTTTTCTTTGAGTACACTCTACAATCAAATTGTGTTTTGGGTCTCACCTAAATTTGTTGAATTTCTTGGTATTTTGGGATCACCCATTACATCTTTGATGGGTTAGATACCTCCCTAAATTTTAAAAATTTTTCAAGCCCATTTACACATTGTTTGACATCTTTATCTCGCATTATCCAATTTTGAGACATTTACCTTGCTTTGTTATTGGGCTTGCAGGTGTGTACCGCCGCGTCATCGCCACACAGCGGTCAGATTCGACACGACCGCAGAATCTACTACAACACAACTTTGAGAGGTTCCCTTAAAGATAGACTCGGGAGTGTGGGGAACACAAGGGCGATCTCAACAGACGTTACCCGCTCGACGTTGAACCATCCCGACGGGTTTCCGGTACATGAGGGAATGAACGTGCATATGTCACGGTCATCGCCCCTCTCCGTCTATTTGGATATCAATTCTTGTTGATATTTGTATAGGTGATCAATTTACATGAGTTCGGGTCAAACGCTCGAATTGTGTGTAACACCCACCCGTAATCTAGTGACATGAGTCTGGGTTCAATACCCGAATCGGGTTCAAAGTCTGTAATGGGAAATCTTTTTTAGAGCATCGCCTCCTTTTCGCATGTGATAAATGTACGGGTTAATAAATAAAAATCCTCGAACCCTTTCGGGTTTTTAAGACTTTATACCATGTTTTAAAATAAAGTTGGTAATGACTCCGTATAGCTTCCTTGGATAAATCAACAACACAATACAACACACTTTTCCCGAAGAATAGCCCGCTCAATTCACTTTCAGTTTGGATTCACTGTGAATTCATAGGATAAATTGTTCTTCCCTTGATCGGCTAAGGAAAGCATTTCCGGTAATCAAGACATCTGAACGATCTTTTTGTTGAAAATGAAAATATATAGTATGTCACGCTTTCACATATAAGCTCGAGCTTTTAAAACAGTTGACGTTAACTGCTGTACAACAGTGGTTTCAGATTCAGAGGTGTGCTTTTAGCACAGTTGGCGTTGACTGCTGTACAACACTTTTATGGTATTAACATAAAATAATTCGGCTCTTTTCATATCGGAATATTACGCAGTTGAACTAAATGCAAACAAAATTAGTAATATGTTTAGTAAATTAGTAATAAGTTTAGTAACCAGGGTAGAGAGGTAATTTCACAACATAAATATGTTCGGAGTTAGGTTCGGAAACACTGTTCTAATTAGTAAATTTGTTAGTAAACGCCTTCATTTTTTAGTAACAGTTTGCTACTTTTTTTAGTAAAAACAACTCAAAATTAGTAAAATTTACTAAGAGGAAGAGTTTTTTACTAAAAAAAACACCAGAATTAGGAAACAATTACTAATTATCGGCATATTTCGTACAGTAAAAAGTAGTAAAATTTACTACGTTTTTTACTAACCTTGCGCTAACTTTACTAAAACATTTCCGTTAGTAACGTCAATGCAGAATTAGTAAAAAACGTAGTAAATTTTACTCCTTTTTTTACTAAAACTAGTTTGACTTTACTAAAATACGAAAAAAATTAGTAAAGTCAACGTAAAATTTGTAAAAGAAGGAGTAAATTTTACTACTTTTTTTACTAACTCTGCGTTGACGTTACTAACGGAAATGTTTTAGTAAAGTCAGCGCAAAAGTAGTAAACTTGAATTGGAATGAACAGTGAAAAAGTAGTAAAATTTCCATACTTTTTTACTAAGTTTGCGTTGATTTTACTAAAAGTTGACCGAAAAGTAGTAAATTTTACTACATTTTTTACTAAATATGTGTTGACTTCGTTAGTAACGGTCAACTTTTAGTAAAATTTACTACTTTTCGTTAGTATTAATTAGTAAACTACGTAACGTACCGTTAGTTAGTTGCTTCCGGGAACGGGGTTACTCCTCCCCCGACAATGCGCTTTCTTATCGTTAAAGGATTATAAAATGATAAAAGAAAGAAAAGACGAAAAGGAGACAAATCAGGAGAGGAAAGAAAAAGAAATCGGGAGGGGGCAAAAGAAAAAGGAAGAGCCGAGGGACGGAGGAAACACGCGGAGGAGGAAATCGGAGGAGGCTCGCCCAGCTTCGATTCCTTGCCCTCGCTTGCGCCGAGCTGAGAAACCTTGGACACCGGCGTGCCGCCATCGAGCCAAGCTGCCGCGGAGGAAAGGAGACGGAGTGAGGAGCAGGGAAGCTCCGGCCGCTGGGTAACCCGGCTCCCCTTCTCTCTCCGGCACTGGGATAGTGCCTCGTGTGGACTGCCGCGGCCGCGAAGAGCTCGGGCGAGGATATCGGGAAAAGGGAAGCTCGGAGTAAGGCCGATCACCGGGAGGAAGACCCACTGTTTAGGAGCCGAGCTAAGTACGTTCCATCCCCTCCCCTTGCTTTATGTTTCTGCTTCTTCTCCTTCTTTGTGCGTGCTGTCGCGAGTGCGTGGATTCCGGGTAGAGCGTCGGGGAGGTGGGTAGGTCGGTTTGTGAGTCGGTGTCACCCCTGGTTACAAGTCGGTCGCTCGTGGGATGTCTCCCTTGGCTGCGTGGGTCTGGGCAGCTCCGTCCTTGTTGGTCCGAAGTCCGATAAGCTTGGTTTCGCCATTGATGCGTAGCCGCTGTCCGACTTCGCTCCTGTCCCACTCGTGGAACTTGTTTGGGGACTGTGGAACCTTGCGGAGCGAACGCTCACACCCCCCCCCCCCCCCCCCCTCTTCCCTCCTTCTGTCCCTCCTCATGTTAAATTGCGGCGACCTGCAGAATGCTGCAAACTGTGATTCTGTTAGGTGGGGGCTCAGGGGAATCTGGTTCCTAGACAGGTCCTGCGGAGTTGAGTTCATCGTCGTCTTGTCGCGAGGGTCTCTGATATTGTAAAAGGGTGAGCTGACGGGAAACTCGTGAGAACTGTCCCTGGAACTGATCGGGACAGAGCTGAGCTCCGCCCCCGGGGTGAGGAAGCCTTCGTACTCGGAACGGCATCACTTGGACGACGGGGGAGCCGATGGCTCTGTTCTGCGCCTCGATCCTGGATAGCACCATGAGATCTCGGGAGGAGTGAGCTCAGGGGACTGTGGCGGCGCCGTGAAGAGGATGATCGTCCGCCCTTCCCATTGAGCAAGCAATACCCCAACTCTATCGGCTGCTAATTTCTGAATTCGATTTCTGTCGAGCGCCTGGGGTGGATCTGTGAGGAGAACGATTCCTTCGTTGGTAGGCTGTCCTCTTGGTGTGAAGTAACACTATAATTCTGAATGTAAAGTTGGGAGTCTCGGTGAATACAGTGAGTGAATCGACAAGAGTCAGGTTGTTTTAGGACGGCAGAAGTTATGATATTCGTCATAACCGGTTGGTATACTTCGGTCGTAGTAGAATTCGATTTGATTGAATAAATTATTTTGTATTCGCTGGTGAGGAGTTCAGTCTACTGGCACTGCGGTGCTTGCCTGACTGTGGAGTCGAAGGAGTGCGGCGAGGTAACGCCACTCGCGGCGGTTACCTGCTCCGATTTTTCCTGGGCACTCCTTGTGGAGTGGGTGGGGACGCACTGTTGTGGTCCTGGCACGATACGAAGTGTTGACATACGAGTGGAAATGGAAATGAGGGAGTCGCTTTTGTGAATATCTGTTTTCGGTTGATCTGCTGATTACTCCTACACATGCTGATCTGGATATGTGATGAAGCATTTGTATTCGTATAGCATCGTGGTTATAAATCGTATGCGTATAAACAGTTTTCAAAGATGTATGATAGGATTTGGTTAGCGTCTCACTGTTTTTCGAGTCTGCATGATGGAGCGTACTCAGCGCTTATCGCCGACCCCGAATGGGGATTATTTTTTTAGGGTGGGGATGTGTTACTCACTTTCAAATGTTACACCTAGATATTCGGGCGACATTCGATATTTTGAAGATGAAGCTGTAGTTCTTCTATGAGGTGTTCTACACCGAGGTCCTTGCGGCCAACTCCGCTTGGGGAGTGCTCATCCTCTATCTGGCCTTCTACAACGTCCTCATCGCCCTCATTATGTTTTGCCTAATTAAGAAAGAGGGGATTCATGGGGTCGATGTTCGAATCACTTACTCGTTGCCAGCTGGAGTGATTGCTTTGGATTCAGCAAGTAACTACTAGTGGGGTCAAATTGGTCCAAGGTCGATACCACTTATGTCGGATGCCAAATGCTCGGGCATGGACTAGTCTTATTTTTCATAGTAGGCGTGGCCATGAAGTGCATAGTCAGCTGCTTCGCTGTTCTTTGCTGCAGAACCGTTGTATTCCGGGAATGGTCAGAGAATACAGGGGCGCTGAGCATTTTAGGGCGTGCTTTCGAGGAGTCTCGTTCGAGGAAAGGATCCAAGTTAAGTGATTATTGGCGTAAAATCAACGGTACAATCTTAGCCCCTTTTAATTTACATTCTCATTTTGTTCCGCCTTAGTCTTCAATTTTATTCCACTTTTCGAATGTTGCGATCAGAAAAAGAGAGCAACAAAGGGAAATAATCCAAGACGAAGTCTGCATCCACAAAACGACGACGAGTATTTGAGTTGATCTTCATTTGATTATCATATAAGTTCGTTGAATAATCGCATATATTCTTATTAAACTATTTAAATGAAAAATAGTTATAGTTATTAGGTAATGTTACAACCGAAAGAAATATACAAAAAAAGATTTTTATATTTTTAGTTTGAAATTAAAATGATATCAGAATATTTTTATTTTGGGAAATGTTAGATGAATTAAAAAAACGAGCTCACATATGTTGATTGTATTATTTAATTTTGGAAATAATAAAGGTAATAAGATAAATCAAATTGAGGTATTTGATCGCAAGAATTTCTTTTAGGATCTTATTGTATTCTCTCTGCATAGCATTTTAGCATGGCGATGAATAGTCGAGAATTACTGTTTCAGTTAAAATCAACGACAAGATGGGGGTTGTCGTACTGACCAGATTGCAATATGAATGGAAGAACAAGCTTATTTTAAGATGATGATTGCTTATTTTTTACTTGGATAAACAAAATAGTGGGGGGACATGTGGTTCAATGATTAAGCATAAGTTCGAATGTGTAAGATGATGACAAACGAATTTTGAATTTATTCTGAAAGACATTGTTTTAACTATTTTTGAAACTTTTATCAACCACGGGAGAATAAAATTAATAGTAAGGGATTAAAAAATAATAAAATATTTATTATTTTAAAGCAAAGATAAACCAAAAACAATCCGCCAAGTTTGTAATCCTTCCAAATTTCTTCACATTCTGTCATTCTTTTAATCAATTTCTTGATTAAATAAATAAAAGTAAAAATAATTAGGGATGCGTGCGTCTTTTTTAGTTTTGATTTATTTATGTAGTGATGGCAATTTTTATAATTAATTGTTGCCGAACATGTCCGAAGGATGGTGTTTGGATACAAAAAAGAAAACAACTTGTCTTTTGAATGATAACCAAAGTTTTTATAAATTTCATCTTTTAAACTGTTCTTTCATTTTAGTCGAAGTTTGGAAAATTTCATACTTTGTGGAAAAAAAAAACTATTTTGAATATCATAAGTTCGTGTAAGGTGACAAATGAATTTTAAATTCATCTAAAAACATTGTTTTAACTATTTTTGAACTTTTATCAACCACGGGAGAATAAAATTAATAGTTGAATATATTAAGGGATTAACAAATAATAAAATATTTATTATTTTAAACCAAAAATAAACCAAATACAATCCGCAAAGTTTGTAACTCTTCCAAATTTTTCTTCACATTCTGTCACTCTTTTAATCAATATCTTAAATAAATAAATAAATAAAGTATTAATAATTAGGCATGCGTACGTCTTTTTAGTTTCGATTTATTTATGTAGTGATGACAATTTTTGTAATTAATTGTTGCCGAACATGTCCAAAGGATGGTGTTTGGATATACAGAAAGAAAACAACTTGTCTTTGAATGATAACCAAAGTTTATACAAATTTCATCTTTTAAAAGTGTTCTTTCATCTTAGTCGAAGAACTAAAGTTTGGAAAATTTCATACTTTGTGGAAACAAAAACTACCTGGATAATAACAACAGAGGAAGACATAAAAAAATGGTGTAAATATTTTATAGCAGCCTAAAGTAGCTCATCAGCTCTATGTTGGCCAATATAAAATAAATTGTGTTGTCATCGTACACTTGAGAAACCTAATATTCTTTTACAATTGTAACATCAAAAACTTTGTATTGTCTATCGGAGTTTATTGAGTTGGGCCTGACATACACAGTATCAAGGATGGGTGTAAAGAAGAAGATGAAGTTGGTTGTCCCCAAGATGGCGGTGGAAAGCTGCATGCCGCTGGGAGGGCCGTCGTTTTGAAGCAGCTGAGCGGCACTCAGCAGGACATTGAAAACAATTATGGAGGGGCGTATTGGGATTCTGGGGGAGTAGATGAATTTAGAAATCATGTGATTGAGTTTCTGAATTTTGTTTATCTTTACAACTCCATCCGGGATGAAATGAAAGAGACGAGAATTATCGAATCGATTAGTCCTCTAACTTTTAGGAGGGCGTTCTTTCATGTTGATCCAAAGTAAACAGGAGAATGCAAAAATTACTGGTTGGACCTGTTTGGACGGAATGAATTGCCATGATATGATCCGCAATTTGGAGGAAGTATTTTCTGTTCCCGCGTGCGCGATCGTCTTCTTTTTCTTCGCCTTCTTTGAAGTATCATCGACTACCGCTGTAACAACCCAGAATTTTGTGATTGTAACGTCCTGAACTTTTATAAATCTAAATATGCAAATGAAACCCTAGGGAATGTTTGAACATGTATTACAAATGTACGTTCGCGACGGAACGAAGTGTATGTGCTTACGAGCGCTTTAGTGAATGAGACATGAATACGGAAGCCCTCGGATGCTCTAGAATGCACGTTTATTGAGCCAATGCGGGGATGGCGCGTAACGAATAAGCACACGAATCGAAATTTTAAGTAGATAACGGAGTACGAAAACAACACTTGATTGCACCCGCGTTGGAAGGACGTCCGAAGTGGGAGGTGAAAGGACCTACGGATTCCTAAAAGAAAACTCGTCGACCATTTCATTAATAATTAGAAAGTAATACACAATTCGGTTACAATTGCATTATAAAAATTTGTACAACGGAAGCTTTATATCGAACATGGAATAAGCATGCATAGATCACTTCTATGACCTGCCAAAAATACGCAATAACGTTATCAAATGACTAAGTACGACAGCTCAAGTACGCGTGGCCAATCGCCCATAGCATCCATTGACGTATCTCAAAATCGAGACCTCGTCTCAAAATTTCGACATACACCGTTGCGTTTCCAATTCCTCAAGGATCGCAACTAAGTTGTTTCCAACGGCATCCAGGAATGTCATATTTTCAGCCTACACATGCCCCATAAGAGTCTCATGTTCATGTACTTTCAGCCACGCAACATCCCGCTACCACGGATCAATCCATCCGGGTGCGTTAAACTACGGAACTTTCCTCCGTGCCTTAGCTTTTCGCCAAACCTTTTCAGCCAACTAGGCTGTCCAATACACCATTCCGAGAGTGGATTTCTCCTGTCCAAACCCTCCTCATATCCGCCTCATAAGGCAGCCCCATGGGCATGTCAATGTACCGTCGTAAACTTCCATTCCGCTCATGATACGTGGGTCGTTCGATCACTTTCATTTATCCGTGCCTTCCACACTTAATAAACCCTCCTCTCACAGAGTAGTATCAACTCTAGACCAGCTATGAACAACCACAACAAGTCCCCTTTTTAACCCATGTTCATTCAATAACATCATCCTATATTCGTACGTTCGCATCCACGAATGTTCGTACTTGTCTGCAAACATCTCATTCGGAGTTTCAACCTTTCCGTTTCTCAACACCGACGGATCAGCCCGTCCATCCCCATTTGCCCTATTCCCAGGCCTCAATTATATGCCAAGGTATATATTCCGATTGGGCAGCCACGTACCCACACGAACATACGCAAAACAGTCCGTTTTTTAGCCCAATACACGCACACAAACCGGGAAGATTCACTCCCAAACAGCCCATATTCATCACGAGCAACTGTTTATAACTCAATACAACCTCAACCTCATGAACACGGATGAGTTCCCGCATGGTCAGCCCCCGCAGGATTATCATCCGACACATAAGCACTCAACCGCGAATCACCGGCCAGCCCACACGCAGAGCGAATCCGTTCATCCGTCGCATAACCGAGGGTCTAGGGCGCCATCTCCTACCATCCCAAGGGTCTGGCCAGCCCCTTTCCCTCACCCAACAACACATTCACAGTAAGCAAAACTCAAGGCAAACCAGTTTTATGGCCGTTTCGCAAGAAGAAAAACGAAGGGGAATCGAGTACCGTACCTTTCTTCTTCTCCGGAGCAAAACCGCTCCAATTCTTTCATTCTCCGAGCGACCTCACCACGAAGAGGTCTCCTCATGCTCTTCTTTGATGCGAGCCCTTCCGTTTTGCTTCTTGGATTGTTCGCCGAACGAACACACCAAACCAGCCCCTTCTTCCTTCCTTTCTTCTTCTTCTTCTTTCTTCCTTTTTCTTTCTTCTTCTTCTTCTTCTTCTTCCTCCCCCTTATGGCATCCACCAGCCACCTTTCTCCCCTTTTTCCAGCCTCCCTAAGCTTTTTATTAGTGTCCCATAATGATGACAAGTGGGCCCCACCATTCATGGCTTGTGCAAGAAGCCTTAGGCTTGATTAGCACTAATTACTCTCGCTTAATTAGCGCTAATAATCCAGCTTTATTAACCTTAATTAATACAACTCCTTAATATTTATTTTGTCTTATTTGATCAGCTTAGTCGTGGTTCTAAACTTGTAGGATTTGTGGCCAAATTTCAGCCATTAATCAGGATGAAAGTGGGCTGTCTGCGAGTGACATCGTCGGGTATTTGGGCCGCCCTTTCACGCACATCGACCACCCTTTCTCTGCTTCATATTATTCAATTTTCATCCACATTTGGGGCTAAACAATCATTGATTTCTTTCCATTATTACAAGAGGTGACAGGAGAATTTCCTCCCTCTCACAACATTATATGTGCACATGAAAAATAGATGGGAATGAGAAGACATTGGTTACCCTTCCGACAATCCCCTCCTACCTTTCTTCGAATCACTTGAGAGAGGAAAAAAAAATGGTTTTTTCTTTTTTACAAAGCCATTATCCACCGTTGATTTGAATTAACCATTTGACTATAGAATGAAATGGGCCCTTGAATCAATCTTGATCATGCAAGTGGGAAGAACCAGGAAATTGATGAGGAGGGGACGGGCGGACACTGGAAAAAAATGAAGTTCTGCTCTCATTCCCAATTGTGTCACACGTGGAATACAAAGAGAAGAAAAACGAAAATATAAAGTTCAATTCCACCTTGATTTTGTCGAAGAAAGGGGAAAGAAAAGGAAGAAAGAAAAATTTGATCCCGGGGACACTACATTCGCACACCCGGGAGCAGAAGGGACAAAGCGAGGGGTGACCAAGACGGATTCTCTGGCAAAGTTGCCTCGAGGCGAAGTCTTGCGAAGGAGGAAGGAGTTGGTGGAGTTGTGCAGGGACACAAGCACAAGGTACGAACCTCCCTTCCCTTCTCTCTTCCGCTCTTTAATGGCCATAAACTTCTGCCGCCTTATATGTATTACGTATGTTGAAGTTGATGATGTGTGTTCGGTTTCGTACGGGTTGGTTGGAGGGGGAAGGGAAGTTCATCCCTGGACTTGTGGAGGCTTCTCGACTCCTTATAATTCACGAAGGTTTGGTTTCCCTTGGAGAATGAGGGTGGCCATTTAGTCTCGGGTTCTCGGTGGTGTGTCATTCCAGGTTGGTGGGAAGAACGCCGGTCATTGAGTAAATTAGGCTGATGAGTTCTCCAAATCATTGGTGATGATTGATATGTGAGTGTTATGTGTATTCGCGTGTGTTCATGGGCTGGATATGCCCATGGTCGTAGTCCTAATAAAGACAGTTGGTGGAAAGGAGATAGTCAGATGAGGGCTTCCCTCCTTGGTAACATGTTAGTAAGTAACCCAGTGAAGGGGTGGAGAAGTAGTGACTGTCACATGTGGAGAGAATATGTGACGGTGGATTTGAGAGTGGCCTAATGAAGGCCCTCGTGGGTAAGGGCATTGGATGTTTGATGACCCGGAACTCCCGAAGATGTGGCCTTTATTGCTGGTTGTATGAGCCTGGAATAAGGGCTAGATGACGCGACGAATAAAGATCGCAGAGAGTACGTTTGGACGGGACTAGCCAGGGAATCATGATGATAAGTTGTGGAAAGATTGTCAAGATAGAAAAAGCCTAGGGAGTGCGTTTTAGGAGCTGGAATGAGAGAGCTCCGGATATGTGTCTCCAAGTGGAGGCGATGTTTTTCCACTTGAATTAACTCAATGGGAGGAGTGTAAGATTTGAAGGAACTAACTTGATTGAAATTAGGAAAGGTTCGGTGGCAAAAAGGATTAAGGAAAGGGTAATACAATCAAGCTTAGTCTTGTTGACTAAAGTTTAACGTGTTTTAAAGGTTTATACTGGGCTTCGACGTATTTTTCACCTTAGTTTCATAGTTAGGATAAACAAAATCTCATGGTGATGCTCCCTAACCCACTAAGAATATATGGAGCCCAAAATAACAGGAAAAGCAGTTAATTTGACCCTGTAGAAAAAACTCGTTTATAGTCCGCATGCCATGTAAATAAAAAAAAATCCACACCTCGCAAAATATAAGCTCAAATGGCATGAAACTAAAGCCCTAGATGTCTAACTTAAAGGGTTATATCACTGTAAACTTTGGAGGCTAATACAGGGTTGTGTACTGAAAATGACAATGGGTTTTCTAGGCCCATTCAACCGGATGGGTCCGGGTTGCATGTCAATCTAGTGACCCAAAACCTGATCCACAAAATCAGAATGAAGTGAAGCCTGGTAGAAATCCAAGGATTTATGAGCATACATAACAGTTTTAAACATAAATCCCCTAAAACAGGGTTTGACTTCAAAAGATCATAACTTGCTAACCAAAATTACAAATGACATGTACAAGATGCGTAGGGAAAGCTCACAGAATGTAATTTCTATTAAAAGTAATTTTGCACACAATGGCTGTAGTCAAATACCAACAAAACTGAAGTTGACATAAGCAGCATGTTGGGCAAAGCTGCATATGAAGAATTGGAGAGATTAGATATTCGGGGCTCAAGATACAAGCCCGAGAGCTCGGGCAGCCCCTGCATCCATGTTTCCGGGGCGATTCTTCTTGGTATATGAGCGCAAAAGTCAATAAAGAATGTAAGTTGGGCGTGGAAGCCCTTGATTTTAAATGCTCGCGGGTTTTACCAGAATCGGAGAAACTGTTATTTTTCATGCAAAACATAGTAGACGTTCCCGTTTGTTGTTTATGACAGCGAAATGAAGTTAAGTGCAAGTTTATTGCATCCAAACATGTCAAAATAATATATTTGAAATGATGATAAACATGTTAAAAATAAAAATATCTAGTATGTAACGCTTCACCTAAAATTCAAGCTTTTAAGACATTTGGCGTTGATCGCGGTACAACAGTGGTATCAAAGCCAGAGATCGAGGGTTCACGCCCTGCCCAAAGATGAAAAAGAATTAAAAATTGAAAAGAGGTCACATAAGCCCACCCTGAGGTCAAAGAAGCACGCCTAACACGGTTCAGCGTGAGGGGTATGTTGAATCCACATTTATTCTACACTCCATGTAGAATAAATTTTACTATATTTAGAGTATTTAAAGGTTGCCGTCACAACACCTAATAATAAAACCTTTTTTTCCTTAAAACAGTGGTTCGTAAGCCTGCGCCTTTCCCAACGAGCGATATCGTAATGTAGTTGTGGAAGTCCTAACAAGAGGTCTCATAAAGACGGCGTGCTTTCTGACGAGTGATCATATAAGGAACTAGTATTGACTCCCAAAGAGCATTCTCATAGAAGGTGGATGATTCTCGGCGAGGGTTCTCATAAGGAATCTTGGTGCGGTGAGAACCATAGAAGGCAAGCAATGATTAAGCCACTTCAAAGACGTCGATCACAATGTTGGTATGCAAGAAGGATAACATAGTAGGCATAACATAAGTAGTATGAACTAATATGTTTCTCATGGCATTTATTTTGCTATGTATAAAATTGTCTTTGAGTGAAGACATGGAGAACATCGCTATGAACTAACAATGTCCGAAGGCATGGAGAACATCGCAAAGTGCAAGAGCATAATTCCACGGGAAGGACATTTTGCCGCGAGCCAAAGAAGATTAGAGCAATCCAAATCTAGTAAGTGCTTTGTGTCCAGTCTACCTTGAGGGTATCAACGAGATCCTAACTAGAAGTGAGTCCTCTTTATTAAGGTTTTATGTCTTATTTTCTTGTGTAATCACAATTTACTTCTATTAGTGCGATCATCACGAAAAATGTAAGAAAAAGGTTTGTGGAATGTCCATGTTTCTTTATGTTTTGAATTGTTTTCTTGAGTCACCAGTTTGTAACTTGAATCAATCAGAAAACTTGTATCAAATGGTAAATCTTGTACGCGATAGGCACAAGATGGAAAGAATCTCAAACACTTTTGCAATCAACCAAATACTACATAAATCTTTCAAATTATGGAGTTGATTTGGGATTGTTGATACAAAAAACGTGTTTTAAACCATCCAATCTCGGTTCGAGATTTCGGATTTTTCATTAACACGATGGTCAATAATTTATTTTCTATGTAGAATATTCAGAAATAATTTACCATAGAGAAATCATTTATTCAATTGTGTGCATACTATGACCTAACTCGAGTATTGCTGCATTACCTGCTCGTCACTACTTTGGAAAACGAGGTAAGATCCCAAAGTGAGCCATCAACAACGATACGAAGGTTATGAACTCCCTGCCTTCGCTCAACAGGCTTACGTGTGAATCGACCCGGTAGTGGCCAGCTGCATGTGTTTGTAGCTCAACCCAAACCTCACTAATTATGTCCCACTTCGCACTTCTCTGTCTCAGAAAATTTGCCAAGGTGCACGCGTCCGCCAACACAGACATACCCTTTCCTCTTCGGGCATTGGATTCGTTGGTACCTGTGTGCTCATCGAATATTCTTACAAAATTGCTCCTTGGTCTCCGAGGCATATCCCGTGCCGGTACTCTTCGTCTCGGCACAAGTGTCGCGATACCTTATCTCCTCGATACCTGCCACGGGGGACATCAACTTTGGTTGCTTGATCAGAAGATATGTCATGTAATCCGACAAAATCTCGCTGAACTTCCTTCTTTTGTCGTTCATCCCATTGGCACTCATGTCGACCTGATAGCATATCTCAGTCGCACAATGCCAGATGAGAAGGCTATTCTCGAACTCCAAATCATCGACAAAATGTCTTAAATAGGCAAAGTTTTACTCGCAAAGTGGACCTTCACCCCTTGCCTCATATACTGCCCTTACTTTGTCCGAGTCATCGGCCGGCTTGGATTTCTCACTCAAGTAAATGAATACAAAGTCCCATAGTTCCATATCAAACGTTCGGTCGACCATTTTAAAACCTTAGAAAAAGTGAAACTTTTAGCAATCAATTACTTAAGATTGAGTAACTCAAAATTACAAGTCCTTGGATATCGAAGCAGAAACACTAAATCAACTATGCGTTGGATTGACAGAATAATGACGCATCGCGATTATCGTCTTCCATTCTTACAAAAGTTATGGAAACAATTCATATCATCTTCGGATTTCACATAATCATTGACGTAACTCGTGTCCATTCACATTATTTTCCTATGCAAATATCTCTGCAAGACCCGTATCATATTGTTGGAATTATTTTAGGTCTAGGGACGACGATTGTGAGTGAAACATTTCAGGGAGACATAATTCATAAAGATTGTTACAAAGATTGCAACAAGGAGATTCTAACAGTGAGATTATTTAAGATGTGTAGTAACTCCGAGTTACACTTAATCGACGCCGTAAAATTGGCGGCTTCACGTAGGCATAGTATTTGTATGTCTATCCATCACTTCATCACTTGTATTACACACATTTAGATAATTTTATTATTCAAAATGAATTCCTTTTTAAAAACCAATAAGAAGTGCCATTACAAGTATTGCTTTCAGGTTTTTAACTATCTATCATTGGAGATTGAGTTGTTAACTATGAGGATATTATAAGAGAAAGGAAGAAAGTTAGAGGAGAAATGTGAATGTGAACTTTGGGATAAACTCCACAAAATGGGAGGCCAAGATTGTACCATTTATTTTGAGACCAAAACGTTGTAACATGGATCCTTTTCTAGGACGGCACTCGTCGAAACCCTGCGCTAAGAGGCTAAGAGTGCCTGTACTCTCCGACCACTGTTTAGTTGCAACGTTACAGCAACAAAGCGCGGAAAGAAAGAAAGCCATACAAAGCATGCCCATACCTAAACTGAAAAATAAGACTACTCCATGGGCGATCGTTAGGTATCCGGCATAAGTATTATCGAGCTTCGTCCAATTAGACCCTACCAGCATTATCTCACGTGCCGCATCCAAAGCAATCACTCCCGCGAGCAATGAGTAAGTTATTCGAACATCGACCCCATGAAAGGCATCTTTCTTTAACATGCAAAATATGATAAGGGCGGCGAAGACATTGTAAAATGCAAGACTGCAAATAAGCATGCCCCGTGTGGAGTAGGCAGCAAGGATGTTGGTATAGAATACCTCATAGAAGAATATGAGCTCCATCTTCACAATTTCAAATGCAGTCCGAGGATCCTGGTGTAGGAAAGAATCTCGGCTCTCGAGCCACTGGGATTGGTTCGGCATCATGTCACAGATCAGACCCTTGAAAATTTGGAAGTAGTGGAATGCCTTCCTGATACTCCATCGATCATCATTGCTGTCATCTGAATTGGACTGGGCCGGCCCCCTCTGGCCTCATACTTCTGCCGTTCAGATTGAGGAGGCGCGATTTCAGAACGGACTCCTTAAGGTTCTCGATGCAATGCTCTGGTCCTTTTCCCGTATTTGATGGAGCCAGCAATAGCTATTAAGATTGTCGGCACACGAAGCTTGTTATCTGGGAGCGTCTTAACAAAGATGTTGAGGAAGGCAAGGATCTAGACAACCAGGCTGACCAAGTGGCGCAGCCACAGTGCATTGTCGTCTAACGCATAGGCAGTGATAGAATCCGGGCCCCCCAAGTGTATTAGAAGAAAGGCAGACCACAAGGCCAGGAGATCTTGGCCGACGTCAACTTCCTGAGGGGTCGCGTTATTCTTGAATTTGGAGTTCGTGATCAACCCGAAAGCGAATATTGCGACCCAATCCGCTAGTAAGTAGGCGGACCATATCATCAGAATGACCAACCGATTTGATGTTTTTCTCCGGAGAGGGGAGACGGTTGCAAGAAGCAAGTGCATAGTAAGTCTTCTTGGCATCACCAAATCATTAGTGCACCAAATATCGAAGGATTACGCGAAAAAGAGTTGACAGAAGATGGATAAATGAAAAATGCGGTGGTGGGAGAATGGAAAGAACGCTTAGCTTGAAAGGGATGCGTTTGACCACAAAGCCTCCTGTAGATCTGGAAAGACGCTAAAGTCAATATAAATATATAATATCATAATAATTAATATACAACACTTGTAATAAGAATAAATTTATGGAAATAACCTAATAATATCTTTAATCACTAACCTAAACTACATAATCTGTTGTTAACTAATAGTGAATAATTATAAAAGGTAAACATCTTAAATAAGTGGTTTTGTTCCATGGTTGGCTTCTGTTAAACAAAAATATGGACCGCGGCATCGGTGTGAAATTTCTAGGAAAATCAATATGGGCGTTTACCAAGAAGGTTATGGGAAACCACGACTGCGGTGGGCGGCCTGACCTTCGTGATCAATGCGAATGTGAATATGGCAAGATTACTGCAAGAAGCTATGATGCATGGAAAAGAGTTCTACATCGGATCGGGCCCCTTCAATATAGTACGTAAGAAGGAAAGGGTACATGATGCAGACAAAACCAAAAAGCACAACACACCGCTGAATCTCCTCTAGTCGGATGGTTCAAGCAACGGCCGAAGCTCCACCCACACACACGCACTCTCCACCACGGCCCTATTCTCTTTACCTTTTTTTCTCTACTTCTCCACTAACACGAGCTTTGTTCCAAATTAACCTCGTTTTCCAAAATAATTCGCGAAATAACCTCGTCAGTTTCGAAATTCTTAAAATAACCTCTCGAAAGCGGCCTTTGAAAGGCCGACTTCAGTCCTTAAGGAAGTCGGCCTTACAAAGGTCGATTTCCATTTACTTGGGATGAAGTCGGCCTTTGTAATGCCGACTTCATGTCGCCGGGCACCCCGCATGAAGTCGGCTTTAGAAAGGCCGACTTGATGCGATTTAATTTTTTTTTTGCTAAGTTACCTGAAGTCGGCCTTAGAAAGACCGATTTCCTTGTGCACTAACGAAATCGGCCTTTGTAAGGCCGACTTTCCTCTGACAGTGAGGAAGTCGGCCTTACAAAGGCCGAGTTCCTTAGCGCACTCTGAAATCGGTCTTACAAAGGCCGATTTCCTTAAGACAAATAAAAAAAAAGAAACGGTCGATCACAAACCCACCTGTAATGCACACATAACTCAAGAATGACAGTAATCCAAGAAAATATGACATGATATGATAGTAATCGAAGCAAATGTTTCAAAGCAACATGTTCAAATCAGAAGTACATGATACATAATCTATTTCTTCCCTTTTCTGCGAAAGTAGAAGAACGATCCAAACCGCCGATGAGTGTCAAGTTGCGTGAGCTGCGAAGAGCCCTCTGCATCAGCTGCGGGTGGTCCATCCCTCCTACTCTTCCTTGGTGCCTCGGGAGTGGATGACGTAGGAGCATACGCATATGCTGGAGTATGAAAGTCATCAACCGGAGTCGGATCAAACACAGCAGACGGATATATCTCGTGCTCCTGCGACTGCACGATGAAGTGTTCAACGTCGAACATGTCATCAACGCGATGCTCCTCCTCTTCTGCTTCCTTTTGCTCCTCCTCTTCATCTTCATCCTCCTCCTCCTCCTCTTCCGCGTCCTCCTCCGCCTCCGCCTCTTCCTCCTCCTCATCCTCTTGGTGCTCCTCAATTGGCAGCTCAGCGTCAAACTCGTCATCACCACCCGCCGGCCCTTCAGGACGTCCGTACAAACGCATCGGGGTAAACTCTCTGAGGAAACTATGCCCCCTACGAGAGATACCAGCGATGTGCTGTAATTCCTCTGGATCACCGGTCTCGGATCGAATGGAAATGTCCCTCATTTGTTGCGTCTGCAAATAAAGTATATTAATGTAGTGAATTACACAATAATGAACCTAATAGTTAATAAACTTACCACTATACTCAACATGACGCCAGTGTGCGATAGATGAGGACGTGAGTGGCGCGTGTACCACGAATGGTAGTTCTCGTCCTGTCCCCATTGTAGAGGAACGATATGGCTACCCCGGTTAAGCCACAACTGGACGTACTTGGCATGGATGTGCATCCAGTTATCGAACTGTTTACCCCGCATGTCGATCCGGTGGAGACGTGCTTCAGCGTCACAGATTCCTGGTATGAGTTGGTGGTCTCCAAATTGCCGGATGACTCTGTCTGGGTAGTGCCACTCGACAATGCAGAAACAGATTAGTGGCACACGTGCCCGCCAGCTGTGTTCACCATCCAAACAGTAATCGGGAAGTCTTGAGCGAATCCCATCCGTGTATGGATGCCAAATGACCTGAAGAATCGACCAAACATAACCATCCGCATATGAATCTCATCCGACAATCACAATAACTACAAAGAACATAAAGTCGAAGGAAAATACCTGTTGAGCACTTTGTCTATCGAGAGCTTCCCTAATCACCGATAACACATGTGTGGCTACAGTTGTCGTGTCGAGAGCTGCACCCCATCGATAAGCTAAAGGCATTCCTTGCCTTTGCCTGCTTTGGCGTCTAAGGGGGGATAAATGAGGAAATCTGTCCCAAGCCCATGTCTGCACCAATACTAAACAACCAGCCACCTGCGACGCATTCTTATCTGCAGCTCTACACAACTGTCTATATAACCATGCCAAACAAGTTGACCCCCAGCTATAACCACCACACACATTGAAATCCTCCAATAGTGGAAGCCACATGAGATGCACTAAATTATCTGACTTATCCGGGAACATCATTGACCCTATGAGCTGCAATATGTATGCCCTGGTATGCATGCGTACCTGCTCATCTGGTGCTTGGGGATGTAGCACATCAAAACGGGAGGCCAACCAACTCATTTTAACCCTTCCCGCCTTTAAGTGAGCCGGACCCGGAACCTCACCCAGTAAGTGTGCGCATACGGAAGTAAAGTCGAAACTAGTGAAGCCAATAACGGGGTCGCCCTCAATCGGCAATCCAAGCTGAATAGCCACATCCTCCAAAGTAATGGTCATCTCTCCATGCGCCATGTGGAAAGTATGAGTCTCGGGCCTCCATCTCTCCACTAATGCGGTGATTAGCGCATGATCCAGCTGAATAGACGGGAGCTTCGCAACTCCGTAAAAACCTGCCTGTCGTAAGTACACATCCATCCGGGGGTCTCGATGTATTTTCTTCACAGAGCTTTCGTGATGGCGACATTTTAAGACATTGTTCTACAAAAGAAATAAAATTTAATTAGAAGAATAATGACATTTTCAATAGATTAGTAATGAATTTTCAATAAGCATACCTCCGCATAAGAAGAATCCCAAACAACCGACGAACGATGCTGATCCTGTGAGTGCAACACGGTCGGAACTTGTGGCCCTGGCTCATAATACAACCTGCAAACAAGAAATGTTAGATGCATATCAAAAAGTTAGAGGTACTTAAAGACATTAGAAATACACCTTACACTTTTACTTATTTGGACAACTTCGCCTATTATGTCCCTCTCGTTTACAAAGACCACAAGTTAACTTAGTCTTTCGTTCTCTCGCGTCCATTTCATTGTAAATTCGAGAGGTTCTTGGTCGACCTTTTACTCGTGCCTGTGCAGGATTCGGAACGACATTCGGAAATGGAATGTCCTCCCACTCATCTTTATCGTCAAATGATATCCATGTAGATGAGTATACTGCCTTCTGATTAGCCCAACTGTAAATATTATTAACACACTCCGCGGCATCCACGTTGACAAAGGCGAAACAAGCAAGGGCGTGAGAACATGGTATCCGATAAGTTTGCCATTTCTTACAGGAGCACCTATTGTGTCGTAGGAAGACATTCTTTGTCTTGTGATTCCCTCTCGTTGTGACAACGAAGGTACCTTCATTGCGATTTAGAAGGGTGACTTAGTGCCCTCTCGCCTTTCTTTTTCCTCTTTCGAAACGAAGTATGGCAACTTTAGTGAATTTGTCCCCTCTACTTATCACTGCATCTGCCTCATCTACTCTGTTAATCCAATATGCACAACAATTGTAGAAGGTCTTCCTCACTAAAGCACTTACGGGAAGCGATCGGGCACCCCTTAGAACAGCATTGTAGCTCTCGCTTAAGTTTGTCGTCATTATCCCCCAACGGTAGCTCCCGTCAGCACTGAGAGTCCACTGACTTTTATCCATCTCATCGAAAAAATCCGCAGATTCAGGAATAGTTTTCAATATGTGCCGCAAATATTGCTTCATCTTCGGCGGCATACATTTTCTTGCAGCAATAGCTAGCATTTTCTTGCCCCGAAGATTCTTGTATCTCGTGTTGAAGTTACTAGCAACATGACGTATACAAAACCTCCAATGTGCAAATGGCGGCGTCCAACCTACTTCAACGTCATTTACTGCCGCTAGAATACCAGAATGCCGATCTGAAATCAAACATATACCGGAGCATCCATCACCAATCACGTAACGTTTAAGGCATTTCAAAAACCATCCCCACGACTGATAGCTTTCTTCATCGACGATAGCAAACGCGAGAGGAACTATATGATTGCTACCATCCAATCCACAAGCGATTAATAACTTATGTTTGTATTTGCCATAGAGAAAAGTTCCGTCAATACTCACTACAGGGCGACAATATCGAAATGCTGTTACAGAGGGACCAAAACACCAGAATACCCTCTGAAAAACAAATTGCGAATCGCCAACCATATATGAACCTCCCCAATCAACGCAAGTATTCGGATTAGAATTACGCATTGCATTCAACAAGTGAGGCAATTCATTGTATGATTCCTCCCAATCGCCATAAATACGCGAAATCGCTTTTCTTTTGGCGTCCCACACCCTTCTCCTTGGAACTTCATATCCATACTTCTCTTTCACCAAGTTGCAAAGGAATGAAACCTTAATCTCGGGAGTGTCACTAACAAACCCTCTGAATAAGACTTCCATGAAGTTCGAATCGAGGCGGACATGATCACGCGATAACATCGGATTGACGCAAGAATGAGATTCTCCAATTATTCTCACCACAAATTCATCATCCTCTTTCGGTTGTATCGCCCTTAATCTCCACTTACAGCCCTTATCGAATTCTGAACAACATACATCCCACAACACCTTGCTGGATTTAACAATCTCATAGTTACAGTGCCTCAATATATGATAATTGTTCACTGCACTTATGAGTAGTTTCTTGTTATGGAATCTCATTCCCTTACGAAATTCATCAATAATGTCACTTGTATCTGCAAGTGGGTGTAAATCCCACTCATCTGCTCTCTCTTCTACACCTTCGACATATTTATTGAAAAAGGGCAGTGGTTTTTCCTTTCGTGTAGTTCGTGCACTACACCCTTCACCCGATTCAACTACCATCATCATTTGATCCACGACATTATCGTCATGTGGCATTTCATTGCCGGCATTCACGTCCTCAAAGAACTCAGCATCAGTGTCGATATCGGGATCAGAATTCATAATATCATCATGGATATTGCCTTCATTTTCTGCTGGAGTATTAGAACTTTCTCCGAAATGATAACACCGCTCCGACTGCATATCATCCATATGACGATCAACATCCATCGGAAAAGAAGAACCTTCTCCGACTGCATAACACCGCTCCACTTCCACCTCAATATTCTCCGATTGACGTCTAACAACCATAGGATGATTTACTTCCACATTAGGCACTACTGCAGCCATTCTAACCTCACCATTAACATTTACACCAAAATCTACATCTCGATCCCCTTCCACATTAGGCTCTACCGCCGCAATTGTAGGCTCAACATGCGGCGTTGTCACATCGGATAAAATGTATACTTGTTGCATATTTCTTGGACTTGCAATTGCAAACTTAATCAGCAATTTCACATCTTTGTCCTTTTTAATAGGAACCAGATAATGCTTCATGTCAACATTATTAACCTCCAGAACAGGATACCTATGCGCCATATTTAACGGAATTGCTGATTGCAAGCCGATAGCTTCACATATAAATCGTTCGAAATTTTCGTATTTCACAAATTTTGGGATTTCTGCTCTTGCTACTGAACCGTTATTATATCCAACTCCGTCCGATCCATTGACAATATTTCCATTGAAAAAAATTAATAACTCAATTGAAGACATTGAGACGGTTCCCTAAATAAATTGATCAATCAAATTAGAACGTATTAAAAAATTATTAATTGCCACATAATTCATTAAACTCAAAGAAATTATAATTAATAGTAATTAATGCTAATTAATCATAATTAATCATAATCTCCTCTAATTAATCATCATTATAACAAACAAACCCTAACTATCAATATTAGCCATAATCAACGCATAAATAACATAAAGTAAGAAAACTTACGGAAACGGGGAGGCTCGGGTCTCGCGAAGGCACGGGAGGCACGGGAGGCTCGGGGTGCCTATGGGAGGCTCGGGGCGGCTATGGGAGGCTTGGGGCGACTCGCGGAGGCTCGGGGAGGAACGGCAGGGCTTCGGACGGAACGACGAAGCGGCTGGACGTCGACGAAGCGGCTGGACGTCGAGGAGGAGGGGAAACTAGGGCTCAGGGTGAACCCCGAGATCTAGTTTTTTTTTTTATACCCGGGTGAAGTCGGCCTTTGTAAGGCCGACTTCCTCACTGTCAGAGGAAAGTCGGCCTTACAAAGGCCGATTTCGTTAGTGCACAAGGAAATCGGTCTTTCTAAGGCCGACTTCAGGTAACTTAGCAAAAAAAAAAATTAAATCGCATCAAGTCGGCCTTTCTAAAGCCGACTTCATGCGGGGTGCCCGGCGACATGAAGTCGGCATTACAAAGGCCGACTTCATCCCAAGTAAATGGAAATCGACCTTTGTAAGGCCGACTTCCTTAAGGACTGAAGTCGGCCTTTCAAAGGCCGCTTTCGAGAGGTTATTTTAAGAATTTCGAAACTGACGAGGTTATTTCGCGAATTATTTTGGAAAACGAGGTTAATTTGGAACAAAGCTCCCACTGAGCTTTGTTCCCTTATACCCCTTATACCCCTCTCTAAATATCGCAAATTAAACATCCCTTATACCCCTCTCTAAATATTATTTCCCATTTACATATAGACTCCCTATATTTTCTTATCCTCGCAATTTCATCATTCCTGGTGTTTGATGAGCCTGATCCCTTGAAGTTGGGGTCTTGATTTAAGCCTTTGAATCAGCCCCTCCAATCAGCACGCAACCCTTGGTCCCGTTTAACTGGTTTTCAAGCATCAATACCCGTTTAACTGGTTTTCATGCATAATTTTTTTTTTCAATCGAGAAACTGCGGCTGTAAGTTAAGAAAGCAGACAAAAAAGGTCACTAGACCTGGAACCAGACCATGCGAAGGATTTGTTCAAAGATCGTTAAGACCATTTTTTCCAATCCATGGTCGCCACATCCTCCGAGAATTGAGTTCCAACACATCAAAATCGCATCTAAATCTTCACTGAAGATGGAATCTGCAGATTGAAGGTCCCCATTTTTGTGTACATCTACCACCTATAGCCATATCCATTCCCAATCCTGCCTTGACAAACAGAGAGTGAATGATCTCTCCCTGATTATGAGTTATCAGACCAGCACATACACTTAATGCCCCATCGATAGCAAAACTCTCAACCTTGTGGCCTTCAACAAGCCAGCAAAATAATTAAATGCTGCCGCAGAATTGCCCGGTCTTGAGTGAGCAGTGATCATCTCTGTCCATATTACAAGATCTTTCTCCCGCAAAGGTTGGAAAATACTTTTTGCAGAGTTCATTTTTTCCATTGGTAACGTACATAGATAACAAAACACTTCCTAAGTAAGGTCTGCTTTCAAGTCCTAAATTGGTTACCGGGTTATGAAGAGAGTGATTGCAATCATTATATTATCTTACGACGCATGCATAGAGGGCAACCACAAGGGTATACTCATCTAATTTATGATTTGAATATTTCAGCAAAGAGGGCAACCACGAGTACATCAACCGTCATTATTTTGGCTCCTTGACCCGGGGTCTCATCTCGTTGGTTCTTCCTTCCCACGGAGGAAATTGCCTTGCCAACCATTATGGGGATAAGGACGACAGCAACATCGCTCTGATACCACTTGTTACGAATTTTTCAGGGAGAGCCCAACCCAAAAGCTAGCTCTAGGGTTGGGAATGCCATTGGCCCTACCGATGTTGGACTATTTCTTCATATCAGTACTCCTACCCCTCATGGTAGCTTTTCGGGTGATAATCCCGAAATTCTTATATCAATCTGTTTAATCGATACAGCTGGGTGTCACGAAACGTGTTTGTATTCATTACGCTTTTGGAAAAGTATTTTTTGTGTGGTCATTTTTATTTTCTTTATCATCTTTGAAGTATCGTCTACCGCCAATCTTTTCCACGAAATTAGCTGCAAAGTAATTACTTTGATGAGTAAACAGGTGCAGGGAGACACCGGGTTGCGTATATTCGGATTTATGAAAATTGTTTCAACTAGCTCAGACTCATTTAAGCTGCTTGAAAAATTTGTTAGACCAACCAAATTAAATTGTATTAACATATGACGAGTAAAAATAAATTATTATTATTATTATTGAGGCCGCCCGACATACGCTAGACCTACCCAGCCCTATGACAAATGCAACGGGCCTTGTTTCCGATGTGAAAATAGAAAGGAAAACAATTCTTTTACTGAAAAAAGACAATGAAATTTGGATAACAAATCGCCAAACACAAATTAATCCCTTTTATTTAATACAAATTACACATATTCAGCAATAAGTGGTCGACAGAAATTCTGACATCACAGCTGCTTACTCCTTTGGAACGCGAGGTATTAACCCCATGTGAGCCATCAACAGCCATACGAAAGTTATAAACTCCCCACCCTCGCTCAACAGGCGTACATGCGAGTCTGCTCGACAGTGGCCGGCCGTATATGACAACACCTCCACCCATACCTTGCTAATCATGTCCCACTTCGACATACCTTTTTGCATTAGAATGTGAGCTAGGGTGCATGCCTCAGGCAACACGGACTTACCACTTAATCCTCTTTCATCGGATTCGGCAGTACCAGTATGCTCATCCAGTATATTCCTGCAAAATTGCTCCAAGGTCTCCGTGGATTGTCTCTTGCCAATATCCTTTGCCTCGGCAATGGTTTCTCTATACCTTATTTCTTCGATCCCTGCCACGGGGGACATTAGCTTTGGTTGCTTGATCAAAAGATATGCCATGTAATCTGAAAAGACCTTGCTGAACTTCCTTCCATTGTTGTTCTCCCCGTCAACATGTGCATCAACCCGATAACAGATCTCGGTTGCGCAATGCCAGATGAGGATGCTATGTTCAAACTCAAAATCATCTACAAAGTGTCTTAACTCCGGTAAATTTCCTATGGGAAGTGGACCTTCACCCCTTGCCTCGCATACCGCCCTTACCTTGTCCGCATTATCAGCGGGCCGAGCTTTTTCTTGCAATTCACTAAACACGAAGTCCCACAGTTCCATATCGAGGTTGTTCTTCCATTGATATGGCAATTTGGTGAGGATGACTACCCCCATCTTGTCGTTGATCTTACCTGAAAAATGTTTTCTTTTTATACCTCGACTGATTAACCCATAAAGATATATTATTGGAACAATGTAAATAGTTAATGCAAATTACCAAATACTAACAAACACTTCCAAATCTAGTACTCAATTTTTGATTTTTTCATAATTTTTAGCAATTGAGACAGAAAAGAAATGCACCTAATAAATAGGACTTAGATTTTTTAGTCTACAAATGCAATCTATACAACCTGTCTGTATAACGAGAAACTATTACTCAGTTTTTTCTCTAAAACTTTTAATTTTAATTTTCTGGTTTTGATCTCTTTTTCAGTTTTATCTATTTATATTCATCATGTATTTTGCATAGGAGAACGTAAAATCATTCCTTTGATAACAATTTAATTTCAAACTTGAATGGAAATAAACTCGTTTTCTATTCTATATTCAAAATTGAAGAGAACAGAGGTACGGGTCGAGTAAAACGAGAATATAAATTAAAAGGGGGCTAAGATTGTACCGTTGATTTTACGCCAATAGTCACTTAACTTGAATCCTTTCCTTGGACGAGACTCCTCGAAAGCACGCCCTAAAATGCTCAGTGCACCTGTACTCTCTGACCATTGCCGGAGTGCAACGGTCTTGCAGCAAAGACCAGAAAGGCAGCTGGCTAAGAATGCGATGACCCCGCCAACTATGAAAGTTAAGGCTAGTCCACGTCCGATCACTTGCCATCCTAAGTAAGTATTATATACAATGGTCCAATTTGACGTCGCTAGCATTATGTCACTTGCTGAATCCAAAGCAATCACTCCGGCTAGCAACGAGTAAGTGATTCGAACATCGAACCCGTGAATCCCCTCTTTCTTAATTAGGCAAAACATAATCAGGGCTATGAGGATGTTGTAAAAGGCCAGACAACGAATGAGAACTCCCCAAATGGAGCTGGCCGCAAGGACCTTGGTGTAGAACCCGTCATATAAGAACCTCAGCTCCAACTTCAAAATATCGAACGTCGCCTGAGCATCTTTGTTCAGGAAACAATGTCGGGTCTCGAACCACTCAGAATGTTCTGGCATCATGTCGACGACCAGACCCCTGAATATTTGAAAGTAGTGGAAGGCCATCTTGATTCTCTTTTCGAGGGTGTCTTCGCCGTTGTTGCTGGCACCGATATTGGACTGGGTTGATGCCCCATGTGGCCTCGTAATGTTGCTTTTCAGATGAAGGCGGCGGGATTTCAACACCGACTCCTTAAGATTCTCAACACTTGCAAGGTACAATGCTCTGGTCCTCTCCCCATACTTGATGGTGCCGGCAATAGCTATCAGGATTGTTGGCACACGAAGCTTGTTATCCGGGAGCGTCTTAACGAAGATGTTGAGGAAGGCGAGTATTTGGACTACAAGGCCGACCAAGTGGCGCATCCAGAGCGTATTATCCTCTAGCGCATAAGCAGTGATATAATCCGGCCCCCCCAAGTGTATTAGAAGAAAGGCAGACCAGAATGCGAGGAGATCTTGGTCGACTTGCAAAGGGGAAGTGGGGTTCTTCAATCTGGCATTCGAGATCAGCCCAAAAGCGAATATGGCAACCCAATCCGATAAGAAGTATGCTGACCATATCATCATAATGACCCAACGGTTGGACGTTTTCCTCCGGAGAAGGGAGATGATGGCAAGAAGCAGTTGCATGGAAAGGCTGAGTATCATGAGACCTCGTATATTCCACACTGCCCACATATCTAGCAAGCTCGCCACATACGGAGCCGACGCCATTTGTTTTCCTTAACCAATAGACCAAGAAAAAACAAGAGAAATCAATTCCGGTCACCAAATGTAAATGAAAAACGCATGGGGAAACCAGTTTAGGCATCTTCTCTGTGTAGCAGAAACTCTAGCAATGAACAGTCACAGGTTCTTCTTTCTCTCCATCTCCCAAGGAAAACATTTACTTATTTCCAAAAAAATAATGAAAGATCCAAAAGACTAGGAAAACATATGAATGATTTTAAAATTTAAGCACAAAATTTTTCGAATCCTCTAAATCATTGAACAACATTTAGGGCCTCTCTTGCCAAACAAATTATATGGAAATAAGTGCCCGATCTGTGGAAGAAGGGAAAAAAGGGAAAGAAAAGAAAAGAAAAAAGCAAGCTTTTAAAGCGAGGAAGAGGACATACCTGCAGGTGAAGCTGATGAGAGGAGCAGGCTGTGGGGTGATGCCGGGGAATGAAGGAGCTACACTTGCATCCTGTGACGCGTTTCTGGTGGCGGCGACCAAGGGGAGCGTCTCTCGTAGATCTGGAGTGAACAAAAACCAACAACTGGGAACATTCTTAAAGAAGACAAAAGCTTGCATCCCAAGTCAACAACATCCCTGATAAAAAATGAATGGTGGATTTTTGTTTCTAATGAATGAATATCGCGTAAGTCAACTCCACCGAAACTCAGATCCAACTACCTCTTCTTTGTTTGTTTGTGTTGTGTAGGATGAATTAAAGAATGACCAAGAAGACTCTCGGGGAGCGGGAGATGGCAAAAAAGTCTTAGCGAAAAATTTAAAGTAATATTTAAAAATAAATTATATTAACTAAAATAAATTAAATAAGTGGAACATGTCCCTCTCTCGTAGAATAAAAAGTTATTAATAATTAAAAAACTTTTCAAAAGGAAATCATTTTGTATCTTAGTTTCTGTGTGTTGGTTTCTCTTTGTGTCCAGATCATATACTGTTAATCCTTATTTTGATTATGCACATGGGTAACGTCTTACTTATGGTCAGCAATGTTGTCTTATAAAATACCTTCTGCTTAGCTTTATTGATGAGCTTGAGTAAAATATTGCTGTGTCGCAATTACGTGAGCATATATTGTTATTTTCTAGTATGTTGCTATTGTCTTGTTATGTTTGATTATTAAATATTTGGAAATAACTATTTCTTATATTTTGAAATAATTCAGAATATATCTCGAGATATCCTAGTACATTAAACGTGGTTTCCATTTTCCTAATGATCTGGTTAGGAAACTCGAAATCATGATATTAACTTTTCAAGTTAAGATATGGAAACTGAATATTTTATTATGCAAATTTCTGATCATATGCAGCAGTAAAGAGATAATTTGTCAAATCAAATACTCTTGATTATGGTTTGAATTTAATAATTGATCTGATAAGATTATTAGGTCAGTTATCTAATAAGACGTTTAAATAAGTAATCTCGTTCGGATGAGATAGATTAATCAAGCAAAGTTACCGTTTAAGGACTTAACTTCTAGAGCGTAGCGATCGTTGTGCAGGTTTGCTCATACCAATCTATGATTTTGGAAACAAATCAAAGGTAATCGTCCTATTGAACCTGGACAACTCGCATGATGATTTCCCCATAAAAATCCGACAAGGGCATCAGATCAAAGTGCCTTTATGCGTTTGTGGTTGTCCAAAGCCTATGTGATCTGTGTGAAGCTTTGATGATCTGTGTGAGGAGTGTGATCGGTAGAGAATGGAAGGTGCTAAGTGATCGTCTGGTTCTTACCTTTCGCAACTTCGTGCAGGAGTGTCAAGGCTGTGTTGCTACCTTAATCGTCGTGGGAGGGATGGTGTGTCCTTGGGTTAATCGTCTAAGGGAAACTAAGTGAATACCTGTTATGCTTGCAGTAACCAGTTGCTGACCCATCGGCAAGAAGCCATTCTTGTCGTGTCATTTTGCGGGGAAATCCCGAACCAACGGAGTTTGGACAATTTGAAGTCTCGTGCCTGCAGGATAGAGGAGCAGTTGAGAACGTCGTCGGAGTGGAAAAAGCTCCTCCCGAGCACAGGGGTGCTGGGCAGAAGTCTCGACTTCATGATACAGAGCAATAGTAAAGCAGGTTGCGTGGGAGCCACTGGAATTGGAACTTAGGCACTGGATGTGCAGTGCAGTGAGTCACAGCTGTGGTATCCATGTACGTCCGAACTGTGTGTAGGACGGATATCCTGACTTCGCTGTGTGAGAAGTTAGGTTCCGCTATGTGAGGAACCAACCTTTTTTTTTGTTTTCTTTTCTCTTCTAACTGACCCTCCTTGTGTTTGTCTCTCTTGTGTTTGTAAACATGTTCTCATTAAAAGGAGACAAGAGCTTTGTGGAAATCCTCTGTTATGTGATTAAATGTCAAAGCATTCATCTGCTGTGAATCATAAACGGGTTGTTTCCTGATTTTGTGAGGATTTATATCACAATGTCGTCTTTGTGTTTTGTTAGATAGATCTACACTAAAGGGACAACGCGCTGCGTGAGAATCTTTTAAACTACCAATTAAAGAGCGTGAGCATCCATCTGCTGGAAAAGAGAAGGTATTCACTGAATGAAGAGCTGATCGTTGCCCTAAGGGATCTCTAAGGATTATTGTGAGAAACGAAAAGTCTAGAATCGTGGATTTTTGTTTCTAATAAATATAGCGTAGGTCAACTCCACCGAAACTCAGATCCAATCGGTATTATTCTAAAGCGTGATCGTTGAGGTGCGTTTGATTGCTTTAAAAAAACTACTTTACCCTCCTTATCTTTATAAATTTACATTAACTTAATCAGTCATCTCATAAAAAGAGACAAGGATAAAATAGTCATTAAACAATCCTTTCAAATGATAACTTTATTAGATAGTGGAAACTTGCTCCCTTTTCTTTGTTTATGTGTAAAGTAAACATGGGAATTATAAATTTATTTATTTCTTTTATGTAGAGTGCATTGCGTTGATTGATAATAATATTCAGTCAGTCTCACCGGTGTTACCAACCTCTTTCTTGTTTGTTTGTGTTGTGTAGGATGAATTAATGAATGACCAAGAAGACTCTCGGGGAGCGGGAGATGGCAAAAAAGTCGTAGCGAAAATTTTAAAGTAATATTTAAAAATAAATTATATTAACTAAAATAAATTAAATAATTGGAACATGTCCCTCTCTCGTAGAATAAAAAGTTATTAATTATTAAAAAACTTTTCAAAAGGAAATCATTTTGTATCTTAATTTCTGTGTGTTGGTTTCTCTTTGTGTCCAGATCTTATCCAAACTCTCGTCGGTCACCTGTAGTTTGCTGCCACTAACTACAAAAAACCAGGCCGACAACCTTAGATTGGCAGAGATGGATGGACACAAATTGGGTGTCTGGGCGTAAGGAATGGTGTGGAGACAAGTTTGTGTTTGGATGTAAAAAATATTTCTTTTGGAGTGTCTCGGTCAAAATATGAAGGGACAAAATGTTGGGTTCTTCATCTTTTTTATCTAAACAAGATACCAGGAGGAGTGTTTTAAGATGATGATTGCTTATTTTTTACTTGGATGAACAAAATAGTGGGGGGACATGTGGTTCAATGATTAAGCATAAGTTCGAATGTGTAAGATGATGACAAACGAAATTTGAATTTATTCTAAAAGACATTGTTTTAACTATTTTTGAAACTTTTATCAACCACGGGAGAATAAAATTAATAGTTAGTTAAAATATTTATTATTTTAAAGCAAAGATAAACCAAAAACAATCCACCAAGTTTGTAATCCTTCCAAATTTCTTCACATTCTGTCATTCTTTTAATCAATATCTTGATTAAATAAATAAAAGTAATAATAATTAGGGATGCGTGCGTCTTTTTTAGTTTTGATTTATTTATGTAGGTGATGACAATTTTTATGATTAATTGTTGCCGAACATGTCCAAAGGATGGTGTTTGGATACAAAAAAGAAAACAACTTGTCTTTTGAATGATAACCGAAAAGTTTTTATAAATTTCATCTTTTAAAGTGTTTGTTCATTTTAGTCGAAGTTTGGAAAATTTCATACTTTGTGGAAAAAAAAAACTACCTGGATAATAATTACATTGGAATAGATAAAAAAAATGGTGTAAATATTTTATAGCAACCCAAAGTAACTCATCAGTTCTATCTATGTTGGCCAATAAAATAAATTGTGCTTTCATCTTACACTTAACAAACTTAATATTCTTTTACAATTGTAACATCAAAAACTTTGTTATTGTCTATCTGAGTTGGGCCTGACTTACACAGTATCAAGGATGGGTGTAAAGAACAAGATGAAGTTGGTTGTCCCCAAGATGGCGATGGAAAGCGGCATGCCGCAGGGTGGGCCGTCGTTTTGTAGCAGCTGAGCTGCACTCAGCAGGACATGGAAAACAGTTATGGAGAGTCGTCTTGGGATTCTGGGGGAGTAGATGAATTTAGAAATCATGTGATTGAGTTTCCGAATTTTGTTTTTCTTTACAACTCCATCCGGGATGAAATGAAAGAGTCGAGAATTATCGAATCGATTAGTCCTCTAACTTTTAGGAGGGCGTTCTTTCATGTTGATCCAAAGTAAACAGGAGGATGCAAAAATTACTGGTTGGTCCTGTTTGGACGGAATGAATTGCCATGATGTGATCCGCAATTTGGAGGAAGTACTTTCCGTTCTCGCTTGCGCGATCGTCTTCTTTTTCTTTGCCTTCTTTGAAGTATCATCGACTACCATTGTAACAACCTAGAATTTTGTGATTGTAACGACCTGAATTTTTATAAATCTAAATATGCAAATAAAACCCTTGGGAATGTTTGAACATGTACTACAAATGTACATTCGGGACGGAACGAAGTACATGTACTTATTGAGCACTTTAGTGAATGAAACGTGAGTACGGAAGCCCTCGGACCCTCTAGAATGCACGTTTATTGAGCCAATGCGGGGGTGGCGCGTAACGAATAAGCACACGGATTGAAATTTTAAGTAGATAACGTAGTACGAAAACAACACTTAGATTGCACCCGCGCGTTGGAAGGACTTCCAAAGTGGGAGGTCACAGGAGAATTTCCTCCCTCCCACAACATTATATGTACACAGAGATGGGAATGAGAAGACATAGGTTACCCTTTCGACAATCCCCTCGTACCTTTCTTCGAATCACTTGAGAGAGGAAAACAAAAAATGGTTTATTTTTCTTACAAAGCCATTATCCACAGTTGATTTGAATTGACCATTTGACTATAGAAT